>VBSM01001927.1:14060480-14132891 GCA_008086735.1 Cheirogaleus medius
AAAAAAAAAAAAAAAAAAAAGACCAGCAAGCTGCTCCCCTTCCCTCCACCACAGCACAAGTGTCGTATGGGCCATGATGTCAGCCAAGAGATGTTCAGATGTATTTAAGTATTGAATAAAAGAGCAAGATTTAAGAAGAATAAAAGTACAAAACAATTCCCATTCAGAGTCCCTTGGCACACTGTCTCCATTCACAAGGCAAGGCCCAAACCCCTTGTGTCCAACCCTCACATGCAAGGAAAGTATCAAGAACATCAGCATTCTTCTGCACAAGGAGCCAGCAAAGCTCACCTCTCCCTAAATTCACCTTCCAGTTTCCAACCTTGATATCTAGTAGAAGCCACTTCCCACAGGAACCCCATTCTCTCTGTGACCAGAGCCCCTGCAAATACTGTGTTTTCTCCTGCCCCTGCCCTGTATAGACTGTAGCTTGCTAAGATGTGTATGTCCATTATTCCTAAAGATCCTCTTTCTCACAATATTCTGCATGTGACAAGCAAATTGATGGGCATAATCTCAGTTTAGGTCACAGGGCTTACTCTAGGGATGCATCAGACCGGAAGTGGAGATCTCTTTATTTCTGCTGCCTGGGCCCTTGATTGTTGTTTATTGAACTTCAAGAGGCTGATTGTACCATCACATCCAGCTCCAATTCCAAGTTGGAATTCCAATTCCAAGTTGGAATTCGGTCTGCAGTCTCAACTCCATTCTGATATTCCCTGGATGGAAGTTAATGTTGCTTCCTTGTCTTCTGCCTCCTAAGTTATCTTCACTGACGCTGAGTCTATACGTGTCTTGTTGCAAAAGTATAACTTAACAATATGCAGAGATCTTTTCTCCTACTTGTACAAAGACTGGTTAGAATACAAACATCCACATCCCTGATATTTGCTATATTATTAGTACCAGTGGAAGTGTGCTCAGACATTCTGCTCAGAAAGAGTTAGATGTGTCACAACACACAGCTCTTTCAGGATAGTTCATAAAAATTTTGCTACCAACAATGATTTCTTCTCCACCTTTGAGGGCTGACAATCCTATAATATTCTGGTAGTATATTCTTCCCAATTTGAAATCTTTCTCTCCAAGCTTTAGCATAGCACTACTTGGGAATGTCTTTCCTTTCTCACAGAGAAATGCCCTAAAGAATGCTGAATAAACAGAACCATGGTAACTATGCAGTTTCCAAGGGATTAGGTCTTATCTGCAGGGCAGAGACCATTGGGAGTCTGATGTAAATCATCCATAATCCTCTTGACTCATGAAAAACTCATTTTTAAAAAACATCTTTATGTATCTCTGGATACATGGTACTTCTCCTTTGCTTCTTCATGGTGAAATTTCATGGATTTTTGTCACTCTTGTAAGCTTGTATAATACTGTATCTATAAAAGCTGTCCTAGAAGCCATGTCCATTACCAGTAGCTTCCATTTTAAGTAGTATTCCCAGAACGATAATGACCCATGCAAGGCTATTCTCTGTTCCCTTAATTCCACATACCAAACAGTTTTCAAGTCACATTGACATTGCACTTCTACCAGGTTGGTGTTTGGATTTCATCTTACACAAGCGGGGAAATGTACTTTCAGTTCATACACCCAGGAAGAGCTCCCAAAATGTAGTTTGGTGATGGGTGAGGTCCTTCCAACCTTACTGGGATTCCCTCACTCTTCCTTTCACCCACACACCATTCCTTTTTCATGCTTCCTCCTCTCAACCAAGCAAACAAATGTCTCTCATTTTCTCAAACCAAGTAGTTTTTCTCTCTTACATGACATCCATGCTAAGCAAGTATTCTAAGCACAGCATTTTCCAAAGTCATTTTTTTCTTACATTAAAAAAAACCCTCTAATTATCGGTAGAAAACACATTTAACTATTATCTGCAGAAAAGCACAATGAAGTAGATAACTATTAATCAAAATCCCATCAACATTAATTTTTTGGTGAATCTAATTTTGGACTTTTTGAAAAATATCTTTTCACACATAAATGGCATCACATCAGGAATTACAAAAATTTTTCATCCTTTTTATCATTAAACATCATGCCTTTATTTTGACATAAATGAATGTTAATAAGCACATAGCATTCCATTATTTATTTATTTAACTAATACTCCATAATTGTTGAGCATTTAGGTTTTTGTAAAATTGTGTTGCTATAAGCAGTGCTATAAAAAATAATAACCATTCCATAATTATATATTTTCATGTCATATGTTGATGATACTCTTTCAGATTTAAGCCCCAAATCAGTGCATTTGGTCCACTATAGAAAAGAACAATTAAAAAGTTAAATAAAAAATATTTACAAATTGAGTATTTTTAATATAGACTGAGGTAATGCCTATATATTTTTAAGGAACACTTTCTTTAAAGAGATTGTCACAGAACCTTTTTTTGTTGTTTTTAAGCAGAGCAGAGTATCAGATAATGTGATGGATTCACTGGCAGATTTTATTTGAAGCATGACAGCTAAACCGTCTATAGATATCCACTGCAAACGAGTGGCAGAATTTTGTGATACTTGTTTTAATAAAACAGGAGATCAGATTCCTAGAAGCAGTTATTTTCTGGTTTAATAGAAGATTCAAGTGAAAATTATCTTAAAGTGATCTTTCCAAAGCTACAGTCAACAGGGAATTCCTCTTTTTGGTAAGCACTGCAGTGTTGGAGAATCTAAGCATTCAAAGAATAGACCACCCACGATCTGTGTCTATGGATTTAAAAAAAAAAAAAGCCCTAAACACCTATATAAAGCCACTGAAGAATAGTTTTTCAGTTACTTCAGTAATTTTCCTTTAGCCTTTATGGAGACTAATGCATCTAAATGTTATTGTAGAAAAAATTGTACATAGATACACACACATTGATGTATATATAACATATAATCAATATATTTTACTATCATGGGCAGATAAACTACTTTCTTCCAAGGGGGAAAACAATATCAAATAATGTTTGTGTGCACAAAATATTAATACTTTTTTTTCTGTATTAAAGAAAGATAATAAAGACTGTATACTAAAGTTTTAAAATACTCCATTTTTACTAGGGCAAAGATAACTTTAAAAATAATTTTACAGCCAGGCGTGGTGGCTCACGACTGTAATCCTAGCACTCTGGGAGGCTTAGGTGGGAGGATTGCTTGAGCTCAGAAGTTTGAGACCTGCCTGAGCAAGAGCAAGACCCGGTCCCTACTAAAAATAGAAAAGAAAAATTAGCCAGGCAACTAAAAAATAAGAAAAATTAGCTGAGTGTGGTGGCATACACCTATAGTCCCCAGCTACTTGGGAGGCTGAGGCAGGAGGATTGCTGGAGCCCAGGAGTTTGAGGTTGCTGTGAGCTAGGCTGACGCCACGGCACTCTAGCTCGGGCAACAGTGTGAGACTCTGTCTCAAAAAAAAGAAAATAATAATATTTTACTCCAGGGAAGTTTTATATTTCCCTAAGGATTTGATTTGCTTTTTCTCTTCCAAAATTGAGATCTCTATAACAAATGAGATTTCATTTTTGTAATAATTTTGAGGAAGCTCAGAGAAAAATTTTTAAATAATATTGAATGTTATAGCTGGCATTTGTGTCTCTATCTTCTTTGGTTCTGATTTTCTATTGCTATTACATAATTGTCTATATCTTTCATTATAAGCATATTAGAAAACTTCATAAAAAGATCTGGAAAAAGGACAGATTTCATATTTAACAACACTAAAGGTAGAATAGTTGTGTGTTTCTTTTTTATCACACATATGTCTCTTGACTAGAAAATACTATTAAATGTTCCAGGAGAAATTAGAGCCAGAGTTTATATGCTCACTCTTGGCCAACTCTGGATGGTAATATAATCTAAAGAAATACTATCTTGGTTGGTTGTGATGTAATTTCAGTGGTTTGTCATTATGTTTTTCCCTAAAAGGGAAAGAAAATCTAATTATGCATCATTAAATATTGCCAAATTTCAAAGTTTTGATTCAGTTTTGCTTTCAATTATCCTCTCCAACAATGAACATTACATTAAAAAACACATTTATTAATAGTAAGCTTTAAATGAGTGGTGTTCCTCTTAACAAATTATCTTTTTTTCTCCCAACATATTTATTGGAGACAAAATCCATGGTTGCAAAAATAGAAAAAAACAGGAGAGTTAAAATTATGATCCCAGCAATTCAACCCCACAAAAAACACCTGGACATTTTATGAGAGGGTATTGTTTGGCCTGATTCGTCAATGTAATGAGTTAGTGAATAATGATTATCTTTTTTCTATTGTATTCAAAGATAATTATAATAGTAGCCCAATCACAAATAGAAAACATATGCATATTGATCTATGAGAAGAGGATCCTAGAGTCAAGAACTTACTATAGCTGAATGTGTTTAAACAGTGAAAGATTCTTTTTATACTTCCCTATTGAGTGTGTTTTGGAAGGAGAGAAAGAAATGGATTGCCCAAAAGCCTAAGAAAAGCCGTTTCAGGCAAGACACAGTGGATAATGGATGCATGGTAGGACAAGCCTTAATTCTCCACTAAACTTTGCTAACTTAGGCCTAGCCTAAATGAAGGAGTAGTAAATGAATACCTCAGAGTCATTTACCTTTTTAAAAGTAAGACTAATTTGTTCTCAGACACAGATTTCCAATAGCTTGCCTAGAAGTAGTTTCTACTGCTCCTCACACAGACTATAACACGCTATTGATTTCTGTAAGCTTTGCAATTCTTATTTTCTCTATCTACCATTTATTTCATGGTTTGGTTTAGAATGTATCTCATCTGCTGGGCATATTGCTGATGGCTAGGTTATACAAATATGGAGTATGTGAGAACATTTAATAAATGTGTGACATTTGGCCTATTTAATCTAGCACCTTAGGTTCCTAATTTATAAAATGGGAGTAATATTTTCTGTTTTTCAAGATTCTTATAAGGACTAAATGAAATACATCTAGCTCCATGAAGATACATTTATGTCTTTTCCAATTTAAGTAGTAAAGTAAAAAATCAGGAAAGGATATGATAAAATTCTCTGCCCTAAGTGACAAGAGATCTGGCTCTTACTCCATGCCTGCTAGAATTTTCTAAATGTGTGTCTCCTAGATGTTTATCCTGCTTCACTGTCACTTGTCTGATCTACAAAATGGAGTTGTTCTAGATAAGTTATTGAGGTCTAACGTCATTGCTATGAAAATGTGAGAGTTGTGTAATCACATGCATAATTCTAAATTTTTTCCCACATCTCATCTTTATAGATTCTTGACATAAAAGTTTTAGTCACTAGGAATATTTGTCTCTAATCATGATATTCCCAAACCTTACATTTATAACTAGAGTATAATCCTTAAAACACCAGATATCTAGTTAAAATTGAAAAACAACCACTGCCTAAACAGTTTAGCTTTCATTTGATTGTGGGACATGAGTCTGCACAAACTATGTGGAGTTCCACATAGACCACAGCGAGTCTGCATGAACTCAAAGATAGACATCCTTGGTCACTATCCCCAATCTCCTAAAACTCAACCAAAATTGTGTTTTGTATTTAAAACCATTAATTTGCCATATTGCTTGCCAATATACAAGCAATATATTTCATAATTATTCTGGTTACAGGAGAACATCCCTCTACATGATTGTGTTTAGTGCCTTAGAAGTCTCAATAAGTTTTATTTTTTACTGGTATTTGAAAACAGGCTGTTTTATCCAGCTATAAACACAGGGTTGGCTTGAACTGAAAACAGAAGAAAATTGAAAGAATAGCAAAACCCATTTTTATAAGAGAGTCATCAACCTTGAGTAGTAAATACCCAGGCTGCACTTGAAAGTCATGCTTTCTCTACTAAGTGGAAAAAAGTGAAGATATGAAAAGGGAATGAAATATAAAGGGAATGCAGAAAGGAGATTAAGTTCCTCTAAAGAGAATAGCAGATTTTATTTACAGCCAAAGAGCGTGGACTGAATCAGATGCCAACGTCATGGACATAAAGAGCAAGGTGCCCATCAGAGCTGACCCAGTTACAAGAGTGGCCAGTGAATGCACACTTAATCCAGAGCACCACAAAGGAAGTTGTGTGTTACAAAACAGGGTATAGATTAAAAAGCCACAAACATTTTAAGAACTTTCTCCATGGTAAGAATGTGATAAACAAACAATAGGACTGAAAAAAATGTGCAGACTGGAATGAAAACAGGGACGATTTTGTGCAATTTTTTTTAACATGCCCAAGCCTGTTTGAGTGTCCATATTACTGGTATCAGCATCCTTGTAGCAGACGTATCATTGGCAAGGTCTTCTAGAGTGCACAATATTACCTTTTTATGGTTTCTTTTTTATAGCAGATATTACCTAATTAGGAAAATAGATTTTATTGCAGCTTTTATTTTACTGTAAAAGTCAAAGTACTTTCAGGAAATGAATGTAGCGTTTTCCCAAGGCGCTTAGCTAAATGAGAATTTTAAAAAGTGGCAACTGGCAAAATTCTCCCCTTTCCTGTGAATAATTGGAGAAAAGAAAAATAATGCGGACTAATCCTCTGCTTGAAAAAAAATTTGTGTTAATGCAGATTAAATCTGTAGTACTAGAAGTTGTAAAATTGTTCAATGCATTTTTATGCAAGGATCAACCTACATGGGAATAGCAGATTTGCTTGTATGTTCATTCCATTTTGATTACCTACTACGCACCAGCACTGGGGTGGGGGTTAACAGGTTCAAGATGGCTCTACTAATACCGTTCTATTCATTTCCTCATTTCAGTCCTGAAACTGTTAAGAAATCAGACAAAAACAGAAAGGCAGATGGAGACCAAAATATCAGCTCAATAACTAATAAAGCCGATTTTGCAGAATGTAGACTTAGGTTTGTAGGCAAGCACTCTTCCTAATAATGAACCCCAGAATTAAATGGACTTACCCACCCAGTTGCAGACAATGCCAAAATGCTACAAGCCTCCCTGTGAAGGTTTTGGGTTAGAGTTTCCCCTCTAAGGCACATGGTATGGAGAAGACACACAGACCGTGGGCTTCTTATGAGCAGTCAGATCCCTAAGGGAAGAAAAGAAAAGGGACTATGTAACACATGTCCTTTGTTTCTGTCTAAAACTACCCATCAGTTGGTGTTCTTCCTGCCCAGAGGAAGAGTGCTAGGGAGGGTTCAGAGAGGCTTTCAGTGTAACACCGCTGGGGGTCCCTCCTGTGGAAGCAAACATCAGAAGTAGAGAAACAGCCTTCCTCACTACATGGAGTTACTTCCTTCATCTACAGATGCTCCAGGCTCTGGAAGAAATAGATAGCTATTCCCCACCAATTCCCCACTGCTTGGGTCTGCATTCTCCCAATTATTTTGCCCCTACAGTGGCTACCAGTCCATCATAGGCAAACCCAGGACACCTACCCCTTAAGAAATCCCAGCATGCTGCCTGTTCACTTCATAAACCACCTATCCCCATGGATACGGCCAATTAGCAGTTCTCCTAAGACACACCAAGTGTGGACTCTAAGGTTTTCGCAAAGATACTGATAAAGCCATATTAGTAAAATAGAAAGGATTACAGAGTGGGGGAAGGAAGAAGGATTTGGTAGACAGAGTCTGGGACTATAGTGCAGCTGTTAAGGAAGTTTCTCCCAGGCTGATGGGAAGTTTCTTCTGCCCTTGAGAAGTCAAAAGAATGGGCTGTGCTCATACACCCACCTTGCTCAACCTTGGGTAGTAAGGCCTCAAGGCAAACATGGTGTCATGCAGAGGGCAGTAGTGGGGACTGATGATCAACTATGACCAGGGTGCTGCTTTTTTGTGGCTGCCATACATAATATGGTAATTATGATAATTTTTCCCTTTCTTGTGAAAGTCCAGTGATATATTTACATATTGGTAGGAAACTAACTCAGCCTTTTCATCTACAATGTCTTTGATTCACCTTCATGCTTTAAATATATTCACTGTGCAACAATACTGTGCTGACAGATACTATTTCTCAGTACTTCGAAAATATTGAGTGGTTTTTTAGCTTTGATTTTGTAGTGAGAAGTCAGCTTTCAGTCTAATTCTCTATTTTGAAGTAAATTATTGTCTGGTTGCTGCTAAGATTGTTATTTTTGATGTTCTGCAAATTTTACTACATTGTTCCTACATATGAATTTGATTTATTTATGGTCAGATTGGCTGGTGATATTGAATCTGGGCATTCATTTTTCCTACAAATTCTGGAGATTATTTTTCTTCCACCCACCTCTATTATCTCTTGCTGAAACTCAAATTAGACTTACACTCAACCTTCTTCCTCTAATTGTTGGGTAGTTCCTGGGGATAGTTTTTGCTCAACCTCAGGAAGAGAGAATTGAAAATTAGATATTTCTAAAGATACCCTACATTGTCTAAGGAAGTATTGAAGGTTTTGTTTTTAGTGCTAGAAATGTTTGAGAAGAATTTGAGCATACTTGAAGAATATCTCCTTGCTAATATTCAAACATGATAAGGGTGAATTTATAAGATGATCTTTAAGCTCCTTTGAATCAAATAATTTTATTTCTAAAGCCAGAAGTGTTGTTAAATATGGTACTTTGACCTAAATCTCCTAGCAATATATGCAAAAAGGGCCTACCTCCCCATTCTTCCAAGAATGCTAAAATTAATTTAAAATGTTATAGACAGATGACTTGACATTAACTTAGCATGGATTAATGTTGATGTGAATAGTACAGTAACCTGTCAAAATTATTTTAGATTTCCTCAGTGTTCTTGTGAAGCTTTAATCAATTTGAAAGAGTGTTTTAAAGAAGCAAATCTTCTTTTTTTGGCTACAATTCCCATTTATTGTTCTGTGATTTTTTTTAAAAAAAATCCTTGTCTATAAGGATTTTTGTTGTCTTTGAAAAAAAAACAAGACAACAAAAACAAGGAAAAAGAAGAGATGATTGTAATGATTGAAATAAACTATTTAGTTAGTTATAGGAAGAACAAATATTGCTCTTGGTTGTCCAAATGGTTGTCTTCTGAGAGTATTCTACTCCCACTGTCTCATACCTCCTGTACTTCTTAGGTCAATAATTAATGTCACCCTACTATTCCTCACACTACTAAGCTGTCTTTATTATTATTTTCTTCTAACTCAAACCAAAAAAAAAATAACTGTTTAAAAAAATGCCTGGAGCATAATAAGTGTTCACTAAATATTATTTCACGTTAACCGAGCTATCATATTGTCATCGGAGTCCATGTGAATGGCACCCCTATGGTTATGTAATATACAGGCTCTGTGGCCAAAGGTGGGGGTCTGTACTTTAATGTATCTGGCAGAAAGTTACCATATTTTCTTAATGAGATGAAGAAAATGTCCTCATTGCATTGGTGGTAAAGAAACCTAATAACTACTACAACCACTCTGCATCATTTCCCAGTAATATTAATTATTAATATACATCCATTGAAATGAAATATATTTATTGATGTGTGTGGTAACTTCTAATTTTTGAAAAATTAAAGCTGTCAATCTCAGGCAAATACAAAATAAACACTTCAGTCATTTTATTCAACTCGGGAATTAACAAGTGAACTGGTGAGACTTAAAGACCGACTAAAAAGGAATTCGAAGGACATATAAACATGTATGTATACACATAAGCGCACATATTTGCTAAAATAAACATCTTATTTGATACTAACCTGGTTAATATCCCTTAAGGTAATAATATGTGATGTTTGTGGTTATCCTTTTTACATGGTAGAAATTACTTGTATTGACATTGGTCAAAATTTATGCACATCACTATGAAAAAATGTTATTTATGTACTAACAGTTCTCTACAAATTAATTTCTAACCCATGACATTATAAAATAGCCTACAAATAGAAAATCAATTAAATATGTACCCCCATAAAGAGTGAGATCATCCCTAGGAGAGTTTCTTAGACAATACCCACTGAAACCCTTAGCTCATTCCCAAGTCTCAACTCAGAGACCTACAGAGTATATTAAAGATATGAAAAATATGAGTATGGTTGAAGACACATGAATTACATTGTCCTGGAGCTGTTTTCTCTGAACATATAAATGAAGGCTGAGTCTGTTTTGTTGCTTATTAAATAGATATATTTATCTTAGAGCTAAGTATAGTAATTATCCTTAAGGGAGAATTTTTTTTCCTTATATAGTCTTTAACTTTCTAGGCTAATACTTTGTGTGTGTGTGTGTGTGTGTGTGTGTGTGTGTATGTGGGAATATATGCATCTTTAATATATTGCATGGAAAAAAATCTGAGATATAAGTTAAAATTAAATAAATAAAAAGTCTTTAAGACCAAGCCCAGTATAACTTCGATGAATTTATTATCTGCTGATACCGTCTACTGTGATAGTTTATATAATGATTCCAGTGAATATGGTCTCATACTTAAGGAATTTTTCATTCAGGTAGCTAAAGAGTAACTTTATTTTTAAAATTTCCCCATAGTTTTAAACACGATCTATGCTGGCATATTTTCTTCCTGCCAGTTGAGTTTCAATTTGTTTTAAGCTGTTTTTAAATGTTAATCTTTTTGTAGGGTAAGATGTTCTCTGTTCCTTCTTTCTATCTCTTTCTCCATTCCTTGATCATATTCCAAGTCACTGATTGACCCATATTTATTCATTAATTTTTTATTCTATTTTTAGTTTTAGTCCACTTTTTTGAGGTAGAGTCTCACTCTGTGGCCCAGGCTGGAGTACAGTGGTGTGATCACAGTTTCCTGCAACCTCCAATTCCCAGGCTCAAGCGATCCTCCCACCTCGGCCTCCCCAAAATGCTTGGCTTGCTGATATGAGCCACTGAGGCCAGCCGGACCATATTTATGAATGGGCAGAGTCACTGCAGCCTGAAATGCACACCTGTGTTTACCTCTCTCCGGCTTCCCATTGACTCCAGGAGACATCAGTAAGTCAACCGTCTCAGCCCATTCAGGCCACTATAGCAAAAGGCCTTAGACTGGATAATTTATAAACAATAGAAATCTCTGGAGGCTGGGAAACCCAAGATCAAGGTGCTGGTAGATTTAATGTTTCATGAGGGCCTTCCTCATCATAGATGGTTCCTTCTGTGTCCTCCCACGGTAGAGGGAAAGGGAGTAACAGCTCCCTCAAGCACTAATCCCTCATGGCCTAATCACCTCCCAAAGGCCCCACTTTCTAATCCTATCACATTGGTAATTAGGTTTCAGAATATGAATTTGTAGGGGAACATAAACATTCAGACCATAGCACCAACTGACTTTCCTGCTGTTCACTCTTTTCCTTGTATACACACCTAGAGTAGACTGGTCATCACTGTGGATTGTGCTTCCAGGTAGAAAAAAGAAAAATTAACAAGATTAGGATTTAGGCTGATGGAATGACATCCTATGTAGTTCTAGCAAGCTGCATGTTCCAACAGTGTTTCACCAGGACTCTGAACTTGAGTTGTCAGGCCCTAGTCCAGCGACTAATATAGTGATGGATTTTGGCCCCCCCCCAGCTTTTTTTTTGTACCCAGTTCCCTCAGGAAGTCTACGTAGAGGAGAAACGATTGCTAACTTCATTTAGACACCTAACAGTTGTCACTATTGACTCTCTGCAAAATATAAATATTGGCTAATATTTGCTATAATGGTTAGACTTTTCCATTAAAGCTGTTTTCATAACATTAAGAAAAAGATAATCTTGCCTTTCATTTAAAAGAATAAGAACAGAAAAGAGGTTTTACAGTACAAATCTTTTTTCCTAGATTCATAACTTTCCACCACTAGCTGGGTAGCTAACCTTGGATAACTTATATAACCTCTCTCCTCCTCAATTTTCTCATCTGAAAAAATGGAAATAATAATGATCCTAGGTAACCTATATATATATATACAGCACGGGGTAAATGACATGATTTTGTAATCTCACCTTTACTGTTCAGTTACCCTGCAAGATGCACTTAGCATTTCAGTGAGAAAAACAATCAACAAGAAAGACCACATCTAAAGTATTAACACTTTGCTTCTTACTGGACACGAGTTGCAAATCTGTGTCTGTATTTTAGATTTGTTACACACAATAGGTTTGGCCTGATAGGGACATGATCAAGAGTTAGCAGACATTAGTCTCTAAACATTTAGTATATCTGTTTTTCTCATCAAAATAGCACTAGCAGCATAACAAAGGTAAGAAACACACTGAAATGACCTTCCCTGTTTCTAAGGAAGACTGACAAGAAAGAGACATTTCATTTGGAGGAAAGTTAAATTCCATTTACTAAGTCCTCCTCTGTCCTGTGGCCATTCCTTATCTTTTCCAAATCACTATCATTATTTCTGACATATCTCCATTGTCTAGAGAAATAGCCCTACTTGCTTTTTCCCCCACATGCCCTATTATTTCTTGTCTCTGTGACAGATAGGAAGGTATTGCGTCAACTCCAGAAAACATTTATTCTATCCCTGAATTATCATAAATCATTCTTTTAGGTCAGGCAGAATGCAAACATTTCCAAGAAGTTGACCGAGTCTCCCAAGCAAATGCTATTTCTCTCTCTCCGCTAAACAGATTCAGACTTGATCTACATGCCTGTTTTGACACCTTTCCCGTTCTATTTTTATGGTCAAAAGAAGGAATTGCCAGTTAGAGGCTATGCTGTGTCTGAGTGTATCATTTAGTACATGTGGATACATCTGGGGAATTGTTGAGTCCATTAAGCTCGACAACTACTTAAATCTCAGACTACGTAGCCTGCAAGGAGAGTGTTGCTTCTAAGAGAAAAGGATGCTGGACATAAGCTTTATTTTGCAGGGAAGTGGTGAGTAGGACTTGATGCCTTTCACTTGAATTTGGTATTGGATATGTCAGTGCTTAGGATGTTTCTGACAAAAGAGTGGAGGAAAAGTTGCAGATTAAAGCAGAAAGATGTTTCACTAAAACTCTGTAAGAAGTTGGAACATAAAGGATGTGCTTTGGCATCCCCATCACAGTGCATTGCCCGGGGAGAAAAATGGCCTTTTCCCCTCATTATGCTTTACAACTTTAATGTCTCGATGTCCCTTCGACATTGACAGTGGTGACAGGAGAATGTGGAGATGCTCCCTGGAGAAGCTATGGAGCTTCAGAACAGCTCTGAGCCAAGAGAATGAGGCAGGGTCAAATGAAATAGGCAAAGATGCCCCCGACACCCACATTACCTGGAGGAAGTAAGTAAAAGTGACGGTGAAAGTAGACAACAGAGCAAATGGCAGGGCCCAGCATCTACTGGGTATGGGAAAACTGGTCAATCCTCAAAATATTCGATTGGTGAATGATTCTACAGGAGGCTGAGATACTAACTTAGAAAATGAAGGGAAATGGTAGTAAACTATGACTTATTCCTTATAGCGTTTGTAAGTTTTGTACAACTCTTGTCTCTCCTGCTAGAACTGCTAAGAAGAAAGCTACACGGAGAATTAATCTCCATAAAGGCCAGTCTAGTATCGTGTATATATTAATAAGAATGTAAAAAAGAATTTGATAAGTAAATGAATGAAAATGGACCAGTATATAATTCACAGGATTAGTGATTTTCGATCCCTACTGTATCTCTGGCAAAAAAGGTGCCTCATGTATTTTTTTTATTAGTATTATGTACAAATGACATATGAGGAGCTATGTTAGACACTGACAGACAATTCATGATTATAGTTGACTATGCAAGAACAGTGTAAAGAACTTTGTTGGGGGACACAAACATTCAGACCATAGCACCAACTAACTCTCCTGCCATTCACTCTTTTCCTTGTGAACACACCTAGAGCAGACTGGTTGTCTACTTAACAAGAGGACAGATCTAAGAGGAAATTAGGTACCAGGCAAACTAGATATCTAACACTATTCTTACATCAGTAGCTTTATTGTTAACCCTAAATTTCATCCAGTTTTTCAGTATATCAGAAATTTAGGAAATACATGTTTCAGAGGCCTCTGAAAGCAGGAAAAGAGAAAGAAAAGGATTTTCTCCTAGAACCTCCAAAAGAAATACAGCCCTGTCAACACCTTTAGCACAGTGAAATGGGATACTTCTGACATGTAAAACTGTAAGATAAGTCTGGGCATGGTGGCTCATGCCGGTAATCCTATGTGGGAGGCTGAGGCAGGAGGATTGCTTGAGGTCAGGGGTTTGAGACCAGTCTGAGCAAGAGCATGACCCTGTCTCTATTAAAAGTAGAAAAAACTTAGTCAGGCATGGTGGTGCGTACCTGTAGTCCCAGCCACTCTGGAGGCTGAGGCAGGAGGATCACTTGAGCCCAGGAGTTTGAGGCTGCTGTGAGCTACGCTGATGCCACGGCACTCTAACCCAAGCAACAGAGTGAGACTCTGTCTCAAAACAAAACAAAAAAAAGCCCTGTAAGATAATAAATGTGTGTTGTTTAAACCAATAAATGTGGGGTAATTTGTCATAGCACCAAAAGAAAACTGATATATCAAGTATAACTAAATGTATTTTACTACTTATATATCATCCTAATAGTTCAACGGTGGAAAGCATTTATTCTAAAGAAAAAGAAGGAAAGAAAAGTTAGAGTCCTCTCCTCTCATCTGTAAGAAAAAGTTTGAGGTGCTCTGAACCCTGCAATCAGCCAGAGACCGTGTTATTCCATATGAAGGGTATCTCTCATTAATAATGATTTTAGTTCAAAGAAGGGTTTATTCACGGGACAGATGACTATGAGGAAGAACTGAGAAACAAATCTTCTTTTTGGATACTCAAAATCATTATATTTCTATTTAATATTGAATTAAGCCATTATTTTCCGTATAGTTATCTTTTAATTGCACCTTTTGGGATACCTCAGCAGGAGAGACATAATTACAAGGTGTGATATGAGCAATTTTGTTTTCCTTTCTATTTGTTCAGTGACGAAGAATGGTTGAAAATTGTCCTCTTAATTTGCTGGTATAGTATTCAGATATTTAGTCTGATTTGAATAAGACTGCAAAAGTTTCTGAGCAATTAACTTTGCTCACATATTGAAACCACAGCCCTCATTAAAATATAATCATCGAGTTCTGTTTTATACAAGAATGGAAGCACACAATGCATGTATTGTCGCTTTACTCTATGAGAAAAAGATTTATGGGGAAAAAAAAATCCCTGTGTCTTTAGGAGCAAATTACCAATGCCTTCTAAATCTATGAATGTCAATGCTCTAGAAACTATCCAAGTCTATGAAAAAGTTTAAATTGACAAGCTTGAGAACGAGGCAGACTTACTTTCAAAACAATATACCTATTAGCCTGCATAATATAAATAGGCATATGAATTCTTGGAAAAGAAAACCATGTTTGTTGAGCATCATTGACAAAGGTAATATATAATAAATGGGACCCATTATATTTGCTGAAGTTCACCAATATAGCTCATTGCTTGCCTACTTCACACGAAAAGCTAGATGATCCTACAGAACTTGTTGCACCATGACAAAAGATGCCAAACAAACACCTAAGCATTGCCACATTCTTGCTGTCAAAATAATAGGTTCTCATTTGGTCCCTCAGTTGTTTAAAATAATAGATGACTTCATAAACACGTAATTAACTGTTTTTACTCACATTTAACATTTGAACTGAGGACTTCACTTTAGTAAACACTAATAAATATGCACATTTGTGTGTGTACATACATGCATATATTTACATATATATGTGCATATATGCTCACAAACCACCACACAACATACACACATATTCCACATTTAGGGTTAAATGTAATCAGAATATTTTTAAGCCAAAATTCATTCTAGTCATTAAAATTCTGTGATTGGATGGTAAGAAGATCATATGGTCAAACATCCTCATCCTATAAAAGGAAATTTTAAGACCCAAAAGTGTTAAGAAAACAAACTGTAGATAAATCAGGGTTAAAACTCAGGTATTTATTATGTGTGCTTAGATCTGTTATTTTTCTTTATTCTCATTCTACAAATAATGTAACATGCATGAATTTTACAAGAAGGTGCAAATTTCAATTTTTTTAATAGGAATAAATCTGGTTCAAAATCTTTCATTTATGAATGGATACCTACATAGTCCCTATTATATGTAACATATATCTGAAGATATATAAAATTAAACATCTGCAAACTTGGGTTAACATACCTGGCTTAGCTGACAAATGCATTCACTTGATCTTTCCTAGCTATTTCTAGCACTGTATTTACCTACTAAATTAGTTTGATATTATGTTACTTTTCTTTTTTCTAATTTTTTCCTCCAGCCACACACACATAAGTAAAAGTTAAAATAACTCACAATGAACTATATTGTAGATTTTATGCAAATGATTTAGAAAACGAAACATTTTCTATTTTTTTATCTGTTTAAAGCCTTCCAAACTTACCTAAGGCAGATAAAAATTGAATATATATTCTAGTGTGCTTTAATGATATTTAATGATTTTATTTAATAATTTTATTAATTTTTTTCTGATGTACTAAATAATAATATAGTAAGTTATGCTCTGTGCCCAGAAATAGAAAACAGTATGGTTTTTTTTGTACTTCTTCCAAGATTTTTCTTTGAGTTTCTGCTTTCTTTTTTCTTTTGTTTCTATGCATATGACACCCAATCTCTAGAAGCATCTTTCTTTCCCTCAAACACCATAGTAGGTGTATGTAAGTGTATATAGGTATCTTGCTAAATTAATTATTCACTGAGATTGTTTCTATTTACTCCCAAATGGTTTAAAGTTTAAAATCCAAATCTGTCATTGAATAATACCATTACCATGAGGGAAAAGAAATGAATCTTGGAGGATATCACAGGATACTTAATATGAGAGTAAAAGAAATCAGCAAGAGAAAGATTTCAATAAAAAGAAAAACAATATGAAAAAAAAATTTTTTGTCAACTATAATAAAAACTTGGTATCACAGATTAAATGGTTACTCTAAGATCTAGGCCAGGTTGATGAGAATGACATAGACACCTCAGACATCCTGTAAAGTTCCTGAACTCTAAGAATTCTAAGAGAGAAAAAAAATGTTACAAGATTCAGGGTAGAAAAAGCAAAGGCAACAAAAGTCAGAATCCTCATCGGCAACAGTGGAAGCCGGAAGACAGATAAAGAACAGCTACCAACCACTGTGAGAGAGAAAGTGCGGGTCAAGAATCCTAGACTAGCTTTTATTTCATTTCAGGGTTGAAGAAAACTATAAGAGAAACTATCATCCAAGTACTCTCCCAGAAAGAATAAGTACTAGTGTCTTAACAAACCAGAATAGAAGCCTAAAAGTATCAGAAAAGGATGAAAAAAGCCAATGGGGATCAGTCAATAAGTCTTTACATGTCAATATAGACATAGATACATCTGTGTGTGTGTGTGTGTGTGTGTGTGTGTGAAAGAGAGAGAGAGAGAGAGAGAGAGAGAGAGAGAGAGAGAGAGAGAGAGAGAGAATGAATGAATATGTGAGTGAGTACCAGGTCAAATGTGTAATATAATTTTTAATTCTTTAGTACTGTCTTGATCCAGTTTTGAGACCCTGACCCCTGACTACAGGCCAATCTGTTTCTCTTCTTGAGCAGCTGATTAAATCTGCACCCCAGCACTTCCCTTATCTGGCTCTCACACTTTGGGCCACCATGCCTTAATTTTCCTAGGGCCAGTTACTAGATACTTAAGAACAGCCTCCATGCCCCAGAGCCATAGAAATTATACAAATTAGCCTGTCTCCAGGGACACAAGGAAACCTAGGTAACCCTATCCCACCTGCCATACATGAGCTGCCCCCTACAGCTCCAGTTTGCTCTTACCCTGTCCCCTGGTGCAGACACCTGTGTGGCCTTGAGGAGTAGCATTTGAAGATTAAAGGTAAAAGAGTTCTGCCTTTCTTCTTAGTGTTGTCGTGTTGTATCCCACCATCAAAAGAATCTTTAAACCATATCAAAGTATGAAAGTACAATATATTTCTGAATAGGAAATCATTAAAGAAAAAAATGTACTCTATAGAAAATTTTAATAATAAATTAGAGTTTAAAATACTAAACTACTTCCAAAAGACCATAGAGTCAAGCATGGTGAAGCAGGATGAAGACTTTCAAAAGCAATCATTTGCAAGCATGAGGGGAAATTGTGAGTTCTTTTTTAGGTACATCAAATTTAAGCTACCTCTTGGACATCATATTAGAGATATCAAAGATGTGGTTGGAGCTTTTAGCCTGGAGCTCAAGCATTATAAATTTGGAAGTCATCAGCATCACGTTACATGTTAAGGAGCTGTAAAATCTGGGGAGATTACCTAAAGGTGTCATGTGGAAGAACAAACCCTAGGCATGCCAACATTTAAAAGTCAGGAGGGAGCTCTGATGAAAGAGACTAATAGAATCTTCCATTCTACCACAAGAATCCAGAGAGGTAGGAGGAAAACATGGGGATTGTGGTATCCCTGGGGCCAAATAAAGAAAGCATTTAAGGGGGGGGGGGGAGAGGGAGAGGGAGAAATTAACTACATTAAATGCTGCAGAAACTTGAGTATCATGAACATTCAGAATTGGGCATTGCATTTAGAAAGATGGAGGTCTTTAATTTCAGCACCACGTGGACAAGATCTAATTGGGAAAGATTCTAGAGAGGATGGAAAGGGAAAGTGTAGAGACAGCAGATAGAGGCAATGCTTTCCAAGGTTGTTCCTGTAAGGGGGAGCAATGAAAACAGGCAGCAGCTACTTGCAAAGGTAAGCTCATTTAGGCAGATGTTTTGTTGCAAGATGGAAGATAGTCCATCTCACTCTGATTTAAATGATCCCAGAGTGGGGGAAAACTTGTAGAAGGGGAAGAGGAACAGAAGGGGACAGGGGAGGGAGGGAGGGAGAGAGAGATTTTGTAGGAACAAAACCCTTGAGTAGAAAATGATGGTATTCTGTACATAAATGGAGGGACTCACGTAGACAGAAGCAGAACAGTTCATTCCTATAATCCAAGGAAAGACAGGGTCCAGATGCAACTAGGCAGGTTTGGTAGAGGAAGTACATTCTTTCATGATTGTTTCACTTTTCAGATAAAAAACATATTCATCAGCTGAGAATGAGAATATGAAGGGAGATGTTGATGGTTTAAAAAAGAGGAAAGAGTCTAAGAGTGCAAATGTTTACTGAGTATGGAAATAAATTATTTATTGAAGGGCAGTGCTGAGGCCCAACTGGAAATTTGTTATAAACATTTAAAATAAGGTAGGTAAACATGACTGTATTTTCTTTTCATCCACTGTCACCTGTAGGGAGGTACTGGCACAGGTTATATTAGTTAGAATTGGGTCTGTCTAGACCAGAACAATGGAGAGATTTTAGGGGTTTGAGGGGGTAAAGGGAGAGAGACATCAGAGGGAGACATTGGTTTGGAGGATTTTTTCTGGGGCCTTTCAATTTCCTTTAATTCAAAGCAAGGAGTATGCCAAAGATGCATATTTTGGAGTATCATTTTCTGAGCCCCAACAAAGCTTAAATAAGGAGAAGAAAAAACAAATCAATGGGAGCAATTACTAAGATACAGACAGTTCCAGGCTTTCTCCTTATTCTGCCTGCTCAAATGGGTTCTGGCTTTGCCTGGCACTATTTCCTATTATTTTCTAACTCTCATGGAAAATGTTCTTAGTTTTTCAAGCTCTTGCAAGATAGAATTTGTAGAAATGGGGGGAAAGGGAGGAACAATATCAAAACAAAAATTTTTGAGGGCAGGATTGGGAAATACCGCCAATTCCCACCTTTCTTCTTAATAGTTTAGATTCCTGATCCACCATGATGTCCCCATGCCCAGACAGAATTTTTGTCTTTCTTCTGAAGGAAGTTCCTAGAGATTACCTGGGAGACTATCTGCATAATAAGACAACCTTTGTTGACAGTGAAGTTTCGCCCCTCACCTTCCTGCCATTTGTTGCCACCTACCCCACAGCTCAGAGGAACTTTGACCCAGGCCAATTGTCTATTCTTTGAGCTCATTCAGTTCCACTAAAACTTACTTGAAACCCCTCAAGTTGCCTATATTTCCCCCATTTCCCTCTGCTCTATGAAGAGGATATATAAGCCGGAACCATCTGGCCCTTCTTTGAGTCTCATATTTTATGCGTGTGCTTTCATGAATTAATAAATTTTTCTTCTATTAATCTATTGTCAATCACGTCAGTGAACTTTCCCAGAGAGTAGAAGGGAGGCTGGCCCTCCACCCCTACAGCTCTGTCATTTCTAGTACATTTTACCAGTGTGGGAAGAGAAGTAAAACTCTGTAGTCAACATTAGCAAGCTGAGTGTTATTGGTGAATATCACTAGCTGCAAAGTATAAAACTTAAATATTTCCTAGATTTATGACCTAGGCACCTGTACCCAATCTCCTGTTTTCAGAACATGGTTAGTAGAATGAAATCAACTGTATTAATCAAGCAGAAGGAGTTGCATGTAAAACCATTGCCTTGGCCATAAAAACACATATACAGAAAGAAAATTTATTTGTTCTTATTTGTGAATGGAAGTTTATTATAAAATATGGCCTGGAGAGCCTATGTAGTTAAATTCAATATGTTCAATGTTAACTCTCTAATATATACATCTACCCCCTATTTGTTGTAAAATGCTATTTGTCATTTAGGAATCTATTAGAGAGACTTAATTATTACTTTCTTAACCTCTAAAATGGGGAGGATTTTAATAATTTTCACTACAGGGTTCTGAGAGCTGTTGAACTTAATGACTCAAAAGATGATATATATGAAGATAATTTTAATAGCAATGTACTTTATTATGTTTTTTTTCTTTTTTGGAAATCCAGTGTAAAGTACTAAGAAGAAATAATATACAGATTATTTTTATGTAGGTACAAAATAAAACAAGAAGTGAAGAACTCAAAGAATTTGCCAAAGCTATTTGCAATAGTCAAGTCAGGAATGTAAGAAACAAAGGCTATTTATGTACAAGCAACTAGTTCAACTCTTTTATTTCAATTAACCTACCTTTTCTACCCTAAAGATAGAAAATCTCTTCTAAAAATCTTTATTAATATAGGAAACTGGATTATTGGGCTGGATCATGTTTCAGTTCATTGATTGCTTTATGTGATCTGGCCAACCTCACTGCCTGGCAAGGCGGTTTGTACCGTCTTCCTTCTGCTGCATGCTTTGTCTAAGAAAATGAGTTTCCCAGAAAGATGAGTACAGCTTTTCTTTACAGCAACATAATAGAGATAATCATTTTTTTTCCAGCCATAATCTTCAAACACTCCAAAGTAGCCAACAAACAGTGCATTGCAGTGCAATGAGGTTGAAACACTGGAAGAATACCAGAGAATGCAACTCAAAATTGAATCATATCAAACAAAATAGGATATTTTTTATAACAAGAGGTAACGATATATTGAAATATTCTGATTTCAGTTGATTTAAATTGTTCTTGAGAGAAGAAAGGAAAACAAGAACCTGTCCAAATTCACAGCTAGGTGCCATATTTGTGGCCATAAACACAGTATGACAAATGTTCTACTTTGGAGAAAACATCTTGTGCTGAGCTTTTCACAGAAACAGAAGTGAGCCTGCATATGTGTGTTCATGCTCATTTGCAGTATTGTTTATCCATAGACAATCTCACACTGTGTTTTGATTGATGCTTCCATTAAGATGGCGTGGGCTATCATTTTGTGTTCCCATTCTTACCTAGAGAAACAATGGGTTTGTTTTGGTACAGAAAAACAAAGAGAACCTAGCATGTAAATGATACAATCTTCTTTAAACAAAAATTATATAATTTAATAGACATGCTGGATACTTTTACAAAGATCTCTCTATTTTAGTAAAACTTGGGGGGAAAAGAGAGGGAGAAACTTAAAGCCTAACAGCAATATTGAGAACTAGATTGCAGGCACTGTGCTTTTCAGACACATCGAGCAGTCTTTAGGGTCTTTGCCCTGCCTATACTCTCTGCCTACAAAACTCTTTCCCTAGGAATAGGCATGGCGGTTTTCCTCCTTCTCTCTAAGTGCCCCCAACACACACGCTACATGCAAGTTTTATGAGAGTTGGAATTTTGACTTTTTTATTGTCTGCTGCATCTTCAGTGCCTAGAACAGAGCCTGGCCCACATTTGTTGTATAAATAAATAAATACTTCATCCTTAAGTCCTTCCTTCCTTGGAGTATTTACTAAACTTTTTGATTAGCTGATTAAAATGTGGTATTATCCAAAACTTGAATCCCACAGACTACTAAACGTTAATTCTGATGTCACTACCACAACATCTACTTAGAAGTCACAGGAAGAGAAGGAAGTATATTTATAAAACATTCTACAATACAAACACTGGGAATGGTAGTATCCCACATGGACTGTGATTGTTCATACAACTAAGATGTTTATTCATTTCTTTTAAAATCAATCCATCTTTATTTGTGATTCTTAATAGGCATCTAGGTAAAGATGCTGAGAAGACAGTTGAATTTAAGGCCTTGAATTCAGGGCAGAGGCCCAGACTGAAGATAAAGTTTAGAGTCAAGTGCATTTTGATGGTACTTAAAATCATGATACTGTATGATATCACCAAGGAAGCAAGTGCAGGTAGAAATAAGAAAGGGACACAGAACTGAGACCTGAGCACTCCAACATTTAGAGTCTGGGAGGTGAAAAAGCAACAACAGAGACTGAACAGAAGTTTCAGAGCAGCAAGAGAAAAACCAGGCAAGGGTGGGGTCTGGAAGCCAAGGGATGGTTGTGTGTCAAGTGCAGGGAGAGACTATCCACATTAGATGGTGGTGATGATCAAGAAAGATAGGAATGGGGAACTGGTAATTTGCTTTAGTGAGAAAGATATTCATGGCCTTGATCAGGAGCAGTTTTGGGTGCAGTGATGTGGGCATGAGACTTTGGAAGAGACAAGGATGGTAGATAATTCTTTTGAGTAGTTTTTGTATAAAGGGAAGGAGAAAAAAGAAGAATCTAGATAAGGAAGATAAGATAGTTGTTTTTAAAATAAGAGAAATAATAGCGCGCTATATTCTACTGTAGTCCACTTCCCATAGACCAACTGCAGAAAAAATTTACCTTCCTTGGTTTTATGCAATTACAGTATCTGGATAAGTGAAGCATTAATACATTCTCTTCAACTGCCAGAAATCACATTATAAGAATTTCTTAGCAGGAAAGCACACTAATACATCATGAGTCCAAATGCACTGCATTCTACCAAGCAATATTGGTTTTCCAACATATCAAAGGAAAAGGAGCTTAACATTGATGAGAGAGCAATTTATTTGGCCGGCTTTACTTTATTATGAAATGAAAATGTATTGAGCCAGATACCTCTAGAGCACTGAGAATATTTTGGTTGAATTAATCCCCTTTAAAACTATTATATAACAGAAAAGGATTGCTCCATGGCACTTGCATTACAGATGATGTCAGTTTTTTAAATACTTGCTGAAGTTTCCAGACACCAAGGTTGGTGGAATTCTCAATACTAGAAGTTGTCAAAGCTCTTCTGCTCCTAGGACCTGCACCATATATTAAAAGATCCTGAGAAATAGGACGGGTTCTGATTGCCATTGCTGGGATCCCCGTTTGGGCCATGTGGTCCTGCCAATGCCAGCAACAATACTGGAATGTCCTTTCCACTGGGCCTGCGCTCAAGGCTGCAGAGCCCAGTGTTCAGTATTCACAGGCTACTAAGCAGACACCTCCTTCCAGAATTCACCCCCCTCAGAGGAGCAGTGTTTAGGCAGGTACAACTCTCTATGACATAGACAAATCCTTCTTCCCAGTTATGGAGGCTCCAAGGCCACCCCCCGACAGTACCTCCCCCAAACCTCTGCATTCAGATAAGCTCAGCTTAATCACTTACAGAAGTCTAAGGGCTTCGCAAAATCCTCTTTAGAGATTTTCTTCTGGGCACTCTGTCTACCCTGAAATTTTCCTTTTCTGCCAACAAATGCACAAAAAGACTTTACTGTTGGAACCCAGAGACTTTAAGAATAAAGGGCCACCTGGGGAATGGCCAGGCATTAGGACACAGCTTTCTCAAATGAATCACTGGGCTGCACCAGCATTCTAAAATGTAATCATAGAGTAAACCATTAGTCAGGAGTTAAAACTATTATGCCCTTTTCAGTTATTCTTTATTGCTTTTTTTATAGCCCTAAAATTCAGAGGTTCTATATATTATAGAAGTTGTCCTTCCTACTGCTAGTTGAATGTGAGTCCCACCTTGAAGAGCGGTGGTCGGGTACTGACTAGGTAGCTCTGCTCTCTGCAGGAATGAAGCTGCTGGGTGTTGAGGTGATGCTGTTCCCCACTCAGTCCTGTAAAATCCATCTTCCATTTCAACTCGATTCCATGCATATTTGAAGACCAACTTTGTTCTATGCAATATGGAAGATAATCATTTCATTTACCATGACAGAACTTACAGGGAAGCAAATGGATAAGAAAAGTAAGTGAATATCATTATTAAAAGAATTTATTCTGCAAAATTTCAATTCAGTCAAAAGGCCACAATCGAGGACCCAGAAAGCCTCACGTGGCCCCAAGACCGACCGCAGGTTTTTTACCCCTGCATGTACTTTTACAGGGAGAAGCTTGGAGAAGTGAGGCAAGGTCGTATTTGACATCAATCTTAAAAAAGTGAATTTCAAAGTGTAGGTCATGATCCATTAATGATGGGGAAATCAATTTGTCAGATATGTGAAGTATCTTAAAGAATTAAATCAAATCGAATAGAAAATAAAATGTCAGAATGCATCACAGGCAGTAAGCATAGTACTGCTTCCTAAAATTCTAGTTTAAAGTTTATGCATGTATATGCCTTGGTCTTAATGTAAAATATATTTTTTCAATTGGTTTTGTATAAAGTATAAAGCAATATTTATAGATGTTGCATGGAGTATAATCAGATAAGAATGAGAGATGGTTTTTCAAACAGAGGTAACATCATAAACAAAGCACAGATAGGAAAAAGATATAGAATATGCTATAGAGGTAATGAGTTGTCTAACTTATCAAAATCATTGAAAACCTGAATTGCAAGAGGTAGAAACATATAGACATCTTGAGAATATAAAAGGAAGCATCTCAAACTTTTTAATGAAATGCTCCAAAAGAGACAATTCTACCTGCCCCAAATATTTTCTACCTTAGTCTTACCATCTTTAATAATTGGCACCTCCCACTCATTTGCTCGAGTCCCAAAACAGGAAGCCACCTTTGGATTATCCCTTCCATCCCTTCTTCCCCATACTAATCCAGGAACAAGTCCTGTTAGCTACATACAAAATATCTTCGAACTATCTGCCTCTGATGCTGTTTCTGCCATGGTTCAAGCCTCCATTATCTTTTGCCAAGATACTACTTGAGCAGTTTCTTCATTGACATCTTTGTATCCACTCTGTGGCTTCACCTCTGCTCTCAATTTATTCTTCACATAGCAGCCAAAATAGTCTTTCCAAAGCTGTGCTGTCAAGTATGGTAGTTACTTGCTACACATGGTGATTTAGAGCTACATATGCCTATTTAGATTTAAATTATAATTAAACATAAAATTTTCAATTCAAATAATTAGGTCTCACTGCCAATTTCAAGGGCTCAAGAGCCACGTCTTGTGTCCAGTATGGCTGCCATACTGAACAGTGCAGAGACTATTCTTAGCCCTCTAAAGAGTGTTATGAAATGACACTGTTCCAAAGCGTAAGCCAGATCATGTCATCCCTTTGCTCAAAAGCCTCCACTGGCTTCTAAGTACAGCTAGAATAAAATCTCCAATTCATACCATAGCCTACAAGTCCTAAACAATATTGTTCCTACATACCCCTCCAACCTCATTACTCTCCTCATTCCTTCGCTTAATGGCTTCATTTCTATTCCTTATTCAAGTGAAGGCCTACCTCTTGTCCCTTTCTCTTGTTTTTCTCCTTGCCTTATATATCCTTTCCCCCATCCCTCCTGCTTCGCACAGCTGGTCCATTTCAATCCCTTAGGTATAACATTAGGTAACCTTTTCAGAGGGGCCTCTGACTACCTTATCAAAAGCTGCTTCTCCTAGTTATTTTATGTAGCATCAGCCTGTTTATACCATTCATGTTAGTTACTATGGTCTGGATTTATCTGACTTATCACTATGTCTATCGATTAGTATGTTTATTGATTGTCTATCTTCCCTACTAGAAGACGAGCTTTATTGCCACTCTGATTCACCACTCTATTTCAAATGTCTAGTAAGTTCCCGGTAAATATTTGATGAATGAATGAAACCAAAAGAGGAATTAACACTGTAGAATTGGTGGAGACAGAGTCTTGAAAGCAAGACAATGGGCGATGTGAAGAAATTGTATATTTGTAAGGAGTTACGTGATCAGATTTATGCTTTTGAAAGATGAATCTGATAGCTCTATCTGTGCAGGTTGGAAAGTTGAGATGGAGTTAGAATTAAAGCTGTATTGCATTGGGAGGGGCTAGGTGAAAGGTACATAGGATGGCACTATTTTGCAACTTCCTGTGAGTCTTCATTTCAGAATAAAAAGTTGAAAAAGAAATTGCATTGCAGTATTCCTA
Source organism: Cheirogaleus medius (assembly GCA_008086735.1). Taxonomy (NCBI): domain Eukaryota; kingdom Metazoa; phylum Chordata; class Mammalia; order Primates; family Cheirogaleidae; genus Cheirogaleus; species Cheirogaleus medius. The sequence goes on from VBSM01001927.1 coordinate 14,086,999, forward strand.
AGTTGAGGTAATAATGACTAAAATTACAAAAGTAAAGGAATGTAGATGCTATGGTCTGACTGTCCCCGAAAATTAATGTGTTGAAACTTAATCCCTATTGTGGTGGCAGTAAGAGGTACAGAGCCTTTTGAAATATGATTAAGTTGTGAGGGCTCTGCCCTCAAGAGTGGATTACTGCTCTTATAAAAAGTCTGGAAGGAACTAGCTTAGGTTTCCTCTCTTGCATTAATGAGAGCTTTCTATTTAGATATTTTATTAACATACTCAAATTGAGTGCTTTGAACTTCAATAGCCAACAATTCACAAAAATATGTAATGGGCCATTACTATATTATACATTTATTGATCAGTGGCAGTCACCTATAGGTGCCAGCTGTGGCTAGTGGCTTGATACCCCAGGCTATGCTCCCTCTGCTGACCTCAGATTTCATCTACAGTTATCACTTTGCGCTGACAGTACTTGGCCTCCAAAGTGCTCTGTATCTCTCCCCTTCTCTGAATTTGCAGGAGCTCTCTTGGCCCACAGTAAACACAACTCAGTATTACAGGGGATTCAAATCCCCAGGAGAAGTTTGTAAGAATATGATACAAGTGCTAGTGGACTATTGTTCCAGCCAGCTGTCCTTTGGGAGGAAAAATTCAGAGACACATTCGTTATCAAACCCCCATTGCCCACAGCAGCAACCTACATAACGATCACTTATATTGGCTCTTTTTTCTCCTCTTTTAATCTCCTGCTTCCTACGATTATCTCCAGAATAACTTACCCTTGTGCAACTCCGTATCTGTGACCACACTTTGAGGGGAGCGCACACATACTTTATGTCAGAAATGACCCTAGAAAGTAGAACTCTGGGATCGAATTCTGAATTTGGATCCCTGAAGTCAGCTGACCACAAAGGCGGCAGCATTGACAAGTGGGGACAACAAGGCCTCTGGCACGTTGAGCATCACAGTTACTAAGTCTGTCATCCCAGATGAACTGAGATGAAGCACAGAGAGAAGGACAAGCGTTGGGTTATTGGGTACCTCCAAGCACATGGGCAGGATGAAGGCAATAGAAATTATATGGATTGTGTATTGGCAAGTTTTTCTTATCTGTCTTGGAGTCTTTGAGGAAAAAAATGATAAGCCTAGACAAGCCAGCTGTCAACTCAGGGCATGCTGTGAACATCAGAGGCCGTTCACAGTGTTGAGTTATACCAGGCTGAATGTATGGCCCAGGGTTTAATTGCAAGAGTGGCAGATCTGCAATGGATACTAAATATGCCCCTTAACAGGCCTTCTGTTCTATAAGGCAGAGTATTGACAGAAAGTGTAGGATGCTGAGATCTGGTAGGTTTCTGTGGCTGTGCCTGAACACTGTGAGACCCCATACTACCTAAAGCACTAAGCTAGCAGAAACACTCCCCTCTCCCTTGCTAGAGATCAGCTTACCCTTGTCTGGACACCTTGCAAAGACCTTATCTAAGGTCCTTATAAGACGATGCCTGTCCTTTTCCAGATCTGCCCCACCTTCCTTCATTGCATCCAGGCCAATAAATAGGTTCAGATCTCAGCACATGTGCCAAAGTCAGAAACACTGTCTCTGCTTTGTCATGTAGTAGCTCATTCTCTGAAAGAGTTGGGGACCTGGCCAGTATGTACTGCTGGGATCCAGGGCAACGTGTGTGGGAATGGATCTCCAGAGAGTTGGACGGAGAAATGATGGAATATAGAGTTAGACAGGAGAGAGCTTATCGATGTGAGGCATTTTCCCATGACTTGGGATTTTCATCAACATTTAAAAATTGCTTTTAAGGGCAGACCAGTAAATTTGCTTAGTCCAGACACTCTCTCCCTCTTGCCTGATTAGAGATTCTGATTCATATCCCCTAATTTTTTCTAAGCTTCTTTTCTTCTTCCAGTGATGTTTGTGTTTAAAACATACTTCTGGAATGTTTTGGAAGAAGCTGAGGCACCTCAAATAATGTCTCATCAAGTATTTTATAGGATCATCAACCACCTGCATTTCCCTACAGCAACTTTGCTAATAAAGCACTTCTGTGCCGTGGAAAAATAAAATGATCAACCTATACCCATTTTTAAAAAATATATTTTTTTCTCAGTTAAATCATAAGACCTCTTTCTACATTTTTATGGTTAATTTTATGTTGACTGGACTGGCTATGGGGTGCCCAGATTAAACACTATTTCCTGGTATGTCTGTAGAGGGGTTTCCAGATGAGATTAGCATTTGCATTAGTGGACTCAGTAAAGTAGATTGCTTTCCCCCATGTCACCAGGCACCATCAAATCCTTTGAGGGCCTGAATAGAATAAGACAGAGGAAGGAGGAATTCAACCCTTTTGCTGCCTGCCTACTTGCTTAAGCTTGGATATTTTACCTCATCTTCTCAGGTTTTCAGACTTGGATTTATACCATCAGCTCTACTGGTTCTCGGGTTTTCAGACTCAAGAGTGAATTATACCTCTGACTTTGCTGGGTTTGCAGCTTGCAGATAGTAGATTGTGGGACCTCTCAGCCTCCATAATTATGGGAGCCAGTTCTTTATAATATATCTCCTTTCTCTCTCTTTGACTAATACAAGCTCTATAATTCCATAATCTAATAATTTATAAGATTTTAAATTGCAATTACATATATCAGTTATAATGCCTTTGGCCATCTCAAATTGGCTCTAAAAATAAGGAAATGCATGCCTCATAATAAGAGCTGTACAGCTAGGGTGGCTCCAGGTGAGTTAAAGTCATTAAGAACAATATCATCAAAGAACCAGGTTATTCTTTTTCTTTGCTTTACCATCCTTAGTGTTTTTGTCTTTGCTCTCAGATTGTCTTCCTTCATCGTTGTAGGAGGACTGAAGAAGTTCTTCTTGTTAGGTCTAGACTCAGTATATCTGGAGGAAAGAGGGATTGGCAAAAAGAACATCTTCTCATTGTTTCCTTATCAAGAGCTAAAAAACCATTCTTGGAATCCCCTCCAAAAGACTGTTGGTCTCATATGTGTCACTTTCCCAACCCAAAGCAGTCAAAGGCAATCAAAGTATTCTATTATGAACACTAATTGGAATTTACCCCAAACTGTGGGTGAGATCATCTGTCCTGTGGTCTCATGATAAATAAAAAAAAGCCAGAGTTTTGTTAGGAAGAGGGGGATATTAATATACACCCAGATTAGAAAACACATCTGTTTAGTGTAAACAATCACATTCCTACAGATTGCACAACCTTAAACCAACCTTTACTATAAGGAGAATTAGTTTGCAGTTAATTGCTTTAGTCAACAATTTTCAAGTCAAACATCAGCAAGGTGGATAGCTTTACATTAGTTTCAAAGAGGAAAAGCTTCATCTCAATTGACCTCCATATTTTAATTAAATATGAATACAACGACTAGCTCTCCTAATCATGACAGAAAAAAAACTATGGTGAATGTGAAGGAAGTCAAAAAACGAAGTCATTAGAAAATAGCCACAATCTAATTCCTCTTCATTGGTTCAGTTTCTTTGGTACTGGGAAAGAATTTAAAATATGGGACTTGGTTTTCTCTGTGTGTGTATGTTAATAAATACAAATATATATGTGTGTGTGTATGTATTCATTCCTGAGTTTAGTCCAATGCTTCGTTATTCCCAGTATTCTGTGCAGTCTCAAAAGTGATATTTCCTAAAATGTTTCCAAGTAATAAGACCCTTGTTCTATAAGATATTAACAAATGTTTCACAAGAAAGAGATCTATGCACAGCTAATTAATGCTGGCCAAATTTAACCAGCTTTCTCTTCTGTGGCAATTATAGAGGCTTTAATTTGCTTCTGTAGACTGTGGGTATTCACACTGGCCCTGTGTGCATGGGATTGAATTCGTGAACAAACTTAATTTATCTCCACAGTTCTTGTTTTGTTTTCTTGTTGTATATATGTTTGTTTAGTGGTGGGTTTTTGTTGTTATTTGGTTGGTTGGTTGATTGGTTGGAGGATCAAAAACTACTCCGCATAATAGTACAATATTTCATGAAATAACAGAAAATGTTTTTTTCTATCTCTTAGAATTTGGTATGTTCCATGTTACAGAAAAATATAAATAAATAGAAAAGAAAACAAAGGAAAGTTTATTTTTCTCCCAGGCAAAAGGAATGTGGAGTATGCAGTCAAAACTGTGGAAGTTCCTGAGTCATCAGGGCTCCTGCTCTTTCCATCTCTCTGTTCTACCTCCCAGCCTAGTTCAAGTTCAAGTCCCCAAGTTCAACTCATAGTCCAAAGTGGCTACAAAAAGTTCTATCATTTTGTTCATAGTCCAGGAAGCAGTTGAGTCTGCTGCTTTTTAGTAGCATTCCCAGAAAGCCCATATAACACACTTGATAACATCTCATTGGCCAGAACAATAGGAAAAAAATACTTTAGATGGGTAACATTGCATCCCCAAATAAAATTTGGATTCTGCAACTAAGGTTGAGAGCAAAGATGTATGGGCATTTAGCACACAGTCTTTTCCATTCACTTTAGAGCAAAGAGGAAAAGGGAAGAGGAGGAGAGAGAAGGAGATAAAGAAGTTTTGAATGCATTTTAAAATGTATCTTATTAACTTAAAAAGTATCTGGAGGTAGATAAATGATTTATTTCCTGCAGAGATGGTTAATGGGTTATCATTCCTGTCAAATTCCAGCTGTCTGCTTGAACAGATCTCAGATTTTGACTGACACCTCCTAAATGCTCAAATCCACGGATATCAAATTGGCTTCCTAACAAGCCCAAACCTTACTTTCTACACTTTGTGTACATTTACCAACTGCATCCATTATCATAATAAATAAAACAAGTAGGTGACAGTTCAATTATCAGATGTAATACAGCCAGAGATGGGAAACTTGTAATCACAAAAGAAAGTTCGTTTTTGACAGTTCGTAACATCCTGACCCATAGTACTTCCTGTTTACAAGTTCTCTGACTTAAACCGGATTTTGCTCAATAAATAGTAGAGAAAATGAAAATATCCTGAGAGAATTAAACTTTGGTTATAGAAAAGTTTTCCGTCATTTCTGATAAGCACCCAAATAGGGAAGCAAAATTAAGCCAATCTCTAGTTTTCTTGGAAATAATACAGCTGCTGTTCAGAAGTGCTTTAAATAGATCTCTCTGGAACAGGTACTCATATATAATACGTTTAAATATATGTATGTTTTTATTTGATAAAATCAGAGAAATTGACTTAATTGGGACAGAAATCATGGCAATTATCCCCAGAATATATTCACAAGAAGGCGGCTAACATTTACACCAGTGTGGTTCCATAGTTTTTCCATCAGACATTAAAGCTTTCCTTTGTCAGGTGTGTTAAAAATTATTTGTACATTTTCTGTCGAGCGTGGTGGCTCACGTCTGTAATCCTAGCACCCTGGGAGGCAGGCAGATCATTTGAGCTTAGGAGTTCAAGACCAGCCTGAGCAAGAGCGAGATCCCGTCTCTACTAAAGAAATTAGCTGGACAACTAAATATACACACACACACACAAACACACAAAGCTGGGCATGGTGACACATGCCTGTAGTCCCAGCTACTCAGGAGGCTGAAGCAGTTAGGATTGCTTAAGCCCAGGGGTTTGAGGTTGCTGTGAGCTAGACTGACGCCATGGCACTCTAGCCCAGGTAACAGAGTGAGACACTGTCTCAAAAAAAAAAAATTATTTGTACATTTTCTATTTTGAGCTAGACTCATTTGGCCTGAGGGTGGTTGGGAAGAGGGACAAGAAACGAAAGGAATGAAACATTCACCAAGTACCACTTTGTGCCAGGTACCATATTAAGTGTTCTGCGTGTATTTTCATATTTATGTACCATAATTTATGAACATGTTTTTTAGTCCCACTTTATAGGTGAGAAAATAAAATGCAGACATAATAAGGTCTTTCAAGCTTTCCAGGAGGAGAAGCAGTCTGTGTTGCCCTTATTTGCCTGGTGGTCAAGACTTTTTCCTTCCTGGGACATCGCACTTGGCACGTTTGTTTTGGATGTCGCTTCCTCAGGAGTTATGCATTTATTTAAAAGCTCCTCAAAGACAAATAAAATAGGGACTTCAGGAAAGAAGAGGAAATTTCACTCCCAAGTAAGAGTTTAGGGATAAAATTTACTCTTTTCTGGAAAGTGAGGTGAAAAACCTAGATAGAACTTGATAGCTTGGAGCCAGCATGATGAAAATTGACTCCGTTGCATCTAAAAGGCAGGGCCGTATAGATTCCAAGGACTTCCTGCAGTATGTTCTAAAGATCAAGTTTCTCCAATCTGCAAAAACAAAGAAGTGGTTGACTGGAGCTGAACAAAAGAGAAATCTGGTAGACGGGCTTTTCAAAGATGGCAGTGGTGGTTAGAGACCTCAGGAATTCAGATAGTGGCAGAAAGTGTGATGTATACTAAGAGTAATATAAACAGCAAAAACAACTGGGTGCCATGGACAAAAGCAAGAAAAAACTATTTTATTGCAGGGATGAACTTGCCAGGAAACCATTGTAAATAGGCAAAACCACAGAGTATAGCTTCTCTGGGCATCACTGAACCTTTGCTCCAGTGTTAAGTACATACACTTTAGAAGTAGTCTAAGGACTAGGTCAATATTTACAAACCAGGAGACATGTGGAAGAGAAAGAAATTTGTATATCATTGCAGGAATCTCCCTACCCAGTTAAAGTATTTAGATGGGTTTCAAATTCTAGCAAACCTGAAGTAAGGGGACCATGTCTAATAAACAGCGCTTCATTAGTGAACACATGAACACACACACGTACACAAATCACTTTCTACGTTCTAAAAGGATTTGGTCTTTAACTTCCATCATCCTAGGGACCAAAAGAATGAATGAGGAAGTGAACCAATTTCTGCGGAGGACAAAGCATTGTCCATCTCCATTTTGTTCTTGGTGCCTGATTGGGCTGTTGGTGAGGAGGTAGGAAGAAAGAGAATGTGAGCCAAAAATGGTCAGGTCACTTTCTTTGGAATATATTGCTCATCGTTCTGCCTTGTAAGTTCTAATTTTTCAAGAAGCCACCATATTACTGAATGTACTTAGTTATTTTGATATATCCTGTGCCAAGCAATTTCGAGTGATCCAATCATTCTTCATTATTTCTTTGAGGATTTCACATATTTCCCCTGTTTATGCAGTTTTCATTTGACACAGGAAACTCATAAAGAAATAACTGAAATTTTTATAGAAACATTTAAGGGTAATTTTTCTGTGACTGTATATAGAAATCGTTTCTCCATCTAAAATAGGAGATGAGGGCAGCAACAATGCTTTCAGCACTTGGCTCACAATTTCACATGAATTAATAACTCTAATAAAAGGAAGCAGAAAATAATATAATCAGTAGTAACATTTCCTGAATCCTGTTTCCTCCCACTGTATTGAGCCCAGCGCATGCTGTGCATGGAAGTGTAAAACATATTGCAACCAAGTGCAACAGAACAATGAAGTTGAATATTTTAATCCATAGGAATAAGTACTTTTTTCTTTCCAGAGTAAGCAAACTAAATTTAATATTTATGCAGTATTCTTCAAGATTCAGTTAATTACTCTTGTTGTCGGTAGGAAGAAAATTTACTCCCAGTAAATCACAAAACCTCAAACATGAGCCAAGTGCAGTGGTGCACACCTGTAGTACCAGCTATTTGGGAGGCTGAAGCAGGAGGATTGCTTGAGTCCAATAGTCATGTCAGTCTGGGCAACATAGTGAGACCCCATCTCTGAATGAACAAATGAATGAATGAATGAACCAACCAACCAACCAACGTCAAACATGATCTGGGAAATGAATGGAATAGCCACACTTTATGACACAGCTAGCTCCCTCTTGGTACTGCAGTTCAGTCACAACCACTTTCAGATCTATTATTTGAAAGGATGTAAAAGCAAAAGAAGACAATGCAAGCCATGTTTCCATTTCCTTGTAACAAAGGAAAGTTGAGTGGCTGATTCAGAAAAGAGAAACCTTGTGGTAGATCTAGATCTTATGTAGGTATGAATGACCAGAAAGTACTACACATTTCCACCAATCATATAAGAGTTTTTTTTAAGTGTTGTGGATAAAGTGATTACATAGTTCACTTCCTGCAAAATTAGTGACAAATAAATCTTGGTAAGCCAAAAAATAACTTCTTATAGAAGAGAAACAGGCAGGGTATTCTGTATCACTCAAAGTCTGGAGTTACACATGTACATCCTAAAGCCAATGTCTGTGGATTAAGAAAAGGAATTTGCTAAATATCCACTAGTTTGTCCTTTCTTGCTGCCCTTAGCTCCCAACCCTGTTCTCTGAAGTTAAGATTAGCTGAGGATTCTTGGAAAAACCTGGAAAAATATCTTGCATATTTGTATACCATAACCTATGACTGTCAGATTTTTCTCCCTCTAAGGAAAATATAGGCTTCAAAGTCCTGATCATTGTAAGTGGGAAATAATCACCTGATAGACTTCAAGCAATTCAAGAAGGAGACATTACTTGGTCACTAAAAAATTAGTAGTTAGTGGAATATGTCTGGATCTGTACTATCAGCCTTGTCTTTGCAGGTTTTACATGCTCTCATCTTCATAAGACTTTGGGCAGATAATCCACTGAATGCAATATAATGTACTGGGTGCAACACAGGTGTAAACAGACCCGTAGGAAAACACAGAAGAGGGAACAACTTCCTCTTTGTATGAGAGGGAGTAACTATATCTGTGTAAGGGATTTAAGAAACATTACACAGAAAAGATGGCATTTGAAGTCTTGGTAGGAATTTGCCAAGTAAGAATTGGAATACACAGATAGGAAGGCATTCCAGAAAGACAAATCAGCATTTGCAGATAAATTGAAGTATGTTTGGGAAATGATAAGCAGTTTAGTATGGCTATAATGTAGCATTTATAGACAGGAATGGCAGAAAATTAGGCTGGGGATGCATATAACAGCCACGATATGAAGGAACTTCACAGCCATTCCATACAGCACAGTGGCTGCTTTCAATGGAGACAAAATCATGTAGTCTCCCTTACTGCTCATGCTTTTTCTTCTACTGTTTTCTCTATGTCCACTTAAATACTTCATTTTCTTTATTCTATAAAGCCAGGTGCAGTATGGAATGAGCAGAGATGTACAGCAACTCTGGAGACAGAAATCTCCGGCCTTGAAGTGTTGAGGGTATGAACGAAAACAGAAGCAGAATGCAAGCTATCTGTGCTATGAATTTTTATTTATAAACAGACTAGATTTTGTACTATAAACAGAGTCTCAGAGATGAAGACAGACAAATGCTTAACTTTGTATACAAAGAATGGTAGTTTTGCTTCCAATTAGTATGTAAAAACCTGCAAAGAAGGTCACTGCAATCAAAGATGAGGAAACGCCAGATAAAATACAAAATTCGAAGTATTTAAGAGACCATTAGAGAGTTGAGATCACAAGGCAACAAAATAATCTGAATTTCAGAGGATCAAGGATTTTCAAAGAAAAAACATGTCTCAACTATGGCAGATTATGAGAGAAAGAACAACCCACCATAAACATGGATAAGAAGAAATCAGCAAAATTTTAACAAATCGTTAAAGGATGAGTGTATCCTAGTGTGCCCATCTGGAATAGCTGGAGGTCCCACACACAAGAGAAGTTCACACTCATGAGCTCTTTTTCACAGGTTTCCCTTGGGCGTCCATGAGAAAGATTGGGGGATGGATAGGAAACTAAAGAGAAAATTCTTCTTTAGGGAGGGATTAATCAGGCCAGGTGATCATTATCTGTTATGGGCTTATAAGTGTGTCTGCCCAAAATTCATATGTTGAAATCTTAATCCCCAGTATCTCAGCATGTGACTACATTTGGAAATCGGGTCTTTAAAGAAGCAATTAAGGTTAAATGAGGTCATTCGGATGGGTCCTAATACAATTTCACTCTTGTGCTATTGTTTTATTAGAGCTATGAGCTTTAACTTTCAGGTATTTTTACACTCGTGGGTATCTATTGTGCTGTTCCATGTATAATGCAGTTTTGAGTATTTCCTGTAGGACAGGTCTAGTAGTGACAACTTCCCTTAGTATTTGCTTATCTGGAAAGGGCTTTCTTTCTCCATTGTTTATGAAACTTAATATTGCAGGGTACAAAATTATTGGCTGGCAGTTGTTCTGCTTAAGAAGACTAAAAACGGACCCCAATCCCTTCTGTAAGGTCTCCGCTGAGAAGTCTGCTCTTAGCCTGATAGGTTTTCCTTTGTAGATTACTTGTTGCTTTCATCTTGCAGTTTGTAGAATTTTCTCCTTCATTTTGACTTTGGCTGGGTTAATAACTGTGTGTTTTGGAGATGTCCTATTTGCTATGAACCTCCCCAGTGTTTGATGCCTGTCTTGTATCTGAATATCTGAATCTCTGGCAATACCAGGGAAATTTTCTTAAATGATCCCCTTGAATAGGCTTTCCATGCTTTTTGCTTTTTCTTTTTCTCACTCAGGGATACCTATGATTTGTATATTGGCCACTTTGCATAGTCCTATACTTCTCTGAGTGATTGTTCATTCTCCTTCATTCTTTTTCTACATCTTTGACTGACTGGGTTAATTCGAGAGCCTGTCTTCAAGCTCTGAAATTGTTTCTTCTGCTTGATCTAGCCTATTGTTGAAGCTTCTTGCTTTATTTTGAAATTCCCTAAAAGACTCCTTCATTTCTTTTGTAATTGAAGGGACCCCAAATCTGTAAGGATCCAAACAATATGTGGAGAGTGTCAAGAATAAAGTGTCTAAATATGGAAAGGTAGAGCAATTGCCAACTTGATTTTACTGTTAGAAATTCTAAAAGGGCAGCCAACTTTGAGTTTTACTAGAAAAGGTTATTTATAAGATCTAAGAAAATATGTATGATTAAATACCCAGTTAATGATTCAGAAATCCATGAAATTTTTCTCAAATATAAAAGAAGTTTGCATCATTTATATTCCAGCAATTATCACCAGAGCACACTTGAGAAACCATGTGATATTTCTTAAAAAAAAATTTTAATGCTATTTAGAAAACAAGAGAAAGGTGGAAAAATTACCCTACATGACAAATTTCCAACTAGGACTTTTGTAAGGAAAACACATGATATTCTTTGTTATACGAAGCTTTATCCTTTAGATATTTCCATTATAATAGCAAATTTTACAGAGTGATTTAACAAACTGCTTCCATTTAAATAGCTATGTTTTCTTTTCCCTGGAAGACATCCCTCTTTTGTGCTTAATGCTTAAAGAACAGTAAAACAATATCTGTACTAATCTACAGAGCGCTAGGAACCAGCAACCAGGAAAACAGGATGCAAATTTTTTAAATTAATCCAAAGTTCAATTCTCTTAGGAACTTGTAGGCAATCAACAGGAGATTGTTATGAAACAAAATTAAAAAAAAATCTCATAAAACGTTTTTTCAAAAGATCTATTAATGCACTGTGGTGTTAGTACAACTTTTAAAACACAGCCTATCAGATCACTGGGAAAAGGGGAACAATTCCATAGGGCTGTGAAATACTATTACTGAGTCTTCTTCATTAAAGGATTATTAGCTCATTAAAAGCATCACACCTGATTCTTGAGTTATTGACATGACTGAGTTACTGCTCTGAAATAAAATAATGTAGCTGCCCAGTGGCAGTGATAAAGTCACAAAGTGATACACCAAACGATAACAGAATGCTAAGCAGCATTGGCATCCATAAGAAGGGACATTTTTCTTTGAAAAAAATAATAACTCTTTCATTTGAAACTATGACCTACGTAGCATACTTTCTTTGGCTGCTGGATTTTTTTCTGAAATACAGAAATGACAAATTTAGCATTTGTTCTCAGTATCTGTGATTAAACTGATAAGTTAATTGACCTTTCAGACTTTCTTCTCCTTCTCTTATTCTGCTTTGTCTTTATAACTGAATAAATTTTAGTGTCTCTGAAAGTTCATGGACTGCCAACCTGGGAGACAGAAGCTCCTTAGGAATCCACAGGCACTGATTAGTAATTGGCAATATGTACTCTGCCCAGGAGATGGGTTCAATCTGTGTGCTCGATGAGCTCTGGGTTTGCCATTGAACTCGTTGATGAGGATGGCAATTAGTGTCAGGCAGACAAAGAGATCAATACAACAAAAACTAAGAGAATAAATGTGTTTAATGTGTATAAATATAATCTCAGGAATATAAATCCTGAGATCATTGTATTGTTCAGGTAGTATTGTATTGGTAGATACCATGTGCCACATTGCCTTTTTGATTTTTAAAATTTATTTCAGTACTGGTAGAAAAAAGGTAAATTCAGAAAACAAAAACAATAAATGTTTTATTCTCCTAATTAAGCCAACAGTTGGACTTCTGCATCTCCTTTCTCTGGGCTCCTCGAAATATTAGGAAAAAAATAATAGCCACCAAGCAATTAGAATCAAAAGACACCATAATCAATTATCAATCTGAAAAGATGCTGACTGTAAACAAGAAATATAATATACTACAAAGTCCTGGCATCAACCTATATTTTTTCCATAGACCTTCATTTTCTTCATTCATTTTTGCCAACTCCTCCTCTACCCATATGCATTTAGTATTTCTCAAAATTTCAACTTATTAAAATTTTTAAGAAGTCAATATCTGAGAGCCAGGAGTCAGTCACCAGGTCAGTGAATTGAAAAGACCAAAAACTAAAATCAGGAAGACATGAGTTTACTAAACCAGATCTACTCATTCTAAATTAATGACATTGAGTAAAGTAGACCACCTCCCTGAACATCTCTTTTAATAAATGTAAAATGAAAATAAAATAATAAAGAATTATTGAAAAATACAATGGCTATAGAAAATGTTGTCATCCAATAGAGTTGTTTGGATATGTTAAGAACATGATGTGCAATCTAATCAAAGTCTTCTGTAGATAAAATATGCTAATACTAATTTTTTTGTGTCTAATCAAATAGTGATTTTAAATTTCAGGAAATAAAAATGAGTAGAAGGGGAGTAATAAGACTAGTAAAAATATAAATAGGCTAACATTGTGTCCCTTCAACCCTTCAAACCACCACTTACCATACCTATTCAAAGAACCCATGTTGATTATTAAATCTTGCTGAATTTTCTTTAGGAAATTTTGGGCTATTATCAGATAATGTATGACATTAGTCCATAGGCTAACTGTAGGAGGATGTATGATGAATACATGTGAAATAGGAAATGGTTTCAATAGCTTCAGCTTTACTGATATGGCACATTTAATCAAATGATAAATAATCCCTTCCTTGCCTCACCTCATACTGTGAGTTCTATTCTTGCTCTGATCAAAGAAGGACAGACTATACTCTTCTTTTCTCCCATGTTATCTTGTTGAACAAGTATTTCTATAGTCAGTATATAAACTTTGCATGGTGGTTGTTAGAGATGGCTGATTGGCTCTAACTGGGACAGATAGGTAGCAAGGAACTAATGCTATAAAAACATTTCTTTGAGTAATGCTGCATTAGTGAAAATTATACTACCCTTTATGTAGAATTTGTATTGGGTGCTTTGTCTCTAATACAAATACCTGATTTTTTATTCTTTTTACTGGAATTTCAGAAAATGAATGAAATTGAATAATACGTAAAGAGAAAAGTCCCTCATGGTAACTCTAAAATAATATTATGGAACCTGGGCTCCATTTCTCTTTATCAAATTATCCTGCTTAATTATGTCTACTTAATGACATTGAGCCCTTATTACACTGATATTAACCACCTTTTCTTCTGGCTTTTTGAGCAATATTGAAAGCAATTTTGCAGCATTATCAGTGAAAATACTCATAATCATTGACACAGTTGTTAATACTTCTAAACATCTACACAAATTAAATAACCCAAAAGAAAGAAAAGTTCTTTGTGTAAAATTATTTATTAGAGTGCTATTTATGTTTCTAAAAATATTGGAAGCAATCTATATGGCCAACAATAGATAAATAGTAATATAAATTTAGAATTATTCATAATATGGGAAACTGTACAGCCCTTAGAAGGTTTATAAAATTGTACCAGAGAATATGCTGGTATTAAAATATTAAGTGAAAAAGTCACAAATAAAATGTTTATATACACTGTGATTTCGACAGTGGGAAAAACATTCAGAGATAATAGGTTGAAAGTAATACATCAAGATATTAATTTTTATTTCCTGTGTAAAGAGCAATTATTTTCTTCTTCTTTGGACTTTTATGTACTTATTACTATAGTATATATTCCCTTTGTAATCAGAAGTAATTTATGAAAGATAAAATACTTATGAGTATCTTTTAGCTTCAGAAAAATTGACAGTTTAGGGAAATTTAAAAATTGTATAGGTATTTATAGATTAGATCTCAGAGGAAATTGAACTTTTTAAGTAACACTGAAACTAGAGTCTTGGCAAAAATGTTTTTGATTCATTGCTGAGTTATTTCTCCTGCATACCTGCATATCTGATAAGACTCTGAAAGTCTTTGAAACTTTTATATCAAAAGCATCTTTTCACCTCCTAAATCAACCTGAAATTCGAAGAAAAACATGTTGGTGATTTTTTAAAATGCACCAATTTGTGTACCACCTTTAGAATGCTTGCTATGGTATCTGACATTCCAGTAATATATCACCGTGCTGTGTCATCCAATGAAGACATCCAGATGAGAGAGATCACTTGCAAGACATTGAGTAGTTTCTCTAATAATGTGCCGCTTGAATATATCCTTGACACAACCGATAGCTAGAGAAGAAATTTTCTTAAAAAATCAAAAACAACCCAAGACTTTCATGAGAAAAAAATGCATGATTTCATTTAAATTATATATTATCTTAAGAAGGAGAAACATTAGTGTGAGTGTATATAGCACATAGAGGATTCTTGATAAAATAAAGCATGTCCACCATGAAGCATGGTTCTAAAAACGAAACTTAAGTATTAACCATCAACTGAGTACAAACTATTCCAAGTAGATGAAAAATAATTATAAGTAGGAAGGATTCCATAGTATTGCTACCTAACTTATTTTATTCTGAATATATCTCATAGAAAAGAAGTTATTATTTAAATGAAGGCAGTGGGTTTTGCATATTGATTTACATTGTCTCTCATGTAGGAGAGTAAAGACACCTTAGTGACTGAGAAACAATATATTCCTCTAATTGGATAGGATGTGGGAAAAATAGCTTTCAAAATTAATATAGAAAATATTTATAAGGTCATATATAATAAATGAGGAACCAATTTTACCATATAAGTTATGTTTAGAGGCAGCAAACAAATTAGTAGAGTTTTTAATATGAGACCTGATATATGATAGATGATAAATTAGATAGATGATTAATAGATAGATAGATATCACCTCCCCCAAGTAAAAAGAATCTCATGTCTCAAGCAGTGACAAGCTAGAATAATTCATGGAATCACTAATAGCTCCACATTTATAAGGATACAATGGGAGAGTAAAGGAGGAGGTTTTTTCCCAGAGATAACTGGGGAATGATCTCCATCATTGCCAAGACTTACTCAGACTGTAGTCTCTGCTTCTTTCTGTTTATTGTTTTTTCTTTTTCTTTTTTCCTTTATTGACAACCGGCTTCCTCACACAGAGGGCAGCATGGGTTCCAACAGTCCACAAGCCTCCCTTGTGAATGTCACCGCACTAACTCCTTCTTTGTTCTAATGTGCAAATTCCTGGGAAGGATTCTAATGGGCCCAAATTTTGTCAGTTATTTGTCTCTGGATTCATCATCTATGGCCAGGCAAAGTAGGATCACTCCTATCGCCATGTTTTCTGTGGATTGGCACTCTGCAAGAGAAGGTTTTCTATTTGATTGTTTTGGGTCCTTTAGGAGATGGGACAGTAGATGTCCTTACAGTTGAGCATGACCAGGAAACAGATCACATGTTACAACATGTAAGTGCCAGTTTTTCTATTTCAGAAATTCAAGGATTTATATGACTCATTCTTTGCAAGTGTACCTACCTTACCACAGTCCCAGTCCGATAATATTGATGTCAGTTGTATACCTTAATAGATGCTAACATATCAATCTACATATGAATAATTATCCCATAATCCTCTTAGTAGTGGGAGGTAGGGAGATAAAATTATAAGGAGGGCTGGAATCCAGGTATGTGCACTCAAGCTGTCGCCTTGAAATTTGCCTTGTGCGCCTCCCACCCTCTTTGTACCACTCTCCCACCAGCATCCCAACATACACATCTGAACTTTGAACTTCATTATGAACTCTATATTATTTTTGTTCATTTCTTTAGTCTTCTTGCTATCAGAATTAAGTTTCTAGAACTGGATATATTTGCCTCATACACACAATTCCTCTGCCCTCTTCTATATAGTAAACATAGTAACGCTATGATTAAAACTTGAAATTTTACCTTTAATTTTTCAATAATGCAAATTCTTTTTTTTATTCCCTACTCCTTATCTAGAAATCCACTGAATCAGCATTTACCAGCCTTTTCACATTATGACACAAATAGAAAGTGACAGTATTTGTATGTCACAATGGGGTAATCAGACAAGCATGTTAGCAAGCTGAAGTTATCAAGTCAAAGTGTTGCAGCAGCCAAAGCTGAGGAGATCAATACCCAGCACCTCTGTGCTATCTAGCAAACCACTATGCATCACCTGGGGTGTGATTAGAAATGCAAATTATTGGGCCCCATTCTAGACCAAGTGAATCAGAAACTAGGGGTGGGGCCCAGCAATCTGCATTTAAACAAGCCTCCCAGGTGATTGTGACACATACACCACTCAAACATTAGTGGGATACTAACTGGGAAGCTCTGCACTAAATTGCCTTCCACAGTCATTCCATAACACAAGATCGGAAGGGTTAACAGGTAAAGAAAGTGACAGAGGTAAAATATCTGGACTATAAGAGCTTTAGAACTAGGGATAATGTTCAAAATTTCTAAGACCCAGTAAGGCGTGTGTACCAACCAGTCAGAATCATGCCACCATAGATACCAGGCAGGTGTGCACTGCCTGAAAAGTCAGTCTTCATTAAGATTATAGAGCAATTGTGCTCTCTTTTCCCATGATCTTTGCATATATATTCTAAAATTGGTCCTAAATTGTCCAGGTCCTCTTGACTAACTGCCCCATTCAATCATGAGAATTTGATACCTAAAATAACACAGATAATCTTACCAAAATCAGATCTTCATTGGGACAAGGAAAGTACTCAAAGACCCCAAACACTATGTTTTCTGTAAAAAAATTCTATATATTTAACTTGAAAGAGTAATAATCCACAAGAGGAGATATATTAATATTGGAATTTGTGAAACCTTATACTAAGTTTTCCCTAACAGTGTAATTCTGCTAAGAATAAACAACCATATAAACCTAAAGCAATTCATGGCCCATTGCTTTTGCAAATGAGTAAATAGTTGAGAGAGTTCCTTGGGGATATTGCATGTATACATTGATTAATGTCTTGCCTCATTCCAAATTTATTCACAGAATATAGGTATATAAAATATGCTTTATCTAAATTTACTCTTTCTTTGCACACTGCTTTTCTTTTTCCTACAATCACACATAAACTTATGCCATCTGAGGTACGTGGGACAATTTGTAAGCTTTGAAATATTTGATTGATAAATAAACCATATTAAATATTGAAAACGCCAAAGGAAATTTAGCAAGCACTTTCATTAAGAGTTTTTGCCCATCAGTCTTAGTCCATTTTCTGTTGCTATAACAGAATATCTCAGATGAGGTAATTTATAAAGAAAGAAACGTATTTCTTATAGTTCTGGAGCCCGGGAAGTCCAAGGTCAAGGTGCCCACATCTGCTGAGGACTCTCTGCAGAGTCCTGAGGCAGTGCAGGGGATCACATGGTGAGGGGTGCACTGAGAACCAAACTAGCTATTACAGTAGGCTCACTGTCATGATAACCAACCCACTCCCACGACAGTCCACTAATCCACTAATACATGAATCCATGAACAGATTAATCCATACATGAGGGCACAGCTTTCATGACCCAATCATCTCCTAAAGGCTCCACTTCTTAATACTGTTACTTGGGGATTAAATTTCAACATGAATTTTGGAGAGGACAAGCATTCAAGCCATAGCACCATTACATTCAAGAATTATGATTTTTATGAGCCTGTGTATCCTTTAAAATGAAAATCCTCTTCACCTCTAAAAGCCAGATCATAAAAGTCATTTAGGGCCTGCTATGGTTTGGATGTGGTTTGTCCCCACCAAAATATATGTTGAAATTTAATTGCCAGTACAGCAGTGTTGGAAAGTGGGGCCTAGTGGGAGGGAGGTGTTGGGTGCTGAGTGCAGACCCCTCACAAATAGATTAATGTCCTCTCATAGTAATGAATGAGTTCTCATTCTCATAAGAATGGATTGGTTCCCATGAGAACAGGTTATTATAAAGTGAGTTTCCTCCTCCTGTTTGGTGCCCTTTTCATGTGTCTGCTTCCCCTTTGACCTTCTGCTGTGTTATGCAGCACAAAGCCTTCACCAGAAGCCAAGCAAACACCACCACCATGCTCTTGGACTTTCCAGTCACCAGAATCATGAGCCACATAAACCCCTTTTTTTATAAAAATACCCAACCTTAGGTATTCTGTTATTGCAACACAAAATGAACTAAGAGCCCAAATACAGTGGTAATTTCTCTAAAAATTAAGAGTCTCTGGGGTGTCACTATTGGGCTTTCTCCAGTATTCATCTTACATTTTATATAATTAAACTTTTTATTTTAAGCTTATTATAGATTCATCTGCCTTTTAAGAAATAATACAGAAAGATCATATATACCCTCTATCTAGTTCCCCCAAAGAAGATATCTTGCAACAATATGGTACGATATCACAACCAGGATATTGACATCGAAACAGTGAAGATACAGAACAGTTTTCATCACCATGGGGATCCCTCCTGCTGCTTCTGCTCTTTCAAAGCCACATTCTCTCCCTCAGCACTACTTGGCAGCTACTGAGCTATTCTCCATTTCTATAGCTTTATCATTTCAAGAATGCTCTATAAGTAGAATCAAATACTATGTAACTTGTTGGTATTGGCTTTTTCACTTAGTATAATTTACTTGAGATTCATCAAAGTTGTTGCATGTATTAATGCTTTGTTCCTTTTCACTACCGAGTAGTGTTCCATGGTATGGATGCACCAAAGGTTATCCATATACTCAATGAAAGATACCTGGGTTGATTCCACTTTGTGTAGATTACAAGTAAAGGTTCTATAGACATTTGTGTAGAGAGGTTTTTGGTTTTTCTTTTAAATGTGAACACGTTTTCTTTCTCTCTTGGATAAATGCCCAAGTGTGCAATAGCTGGGTCATATGGTACTTGCATATCTGGTTGTATAAAAAACTGTCATACTATTTTCCAAAGTGGCTGTACCATTTTACATTCCCACCAGCAATGTATTAACATTAGTGATCCAATTTCTCTGTATCCCTATCAGCACTTGATGTCATCACTTTTTTTTTTTTAATTTTAGGCATTCTGATAGGCACTTAACAACAATGAGGGGTATCTGATTGTCATCTCAATTCGCATTTCCCTATTGGTTGATGATGTTGAACATCTTTTCATTTGCTTATTTGCCATCTATATATTCTCTTCAGTGAGATGTTTCCTCATGTTTTTTACCCAATTTGTAGTTGGGATATTTTTTTAACTGTTGAGTTTTGAGAGTTCTTTATATAGTCTAAATACTAGTCCTTTGTCAGATACATAGTTTGCAAATATTCTCACCCAATCTGTAACTTGTCCTTTCATTCTCTTAACAGTCTCTGTCTTTCACAGAGTAAAAGTTTTTAATTTTGATGAGGTCCTATTTATCAATTTTCCCTGCAAAAGAGTCCTGCTCTTAGTGTCAGGTCTTGGAACTCTTTGACTAGACCAGAAGTCTTTTTCCTATTCCTTTTCTAAGGTTTAGAGCAGTATGCTTAACGTTTAACTCCATAATCGATTTGAATTAATTTTTGTATATAATGTGAGGTTTAGGTTGAGGTTTATTTTTTTCGCCTTGGATGTCTAATTGCTATGGCACCATTTGTTGCAAAGGCTATTATTCCTCCATTAAATTGCTTTTGCACATTTGTGTGGAAAAAAATCAATTGAGTATCTTTGTGTGGATTTCTCTGTTCTGTTCCATTGAGCTCTATCTGTCCCTCTGCCAATACTATATTATCTTGATTACTATAGTTATATTGTAAGCCTTAATATCAGGTAGAGTGATTCCTCTCATTTTTTTCTTCCTTTTCGAGATACAGTTTTTCTTTGCAAAACTAATTTTAGCTATTCTATGGCATCTTTCTCTCCATATAAATTTTAGAATAAGCTCTTCTACAAAATGCCTTGCTGGGATTTCGATCATGTAGAATTTTTCAACCACAGTTGGATAAAAAGCCAGAATCCTTCCAAAAGAAACAGAAGTAGAACATAATTTTTTAAAAATGGAAATGTATTAACATTCTGTGCAATCTCAGTGCCCAGTATTTTAATTCTTTTGTGGGCACAGTATTTCTTGCTTGAATCTCCAAATTTATGTTGTATATATGAGTTGGGCAAACTGGTCCATGCAGCCTCTTTTTAGTAAGATCTGTGAGCTAACGCATAATTTTTACATTTTTAATGGTTGTAAAAACAAAGAATATGTGACAGAGGCCATGTGTAGGCCACAAAACCTAAAACATATCAAAAAAATCTTGCTGACCCATGTTCTATAGTGTCACACATTTGAATTATAGAGAATAAAAGGAACTAAATTGTTACAATCTAAAAACATATAAAAGTCTCTCAATAATAACTGAATTTACCAATATATAAACTTCTCTTCTGCCAACTTAAGATTGTCAAGTGAATGAATCTCTAAGCTGGTGAATGTAGTACTCTAAAATTATGTTAATTTAAATTTCCGATTTAATGTAGTTTTGTAGTTTTTTAAACTGAAAAGCACAATGCTGTTCACATTACAAGGTATTATTATTGTTCACATTACTAAAGCAAGACCATTTTATGGACATAGAATAGGGTACTTTTAAGAACATGGATTCGTGAGCCAACTGCTTTGAGTTTGAATCCCAGCTTTGACACTAACTAGCTGTGTTCTTGGCCAAGTGTCTTAACCTCTCTGAGCTCAAATTTACTCATCTATAAAATAAGGATAAAAAGAGTATCTATACCATAGTGTCATAGTGAAAATTATATGTGCTATTACATACAAAGAGTATTACAGTTGTTAAAATAGCATTTTATGGAACTATATTACAGGTATGTTCTAGCAATAATGTTATAATTTAAATGCTTTCCTATTCATTGTTAACACAGTCCCAAAATCAACAACTTAGTCATGTCATCAAAATCTTGAGCTGATTCTTTTCATGGTAGTTTTTATTTATAACATTTAAATAAAGGGCTGTGCTATCATTTATTCAACAGATATGGGTTAATAAGCTAGCACAGTAGTGGGCATGGTGAGGGGAAGCTATGGTAAAAGACATAGGTCCTACCTTCATGAGAACTTCACAAAGGGTATCCTTGGAATTAGCACAATGATAGACCTGTGTATATTACTCAATATAAATGCAGGTAAATAACACTTCTGTAAAATATAACTGCCAACATATAAGTTACAATACAGTTAAATATTTCCATATCAACAAAATGGATTTTTATTAGCTATAAATCAGAAATCATAACAATATAAGCAGAAAACAAAGTATTCTATGAATACAGAGAAATCAAAAGGTTATACTTTTCTTTGCCATATGAAGCATTACCCCAAGCTCTGTGCTACAGAGATAAATCATAACCTTTCTAATTCTGGCACAAAGTTATTATATATAATTGTTATGTAATAATAGTGAAGTGGGCATAAAAAAGAATGTCTTCTTTGTCATCAATTGCATTTATATAGAAAAATAAATCTATGACTATCAGGGGCAAAGTTGCACCAAGTTGCTACATCAGAGTAGGAAGGCAAACTAAATCTTTTCAATGCAGGTTCAATTCTCAAGGCTTACCCAACTGCAGGCTAAAACACAGTTAAACACAAGAATAAGCTTTGCTTTCTGTAGTCTTATTTTTTGATACAGTTGGTTGCCTCTCAAACTCATATCTGATAACTATTTTAAGCCTTGGGCCATTATTTTTAAAAGCTGAAATGTTGTGCATGCTTCACGTATGTGAAAGCGAGCCCTTTCTCATTCTCCTTCTTAACCTGTGTCTAGTATCGTCATTCAATATGGTCAATATCTTTATACCAAACAGCTAAAAAATCTTTCCAGAGAAAATGTCTTTTAAGTACTAAAATGTAGAAAATGTAAACATATACTTGTAAAAAGGCAATTTCAAGTGACTATCTCTAAAATTTCCTACAAGAGATGAACCTGTTTGTAAACCAGTGAATGAAAGGATATTCCAGGTTATGATTCTATAAAATTCCTTCCATTCTGGATAAGATATTCTACATAGGAAATACCAGGAACATTTAAACAAAGTTCCAAAAGTGTTATTTCCTATTAATTCCATGTCTTTTGTCATTAAAATCCTTAACTTATAGAATATCTTTTCTGGCCAGAGGGTATGAGGCTGCGGACACTAGATAAAGTCAGAGATAAACCGGATGGAGAGGGATTTTAGATTTTTGCATATAATAAGCAGTAATAGCCACTTGAGATACCTTTGTCTTTGTGCTTCAAAAATACTTCCTTAGGGCATAATAGGAATTCTAACTTCTCTATATAATACAAAATATCTCCTAACCTACAAAGTCTCTAGATAAAGGTCATCCTATCTGGCTTTTGCTTAACTACGATGTATTTAATCCTATACTAGAGTCATAACACGTTCACTTTGAAGACCTCAAGGAGAATCACACATTGAGGAGTACTAATAACAAGTTTAATGATTTATTAAGCATCACATTTTACTTTGCTTTAAAAATACCATTTCAAGTTTTTAAATGTGACAGATGATTTTCATAATAAAGTAATTAAATGTCTTCATTAGACACAGAATCATTACTGAACTGAATTTCCATGGTTTGTCAGACATTTAATGATCAAATTTCATTTGATCTTAAATGAATTAATGATGGGCGTACAATAGCTAAACATTCTGATGATATCCTTTTATTTGTAGAAGCATCCTATTAAGCCCCGAATCCCTAAAAGTTGTTTTTCCTTCACCAAATTGGAAGTGGAATAACTATGCAGTAATTTGTTGAAATATCTGTATATACTTAGCACCATAAATGCAGAGAAGCATAACAGAAAGTAATTACAGGCCTGTATTTACATCTGATTGTGTGAAGACAAAGCATATTGTGGAAGCAAGGGGTAACTACATAGTTTCCATTTAACAAGTTATCACTCAGGCAGCTGTCATTCTGGTTAAGATAAGGGAGCCACACATCAAATGTAAATTGCTTTTCACTTCATTGATCAGAGTCAAAAAATAGTGCTTAAAAGTAAACAAAACCACTATGATACTTAACTCTCCCATATGATTAAACTCAACAGTTGGCATGAATGCTGAAGAGAGGGACAAAGAATTAAAAACATAGGCAACTAAATCTTGATCCCTAGACAAATACCTTTCAGAAAGTTAATTCAATTAACCAAATATTTATTAAGTACCTACTATGGAAAAGCAGGGCAGGCCCCTCCCCCTTCAAAAGTCTATAGTCTTATAAGTGGAGAAGAAAATGAGCTAAAGAGTAGAGAAAAATAAAGAAGGGAGAGAAGTGGTATGAGAATACAAAAAACTACATAATATATGCATGTTGCCATGAAAGTTCAGTTGGAGAAGGGATCTTGTCTAATACTGAATAGCAGTGGCCAAGTATAAATAGCTAAATCAAGTTTTAAGAAATTAAAGGCTGTGCCTGTAGTCCCAGCTACTTGGGAGGCTGAGGCAGGAGGATCGCTTGAGTCCAGGAGTTTGAGGTTGCTGTGAGCTAGGCTGACGCCATGCACTGTAGCCCGGGCAACACAGTGAGACTCTGTCTCCAAAAAAAAAAAAAAACCAAAAAATAAATTAAAGGCTGTGTAGTATAGAAGACTTGACTTTTCATCAGAAGGTCCAGTTATGCCATAGGTAAATCTTGAACTTCAAGCAAGATTCTAGTATGGAAACACTAAAGACACCAAATACCCAAAGCAACAATGAGGAACAAATAAATACTGCTGGAGTCATCATACTAACTGACTTCAAAATATGCTACCAAACTATAGCAACAAAAACAGCGTGGTATTAGTATAAAAGCAGACACATAGAAAATTCATATGTTTACAGTCAACCACTTTTTGACAAAGGCATCAAGAGCATACATTGGGAGCAGGACCTCATCTTCAATAAATGGTGCTGGAAAACTTTATAGCCATATGCAGAAGAATGAACCTAGACCTCTTTATCTCACCATATGGTAAAATCAACTCAACGTGAATTAAAGACTTTAAACATAAGACCTGAAACTATGAAACTACTAGAGGGAAACATAGGGAAAATGCTTCAGGACATTTGTCTAGGCAAAGATTTTATGGCTAAGACCTCAAAAGCACAGACAATAAGAACAAAAATAGACAAATACAAAGGAGACTATTAAACTAGAGCTTCTGCACATTGAACGAAACAATCAAAAGAGTGAAGAGATAACCTGCAGAATGGGAGACCATATTTTCGAACTATTCATCTAGCAAAGGAGAAATATCCAGAAAATACAAGTAACTCACACAACTCAACAGCAATAAAATAATCTCATTGAAGAGTGGGCAAAGGATCTGAATAGACATTTATCAAACGAAGACATACAAATGGCCAAATAGGTATGTGAAGAAATGTTCAACATCACTGATTATCACGGAAATGCAAACTAAAAACCACAATGAGATGCCATCTTGTACTAGTTAGAATGGCTAGGATGAAAACGACAAAAAATAACAAATGCTGGTGAGAATGCAAAGAGAACTCTTACATACTGTTGGTGGGAATGTAAACAACCATTATGGAAAATAGTATGGAGGCTCCTCAAAAAACTAAAAATAGAACTACTGTAGGATCTAGCAATCCCACTACTGCATATTTATCCAAAGGAAAGAAAATCAGTAGATCAAAGGAATACCTACATCCCCATGTTTATTTCAACTGTTCACAATAGCTAAGATACAGAATCAACATGTGTCCATCAGCAGATGAATGGATAACTAAAATGTTGTATATATACACAACAGAATACTATTCAGCCATAAAAAAGAATGAAATTCTGTCATTTGCAACAATATAGATAGAACTGGAGGGCATTATGTTAAGTGAAATAAGCCAAACCCAGAAAGACAAATATCACTTGTTCTCATTTGTATGTGGGAACCAAAAAAGTGGATCTCATGAAGACAGAGAGTACAATGGTCGTTCCCAGAGGCTAAGAAGGATATGTGTACGGGGAGGCAGGTGGAAGGATAAAGAAAGGTTGGTTAATGAGTACAAACATACAGTTAGAAGGAATAAATTCTAGGGTTGAACAACACAGTAGGATGACTATTGTTAATAATAATATATTGTATATTTCAAAAAACTTAGAAGATTTGAAATGTTCCCAGCACAAAGAAATGATAATTGTTTGAGGTCATGAATATCCTAAACACCCTGATTTGATCATTACACATTGTATGCATGTTTCAAAATATTACACATACCCCATAAATATTTACAAACACGATGTATCTATAAACATTTTTATAAAATAAAAATAAAAAACATGGAACATGAATAATGTACCTCACAAATATGCTAAATAATAAATTTTGTTAAATGATATCTAACAGCTATTTAAAATTCATGCCAACGACTCATGGGAATATTATTGCTTTTTAGTTACCATGTATTATTCAGTGTGAGTGGCCATCATTTATTGGGTTTATGTGGAGAAGATGTCTGTAGCCAAAGTAAATCCAGGAAGTGATGGGAACTACTTAAATAATTCAGGCTAAATTACCATTTCATAGTTTCCTTGACTCTGGACAGCCCTTCTATAGGCTGTATGGATATCGAAATGTGTTCTCCAAAAACAATAGAGGAAACAAAATGACTCATCTTTTCCAAATGGCTGGTTAACAAAGGGCACTGAAAGTAACATGATATAAACCATCAACTCCTATTTAACTTTAGTAATAATAATGTTTTTGTACTTTTTCATTTGGGAATAATAGCACAAAAAGAGCAAGTTTTATATAAATTAGTAGAACAATAGAAACAAAAATGACTCAGCTCCAGATTGAATGTTTTCTTTGCAAAAGAGGCTAGGCAAATTTCTGTGATTCCAAAGAATTCACATATGAAAGCTTTGTCCTCTGCAAAAGAATTCAGGCACCCTGAAGGCAACCTATAATGTCCTTAACTACCTATAGAATTTGACCACAAATCTTTAAATGGAGAGAGAGAGGTTTGACAGAGGAGCAGAGACTAAGGAGGAAAAAGAGAACTTGTATTAAAACAAGGATATGGCCCCTCATACAATATTATATACTTGAGTCACAGACTCAAATATAAATAACTTATCTCTGTAACATATAACTTCAAAAACATCACAAACTTAAGAAAAATATTCTACATAATAAGAGTCATTTAATTGTTATGTATTCTTCTTGCAATTGTGTAAATGATATCTGCATGAGAATTTTTCTATCCTGTTGTTAAGACCCAAGATAAGGTTCTTTAGCCTTGTCACAGGCATCAGTAGAGTCACATGTGTAAGCAGAGTGCCCTCTGCCCACTCATGGGGCCTCCTGTCTGATTAGTTAGCTTCGTCATACCACGAAGAGCTTCCTTTTTTGGGACATATCCTGTCATTATTAATATGGCAACACTGTACCAATTTCCAATGTGGTTCATTTTATATTCGCTCGAATTTTCAACTATGCGTTTTATTGCCAGACTGCTTAAAAGATTCAAGCAGGTGCATAAATGAAAGGTAAGATTATTTTGGATTGACAGCTTTGCCAAAGGAAGAAAATTTGTAACTATCAGGGAAGTATGTTCAAAAGTGATACAGTAGGTAAATTAAAAAGACAGGCTGCTATAAGCAGAAGGGTGATTATTAGGATTATAGTTAATGGGCAGGAAAGGAAATGTAAGGAACATAATGATATCAGGAAAGTATGAGAACTGGCTTGTTAGTACTTAATGAGGAAAATGGTTATATTTCCCCAAAGACCTATCATGCGCCTTTCGGTGACTCTAATTGATTGGCTGGGTTAGTTAATGAGGTACTGTGTGCTAGTAATTCTAGGCAAAGACCTCTATTTTTATTTTATAATAGCACAGATTGATTGCAGAGTATTCACTAGAGACTGGCAGGTGTTTCTGGATGTTTCATATATTTTATTTTCTGTGGTACTAAGATATTGTTGTATGCTTGGAAAATTGACATTGAATACTAACTTTCATAGAAAATGTAGAGACTACTTAAAATTTTTAACTTTATGATAGTAGTAATACAGCTTTATATTCAGTCTAAAGAGAAAAACTTTTTAGTTAACATACATTTAACAGAAATCAGAAACATTAAATGTGGCTCAAAAAATATGGCACATAATATCTAAGAAAACTTGGCAAAAGCTATTTCCCACCTCAAAAATTATTTATTATATCCAAGTATTTTCACACCCAGATACAATGTGTTTACTGTTATGTAATGTAAACATATGTATATTTCCATTGAAATAGAAACATCCATAAAAAACAACAAATAATGTATTTCTTAGGCAAAGGAAAAATGAAACAGAAATATGATTCCAAGTCTTGTCAAGAATTGGCACCTTGTTCAAAGCAAAAGCTAGTTAGTTATTTTTGACTTGAATAACCCAGCAAAAATTTCCTAATGGTAAGGAACCCACTCTATCCTTTCTGAATATTTTCTCACTTTTAATTCATTGGAGTTCCAATAAAATCCATATATTTTCAGAAAAGTGATTTCATGGCATTTTAAGGGTCAGATTATATGCTTGACTCTGAGTTCTAGCCCCATGGTTTGTGTGTGGTACAGTACCTGACATATATAAAGTATGCAACATATATTTACTATTTTAAATCTATTATTAATATGAACTACAAATTTTAGAAAAGAAGAAAGTATAAAACTATTTGTGCTGGGCATAGAGATGATGTAAATTATACCTAATAAATAGATTTGGTATAAACTTTATTCAGCCTCAGTGAAAACTGCTTCTGTAGAGGCAAGGAATATAAAAGGTAATAATTTATATATTCAGATATATTTTAAATATTCAAATTGAATAGTTAACTTTTGAGCAATTCATCATGTCCAAGTATAATATATATTTGTGTATGATACAATTTAGCACTGCAAATAGAAATAATAATTCTGTTCCCTTTCAAAATTGCTTCAAAAAATTGTGTAAATGTAAACATACATTCAGTAGAAACCCACTCTTACTACAATTAATAACTGATGCATTTAATAATTAATTTTTCTTCATTTCTTGAAGTCACTTGCTATGTTTATTCTTAGCTTTATAAATCTGCTTAGAATGAGGCATGATATTGCAATACTTAAATATATTACCAACCATTGTAGTATTTCAAAAATACATGGGGAGATACTTCTAGAAGTCACAAAATGAATCTTAAAATGTTGCATTATCTCAGCACGTCATGGAGCAGAGCCTTCACAGATGGGTAAGCAAGTGTGGAGGTCACAGGGTAGACTCATTGCTCCAGCAAATCCTGCTTTGGGGATCTGTATAAAAGTTCTGCTTGCTTTAATGGGCTGGGACAGGGCAGTGTGAGGGTTTCCTCAGTTCACTGCTTTTGGGTGAGGATGCTACTCTTGAGTTTGTCGTCAATAAATCCTCAAGATGCTAAAAATCCTCCTTTTCCCCAAAACACTGTTGTAGGTAGAATTTTCTGCCAACTTATTAAATTCTCTAAGTCCAGTAGTTTGGCAGTTGTCTCATACACTGGCTTCCCTTGGAAAGAGATTCTTGGAGATTTCCATTTTCTGTGTATTGGCGAGTGCTCTTAGAAACACTCAGGAAACACTCAGGAGTGATAAGGGCAGCAAGACTCGGCAGAGAGAAGTTGAGAGTGGTGCAAGATGCAATAGAGGCCAAAGCTACTCCCTTGAGGGTGCTCTTGCAATGTTCTGAATTGCAGTAAGAGGAACTCCCAAGGACCAGTCAGTGGATATAAGCTGACCCTAAAGAAGGGGCATAACCTCAAAGGCAAGAGCTTTCTTCAGCTTAAGGCAATGCCTGGGGAGGGAGGGACACAGTTGGGAGCTGACAGCAGGTATAAGCCCCAGGTGCTGGGAGAATGTGGATATCTTGAGTAGATGGAGAAATATGATTCTTGTGCTTCAATATCAAGTGTGTGGTTGGATGCCACTAACCAGGATGGGAATTACAGGAAGTGAAACAGGGTTAGAGGTGAGGGGTAGGGATGACTTTGAGCTAGTTATATGATGTCAAAGTGGAAATTTCTAGAAGGCACTTGTTAAATATAGGTCTGGGTTTCCAGGGGAAAGTCAGAACTGCCTTTCTTAATTTGAGAATAGGTGAAGAGATTATTCAGGGAGAAACTGAGGAAGAATAGAGGCAAGCAGTGGTTTGGGAGAGTGATGGCCAACTGAAAAGAATGAACAGGAGTCACCAGAAACGTACGAGGAGACTCAGGAGGGAATGAGGCTGCAGAGTAGTAAATGTGGTAAAATGTTGCTGTCTTGGAAACAACAAGATTGACATATGTTGATTTGAACTGGAAATTAAAAAGAAATCGTGGCCTCATTGAAGACATTTTGATAAAATCATAGTGAATGGGAACAAGATTGTTTGGAATAGAAAATGAAGCCATGGAGTAGCAAAAACTTAATTTCATGAAATTTGGTTCAGGGAAGGAAAAATATCTATACCTAGCAGATAGACAATGTGTGTTTGTTGAAAAAAATAGTATGTAGGCATAAAAACAAAATAAAAAAGAAAGAGCTTTCTGAAGTTAGAAAAAAAATATTCCTTTTAATATTGTGTGATCAATATCTTATTTTTTCTTTTACTCAAGTGGCTCAGAAACTAGATTGCATTTGACTGTGTTTCATTTTTGTCTATCTGGGCTGTTCATTTGCTGTTAAAGGGACAAAGGTAGAAAAAGACTATTTTTTAAAAATCCAAGTTGGAACAAACTGGTGTCTAGTTTTTTGTTGTTGTTGTTTTATAGTATGTGCCGAGAGGAACATAAACCATCTGTGGTTTTTCTGTTAAAAATACATCACCTGAATCTTATTAATATCATCAGGAAACATCAGACAAACCCATATTGAGGGACATTCTACAAAATAACTGGCCTATGCTCCACAAAAATGTCAAGGTGAAGATAAAGGAAAATTAAAGCAATATAACAAATACACAAAACACCTCATGCGGAACCTCATTCTTCATGGGAGAAAATAGCTATAAAATACATTGATGAGGCAATTGATGATTATTTGAATATGGGCTGTGGATTAGATATTCTTGTACCAATGCTCAAATTTCTGATTTTGAGAACTGTAGTGTGGTTATATAAAAGAAAGTTCTTGTTATTAAGAAACATACAATTATTTCAGGACAAATAGGCACAACACCTCCAATTTACACTCAGTTAATTAAGAAAAAAATTACGCTAATTAAGTTAAGAAAAAAATTCCATCATAGATGGAATGATAAAGCAAATTGGGCAAAATATAAACTGGTCAATGTGGTTAAAAGATATATGGGAATTTCTCATGAAATTCTTGCAAACTTTCTGTGAATTACAAATTATACCAAAACCAAGAGTTACAAAAAATAATCCTGGAAAATATAACACAACATTTTATTTCCAAAGGTAAATCTCCAAGCTGGGAATGAGTATTGTATGGGAAATGGAAAAATGATATTCAGGAGAATGGAAAAGAGCTATTTAAAGTTGTAATAAGCAAAGGGAATATAGGCATGAGTACATTCCAGGTGAATGATGCCTGTGCAGCCTATTGAAACTGTCAAAAAGTAAGTTCATGAAACACGTTGTTGGAAAATTCGTTCACATAAAAACTGTTCAGACTAAAAAGAAATGAAATAAAATAAGCTCACTGAGCTTTATGAGCTCTAAAATTTATATTGATGCCATTTGCAAAGGAGGGACACTCAGGCATATTTTTGTTTTCTTTGACTTTATGGGGTTAGGAAATGGGTGCTATTCAACAGTACATTAACATATCCTAGTGGTTTAAAAAGAGCTAATGTAAGAAAAGACATTCAGGGAATTATTTTAAAAAATGGTTGTTGAACAGGACAAGAATGGCTGTCTAAAAATGAGAAATTGACAACTTTCCCAAAGATCAATCTGAAAGGTGACATTGACAGGTACAGGCATTTAACAGGCATTGCTACTGTTCACTAAATGTTCACATTTATCACGTATTTTTATTCTCAAAGACCACGTTACAAAAAGGCTGACTTCACCGTACTTGTGAACTAGTAGCCTCAAGTACTAAGTTTTTTTTTAATTTTAAATATGTAAGGTCCTTTTTAAGCATCCAAGGTCTGCATGGCTATTTGACAAAAGGTGAAGATTTTGTGAATGTTTGATTAAGCCAAATTCAGCACATTGGCACATTGGCAAATTTAGCACATTGTTGCCAAAATTCCCATCCTACCTTTTGTGAGATTTACATAAACATACACATAGAACTTTCTAGTTACCATCTAATATCCTGTAGACATCACTCCCATAGAATCAAGTACTATTTAAATTATCCTAAAACGAAATGCCCCTCTTTATATAAAATTTTCAAGAGCTAAAGAACAACAAGTATTTTATATTATTATAGACTACATGTAAAGTCATAACCATAGATGTCCTCATATTTTTCTTATGATTCTTCAAATTTATAACCAAAAGACATTTTTTTTCAAAATAGCCTGGCAGAAGCAATATCTGACTTAAATCAATAGTATAACATTGACTGTGTCCATATTAAGATAAAATAATGAGTGTAAGTTTATTTTCCCTGGAAACTAGTGTGAGTGCCATGAAAACCATAGACTCTGTGACAAGCAAACCTTAAAAATATTTCATTTTTTGAGAAGATATAATAGAATCAGCACTAATGACAATAGTATGTAGTATGTCAAAAAAGACTCAATTTGAAAACGAAACCCTCATAGTGCTGGTGAAAATGTAAATTAGTACAGCCACTATGGAAAACTGTATGGAGGTTCTTCAAAAAAGTAAAAATAGAATTACCATATGATCTATTATACCAGTTCCACTACTGGGTATATAGCCAAAAGAAAGGATGTCAGTGTATGGAAGAGATATTGCACCCCCATGTTTATTGCAGCACTATTCACAATAGCCAGGATGTAGAATCAACGCAAGTGCCCATCAATCGATGAATGGATAAGGAAAATGTGAGACACACACACACACACACACACACACACACACACGAGGAATATTATTCAGCCATAAAAAAGAAATCCTGTAATTTGTAGCAACATGGATGGAACTGGAGGACATTATGTTATGAGAAATAAGCCAAGCACAGAAATACAAATCTTGCATGTTCTCACTCATATGTAGGAGCTAAAAAAGTGGATCTCATGATAATAAAGAGTAGAATGATTGTTACCAGAGGCTGGGAAGGGTAGGGGGAAAGAAAGGATGAAGAGAAGTTAACTAATAGGTACAAATACACAGTTAGATCGAAGAAATAAGACCTAGTGTTCAATAGATCTGTGGGGGTGACTACAATTAACAATATTCTATTGTACATTTCAAAACAGCTGGGAGAGAATTATTTGAATGCTCCCAGCATTAAAAAAAGATAAATACTTAAGGTGATGGGTATCCCAATTACCCTAATTTAATCTTTACACATTATATGAATATATCAAATTATCACACGTACTCCAAAAATGTACATTTACTATGTATCAATAAAATATAATAAACTCAATTCAGTAAATGAAGAAAATGTTGTAGATATCAGTCCTCTTTGCTTGAATGCTATAATAAAATATAAAGCCCATGTTAAAAATGAGTTGATAGGTTAATATTAGGATTTTAAATTTCTTATCTAAAATATACTTACTTAGCTGAAAAACTTGAAGGGTTGTATTTAAACACTACTAAATTTTCTCCCTCCTCAAAATTCTATGACTATCTGATTCATTTAATATCCTCACTGTCTTAATAAACTTACAGGATTTTTTTAAATTCCTAATTATGGGAACAGTTGCTTTATATATTATGAGATTATGTTTATTCTCTGGCGCTAGGTTCTCCAGTCATGTCCTCAAAAAAGAGGTTATGGATATAAGTAATAATTATCACTCAGGTTGAGCGTATTTCAAAATAGTCTTCTTTCACTTGTATAAAACACAAATATTTAATAGGAGTAATACTTGTATATGTTATGTACTGAAATCATCTCAGGAAATTTTTATCTCGAAGTGTTGGCTCCTAGGTCATTCAGGCTGCACTGTGATTCTGTGAAATAAGAAAAAGAAATGTATATAAATGTGCCTCAGGCTTGTTCCTTACTAGCTCTTTCTATTACTTTCTCTAGGGAAAGCTGGCAGAATGACATAGATTTTCTCATGCTGAATTTATACTGTTGACTCACCCTTGTTTTTCAAAAGCTCTCTCTACCTTTAGTTTTTGGAGAAAGAAATGATCTGTGTACTGTCTTGTTATGAAAAAAGAATTTTGTTTTTCTGAGCATTTAAAAATGGGATCACTCAATCATTCATGTCTCCATTCGGTGTTCACATTTTGCATTGTTTATATTTTTCACCCAAATTTCAATTTATTATTACTGATTTTACTACTGACAGAAAAAAAAACAAAAGAGTATTAGCTGTGAGTGAAGAAATATAATTTGGGGGAGCAGATCAAAAAAAGTTTATCTTTAAATGGCTGTTTCAGTTGATCCAGTTGAAAAATCAGTAATGGGGTAAGAAAGGATGTTACTTTATGATACTATTACAACACAGATCTATTACTTTCAGGTGTTAACTAACTGAAAATTAGTAGCAAGCAATACATTCTTATTGATATAGTCAATTTTTCATGAAATTGCTGGATGCTGGACTGAATATCAGTACCCTTTTATTCATAGAGCATGCAGACCAGAAAATATGTTCAATTGTGTACCAAAACATCCATCATTTTGGAAGGTGTCTTAAAGGATTACAAACATAAATCACTTGCAGTAAACTAGAAGTACATGAATTTTTGCTTCTGAGACTGCCACCAACTTAGTTGCCATGAACCTGAGTCCTAGGCATTGGATGATACCCTGCAATATGTTTTCCAGAGGCCACTGAAAAGAATTATTAATACCACCTTCACCATCCTGTGATCTCTGATTTTATTTTTATGCCAGTTTGCTCGCATGGATATTTCATTTCTGACCTGAATTGACATGCTATATCATAGCCTTCTATGGGGAAAAGAGCATATTTTATGAATGTTTTAGATGAGGATTGAAAATGCAGAAATAATGATGAGTGCCCATGGCAAAATTCTAAAGTAGCTGAAGTTCATTTTTAGAATCCACCCCTCCCTCCCTCCTCTTTTTAGCACACTTTTCCTACTTTTTGATTTCTCCTGCCCCAGATTAGATCATGTCATACTCTTTTCCCATAGCTGAGTCACGTCAAATACACGTGCACCTCTGAAATACCCTATTCTCACAAATTTCCCTTCATTCACATCTTAACATTTCTGTTCTATATACCACTACTTCTTAGCTAGCTGCCATTTAGAAACCATTCTGATGAAATTGCCCTACTAAAAATATCAATGGCTAATAATGCCTTAGTCTTCCAATGGCATTTGCATTTTACAAATTTCTTTTGGAAAAAGTAAATTTGAATCTTAAGACATGAAACAAATGATGAAATCGCTTGCAGAACTATGGGCAACTGGATCTGGGCCACCAGACATATATTTTCATGTCTCAAGTTATATAACTCTCAGGCCTGGCTAAATGTGCCTGAATTCTTTTTTTCTAATCACTTTCTTATTCATTGAACCTATCACTGGTTATAGCTTTACCTGACTTTGGGACAACTGATACATTACATAAACATGTATACAGAACCCTGTGCTATATTAAATTAATTCATAAATATTTCATCGAGAAGTATTCAGAAAATAAAAGCTTCAGAGAAGTGAATAAGCCATATAATCCTTGAAATCCCAACAAATGACCATTCCGCAGGAATTGGCTGTGTAATTAAGGAGAGGCTGAATTAATCTGTGGATGTTATTTGTCATTGCACAGTTGGTGCAGAAAGAGGCTATACCTGCCGCACAGATTGTGAGTCTCAAACTTGCATGACTCTCTCCTGACTATCCTCTTTTCTGGCAACTCATTTCTAACTTCTTTCACCTACTCACCACCTAAATAGTTGAGGTCACCTCTTGATGTACCTGCTCTCCCTGGACGATCGCATCCCATTTTTGTAGATTCAGTTACTGCAAGGGCAAAGTTGTGTTTCTATTCTGACCTCTCTTTTAAGCTCGATTCAGATATTCAACTGCCTACTGTATACAGTTAATGGCAAGTTTCATGTGCGATTCAAATTCAACATGAACCAACTGAGGACTTCTGATCTCTTTTCAACGTGTCTCCAAACTTGCTGTTATCCACATAAGGTTTATTTCAGTTAGCAATATGAAGCGTCCCAATTATATTTCCACCCTTTTTCTCCAACCTTTCTCTTTTTACTCTTAAAGTCTCCTCCCTATCAACCTCGCTTTCATTTAGAACATTGCAGAGGCGTTCCCAGAGGTCACCCTTTCTGTGAATCTCTTCCTTCTTTCTTGAACCGTCTGTTATACAAATCCCCTACAGAAACATCCTCGATGCTTTTAACGTTTCTACAAATAGAGACCAAAGCATGAGCTGTGATTGTTCAGGCCCTTTATAACTGGGTCCAGCTGTGCCTCTGACTGCCCTTTGCCATTGTCACCAGGCTCCTGCAAGCACCTATGCGCTTCTGTGATTGTACTCACGATTTGTTCTCTGACCGTGGTATTTTTGTCCTTATTCTACACGTGATGAACTCCTTCAATCGCAATTTCAACCTGAAGCTTACCACCTCTGTGAAGCCACAATTCCATGTGTGCCCAGTTATTGACACATTCCAAGCCATGATGCATACCATTTCATATTCATGTGTCTTACAGCACTTGTCATAGTGTAATGTAATTATGTTCATGTCTCCCTTTCTCAAAAACTTATTGGGAGGACAAAGATCATGCCTTACCTGTCTTTGCATCTGCTGTGTTTAACACATTCCCTGGGTTATTCTGCATCATCTATGTGCATTGAATACTTAAATGTAATCTTTAATATCTAAACAAGAGGTCCTCAAACTTTTTAAACAGGGGGCCAGTTCACTGTCCCTCAGACCGTTGGAGGGCCGGACTATAGTTTAAAAAAAAAAAACTATGAACAAATTCCTATGCACACTGCACGTATCTTATTTTGAAGTAAAAAAACAAAACGGGCAAAAACACCCGACGGGCAGGATAAATGTCCTCGGCGGGCCGTAGTTTGAGGACGCCTGATCTAAACAATAGAGCTATTTTGACTCTGTATTTTTTAGTTGACATCATACTGTTCAGCCACATTTAAAGACCCTTTCCAATTTTTTAAACTGATGTATTTTGAATACTTTTTTTAAAAATCAGACCCTGGCTCTGTGAACTCTTGGAGGACCCAGTCTTTTCCAATATTCTATTATTAACCAATGTCATTTATCTCCTTATTCCATGCTGTCCCCATTGTGCTTGGTCCCTCACCTATTTTGTCACCACAGAGTCAGTTCCCACCCCCATTACATGCTACTTCCAAATGCATTTCAGATATGGTTTACTGTTTGTGGTGCTTAACACCAGATGAAAAGAAATTTTAATTCCTTAATATTTATATTTATTATATAAACACATTCTTTGGTGAATGTGTATCTTGTGTTAAATGTATTTATTAGAACTTTAAAAACCTGAAAAACATCACATAAATGTTGATTTGCGTGCACATAATAGAAAATTATAATAAAATTCAACATTTGTATTTTTAATCTCTGTAAAGTTAAAGTTGTTTTGACTTTATTTTCTTCTTTTGATTATAGGCTTATTCTAAAAACTTATATCCCTTGATAGCAATCACATCATTTTCAGCGGTGATCTGTTCATTTATGCCCAATGTCTTTGTTTTTAGATTCTTAAAGGAACAAATATTCTTTGTTTGCTGTCATATTTGTCCTCTAATGAAATGGGTTTATTTCATAGTTCTAAAGTTTAGCATTACACACATTCATGTAATTCATATTGATCACAGTTAAGGAAATGAAAATTTAAATCTCTACCAGAAATAATGTGGTATTCAAAATAAGTCAGCATCATTTGAACTTCTTAAATTATAAATATCTTAAACTTAACGTACTTCATAATGTTCAATTTTCTGTTTAATGATGATTGTGAAAGTACACTGTCATTTATTAAGCTATCTCATATATGTCTCTTAATGAAAATCTCTAAATACACATAGCTAGAAATAATTCCAAAATTTAGTATAAAAGTTATAACAATTTATGAAAAATATTATTTCAAATAATGCATAAAATGCCATCTTCTTACAAGAATATTAAATAGTAATATGTAACTCAGAATCATAGCTCTTCTTGTATAAATAAGATTATGATAAATTAATAATATTAAGATTACCAAGTCAAAAAGTCTCATTTTACAGTATAATGATTCAAATGTAAATAAATATAAAACATTAATTCTTATAAAATATGCAAGTGTTTCTAACTAGGACCAATGAATGTCTCAAAGTAATTGCTCGTTTTAAATCATTATACAAGCACGTATGAATACATGCATAATTTGAGTTTTATAATTACCTTTTAATGGAAATAGTAACTATAACATCTTCGTATTTTATTTCTTTTTTAATCTGCATATGCCTAAGGATAGCAGAATGCATTTAAAGAAATTCTCCCTAGGGGAGTAGAGCTTCAACTTTATAACAACATAAGAAAAGGTTAATGTGGTACATGGTGGTTAATTAAAGCAGAGTCCCCAATAGTCTACTTTTTAATTAAGGGAATGTTCTAAATAGGACACTCATTTTATCTTCTTTTCAGTTATACCCCGTGGTCCTCGTTTCCCAGCCTAATGGTTAGAGAATAGATTCTCATCATTCCGCACACCACGTGCCTTCATGGTCAAGGAAAATGTATATTTTCTCTGCAATCAGTACCCTTCCTCTGAAATCAAATGCTTGTCCATCCCCACTAACTCATATGGACCTAGACCACATTTAGAACTCAGGGTAGACGTTCATGAAAACATGTATTGAAATTTAGCTGGAAGCTTCTCGAAGGCGCAGTGGTGTTCTTCCTTATCTCTATATCACCACATTCCTCACTACCTGACCCTTGGAAGGTATATTAAAATATTTATTTTAACTCAACTGATTAGATAATATCCTGGTAATATAGCACAACTCATTTACTCTGGCACACAAAGTCTCCCCCTCCTACACACATCCCCTCCTAATTTTAGATCCTTCTGCTAAGTCTTAGTGTCATAAATAGTTGACCGTGTGTCCTGGTTGAATCCTGTTGTCATGGCATAATTATTAATAGCGTTCCATTGTATTCTCAAAGATGACCTTGTTCCAACATTGTGCTAGGCAGAATAATGTCCCTAAGGATGCCTGTGCTCTAATTCCTGGAACCTGTGAACATATTACCTTATATGGCAAAGGGACTTTGTGGATGTGATTAAGAGAATGGATCTTGAAATGTGGAGATGATCCTAGGTAAACACAATCTAGTCATATGAGTTCCTAAAAGCAGAGAATCTTTCCTGGGTAGGTTAGAAAGATGGGCAGAAAGGGAAAGAGGAAAGATTTCAAGTGTGCAAGAGATTCAACCTGTCCTGGCCTTGAAGATGCAGAACAAGAATCAAAGGGTGTCAGTGATCTCAAGAGGCTGGAAACAGTCCTCTATTCACAGCCGTCAGGAAATGGGGCTCTCACTCTTATAAGCTCAAGAAACTGAATTCTGCCAACACACCAAACAAGGAAATGAATCTTCCCTCAGAGCCTCCAAATAGAAACAACAATACTTTGATTTTAGCCTGCTGAGACTTGTACTGGATTTCATAATCCTACAAAACTGTAAGGTGATAAATTTGTTTAAGCTGCCAAATTTGTGTTAATTTGTCATGGCAATGCTAGAAAATGAATACAGATGTCAATTTTATTTATAAAATTCTATTTATAAATTTTAACTTAAATTATAAATTTATATATTTTATTTATAAATTTAATGTCTATTAATGTTCTGGTCACCCTAGTCAAGCCATGTCAGGGCCCGTGACCATGGAACTTGCACAGTAGGAAACCAAATCATAAACCCACTTCAAAAGTCAGACTGAGTGCAGAGTGCAGAGAAAGGCTGTCCCTCCATCCTCTTGAAAATCTGTCACCAAGCCCTCCAGGTCTTGAAGAAGAGGAGAGTCTATTTTATATCCAGCAAGATATCAGGTGGCGCTGGTTTTTGTCATTCGAGGTTGAACATTTAATTTCATCTCTTTGGAAGAACTAGTTTACAGATATATACAGAAATGACAATGCTGGCATTTTTGAGAGCATCATAATGCAGTTGAATGAATATGAGTTATATGAAAGAAGAAAGCACTTAAGTGTTAGAAAAAAAGCTACTTCAGCTGGTTTGGATTTGCACTGATTTGAGTGCTGACTTCTGCAACTGCCTTGGCAGCTGTTGCAGGCTCAAGTGCTACTTTGTCTTTTAATTTGGCATTCTAGAAATTAGTTACTTTAGTTTTAACCAGCTCACTTATTGTTAAGCAATAAAATCCATCTTTTCAGGAAATCCTTTTTCTCCTCAGGAAAAGAAAGCGCATGAGTAACATAAACACAACTTTGCCAATGGACTGGCGAATTCTTTTCTGTTGCAAAGTCTGTATGGGCCTAAAGAAAGGTCGTTTCTTTTCCTGAGAGGTGGATGACATAGAAATAGATTTGAGGATAGGTGAGTAGTGGCCTGGGTGGAGATGAGGAAAATTATGAGGATTGGGTAAAACTGAGCAAAAAATGAGGAAACCTGGATCCCATCTCCCAACACCATGGTTCTCAGAGTATGGTTCCTGGACCACAGCATCCTCTGGGAACTTGCTAGAAATGCAGTGTCTTGGGCCCTACTCCAAACCCACTGAATCAGAAACTCTGGGTGGAGCCCAACAATCTGACAGAACCCCTGCAGGTGACAATGACATGTGCTAATGTTTGGGAAACAGTGCCCTACAAAATCTCAGGAAACCCCAACCAGTCATTTCCTAAATTGTTGTTTTAGCTTTCTCTGAAGTTACCTTGTGCCTTCAGGAAAAAAAAATAGAGGCTCCTCCTATGAGGTTGAAAGGTTTTTCTTTTGAGGACCTATTTACTAATGATAGAGTTCTTACCATATGTCCAATGAGATTCTTAATGTAGCAGATGCCTAATAAGTGAAAAACAATAATTTGATGATAGAATAAGAACATTTTTAATGAGTAGGAGTTCAAAAGAGAATACAAAGAATTATATATATTTGGTCTCAAGTTTGGCGATTTGCTTTCTACATTTTACTTTTCAAACTGATTTATTTGCTTGTATAGTAACAAAATATTGTAGTAAAACATAGTTTGTAAATGTACAGACTGGCAGATTCATAAGCCTATCTTCTTTCCTGCATATTTACATAATTTTGTTCAATATTTGTTCATTTATTTATTTTCCTGATAAAGGTTTAACCTTCATCATTTTTCCCTAGAACTGTAACAATCTCCTAAGGAGCTAGAAGAGTATCTTGAAAATAAATTCCCAAATAATAAAAAGTTAATAAAGCCAGAGCTAACAAATTTATAATTTTTTTATAGAAGTCATAGTTATGACATGCTATCTTTTAGGGAGCAAAGTTTATCAGGTAAATGTTAATGGGTAAAATCTTAATCATTCAGGTAGCATACTACTTTTAAAGTCTATATGCAATTAAAAGAAAATTTAGGGGGAAAAACGGCAGCAAATAGGGCCTACACAATTGCAGATTGTAACTACAGTTAAGCATGTAAGATGTTTGTTGGTTTAAATGCACTTTACACTGAGATATTGTGTATAGATGCCCTGTTAAAGCATTAACTTTTGCTTCACTGCATACCTATAAAATGATTACCACCAGTTCTCTTCACTGTGTGATAGATTTCACTGTTTTAATTCTTATGGCTAATCAATGCCCCTAGGAAATCCTAGAAATATTATATGTAACTAAAAACAATGCCAGTTGCAAGCAAAAAAAATTATGGAAAGATCTGGGTACTGACATTCACTGCTCAGTGGTCACAAGTGGGAAAAGACAAGGAGAAGTGGTTCTTAGTGTGTTAATGAAGAGCTGGTTAATTTGGACTTACTATATACACCATAGTACTACAATGCTTGGATTAGTACGCATCAATATTCACCATCTTCAGAGTGGTGACTATTAAAGGCTCAAGTGTCAACTTCCAGGAAGCTCTTCTCAAAATCAAGTCCTATTTTGATAGCACTTGCATATTCTTAGAGCAGTCTCTGTTATAGTATATAGCATGATATATAATAATATTCATGCCTTATTGCAAACACCAGTGACGTCTCTGCTTTTAACACTAGAGCACATTGTTCCATGATCATTTGGTCTTCTATTTCCAATGTCTAGAAAAGTAATATATATTCTCAGTAAAATAAATATGAAGTAGATAAATGAACAGATGCTCATACCTAACATATGCAAATAGGATTAATAGTTAAAATCAGATATGGTTAATAAATCAATGATTGTCTTAACCTTACACTAGTCTTTGAAATTTGTTTTAAGGCTTTATCAAAACTTTGTAGTTTGAAGGGATAACAATAAAAACTGATCTAATAATACTGCTATAATTATTCATAGAATAGTGGGTTCATTTCTAATTATATTGAATTATACTTTAAAAAGAGAGAGGTTGCAAATGGATGCATTTAACATGGGTAAAAATAACAACATATTTCTACTTGCTATTCAATATGTTTTCTCTTTTTTTCCCCTCAATCTTGTTTTATCTGAAAATGATGACACTGTGCTCTTTAACTAAATTTCTCTGTTTTTAATGTAATTTGTAAAGAGAAATTGTGAAGCAAGAATTGAACTACCCCGTTTCTAATACTGAAATCCTGTTGAAGACAATGATCAAAACATAACTTTGACTTTTTTTAGCTTATGTCTAAAACTTTCCCATGTGTTTTCTGTCATTTTATAACAGCATTGGTCATTGAAATACTTCTAAGTCATTTCTTTCTTTTTCTTAATTTATAGTTTTGTCTAAAATATACACATGCATATGAAGATAATTTAATTCAGTGCTGGAAATTACTCCTCTACAGAGACTTTCTGCTGTTTCTTAACTAGTGCAGGGAAACCAGCTTGCTTCTCAGTTCTCTGAGATGCTGGGTGGTCATTAACTGAGGAAAAGGAGTGAGGTAACATGGAATCACTAACTGATTGTGTGACCCAAGGGCACATAAACTTAACTCTCTGGGTTTCTTTTTCCACATCTGAAAAATAAGAGATTTGCACTTAGATTATGTTGAAGAGCCCTTCTTGCTTTACATTTCTATGCATATATTTCTGACCACATTAAAGATCTGCCTATTCTTGTTCCCTGATACCTAGGGTATTCAAAGCTGGTTCTTCCCCAGGTCACCAGTACCTCCCAGAGAGTATAATGGTGTCTACCAGTTTGTCCCTGTGACCCCCAGGGGGCTCTTGAATGACCTAAAGTCACAAATTGATACACTGCTGACTCCTAGCTGTAACGTCAAAACAACCATTTTTGTTCTCATCCTTAAATGTTTCCTTTGAGAATATTTTCAGAAAAATTTCCACACTGCTTGCTTGGGAGTTGGGATTGCAGATATATATATATATATATATATATGAAAGATGAGGAAATTTTTTCAAAGTATAAAAATTGCAGAAGACACCTGTACAGAAGGTGAATGGAGGAGAAATTCTTGTGAGAACAGTTTTGATGCATCTCAACCTAAGGTCTGCATGCATTTTATATGAGTCTTTTACATGTGCTGCTTACAGAACCAAATAAGTTTCTCCAACAGTGGAAGAAATATCGAGATACACTTCCCTTTAAAAAATATGTTGGCAAAACCTGGAAATATTTGCTTCCCTTTTTGTATGTCCTCAAAGCTATACACAAAGCAACTTGAATTCAAGTAAATCTGTGCTACTCCTTCTTTAAGGACAAAATCACTTGTAGAACCTCTTTTAAATATTTTATATTAGGTATACATGAAAAGCTCTGTTAATCCACTTAGCTATTGTGAGAGTTGGTCTTTGCCAAAGGCCTTAGAAAGGCTAAATTTCTGCTCTGCTCTGT
Source organism: Cheirogaleus medius (assembly GCA_008086735.1). Classification (NCBI taxonomy): domain Eukaryota; kingdom Metazoa; phylum Chordata; class Mammalia; order Primates; family Cheirogaleidae; genus Cheirogaleus; species Cheirogaleus medius. The sequence goes on from VBSM01001927.1 coordinate 14,130,545, forward strand.
TCTTTGTCTCTGCTGCTCACTAGAGAACACCTAACATGTATTCTTTCCTGGAGAAACCGGTCTCAGACACCTCCTTAAGGCTTCATGAATATGCTCATTTTTGTTGCTACATGGAAAGAATTAGAAAGAAAATGGGATCAGGAACATGTGTGCTTCAGCTTCCATTCTCCATAAAAGCTCCCTCCCTCTACCAAAAAAAAAAATCATCTTCATATAGGGACCCACAATATAAAATAAGTGCAAAAGTTTACCTTTAAAGGTAGATTCAAATCCCAGTTCTATCATCAACAAGCTGTGTGATCTTAGGTTAAATATCTAACCTCTCTAAACCTTCCAAAGTGATATCAGAATGCCTCTCTCTCAAGGTTGATATGAAGTTTGAATGAAATCATATATGGTCTCCCTCTAGGGAAATATGTATAGTTGAAGGCAGTTACCATCCCTTCCGACACTGAGAACATGACTTTAACGGGATTTCAAAAGGGATAAAGCCATTCAGAACTACCCTGAGGATGACAGGGTATCTAAAAAATAAATGGACATGGATTACTCCCCGAGCCCAATTCTTCTACTTGCAGAGAAGGGAACGAATATAGTCTCGGGAGATTGTACCTCATGAACAGGCGGCTAATGGAAGCAGCTGGCTATATAGAAACTGAATATGAGACATGTGTGTTAATAATATTCTGTAGTATAAAATAAGGCAGTAAAGTATATAGTTTTTTTTTTTTTTTTTACTATATCAGCCCTAGATATTCATATTTCCTCAACCTCCTTCTTCCTTCTCCTGACCCCAGGTCCTTTGTAATGATCTCTGCTTGCACTGTGACTTCCTTGCACTGGTAATGACATTCTACCAGTAGACTTAGTAAAGGTTAACCCTCATTAAATATACATATATATATATATAGCACATATATATATATAGCACTTTCAAAAACTAATTCATCTGTTTATCTTCCTGTATTGATTTTTGCCAGAAATTGCCTTGTCATACCACAGAGAAGCTTTTTATAAGCAGAAGTCAAAATGATTTCTACTTAAATCTTTGTCACCTTGGGTTTTTAAATGTGGACACTTCTAGCTTATTTTTCAAATCCTTAAACATAGTTTTAATTTTATTTAATATGTCTCAATGCTAAGACCTCGCTTTGACAAGATAAGCAAGATTTCCATCTACTCTTCATTTGGTTCAATGCAGTTTTCCAGTCTTCATTTCCCATGTACACAAAAAGATCAGGAGAAAAGGCTTTAGGTTGTTTCTAATGCTCTCAGGAGACTCTCTTTAACTCTGTGTTATCAGGAATTAACAGTTCCAGTTATAGAAATCATTAGAATTTATTTTTCCTGACAGGTAATTGACCCATAGCACTCAAGAGTGGAGTGATGGGGAGAGAAAAATGAGCTCCCAAGCAAAAATAAACTTTCAATATGGCATCTCTAGTAAATATTTATGAAGCATCTACTGTGTTTCAAGCATTGCACCACATTCCTGATGACATTAAAATAAATGAGGGCCGGGCGCAGTGGCTCACGCCTGTAATCCTAGCACTCTGGGAGGCCGAGGTGGGTGGATCATTTGAGGTCAGGAGTTCAAGACCAGCCTGAGCAAGACTGAGACCCCCGTCTCTACTAAAAATAGAAAGAAATTAGCTGGACAACTAAAAATATATAGAAAAAATTAGCCGGGCATGGTGGCACATGCCTGTAGTCCCAGCTACTTGGGAGGCTGAGGCAGGAGGATCGCTTGAGGCCAGGAGTTTGAGGTTGCTGTGAGCTAGGCTGACACCATGGCCCTCTAGCCCAGGCAACAGAGTGAGACTCTGTCTCAAAAAACAAAGATGAATGGCAACGAGTGGCTCATCAGAGCTTGGGCTCGGAGATGACCAAACCTGAAATCACAGAAAAATGATTGCACTATAGTGTGAAGTATCATGAAGAGTGTCCTAATGGGTTCTTGTAATAGAGAAACAGGGAATTTCCTCCTAGGAAAGTTCCAGAAAAGCTACAAAAGAAGAGAGTGACACATTTGAGTTGAAGTTTGAAGGCTATGTATGAGTTTTCCAGATAGTAAATTGAGCAAGGACTCAAAGACCGAGAGCCAAGTACCTGTCATGTCTGAGAACACTGAAGTGTCTTCTCTCTCCTCCTCAGCTGTAAGCTCATCGAAAGCAGGATCTGTTTCTAACACAGCCTGGAATCTGCACTGGCAACTGGTGCAGTGCCTTGGAAACAGGCGGTGTTCATACATATCTGCTAACTTGAACATATTGACTTGCAATCACATTTCTTTCTTTTTTTATGTCAGCATATTATGGGGGTACAAATATTACGGTTATGTATATTG
>VBSM01001927.1:14140507-14182749 GCA_008086735.1 Cheirogaleus medius
AAAAAAAAAAAAAAACAAATGAAGATTTCACAGGAATATTGGGATACTTGTTTGGGAAAAAAATCAAATAATCCATTAAAATTAAGGAAGAGCCAAGTAGCAGCTCCTCATTTTAGATGGGATATGTGTTCTCTGAACCCAAAGCTCCCAAAAACCCACTCCCCAACGTCCTACATTTGGCTTATTCCCTCCTTTATATTACCTGCAGATCTCCTGTAGGGCTTTAAGTTGGCAACATCTCATGCAGAACTTTCTGCCTAAAAGGAAAACAACATAGCTGAAGTTTTTTGTTTGTTTGTTTTAATTAAAGCAGGTAAACAAAGAAAAACTAGAGTAGAACCAGGAAGAAATGCAATATGGGGGGAAATATTTGTATAGAAAAAATAAAAGTTTTTTTTGGCGGTAGGAAATAAAAGGTGGGAAATATGAGTCGCTGGTAAACCAAACATATCATACATAGTTAAAGGATTTGTAGTTTGAATTTGTACTTGGTTAGAATGACAACTCAGGGAGAACTTAGCAATCTCTCAAACATTTCGCTAGCAAGGACTAAAATACTTTATTCATATCCAGTCTAAAAACCATGATAGGTTTAATTTACTACAGTCTAGTAGTATCATTTTCCAAGTACAGTTTTAATCTGCCAAGATTTAAATTATTTCAGTCTAGTTAAATTGCTTCTTCATCTGTCTTCATCTTTTAGTTACCAATCCTTTATAGTAAGATGCCTTTGAGATTTCACAGTTAGTTCTCTGATCATCTGAGTCCGGCTTCTTTGTCTATAAACAAGAAGAGTTTTTAAAACCATAGACAATACCCCAGATAAGAAAATAACCAACAAATATAGAAGTAAATCCTAGTTAGAAAGCTCACTGAATCCCATTAAAAAAAGATAAATATTCTCCAGTCTGGTTAGTTAACCACAATGGTAAAACAGTAAAATCATTTTTAAATAGTAAAATCACTTTGCTCCTAGATGGTCTTATTCAACATTATCTTGGTTTTTAGTCTCCAAGTCCCCTATGAATAATGGATATCATTTTTCAAGCCTAACAGATGTTAAAATAGTATTTCTTCATTTGAAGAAAACTATATTTCCACTATCAGAATTTTGGGAAAAGAATAGCATTTTGAAGAAAGAAAAGAAATAACACTAAAGTGTTATTAACAGTAACATTTTATGTAGTATTCTAGAAACAGAAAGCTCATTAAGAACATACTAAACAACTCTACAAATGATCTCTGGAGAGGTTTTGGGAGGAATTATTTGTGCTGAAAAGTAACCATAGGAGTTCTGTGTACATTTATTTGTCAGAAAGAGACTAAACACAACATACTCAGAAAAAGAGAGCCAGAGGAAAAAAAAAAATAATAATATCTTTTGTATTTGGACATGACAGCCATGCTCACAAGGTATAGATTAATTCATTAAATAAGTGTTTATTAAACACTGATTTTGTGATAAAATACAGAGGGAAAAAAAAGCATGGCACCTGTTTTTGAAGAGCAATCTGATGAGAGTGACAGTCTCAAAAAATGAGTTAAAATAAAGTGTAGCAAATGGTAATACAAATGTGGATATATTGTTCCTGGAACACAGACGAAAGAATAGATTGTTTCAAAGAATCCTTGAAGGATTCAAGGAAATATTCATAAAAGGAGTAAATTTTTAAATCAGACTTAAAGAATGAATGACAAGAAACATACGAGGCAGGGAGTAGCAGAGAGAGAAGAGCCAGTGCAGAATTTCAGAGAAAATATACCTAGCGTGTCATATTTGACACTGTCCAAAATATAAGATTTTTAAATGTAAAACCAGATGGGTGGTTGCTGGTATTGATTAAGCAGCTCAGCAATGTCAGAGTTGCATCCTCAAAATGTTATTGATTCCTCATGATTGTAATTTCAGAGTCGCTAGATGGCTGCTGCAGCTACAGAAGCCATATAACCTCGAGGTAGGAAGAATAAAGACATTTGTCAGCAATATTTGTCATCTTTTGTTATGAAAATAAAATCTTTCACAGAAATAACTGGTAGAATTTCGCTTACATCATACAAACAAGGATTATGTTAATGACCATCACCCCCAGCAGCAATGAAGTCTGGGAATGGAGATACTTAGCAAGCACTTGGCTTTAGCATTATTCTTTCAGCAAGAGAAAATGCAAAAATGGATACTAGACAGGCAAAAATTACAATGTCCACTATAACTTCATGAGGTAGAAGAAGAATAATGACAATCTGAAATTCTTTTTTTTATAAGCTGCTTTTTATAAATTTCAGAATATTATGGGGGTACAAATCCTTTGGTCACGTAAATTGCCTTTGCACCACCCCAGTCAAAACTAAAAGTGTGCCCATCCCCCAGACAGTGTGTGCTGCACACATCAGGTGTGAATTTAACCATCCCTTCCTTCCCCCTCCCACCTGCCTGATCCCTGATGAATGTGACTTCCATATGTGCATGTAAGTGTTGATCACTTAGTACCAATTTGGTGGTGAGTACATGTGGTGGTTGTTTTTCCGTTCTTGTGATCCTTTACTTCGAAGAATGGGTTCCAGCTCCATCCAGGAGAATACAAGAGGTATTAGTTCACCATTGTTTTTTATGGCTGAGTAGTACTCCATGGCGTACATATACCACATTTTCTTAATCATTCGTGTATTGATGGGCACTTGGGTTGTTTCCACACCTTTGCAATTGTGAATTGTGCTGCTATAAGCATTCAAGTGTTGATGTCTTTTTTATGGAATGTCTTTTTTTCCTTTGGGTAAATACCCAGTAGTGGGATTGCTGATCAAATGGCAGTTCTATTTTGAGGTCTTTGAGGTATCTCCATAATACTTTCCATAGAAATTCTACAGGCGGTGAAAATATCCCTCAAGAGTGAGGGATAAATAGGCAAAAGTAATTTCTCATATGAGAATTGAGGATAGCAAGTATATATAGGAAAGAAGGACTAATGTTGGGAAGAAACACAAGAAAAACTTTGAAAGTGTAATAAAATGCAAATGGTAATACTAAATGGAACATTTGAGAAATGTGAGTAAAATTGAACAAATAAACCTTAATTGTATAAAATAATGATAACAACTAATTTGGTAAGATTAAAAAATACATAAGCTAAAATACTAGACAATAATAATTATGAGTAGGTAAGATAATGAGAGCTGAAACATTCTACCTTTCTTATATCCTTCAGGTGGAAGATAACTGTACTGATTAACATTGTATTAGAGAAATGTACGTGTCAAAATTTTAAGCATGGCACTTAAACAGGAACTTTCCTACTCCCTTCCAATCTGCCTCCTTCCTGCTTTGACCCTGGGTGGGTTAGAAACTTGTTAACAAAGAGTAACCTGGGCTGGACCCAGGACTTCTGGAGAAAGAGTATGCACCACACTTCTTCTCCAGCAGAGGGCAGCTCATCTTAGAGGATAGGGAAAAGGCTTTCTCTTTACATGATGACTAAAATAGAAATTCGTGTATTGAATTGGGCATTCTGATTTCTAAATCAAGATATGTTTTGTGTGGTCCCAAAACTCTTGGTGAAGTAGAGTCGTCCGGGAACTTGGTAAAAGTACACATGCCAGGCCTTTTCCTATCTTTGATCTGTTTTACCTTAAAGTCATTATAGGATATTACGTAGCGATTATCAAATAAGTCACAGGTTGACTGAACTTTTATCTAGTACTAAGGGTGAACTTTCTTCAGTTCACCGATTATGGTGGGCAGTTTTTATGGTTGTATTTAAAGACAAACTGTGCCCATGAGCTGTCTGTTCATTTTCCTTGCTGCACAGACCAGCATTCGTATTGGCCCTCTGATGGCCTGCTGGGCTACTCATGGGCAGATGTGCTTTGTTTTCTTGTTGCTCCAGTAACCAACGTTGGGCATCAAGATCTGGCCCTTGAATTTTCTCTGCACCTTGTTGTCAATACCTCTGAGTTTCCTCTAGTTACGCTTAATTTCGACATATCTGTCTGACTGGAGCCAGACGAACTGCTTGGCCCTCTTTTTGACCATCTTGGACTTCGCGAGGGATCTGGATGTGGTCATGACACTCAGCAGAAGTGTCATGGAAGCACCGGGGAAGAGAGCTCATCCATTTTTAATAGGCAGTAAAAGACAAACATAAAGTTGTTTTCTGATTACGCCTTACAAATCCTGCTTATTCAATGACCCATTACATCCATATGTTAAAAAGTTGAGGGCAAGCACTGGAAAAAAATAGAAGTATAATGTATAATTTTCACATGAATGAAGGAGAAAAAAAAATTGTCTTCTGGTGTTAAATTTTCCTGTAATTAAAAAATATAAAAGCAGTTGATTTAATAAACGTTAAGGACCTATTTCTGATATAGCACTCGAGAGAAATTAGCAGGGAGAAGAAAACTATAGTTTCTAGTGATAGGAAGGCAGAGGAAGTTATAAGAAGGTTAGGCTCTAGTTATAGGCAATGTGCACCCTGCTTATGTCTATGGGCATCTCAGATCTAGCTGGACTTCCCCCTTAAAAAAATACTCAAATAAGGGTGTAGTGGTGTTGGTTCGAAACGAGCTACCACTCATATCTCCATCAACAGTCAAATCCAACCGAAGGGAAGAAAATTTGATACCTAGCACAGGAACAAGGATGAGAGACCATGGAGGCAAGTTGTTGGTGCTACTAATTCATTCTTTGTGAGTACACTGCCAATATAAGCTCTTTGCCATACGAGTCTGGTATTGTTATTAATTTACTTAGTTTACATGGCTGTGTTGGTGTTGTTTGGAAGAAAACATATTTCTGGTATTGGGCTCAAGGAAGTAGCAAGCAAAACTTTGTCCATGGTTTCTCTCCAGAAGATTTCTATTGCCAGGTCTGATTTTAAATTTCATGACTTCCTAGCCAAAGACAACCTCCTCCTATTTCTCACATCCTCTTCTCACTGATTCTATCTGTTCCTTTGTCTGTTAGAATTTAGGTGGACTATCTATATCTCCTTTTGAACTGGAGCCAGCCTTTTCAATTGTGTCTACAGAATTCTGAACTTAGCTGTGCCTCTGATTTCTAGAATTTTGTTGATTCAGCTCTTATTGTCTTTTGCTTTTAGAATTTGCTCTAAACTATGCCTTTATTCCTTGCATGAAGTTCAGGTGGATTTCTGTTGATAGCTTGAATTATGTTTGTTACAGATAGAAGATCTTTCTGGGTTTCTCCACAATGTCACAAACCATGGGTTAGGAATGAGTTTCATTGGGTAAGAGAAAATTCAGAAGGTCAGAGTCAGTACATATACTTGATTTCTTGATCTGCCTGTACTCAGTTGTAGAGTCTTGCCAGAGGCATAATTTCTGGAGACAAAGCATGGATTCCAATGCATGGGTGGGAACCCTCCCGCCATGGGTCTCTCATCTTAAGAAATGAGGCATATCAATGGGGATGTAAACAGGCTACTTGGCATCAGACAAGATATTTACAAGGCTTGTCTGGGATTACCTACTGCCCTGCTCCTGGAGAGCTTACATTCCTTGGTAGATCAGTCCTCTCTGCTGGGGGCAAGGGTACAGGTAGAAAAACTTCCTGCTCCTGTAAAAACACTGAGTTGCTTGCATTTGGTCCTCTTGCTCCAGCAACAAAGACAGCCCAGGTCCTAGCCACCTCCTTGTCCATGAAACCCTGCATGAACTTACGAGGTCACTTTGAGATAATTCTGCCTATTGGGCCATATTTCCCTTCCTCTCTCCTCTGCCATGTGGCCAAAGTATCAAAAGTTTAAGAAAGAGCTGTTATGATAGTCTAAGGATATCTAACTTAAAACCAAGTAGGAGAGACACTGAAGGTGTTTTATTGTTATTTGTTTATTTTGAAAGAGGAGAGGAAAACAGTGTTGCGTGATAGCTTTAAGCAAGACATCCTTTATGCATTCAATAAACATTTATCTACCATCATTCCTGTAGACAGCTACTCATCTTTAAAGCTATGATTTTTCTATAGTGGTTGTGAATAAAATGCCCTAAATGGGGGTCCAAACTTCTAGCAGGCAAATTAGAATCAGCCCTGAAACTTGCAAACTCTGTACGTTTCCCTCCTTTTTTTTTTTTTATAAACCTCAATAAAAAAGACTCATCTCTGTGTTTGAGATGTCTCCACAAATAAATGACTTTTAATGCTGTGGCTTCCAGCATTAAAAATCTGCAGAGATGAATAGCAGAAAGAGAGTTAAGAACCACATTTTCATGACTATTCCTGAATATGAGTGAAACAGTAATTACCATCCATTTTAAGAGACTGGAAAAGTATTCAAAGTTGATATTTTGGTAAAGTGAAAGGAGATGATAAAACAAAAAGATTCATTGTATAATGTTTTCACATAAATATAATTTTCTTTCATGTTTATATCTTTGTCATACCCTTAGGTACAGAATAGAGCATAAACCACCCATCCATCCAACTCCATGTAAACAAATAAGCTTCTAATGACCTTCCTACCTGTGAACTGGGAGAGACCAATCTAATCCTGAGTTGCAAATATCATTAAGAGGGCATCCCGAACTTTGGTCCTTTGCTCCTGATTCCAATGTATAAAAATAATAGGATATTTTCTTAAGTAATTCAGAAATCTTATTTAAACCTTGTCAGATGATATTTTTATGTGTGTTTTAAAAAGCAGTAGTACCATTTGCCCTCCAAAATTGTTTTTTAAAAAAGTTCTGCACTAAATTGTTGATTTCTAGTTTGTACAGCTTGATAATTTGTCCTTTGTGAATCATTCAAAGTTTTATAGATTTAAGAAAAGCCAGAAAAAGCTATATATTCATCCAGATTACCCCAGTGTGTAAATTACATCCTGGAAGGGAGTTCAGTATGTTGATCGGAGCATTAACTCCTTTTGGCCATGGGGGTAACATTGAGGAAATTACTGTTCCAGCATAGTATATAGCACCATGGGGGTCAAAAGCGTTATAGTATCTCCCCAATTTATAAAATTAACTCCCTAATAGTGATTTATATAGACAATGTTGCTAATTGGCTTTTTATAATGTTCTGTTAGATAGAAAGGGCTTGCTCGTTTTTTCTTTTGATTTACATGAAAGGTTAAGTTTTTAGTGTCTAGTCCAAAGTTGCTTACACTGGATGTGGAGAAATATTAATTCCTCCAGGTATTAATGGATGTTCTTTAAAAAAAAACAAAATAAAATGAAAGACATCTCTTGGTTAAATAAATCTGGTAAACACAATGTTATAAAAGTTAATCACTTCTTTCTAATGAACAAATTAACACTCTTTAGAGAATACAGCGAATTGTGATTTTCCACAAATGAAATGTAGCATTTCTTACATATAGATGTCCAAGTACTTTTTTTTATTTAAAGTGCTCATTAACATATTATGGAATACTAGGACTTAGAAAATGGCTAGTTTTGTCATAAAATTTTTGTATTTTTGAATCATTTTCCATTTACAAAGTGTAATGACAAAGTGTTACACTAGCCCTATAGCAAAGAGAGTGCCTATATTTTCATTTCCATTCACAGATGGAGAAACTAACCTAAACATGTTTAATGTCATGACTAAATCCACAAAGCAAATAGGGAAAATAGAATGATACACTCCTGATTCCTAATACCCTTAAGATATATTGGTAACATGTATTTTAAATATTTCCCTTATATAACATTTATTATTTTATAATTACACATTTAATTATAACTATAATGTATTTTAATTCCTATTTAAAAGTTCTTATATGTCCAAGATCATGCCTTTAAAAGACTAAAACACTAAAAAGCTGTAAGACTAAAAGATATGACTTAAGACATGTTAGAACTTTTTCATACAGGAATTAAAATAGGATCTCAAGATAAACAAATGAGCTTTTTAATATTTTGTATTTGTATATAATTATAATAATAACAATAATATAATAATAAAAATATAATAAATAAAAAATAATATACAGCAAGTATTTAAACCATAAATAGAGGAAAGTTGATAAATACATCAAAGTAAAAAGTACAGCTGTAGCCAGGCATGATGGCATGTACCTGTATTCTTAGCTACTCAGGAGGCTAAGCCCAGAAGTGTGAGACCAACCTGGACAACATAGTGAGACCTGCCTGGACAATATAGTGAGACCCTATCTGTTAAAAAAAATTTTTCAGCTATAAAAAACTTGAAAAGTAAGCTGTTACCTTTCATCATCAAATGTCTATTATATTATATTATTTTACTAAACAATATTGCTCACTATACCAGGTTTTGAAGGGATCTAAGATAGACTGGATACATGTTCTCCTGGCTTCTAGAACCTTTTGTTTCATAGGGGAGATGACTCATATTTATAAATGACTTATAAATGTTAAAACTAAAATGTCACAAGAAATTTTAAGGAAAAAAAATGTGCTGTATGGTTCTGGAAGTGGTGTAGCCTCATTTCAGCTGTTGAAATAGAGTGGAAGTTGAACTTACATAAGGCATTGTCATTGATCAGACATGTAATATGAAGAAATAGAGGAAATGATTTAATTCTCAAGGTGCTTGTTTACTATCTGGAAGGCATATCTAGATCATATGAAACTAAGATACCAACTAAGGCTGGGTTAAAAATCTCCAAATTAAAGTAATACATATAATGCATTTATGGTTAAAAGAAATCCATTATTCCCACATGAAGTGGTCAGCGAGGCTTTACAAATCAGTGTAGTATTGGAATTGAGCTTCATGGAACTCATTAGCTTGTGGTAATTGAAAAGCAGATAAGAAGACATTATAGATTGATAAATAGCATTTATTCACCCAAGAAATAGTTCTGAGTACCTACTATGGCCCTGTACTGTTTAGTCATAAAAATAGTAAAATATATAAAAAATAGTTCCTGGCCTCAAAGAATTTACAGAATACCAGAAAAAACAGAATCACAAATAGAGGAAAGTTGAGAAATGTACATATATTTTAGGGAGTTTAAATAATTAAACTGGAAAGAATTCAAATAAAAGAGTACAGCTGTAAAAGACTAGAATAGTAAGTTTTGTCAGCTTCAAATTCTATGCTGGAAAGTTTAGAATATAGGCTCTGAGAAACCACTGAAAATTTCTGAGTAGACAATTCTGGTAATCCTAGCAGAAACCCCCCTTTTCTTTCATTCATGTATCAGGTCCAATGGATAATATCTCAAGCAATTATTCTTTCCTAAACATTTCAGAGATAAGTGAAACGTATTTTCTGTTATCAAAGAGCCTACCCTACCATACGGAATTCACTATGTTTACACAGAAAAGCATAAAAAAAGTCCTAAGGGGGTTGAATATGGGGAGATTACACTTGATCTGAGATCAGAAAAGATTGTATAGAGAAAGTAGAGCTGGAGAAAATCAGGAGATTTCAAGTCAGAAAAAGTAGTATCACAAGCAGAATTTATTATGGAAGTAAAGACATAAGGAATGGAAAACCCAGAGTCAGTTCATGGAAGGGAACAGTAAGAGATGGCCCCACAAAAAGAAATTGGGTTTTAACTCACATTAGAATCATCTTTTCTTTAAGGTTAAATAGACCAGTGCTCTAGAACAACTATGTTTCTTTAAGTTTTCAAATTTGTTTCCAGAGTTTCCATATGGTCACTCATTTCTAGTTCTGCAATTATGGTTCTTTTCGCATTCCTAACTTCTCTATTCTTGCTCACTCTCCATCTCATAGTTCTTCTTCTTAGCGAGGAGGAGGAGGTATTAGAGGGTTGGACAGCACCCCAAAGGGGGAGAAATGGACTTGCTTTTCCTCAGCTGGTCACAGCCACTGAAGGGAGACTTAAGGCAGCTCAAGGAAGGCATTACAATTGCAAGGTTTCCTGAGCCACATGGTTCTAGGGCTCCATTTGGCAGCATCTAATGACAGTATCATTTTTATCAGCTAGATATTGCTATGTAACAACCACATTTGCTAATGTTCCATTTGCAAAAGTAAGTCATTGAAGATAGCTCACACAGTATGTGTGGGCACTACCAATGGGCACAGATAAAAAGGAAAAGATAAGTTCGTGGACATTTTTTGCAATGAACCACACGGAATGCCTTTTAAAGGACAGAAGGTGAGTTGGAGGCCCTGTAAATTTTGATCCTGGATCAGGAATGCTTAGAACATAGAGCAGGATCTTTCAGGGTCTTAATGGAGAGCTGTCCTCCTATGAATTGCAATTTGCAAGGTGAGGGAGGGACGAATGAACGTCTCCTAGTACATCAGGAAAGAAGTAATAGGTGAAGAAACCCCTTCCCTTGTTATTCTCAGGTAGAATAACGAGGAATTCTCTAACTTCTAGGAAAATTAGAAGAGTGAAAACTACCTTCTCTTTTTAATTAACTTAGTTTTTGTCTGAGTTGTTTAAAAGGGCAGGGAAATTGGGAGAGTGGAAAGCATCCTCTTTTTTAATTAACTCACCTTTAGTCTGAGTTTTAAAAGGGCAAGTGCTTCTTTTTTTCTTTTGGCAGTTTCAGCTTGTTTGGGAAGGATTACAAACAGTGGCTATGGTGAGAATTTGACAGGCAAGGCCAGAAGTAAGGCCAGGTTTGCATGGCCTATGGGATGGCATATGAATAAAGGACAGGATCTCTTAAAAATACAGAAAATTCCCTTGAGATTTGACCAGACTTGGGACTCATATATTAGGATTTTCCTCAAATCTGTTTCTCTCTGTGGGTATTGCACTCCTTTTATAAGTTGAAGAACAACCTTAAGAACCAGCTCTATGTGTATAGCCTGAAAATTATTCAATATGGTTTGCTTGAAAAATAAACACCGAAAAGATTTTTAAATGGTTAATTTCTTTAGGGAACACTGCTTTAAACAAATATTCCTCTGTAGTGAAAAGCACAAATTGAATCAACTTTAAGGAATTTTAATGTATTTTGACATAGATCAAACTTCTTTTGGGTGACTCCTACCTCCTTGCTCTGACCATGCTTCAGATGGAGGTAGCCGATCATAGTTGTCTACCCCAGCAGTCACAGGGATGAGATCCAAGTGGGTCCATCCCAAGAGATCCTATTACTCGGTCTCTTTGGCTGTGGGAAATGGTTCAAGGAAAGACACATCCCAGGGAAAGAGAGTCCTCATCCTTGCTTTGTTAAGCTACAAGAATGAGCCTGTAAGTTTCAAGGCCATGTCCTTCTGAGGTCATATAAAAAACCCAATCTGTGACAATGAATCCAACTGGACAGAACCATTGGGTTGAGACAGTTAGAAAGCCCTTACATTGCTTGAGCCCTTGGATTCAGGGCTTCCCATATCCAGATCTGCCCCTGCCTATTCTGTGGCCTGGTTTCTGGTTACTATTGTAGTTATAAGGCATTAAATTCTCCTGGTTTGTTTAACTAGTTCAAGTTGCATCTGCTTTCATAGGTGACTGAATTACACTGAGTAATACAAGGTACATGCCAGTGCGCTTTACACATGAAAAAATTATATACATTCTTCCTTTCTGGAGGAGTAATTTTCTCTTGTTAAATCTATTTCCATTTACTTCTTATTTTTCTTTTCTAAATTAGGAAAAAACTCCTGCACTTTATATTTCAAGGTCTGCAGGAGAGCTACATTGATGCAGGTCCCTGCTGCCTGCTAAAAATCAGTAGCAGATGAGGCTTTTCTATTCAATACTTGGTTTCAAAGATGCTTGTTTATTGTTAATTTATATGCCCTTGCATAAGACTGGGAAAAAAATGCAATACTGTCTCAGTGGGAGTTTACCCCTTTATGGGAATTAGTTTTGTTGTGTGGGAATTTGTCTCTGGGAGAATTTTTCCCCATCCAGATTTATTTGAAAATTAAGGAAGGTTGTAAATCTGCCAAAAGCTCAGTTTACAATTACTAAAGTTGCAAAGAGGCAGGTGGGGAAACTTCTCAAATACTGCGAACTAGGTCATTTCGTTTGGCATGTTGTTTTTCAAACAAAATTTTATTAAATAAATGGCATATTTGTATTGGGGAATTTAAATCTTCCCAATTTTGAAAGTTTCTTACATGACATTATTAATTGTGTCATTGGTGCATTAAGTTATATTTATGGCCAAAAAGCTAGATGGATGCATATTTTATTTCTTTAATGGTTGTGAGAATATTATAATTGGTTTCATATAGCATACTTATTCCTTTCAAAAATGAGTGCATTTTCACTAAAACTGCAATGGCTATAATATTTTGTATTTTCTGTTAGTGTTTTATTTAAGTAAGTCTGGGACTGTAACAAAAATAGCCAAGAAATAATTATAATGACATTAGATGAATAATATTGTGCTTCAATTAGGGGCTATAATCAGAAATAACCAATAGGCAACTTTTCTCTGAGCTGCTATGATTGATTTTTGGTTTTATGTGAAGATTTCATGAACCTCTTATCATTGTCTCATAAAACTTTCTGCATATGAGCTGTCTATTTGTAAATTTGTAGTTGTTTGATATTTAATTTGTTTTTCTTTACATTCTTAACTGGCTTTGGGGAAGTAGAAAAAATATTAAATTGAGGTAATAGATATCTCTGCACACACAAAGTCCTCTGAGAAATTGTAATCAGGTTAAAATATTAATCAGGAAATATTCAGGTACTAAAACGATCCATTTGTCATAGGTTTTGCATATTATTTCCAAAAGTAAGTCTTTTTTCCTTAAATGTTGTTTTGTATCCCCAAGGAATAAACACTTTATTTTGAACCTCTTCCCCAGAGGAGGGAAAAGACCTTTAAACCATTTCTTATAAAATAAGACCAAGATTCCCAGAAAGATAGATTGGCACAGATTTGGGGGCAGTAGAAAAGGATGTTGCTTGCATCATTCTGACACTACAATGTGCAGTTTGCCAACGGGTTATTAGTTAGGGTTAATAGAAATTGCTATCTATTATTAAGCAAAGGGGAAAGAATTATTAGCACTAGCACTGTCTGTGGCAAAGAACTAAACAATGGCACAAGGAGAAAATGAAATGGATTCAAAAAGTAGGGCTCAGACAAAGACACCTAAAGACCAGCAGGCATAAGAAGAAAAAAGGTGTGAGAAAAGACTGTACATCATACCTCTAAGGCTGATATTTGTCTAGCTTTTCACTTTCAGTATTAGTCTCTAAGTGAAAAAATTGACTTATGATGCTGGGAGATTGTTGCCTTTGAAGTCTTAGTTGTTTTAGTAAGGGAGTGAATAAACCTTTTTTTTTTGGTTGTCTTTTTATTCATTTCAGAATATTATGGGGGTACAAACGCTTTGGTTACATATATTGCCTTTGCACTGCCCAAGTCAGAGCTACAAGCATGCACAAACCTCAAACATTGTGTACTGCACCCATTAGTTGTGAATTTACCCATCCCCCCTCCCCCTCCCACCTGCCTGATGCCCTATGAATGTTACTTCCATATGTGCACATAAGTGTTGATCAGTTAGTACCAATTTAATAGTGAGTACATGTGGTGCTTCTTTTTCCATTCTTGTGATACTTCTCTTGGAAGAATGGGCTCCAGCTCCATCCAGGAGAGTACAAGGGATATTAGTTCATCATTTTTTAGGGCTGAGTAGTACTCCATGGTGTGTGTGTGTGTGTATGCCACATTTTATTAATCCACTCATGTATTAATGGTCACTTGGATTGTTTCCACATCTTTGCAATTGTGAATTGTGCTGCTATAAATATCCAAGCGCGGATGTCTTTTATATAGACTGTCTTTTTTTCCTCTGGGTAAATACTCAGTAGTGGGATTGCTGGATCGAATAGTAGTTCTTCTTTGAGTTCTTGGAGGTATCTCCATATTAGCTTCCATAGAGGTTGTACTAGTTTGCAGTCCCATCAGCAGCATGAGACTGTTCCCATCCCTCTGCATCTAAGCCAACACTTGTTTTGGTACATTTTGATAAAAGCCATTCTCATTGAAGTTAAGTGATATCTCATTGTGGTTTTGATTTGCATTTCCCTGATGATTAGAGATGTTGAGGATTTTTCCATGTTTTTTGGCCATTAGTCTGTCTTGTTTTGAAAAGTTGCTGCTCATGTCGTTTGCCCACTTTTTAATGGGTTTGTGTTCTTGTTGATTTTCCTGAATTCTATATAGATTCCAGTCATCAGCCCTTTATCAGATGTGTGGCATGCAAATATTTTCTCCCATTCTGTAGGTTGTCTAGTCACGCTAATGATAATTTTTTTGGCTGTGCAGGAGCTTTTTAATTTGGTCAGGTCCCATTTATTTATTTTTGTTGTTGCTCTGATTGCCTTTGGGGTCTTCTTCATAAATTCTTTGCCTAGGCCAATGTCTAGAAGAGTTTTTCCAACATTTTCTTCCAGAATTCTTATAGTTTCATGCCTTAGGTTTAAGTCTGTTGTCCATCATGAGTTGACTTTTGTGAGTGGTAAGAGGTGTGGATCCTGTTTCAGTCTTTTACATATGGCTATCTAATTTTCCCAGCACCATTTTTGAATAGGGATTTTTTTTCCCAATGCCAAGAGAATAGCAGAGATATTGACTCTGACACCCTTGAATTGCTGAGCAAGCAGGACCCTCAGAAAAAGAGTAGAGAATTGGTTCCAAAATACCAGTCTATACTATTTGAGACTGTACAAGCTTCCTGAAGACACAAAGAATGTTCATCCAAAGAGGTGTAGACCTGTACATCCTTATATTTCTGTGATATATTCCACATATTCATATTATATTTTTAGGCACTATTCAATTCTGTTTGCTAAAAATCTATTTAAGATATTTGCATCAATTTTCACAAATGAAATGGATATATGTTTATTTTATGTGCAGTCTATCAGTTTTAGGAATCAGATTTACATGATAGGAGACAGATTCTGAGAGGTGATTGTAAAATGTTATAATGCACAAAGTTTTTTTTCGTTTTCCTTGATAATGTGATACACTCTGTGAGCTAAACAGAAGAGATAAATGCCCTTTCCTCATGGATGCCAACTGGGCATTTATGTCAACGATAAAATCACCTACTGTTTTACAAGCTAGAACAGCCCATCTCCCTTAAGTTCCCAGCTGGGTCACTACTAAGAGTAGTTCTAGCAGATGAGATGTGTCTCTTATAGAAAGAATATAATATGAAATCACAGGCTGGAAGAATGGATTTATACACATTTTCATCCCAGTGTGAAAACGTATCTGACATCTCAAGTTCAGTTTGCAGTAATGAGGTTCTGGTGTTGGCCTTGCTCTTCAGATACGCTGCAATCTCTGGATCACATTCTGTCATGATTAATTTTAGGTGTTGACTTGACTGGATTAAGGGCTACCCAGATAGCTGGTGAAGCTTTATTTTGAGGTATGTCTGTGAGGGTGTTTCCAGAAGAGATTGACATCTGAATCGGTAGACTGAGGAAGATCCAACCTCACTCAATGTGGGCAGGCACCATTCAATCAGCTGAGACCCTTGTAGGACAGAGGAGAGGCATAGGAAAGCAAATTCTCTCTCTCTCTCCTGGAGCTGAGACGCCCTTTTTCTCCTGCCCTCTGGAACATCCTAACTCCATGTTCTCTGCATTTTAAACTCTGGGACTAGCACCAGAGGCCACCCTGGTTCTTAGGCCTTCAGCCTGGGACTGAGAGTTGTATCTTTGGCTTCCCTCACTCTCAGGCCTTCAAACTCAGACTGAGCCACACCAGCTTCCCTGGTTCTCCAGCTTGTAGGGAATATTGTGAAACTTCTCAGCCTTCATAATCATGTGTACCAATTCCCCTAATAAATCCTCTTTTGTTTGTCTATATATCTGCATATCTTAAATTGTCCTCTCAACTAAATTGCCACTGTATCATCATGGACATATTCTTTTTCATATTTTGCATCTATGGATTCATTTAGGATAATCACTAATGGTACATGTAGAATTTTAAAACTTCAGTACATTCTAATCACTCATGTGCTCATGTTATTTAAATAACTTAAAAATATAAGCTGCATGTATTTTACCGATGGTTTTTCTTCCTCTTCCCATGCTGAGTTGCTTTCCGTGAGAATTCTTAGTTTAAAAACTAAGTTTACAGTAATTGGCTCATTATATTTTTGTACCACAGAGACAAAATGCGACTTTAGTGCTTAAACATAGTTCTTTTTCTGCTGTAGCTGAAGACAATGTTATAATCACTGTCTGTAGGCTCATCTTATAATCAGCAATATCAATAAGTATTCAATTTCAAGTTGTTTATGAAGTACTAAAATCAATGAGGTGATTTTAAGAAGCCAGGAGTTATTATGGCTACTGTTTCCAGAGTTAGATGATACTAAACACAGATTGCTATCTTTTTTCTATCCTTTTCATCTTGGCCATGTGGTCAGTGAAAACACAATGATTGAACAAGTATAAGGACATATATAGATAAAGATTGATTTAGGCAGGTGCCTCCTGCCTTCCAGACCGACTTGTGTTACTGGCCAAAGTGCATGTAGCAGGGATATCCCAGGGGCTGTAAGTTTTCATCAAAAGAAACTTCCCACAGGAGAAGTGAGGTTGCTGAGATAAAGTAATATATAATATTAAAGGACACAAAATCCATTGCTTCTCACAGAAGCTCAACCCTAGGAGAGAAGACAGAACCAGAATACTAGTTACTGTTCCAGACTACCAATGAATATTAACTTTTGTATTAGAAGACAAAGGAGGAAAAAATAAGGATCCGATTGATTGCATGAAAAATAAACTCCAGTTATTTTAAACAAGTTTTAGGTAGGCTTTTTAGGAAGTGTTTACTTCTAATATTAATTAAGTTGTACACAGAACAGCATTTATATAAAAGCACATTAAAAATAGCATAGTAATATGTTGTTTTCTAATTAAGACACAAGACACTTGAAGTAATGGAAAATCATGCTGCTTCATGTTTCTATAGGTTGCTAGTTCCTTGCCTCCCTTAATTGTAAGAGTCTTTGACTCCATTCCAGAAAGTCAAATTAGTGGGCACATCCCAAGCCTTGTAATCCCCCAGGAAACACTCTCCAAGCTCCAATATCTCAGCCTCTGTTCTTTCCAGCCCACTGCAGCTATTCTTCCACTTTAATTAGCCTTGTAATTTCTTGACCCTCTCATTTTCATTTCCCTCTTATTTATTTCCCTGTATCTTCCCTCCCGTCCTAAACCCTTTCATTCACCACCTCAACTACACCCTTCCCAATGTCTTCATTTCCCTTGTTTTCTGCTCCTCTCATAAAACCTGGCCCCCAAAACATTCCAACCACAGACCAATCCCAACTACCTTCCATGCACTTCTACCTGGTCTCTTGAACACTGCTGAAATAACTTCGCTGACCCCTGCAGCTACATCCGGTGATATCCCACATTCTTTTATAGCATTCCGTGCACATTTCTAACATCATATTTGCTAAACTTTGCTATGATTTTCTATCTCCCAATAGGCAATTAGTTCCTTGAGCTCAGAGGCTTTGATTTTTCAACTCAGTGTTCATGACATCAAATATAATGATGGGTAGGTACATAATAAATATTCTGTAAACACTTACTGAATGAAAGTAGACTTCCTCCAACCAGAAAATCTATTTAACTACCTATGCTGTGTAGAATATGGGGAAAGAACAAGGATGCTAAAATTTTATTTGGGTATTTGTTCCCTTTTTCATAGAGAAATCCGAGATTCATATAAGGAAAGTACCACTGGTGTATTTGTGATCATCGGAATTTTCAGTAGTCTTACACGAGCCATTGAGAGTTTGAAATGTAAACTACATGATCACTGTGGGATGTAGAGAGAACAGGAAAGAAATACTGAGCAGAAAAGATGTAAAATCCTCCCAACCCAAATTCTTTGTCATTCCTTATGGATATATTAATCTGTTCGCTATTTATTCATTATTGAGCACCAACAGTATGCCAACATGGTGATGAGTGCCAGGTTCACTAAGATGAGGAAGACATGGCCTTTTTCATAAAGAAACTCATCCTCAGGAAGAATGCACTTGCAAATTAAGTCTTAAAACAAGATATAAGCTAATAGAGACATATCCCCATTTATACAAAAATACGGACAAGGGAGTATTGGATGAGATGAACAAGATTGATTAGCAATCATTCGTCAAGGAAGTTACCACAGGTGAAATGATATTTGATCATCGGAATGAGGTTGCCTGACCCATCACTCCATTAATTTCCCTCAAACCACGACCCTCCCTTTCTCCTAGTTAATGTTACAGACGCTTATAGTTAAGCACCCCTTCCTGACTCCTTAGCTTCAACTCACTTTTATAATCATTTTTAATACACTGCAATTCTTTTGATTTTGTGTTTCCTTAATTTGATTTTTAAAATCCTGAAATACAGAATCATATTCTCAAAATCCTAATACTAAAGTATGTCTCTGTGGGTGCTCAATAAGTACTTATTAAAACATCAGCTAAATGTTCCTACCATGATTAAATTGGAAGAATCAGGTTCTACATTTGGTGATTTTCACTTTTTTATTCACTTATAAAAGAAATGTATTACATTGTTTCAAAAATGTTTCCTAATCAATATTCATTGTTTTGCTTTTTGATATATAATTCATTATACATAAATTATCTGTTTCTTTATAATTTCAATTGTTTAAGGTTACACTATATAAATAGTACCACAAAGCACAGTTTTCTAATTTGTTTCACATGTCCAAGGTAGTAGCAGATTGCATAATGATTTGTTAAAATCTGATAGAATGACTACAAAGAATAGACCGATACATTGCAAAGCTCTTTATTTATAATCTTTCACAGTCTAGTAGGAATAATAAAAGCCAAAAGAGGACATAGGACAATAATACCTAGGAACTGAGCAATGAGAGTCAGAAAGAGCCACTCCAGGCTCTGTAACTTGCTTTCACATGGGCTTGCAAAAGTTGTATAAATTCTCTGAATCTGTCATCTTATCTATAAAACAAGGTGGATATGAGGATCAAATAAGCTAATGAATGTAAAGCACTTAGCAAACTGCCCGAGCATACCTATATTAAGGGCTCAGTAACTATTGGTGTTATTTCTAAACTAAAATTTCAATATGGTACAGCAATTCTTGTGAAAGAAAATATGGTATTAGGGAGATTGCATGGCTAATAGCACATACACTGCTTATTTCATCATAAAACACTAGTTCACAACTATAACAAGATTATTTTCATTCTGCAAAAAGAACTTTTGTCGTTAAATCATTGTACAACTTTTCAGAAGAAACCATTTTTATCAGGGGCAAGTGAAACTGGTCTGAAATATTTTACTCACTTTACCAATTTCTTCTCTAATGAAATTGAAATGTGTGTGTGTTATAGATGAAAATCAGTCGAATTTCAGCAAGCATAGACCTTTCAGATTGACATATCATTACTTCTGAAGGAGTAACATCATTTAAAAATATGAATTAGAAATACATGGGAGATTACAAAGAAAACATTATACTAAAGATACTTTTTCACTATGAGGTCAAATTATCAAATTATTAAACAATGTGTGACTGAATCTCTTAGCCTGCTTTGATAGCACAACATTTGGCACAAATCAGACTGAAAAAAAATAGATCCTATTTCCCAGATCAGTGCTATAATTTTAATATATTTACAGTAATAATAGCTTTATGGATTGGATCATTTTATTTGTAAGGAGAAAATACAGGAAATCAATTTTAATTTTTTTAAAAAATCAGTTTGTATATTGGAATATATCCCCATGCTGTGGTTATCTGTTCAGAGAGCTAATTTGAAATGAGATGTAGATTTGCAGCCTCAGACAGAGAGATCATGGTTCCTATTAATCTTTCTAAGGTTAAAATAAGATTGTCTAGACTTGCCCTTGTGTATTTTCCCTGAGGAAATTACCTTTTAAGTTCTTAAAGACTATAGTTTCTTTTTATATTATACTTTTAACCTGTAAAAATATTTTTATTACCTTAATTAAAGGTTTGGCCTATTAACTCACAAGATCTTTAGCCATCTCTTATATCTAGATTCTCTTATACCTAGTTTATGTAACAAAGTATTATTTGTTCGGTTGAAAGTTTTCTCAGAGGTGACAATTTTTTCATATACTTCCAAAGAAAACAAAATATGGATTACGTACTCATGTCTATATCTTCCCTCGTTTTGTAAACTATTTTAACTATATATTACCTAACTTTTAGTTACTTAATTCAGGGGAAAAGATAAACATTTAACTTTGATAAAAGGTCATTATTAATTTAATTAAATTTTTTCTTTTCAGGGAAAACACATTTTATTTCAAATAAGCATTTGCATTATTATTAAGGGGATAACACCACTCTCCATTCTCAAGTCTTTATCAAAGAATTCCCCAATACTTCATCCCCAAATTCCAAAATTATTATTTATTACCAGTAATTATTATGATCAGGGTTAATGCCTTCATTTGGTGAGTATGAAAGTACAGTTCTTCTCTAGAGACCAGTCATCTTTAAATATTTCTTCAGCATTTCTGCAGAAGGGAAGCCGAGGCCTGGAGGCTTGGAGGCTGAGGGGGAAAGAGGAAGAGGAGGAAGAGGAGAAGGAAGAGAAGGAGGACTACTGGTAGCTATACCCATCCTCTCCTCTAGAATCCCAGCCACCCTAGTTTTGTCCCCAAACTTGAACATGCTGCTTAGCAAAACAAACAGTTACCCAGGCCCACTCCTTGAACAGCAGTTGAGCAAGATCAATTTTTATTCGAGCATTACCCTAGACTCTAGATCTGACTCCCTACTCCCATAGCTTATTTGTTACGAGTGTTAGTTTATTTATTCTCTAAGCCTATAACATCCAGGAACAGGAAGCCATTGGTTTTTGTTAGTTTGTTGTTGTTTTACTCACTTTCATATTCCCAGACCAAAGAAAGTTTGAAAAAGACAAAAATGTATATTACTTTTCTATTACATACTGTTTTAAGTAAAGTGAGATATTTTCTCTGCTGTTTTTGACCCCTAGATCATTTTAATACAATGTTTTAATGATAATTATATTGATATAGATAAATGTTCATCCAGAAGGCATTTTTAGAAACAAACTCTGTTAAGCCAATTCATTTTTTTATTAATTGATACAAACTTCTCATATAATTTTTTGTTTTTATGAACTTACTAAAATTATTTATATCAGTTTCAATACTTTCCACTTAAGATTTCCAAGTAAGGTTTGATTCTTATTCAATTTTTTTTTTTGGTCCATATCAAATTTTAAAATTAGTTTCTGCTATTGCACATTTTCTTTTGTGGCCATTTTCTCCTGCCCAGTGTAAATCCTGCAGGTCATAATTGGCAATTTAAAGGCAGACCAGGTTATTTTCTTCTTCTTCTATTTTTATCAGTGTGAATTTTTAAAACTTGCACTTTCTGCCATTTTCAGTTTTTTTGGTGATTATTGATACTAGTGATATTTATTATAGATTTGGGAATTACTTATAATTTTACTAATTTATTAGGTAGTCCATAAGAAAATTGTGATCGATTTTGTGAGAAAGAGAGTAAGAAAAAGAGGGGGAATAAGGAGAGAAGATTCTGGGGACATGGACAAGCTAACTCACAGAAGGGGACTCATGCTCTAGACACAGAGAGGGAGACAGGCGGCAACACTGGGGTCATTTGAGGTCTCATCTCCATCTCCTTGGCTCAGCAAAACCATTGTGCTTGATTTGATCTCCCTACTCTGTGTGTGTGTGTGTGTGTGTGTGTGTCTATCTGTCTGTCTATTGGTCCTGTATCTCAATCTGTCACCTGGGTTTTGTCAACCACACCACAATTGTCCTCCCTTCTCCCACACTAGATACCTTATAGCCTATCCACCGCAGAATCATCTTTTGCAAACACCGGTCTCCATGTGTCTTAGATAAGATCTAAACTGACCAAGGAGAGCAAGAGATCACGTGCTCTTGCCCCATCAGCTGTCCAAACTTCCCTCTAGTCGTTCTAGCTTCTGTTCAACCCAGCCGAGCTACCCTGGTGTCCAACCTTCTCTCTCCCACAGAAGACTTACACTGGCTTCTGTTGCCTGAAATGTTCCCCATCAAGCTCTTCTCTCCCCGCATCCAGGTCTCTGCTCCAATTTTACGTGCTCAAAGAGGCTGCCCCTAATTGACCCATTCACTGATCACCCTCCTTCTTCCCTCACCCCACTACCACCGGCCATCCCTCTTAATTCTTTTACTCCACCCTATTTTTCTTCATGACACTTAATATAACCTGAACTTACAACACTTACTTGTCTACTTTTTATTTTCTGTCTCCTTAACTAAAATAGAAGCTTCGTGAAGGCAGGAAAGATGTCTGTCTTATCACCCATGTATCCTCAAAATCCTTGCTCTATAAAGATGGCTCACTAAATATCCATTTAGACGAGTGAATGAGTAATCTTTGTCTGAAATTTTGTAGCACACTGCGTTGATAATATAATTGTAGAATTACTTCTCCATCATTAGGCTGAATATAATGAATTAAAGACTTAGTCTCCATTTGAAGTGAATGTACTTTATACAGAATCTGAAAAGATTAACACAAAGCTGCCTGAGAAAATTACTAAAATTGTTCAGTCTTATCTCCCATTCTGGAAATCTGTGAGCTTCAATGGTTTGACAAGCTCTTTGACATAACAGTCACAAGCACTTTATAAGCCCACCAGATCATTTTCTCTCATTACATTTTCATCTCCCAGAAAAGAATCTTTTCCCATGTTTAAGTAAAATTGAACCCAATTCTCTGTAAGGCATAAATCAAGCCTCTTATTTAACTACAGAATTAAGCCAGTCTTATCTAGAATGGCTGCCTGTATTATCCAAATTGTCAATCAGTCAAGTGATCCCTAAGGCAGAATGTCATCATGTAAAGACACAGAACTAGGAATCAAAATACTGACTAGTTCACATATGACCTATGCATGGTAAGCCATGCAAAACTGGGCTCACAGAGCAGAGAATGATAGCCACAACTGCATGACCTCTTTGCATATGTGTGGGTGAACACACATGAGCACGTGTTATCATGTGCATGGAAAATAAAATAAGATACAACATATGGAAGTATTTGACACTTGATCCTTAATATATCAAAATAAATGGTTATTACTGAATAATAGCTAATATTTATTGAGCATGTGTCACATTCTAGACACTACTCCAGGTGTTGACATTCACTATCCCAGTTAATCCCATAGAAGCTTCATGTGATAAGTGTGTTCCTCATCTTCATTGTGTGTCTGAGCAAACTGAGGCACCTAGGGGTTAAGTGCCTTGCCCAAGGCCACCCAGTTAGAAAGCAGTGTCAGGCTTTTCATAGGACAAAGACCATATGAGGAAATAAAGAAATTACAGGTGATTACCCTTGTAATCACCCCGACAGTACTCTCTCCCCCACCAAACAATTTTCATAATCAAAATATAAGTTTATCCTCAATTCTTACTAAAAAATACAAAATTTTTTACTTCTTCATGGACAAAAATAAGCATTTATTTATTTCTCCCTGTTTACACCTGAGGAAATGATTCCTATGGGGTTAGATCATATTCAGTCAAAAAGCCCTTTGATCCCTTTGGACAAGCCAAGCTTGATCTTTCTGAATATAAGTAACCTTCTGCAGATTACTCCTTCTCTTTAAAAGAAAAAAAAAGGCAATAACTCTTTAAGGTTTGCCATTTTTATGCTCAGAAAATAAAAAATGGAGGGAAAATAAAGCACTATCTCATAGAAAATACATGACAGCCTACTATATGTACAGCAAATGGTTCCTAAATACATCTGGAAGGGGTTTTGGACTCTTATTGTAGAATTACATGTTAACTCTTTGAGCCATGAATCTGATTCCGACCTAAATTGCAATTGTCAGCCACATCCAGCACAGGGAATCTTTACCCAGGGGTGTTCTATCAGCAGTTACCGAGGGACAGCTTGCCAGGCAATTATAAGTAGCATTTTCTTTAATTGTGCATTTAAAAGGACATCCAGAATCCTAGCAATTTACCACTTATCAAAAATGTAGAGAAAATGGGCAAATTTTGAACCAAATTCTTACCTACAGAAACCCTTTAAAAGTACACCGGTATGTTTGAGCCTTAGCAATATATCCAAAGTTTCCATTTATCAAAAACACAAAAGTAGCATTCATTTTTGACATAGTGGCCAAATGTAAGTCATATAAAGTAACATCTTGACCTGAAATGACTGCTGGGCATGTTGATGCCTCTATAAATATAATATATATGTAGCTGCATAAAAGATAGACAATATGAGGTTCTTATTGTTTTTCTCCAGGCTGAACAGTTCTCTTCTTTTATGAAAATAATAGATTGCATTTCTCCTTTGAATTGTCTGTTATTTTAATTAGGTAAACTGGGGAAATGTCTCCCTTGCTAAATCTTCTCATCCCCGTTGAAACGTAACAACCAGTTTCAAGCTGTCAGCACAGAAATAGTATTTGCAGCTGCCCCTGTCACATGGACGGTTCTGTTCTCCTTGTGAAAGCCAGGTCCTTTTCTCTGTTTTGCTCATAAGTGAGCAAATTAGGAAGAAGGTAAAATGAATAAATCTTCATTACATTCCAGAAAAGAAAATTGTAAACTGCTTACTTAAGCTATACCGGGCAAATTAAATGGAAAAGGGGCTCTATTATTACACCAGAAGGTAGGATGACTTTTGAGCAATTGGGAAGAGTCCCTGAGAGTGTAAATACTCCAATTCCATGCCTGACCCAAATCTGTCAGGAGTGATCTAACTTTTACATTTGAAACATCACTCCATCTTACCGTTACATAGAGTAGGTTGTATTTGAAGTCAAGTTCTTAAATAAAACTTTGCAGACTGCTTAAAATTCTGCTTTCTCATGATACATTTGAGCTTGCTCCCTTTTCTATAAACTTTTTTCTTCACCCACACTTCTTCTCAGTATGTATATTTAAAAATAGGCTCATTTTTTTCTAAGGGTACTTTTACTCCAAGTTTTAAATTTATAAATATCAGGTCTGACTATTTTTATTGCGCCACATCTGGTGGGCTGAAAGCAATTGCATAATACAGAAAACAATATTAGTAAGGAAGCAAGGGACATGTTCATCATCTTCCCACAAATTAGTTCCACACATGTTCAATCATTCATAGCTACAGAATATTAGGGTAAAATTATGTGCGGCTGTCATTGCACAAGTTAATTTTCAAGTCCTCCCTAGACTGGTGCAAGTATTACATATTCAGCTAAATTTAAGTTTTGCCAACCTTTTTTTCCTAAAAGCTGAACAATATACAACCAGGGAGTGCCAGTGACATTAGCCCACATTCTCCCTATGTATATCCACAAATATACCCAGATAAGAAGAGAATTCTACTGAACTCAAATGTAATAGAGTATATTTTATTCCATGGCATTTTTTTCATATACAAGTTTATATAAATTAAAAAGAAATAAGTTAATTTTGTGACTCTTTAGGATACAAGTTTACCTGTTTTGTAAGCATTTTATTTTTTATTTTAAACTTTTTTCTCATGGGCATCATAATAGGTCATTTTAACCTCATGTATTAGAATTGTGATAACAAATATTTAGAGGATAATGCTAGCTAAACTTTTAGCAGCATGTTAAATTTCAAAAATTGTAAAGAAAATTTAGTGATAACCGCCATTATGAAAAGAATACTTAGTAATTCCTACTACTTTGTATATGAATTACTAGAGACAGAACCTGATTCTTCAAATTGTTAAATGCTCACATAGGATGATGGAATAAATAAAACCATCTAATACCATTTCATTTAAAATTACTGTTTCTTAAGATCCTGAAATATTTATATGTCCCAATACTCTTTGCCCTAAGATACATGGAGTATATTCTCTCTCAAAGACTAAACCAACAAGTCTGTGATGTTTATTAATATCTCAAAATTTCTGATATTATAATATGTAGAAAAATCTTCAAACTTAAGAAACTTTTAGGAGCCTGACGTGCTGGTTCACACCTGTAATCACAGCTACTTGTGAGGCTGAGACAGGAGGATCGCTTGAGCCCAGGAGTTTGAGGTGGCTGTGAGCTATGATCCTGCTACTGCACTCCGATCTGGGTGACAGAGTAAGATCTTGCTTCTAAAGTTAAAAAAGAAAATTAATTTTTAAAAAGAATCTTTTATACATTCAGGACACATAAAGGCAGTACAAGCATACCTTAAGTTTCCTAGCTTCATTGATCAGTTACCTCCTTTTTTCTATTTTCTAAGCTCCAAGGCTGCCATGAGAGGAGCCAGTAGTTCCAGAGTAGAGCACAGATATTAGCTCCTCTGCTGTCTGCGAGAGTGTCCAGGCCTGACTGCTTTCTCCCGACTCTCCCTTAATTCCCACTTCCCAACCCTTCACCTTGTTGCAAATACCTACCCTAGAAGCCCTGATGTTGAGGCTCTAGTTCCAACCAGCACTTCTAGGGTAGGTATTAGTCAAAACCAGGGTTGAGTTTTTGGTTTGCTTATTTTTCCTTTTGTTTTGTTTTGTTGGTAATGTGAAATTTCTTTTAGATATCTTCTGTCTCATCCAACTCATAAACACATTATTGGAGACATCCACACATTTTAGCAAAGGAGATAAATAATTAACAATAAATGCAAGAAAATTTTATAACATTTTAGAAGGTGAAAAGTGCTATGGAACAAAAGAAAAAGGAGGGCAGTTGAGGGGGGACCCAGACTACAGGGTAGAGAAATAACATTTTCAATAGGGTGATGAGAGAAGGCCTCAGTGAAAAGGTAACATTTGAGCAAAGATTTAATAATAATTCATCAAAATACGGTTCATTCCAAGGTATGATACGTACCTGCAAGCAAACTGAGTTACTCAGTCTGTAATTATCAAATGTGTAGTATTCTGTGAGAATAGAACTGATTTTTAATACACTACTGAGGATAACATATAAGTACCATAGCCCATATATGTACATTTGTATCTTTTAGAAGATAATCTCAGATGAACAGAGCTAGCCACAACACTTATTTTCACGGAAGATGTCTCATTAAGAGAAAAATTAATATGTTCATTCTAACTCATTTGGGAATTAACTTCTTCTTTTGGTATGCATACACTTTTGAAGGGAAGGTCATATCCAAGTAGTTTGTTTGGTTTTGTTTTGGTTGTTTTATTTTTTTTTTTTCCTGAGGGCTTTTTTGGGGGGAAGGAGTCCATCTGCCTATCTGAAAACTTTTTCCCTATTTATTTAAAGATATGAATTAGCACCTTCATCTTCATCTCAAATCCACCCTATTTAATGATGGAAACTTAGAGAAGCTTTTCTGTGAAGTTGTTTGGTTCCTCAAATTTTCTCCTAATTAAAGATTCATATATCTGCTTACAAATTCCATTTTTAAGCAAATATATTCAGTTCACAGGAAAATAAAATCAACAGTGCAGTTATTAGAAATAGGTCAAGTGAAACTATTAGCAGATATATTTTTGTAGATATACATGCTGTTTTGGGATGAGTTACTGATTTAAGCTATAAACAGTATATGGGTTGCTTACGTGTTTCATTTTTAATTTTAACAGAATCATTTGATAAAACCAGTGCACAACATTGTTTAAATACATTAGGAAGGGATTTTTGAAC
Source organism: Cheirogaleus medius (assembly GCA_008086735.1). Lineage (NCBI taxonomy): Eukaryota > Metazoa > Chordata > Mammalia > Primates > Cheirogaleidae > Cheirogaleus > Cheirogaleus medius. The sequence goes on from VBSM01001927.1 coordinate 14,168,039, forward strand.
ACATGCCTTCCAGGTCTGTGAGGGTTTGAAACATTAACTACAGAACTCACCAATAACTCTTGATGGATTTTATCCCTCATAAAAGGAAGCCTCTATGGTCAACAACAAAATGATGACAGTTATTGTTATACTGAGATACAGAAAAATGCAGGGATGGGGTGAAAAGAAACTTCCTACTCATCAAATCAGCCTAAACTGTGCTGCTTTAGTTGTTTTGGTCCTTTGCAATTCTTTTTACTGACTAATGTCTCCCGCCATGAAATCTAAAAAAAGGGATTTGTACTCCATTTATTTATTACTCTGATTTAGGAACTACTGCAAATCAGTAGTATAATCAAGATTAGAGAGAGATTTTTCTACTTTTGAAGTTTTCACTGCCTGAAGTTTGGGGAAACATGTTTCTGCTATATCATTCTGGTGATTTACTGATCTACTCTATGAATAAGCTATGGTGCTTCTGGCTATGGAAAATAATCCAGCCTTCTTTGACAGTGCAGCTTGTATGAAAGAGAAAGTATATTCCTTGAGGACTCTGTTTGCATAACTCTCCATAGTGAAGGTTTCAGCCTGCCATCGTGTGTGTATATGGAAGTATGTGCATACATATGCTCAAAGGTGTGCTGTTTTTTGTAGATGGGTTTGGTTAAGTTTTCTGTCTAAAGTAGTCCATTCATTTTGTCCTTTAAGCTACTGGTATTCTATCACTATTTGCTTTTCTTATAATGTCTAAAAAAAATCCACAGAAGTTTCCTGGTAGCATTCCAGAAAGGTGAATTGATGCCATTTCAGCAAGTTGGTAAATTTAAGTAGGGTTTAGAGTGCCTGTTAAAATAAAATAAGTACACTGTACATTAAGCATACCTTATGCCTAGATTATGGGAGCCAGAAAAAAGTACCTCAAGCCAGGTAGCATTTTTCTCTTTCTACAAATGTTTTTGCTGCTTTTGTTCTTTTTTGGAATGGAGTCCACAGTTGGCTGTAGAAAAGTTATTTAAATTCACAACCCCAGTGAGCAGTATTATTCTAAAATGGAAAGAAATAGTCTCTAAAGAGACAAACTAAATATTGTGTGAAGAATTTATCTCTCAGGCAAATATTTCCTGTTTGCAGCTTCTTACAAGTCTGCCCTCTCCAAGGAAGTTTCCTAATACTTTTATTTATAATCTGACTGATATTTCTGATAGCATATCTGCCTCCTCGAACCGGCCATTCATTCCTGCCTCTCCATACAAGGGGTCACAGATGGCAACATGACCAGATAAAAAGCTTTCCCTGGATTTTTACATATTATTAACTTTGCAATGCAGAGTAGGTAGAGAAAAAATTATTTTCCACTTAGATATTTACTGGTCTCATACCTTATTAATTTTTCTTTAGCTTTCCTCTGGGTGCTTGGTATTACTGCATCATGAGTTTTCATGCTATTGCTTTTGTGTATAATTGCAGAAAAAATATATATTTAAAGAGGTTACTCCTAATAAGATGCTACAGTTGCTTTAGAGTTTACAAAAGCACTGTCACATGTGTTTTGGACCTGCATTGGCAGCCATGGAAAGCATGAAAGGAAGCTTTTACTACCCCCATTTTATTTTATTTTATTTTTTACAGTTGTTGGAGATGAGTATAAGAGAAACCTCCATACGAGGGATCAAGTCAGAATTCAAAGCCAGTCCTTTTCACTCCAACTCTAGAATGCTTTCTACTACTTAATACTATCTGTTCTGATAGCAGATAGCTTGTTTCATACATACTAAAAAACATTACATCATAAAATGCAGTACAATTAATTTTCATGGCAAAAAGATCTCAATCTGTAAAGCTAATTCTTGTTGAGATTACTTTCCTGAAACTCTTAGTTACTCTGGGAAAAAGCCACGACTATGCCTAAGGCAATATATGATTGTTTATTTCTAGGAACTGTCCAAAGTGTCTTGCCCATCATTGTGTCTAAGTTACAGTCCTTAAGAACCAAATTTAACAAATTCACACAAGGCTAAATGACAAAGAATACTTTTATGTTTCTATATTAAATATCTATATTCATATACTTACCAATATTAAATATATATTTAGAAATTAGAATACTTATTCATTCATTAAATCTGTCATTCATGTACCCAATAAACTTTATTCGGTACCTTCCACATTCCTATGTGGAGGGTTCTGGGCTACCATGGAAATATAAACTTACTGTCAGAAAACACAGAATAAAATATTGGTGCTTCCTGATGTCATAGCAGAAATATAGCATTATTTCTGGTTGCAAGTATCCAGGGACACTGGCATGGCCAGAATTGAAATTATAAATTTGTATTCAATGGTGATTACTTTCAAAGGTTTTATATAGTTATATAGATTAAAGTTTGTTATTTTCAATTGCACTTGAGTTTTTATTTTGAAGCTTATTCTTTTGCTGAACACACAAACTATCCTTTGCCTTTCCTGTAAATTGATGAAAGCAAATCAGTTAAACTTACTTCCAAGGCTCCCAAAGAGACAGGGTATAATGTGTTTTGTATTATTCCAATGACTGATTTGGCAAGTGAAAGAAGAAATAATGTGAAGGCATTTCTTCAGGTTTAGGTTGCCAGAACTGAATCAAAACAGAGAAGTGACAGTATTATTGGTAGTCCACGTAAAAAATAAATAAATCCACTTTTCATTATGCACTGCCTCACAAATCCAAGAAAGTAACATTTATTTTTAAAACCAGAACGAATATGTTGGTTAAGAATTCTCGGGCAAGAAGCAATATATGAGAGGTGAAGCAGCTATCTTACTCTGAAGTAAATGAAGCTGATGAAAACCACAAAGGAATTACATTGTATAAATGATTAAGAAATGTTGAGACTTTGCAAATTATTAAATGTATTTGTTTATCCCGTTACACCAAACAACATTGCAATGTAATAGCAACACGATAGCAAATATGAAAATAAACTGCAATTAAAATTAAAAATAGCAAATATGAAAAACAACTATTATCTTTCTTGAGACTTTTTAATGAACTAACAAAGAACTTGTAAGCTTAAGAGATTGAACACTAAAGAACACAAGTCTATCAAGCAACAATATCTGTAAAAACTCTTTTAAACATTATCAAGTGGATAATAAGAGATGAAATTTTTAATATGCCTTGAAGGTCTCAAATAGGGGACTTGACTGGAATAAGTCAAACAGGATGTCTTTGCCAAAGAAGAGTGTGTGTACGACCTGGTACAATTATGTGTTTGATAGACTCCAAAGGTGACCCATTAAGTCCCACCTCCTGGTGTTCACACCTTGTATGATTTCTGCCCAGGAATATGGACAGGACCTGAAACTTGTCTTTAACCAATAGAAGATGGTGAGGAGGTTGATAAGACAGGCAGGTGGTACCATCGGAGGAGACGTTGAAATGAGCTGAGTACATTTTTAACATCATCTAACTCTGGCTTTTCTCATTACTCCTGGACATGAATTTGTCAAAGAAGCTACAATTAGAATAGGTCAAACCATGAGTTTTAGTAACTCCATTTCAATTAGAGGTAGAAAAAATGGTCTCAGGGATGGTCTCAGAGAAAGCATTCCTAATTTTCTGATCGAGCCAAGTTATGGTATGGATTTATTCGGTCAAAACTTTGCACCCAAAATTTTCTGACTAGAGGTAGATACATTATTTTATTGATTCAATTGTCCCAAAAAGTTTGGTATTGTGAGTCATTTCCTTAAAGGTCATTATTACCATTAATCACTGACAAACCTCTGTGAAATATCTAGCATTTTAAAATATGTATATAGCATAACAGCCTGCAAGCATTTCCAATAATAGTTCTGTGTACTGTCTCATGATATGTAATATATAGTTAAATGTTTGTGATATATATTATATAAAAATCCTTACCAAACTTAAAATATGACTGTGTAAAGTAATTTTCAATATTAAGCAATTATAGTAAAATTATAGAACTCTTTTAAGAAAATTTTCTGATTTCACATCTCCTTTTAAATCTAATTTGCATTATTATAGAGATTAAAATTGTATTGAGTATTTTTCTTAGTTTGTCATAGTGCACAGTATACATTTTTCCTTGAAAATCCATATTCTATTTTCCTAATTTCAAAGACAAATATATTTAATACAAAACTAGGCTTTAAATAATAGTTTTATGCTAGAGTGCTAGCATATAAATATACTAGAAAGAATATTGATCAAAACTAATGAATACAATTCCCCTAGCAATAAAAATGACAAGAAACGTGTACTTCTGATAAATGCTCATGTAAGAGGAAGTCTGATTTTTTTTCTGAAACCAATAAAAAGGTGCAGTTTCTTCAGAGAAAAACACAGTTTTCACCAAGAACTCAGAGATAGTAGTATTTTGTTTCTTATTTATCAAGCAATAACTAAAGATTTCAGAATATGCACAAAACAAATGAAAATTTTAAGCTAAAGAAAAAAATCACAGGGAAAGGAATTGATATGGTACAAATTAATCAAGTAAGCAGGGGACGTAGTAGCAACTCTGGGCGCAATTGTGACCAACAAGAAGAAATTGGTTTTTGAAGAACTTTCCCAGCAACCACATAAAAAAAGCAATCATGCTATATCCTCTGTTTTGTAAAAGCAAGGAGTGGGATCTGGCTATCTGTGAAACCTACAATTTGAGGAGGTTGATCTCAAAATTTCAAAGAGATAAAGGACCATATATCCTCTGATATGAAAACTCAAAAAGATTTGAAAGCTTTCAAAAATTTAATTTGAACCGAAAATGCAAATAATCTTGATGAAGGAAGAGAAACAAAAATATCTAAAGTAAAGTGTGATTGAATAAAAACTCTCTGGTAGGGCTGGGGAAGCTGCAGCCTCAAGGCCACATGTGGCCCCCCAGATTCCAAAGTGTGGCCCCTCCACCAAATCCAAACTTTGGATTCAGTCTAAAGGCCACACTCAAGGATCCAGAAAACCACATGTGGCCTCAAGGTTCCCCACTGAAACATTTCTTTTTATTTCAGCATATTATGGGGGTACAAATTTTAAGGTTTTAAATAATGCCCTTGCCCCCTCTCCTCCCACAAGTCTGAGCTTCAAGCGTGACCATCCCCCAGATGGTGCACATCTCACTCATTATGTATGTATATACCCACCCCCCCACCTGCCCAGTACCCAATTAATATAGTTCCTATGTGTCCACTTAGGTGCTACTCAGTCAATACCAGTTTGCTGGTGAGTATATGTGGTGCTTGTTTTTCCATTCTTGGGATACTTCACTTAGTAGAATGCGTTCCAGCTCTATCCAGGAAAATACAAGATGTGCTATATCTCCGTTGTTTCTTAGAGCTGAATAGTACTCCATGGTATACATATACCACATTTTATTAATCCACTTATGAATTGATGAGCACCTGGGTTGTTTCCACAGCTTTGCAATTGTGAATTGTGCTGCTATGAACATTCGAGTGCAAGTGTCTTTTTTGTAGAGTGTCATTTGATCTTTTGGGTAGATGCCCAGTAATGAGATTGCTGGATCAAATGGTAGATCTACTTGTATTGCTTTAAGGTATCTCCATATTGCTTTCCATAGAGGTTGAACTAGTTTGCAGTCCCACCAGCAGTGTAGGAGTGTTCTTATCTCTCCGCATCCATGCAACACCTATTGCTTTGGATTTTTTGATAAAGGCCATTCTTACTGGATATAAGTGATATCTCATTGTAGTTTTGATTTGCATTTCCCTGATGATTAGAGATGTTGAACATTTTTTCATATGTTTGTTAGCCATAATTCTGTCTTCTTTAGGGAAGTTTCTGTTCATGTCCTTTGCCCACTTTTTGATAGGGTTGTTTGATTTTTTTCTTGCTGATTTTCCTGAGTTCTAAGTAGATTCTAGTTATCAGTCCCTTATCAGATGTGTAGGATGTGAAAATTTTCTCCCATTCTGTAGGTTGTCTCTTTACTTTCATGACTATTTCTTTGGCTGTGCAGAACCCAAAACACTAAAATGACAAAACCCTCTGAAACATTTTTGTGTCAAAAAAGAGAAAGGTGTCAGCCAATCCATTAAATTTCGGGATGATCTTGAGAAAACAGACTGGAAAAGTTGAGTGCTTACAAGAACGAGTCTCAGTTATTTGGAGTTCATTTGATCGTGTCTGTGTTCCTTAGAAACTCCTCAAAGTTACCTTGGCAATGAAACTCCTCATGCAGAGAGAAGAGTTAATAATGTTAGCTTGAGCAATGCATGTTCTAGTTAATTCCACCATGTGAGAAAGTCAGTGGGGGGAAAGTTGGGGAGAAGGTTAAGACAAAAGATGACCTCAGAAGTAAATTATAATGGGTTCTAAATAAAATGAGTTTACTGAGCCTGTACCTTCAGAAACATCTCAAGTGCTATTCTTCTGTTATATCTAGTGCCAGCATGGTCATAGTACCAGTAAGCTAAGAATATTGGTCTCTATGGCCTCTCCCTGTCCTCCTTAATGAGTAGTGTTGTATGGGAAGTGGTAGAGCTCATATTCCTAAAAGTTGTGGATAACAAGCTTGAGTTAATCACCAATGTGTCAGCATGCTGCCTTCATTTCCTTTCCTGTCTCTTGCTGCCACAAAGGAAGTTCAAAATCAGGGGTTTGTAAAAGTGGTTGGAGTCACAGAGAGCATATAAGTGAGATCATGGAACCACTGCCAGTAATTTTTGAGAAATCTTGGCAAATAAGTACCAGGAGGCTGCACATAAGCAAATTTTGGTTCAATTTTACTAGGGAGCAAAAGTAGATTTTACCAACCTGAGACTTCACCAATGACAACTGTTCAAGATCTGGAATGGACTAGGAAATGAAAGGTGGATTAGAAGTCTAGACTAGAAAGCATAGTGATAACAGGATAATTTGTGTCATACTCAACTATTTCTTTGTTTTACTAGTCTGGCAAATTAAGGAAGTATCTAGACTTCAGCAAGGTTTTAATAAGGTTTCTCATTATTTATTTGGAAACAAGGTAGATTAATATACTTTGTCCAGGAGCATTTAGAAGCACATTAACTATATCACGGGATTCTGATCTTTGGAGTGACATCAAATTGTATAGGGATGTATAAGCAAAAATGCCAGGTCTCTGTTTTTAGCCCCATATCTTAACAATAAGATGAAGACATATAGAGTAGGTTCATCCATTCAAGAATGGCACGAAGGTAGGAATAATATCACATATGTTGAAAATCAAGATCTGGGAATAACATTTGTTTTAGTCCACTTTGTGTTGCTGTAACAGAATACCTGAGATGGTAATTTATAAAGAAAAGAGGGCTATTTAACTCATGGTTCTACAGGCTGGGAAGTCCACCATGTGGCAGCCAATCTGGTGATGGCCTCCTGCTGCTGCAACTCTCGGTGGAAAGCAGAAGGAAGGGGAGTTGTGTGTGCAAAGACACAAACCACGAGAGGCAACCTCACTTTATAACTACTCACTTTATAGGAACCAATGCATTCCCACAAGGACTAACCTAGTCTTGTGATAAATCCATGTTAACAACCTAATCACCTCTATTAAAGGCTCCATCTCTTAACACTCTTAGATTGGCAATTAAATTTCAACATGAATTTTGGCAGGGACAAACCAAACCCCAACATAGCACTATTAAAATTTGTACCGATGGCTTAAATTCAACAAGATGTACTTTAAACTAGAGTACAAAAACTTAGCATTGAATAAAAAAAAATCATCACATTAATTAGATGGAAAAGATAAACTTAGCATTAGCATGTTAGGAAATCAGAATAATTTTAATTGAGAGCAAGAATTATATGAATTAACAATTAACAGGACTTTTTTTTTTAGAGACAGGATCTCACTCTGTTGCCCAGGCTGGAGTGCAGTGGCCAGATCATAGCTCCCTGCAGCCTTGAAGTCCTGGCTCAAGTCCTGCCTCAGCCTCCTGAGTAGGTGGGACTACAGGTGCACACCACCATGCCCAGCTAACTTTTTAATTTTTTGTACAGACGTAATCTCACTGTATTGCCCAGTCTGGTCTCAAACTCTTGGTCTCAAGCGATCCTCTCACCTTGACCTTCCAAAGTGCTGGGATTACAGGCATGAGCCTCTGCACCTGGCCCCAACAGGACTATTTTAAACTAATATAATTTTAGGAAGTTCAGCAAACTATTATATTTAAAGCACATCACCTAGAGAAACATACTTGAACACAGACAGATGGAAAGGTGTCTGGAGGAGAACCACCAAAGGGGATAAAAGTTAAAAAATCATGAGAGACAAAATATGCTTGAATTTGGATTGTTTATCCTGGAGGAGACTCTGGAAGACATCCAAGTCTTCTTCAAATATTCAAAGAAGTCATGTGGAACAAGAATGAGTCTTGTTTTTGTCACAGATGATAACTGAGATCAATAGGTAAAAGCAACAGAGAAGTAGATTTTATCCAATATAAGAAAAACTATTGCAACAGATACATCCAAAAAGAAAAATCATTGCTTGGTGAGAGAAAATTCTCATGCACCCACAGTGTTCAATAACAGACCAAATAACAATTTGGCAAAGATGTTATTGAGAAGATTAAATTCTACAGTGGATAGTTGTCAAATGCGGTTCATCACTGGAATCATCTTAGGGCATTTTTAAAATGACAGATTCTTGGTTTTTACCCTCACCTACACAGTACCCGAGTCACCAGGAGTGGGAAAATTTGGGTTTTTTATAAAAGCATCCTAGGTAATTTAAAAGATAGTTCAGGTTTGAGAAATACTAGATGATTTCTAAAGTCCTTTCCCAGTCTAAGATTTTATGATCAAGGCAACCTATAATAGTAAATTGGCTACGATTACTGTCTGTGGCAAAAAGAAAAGAAAACAACAATGAAACTTCTAATGAGAATGAAAATGGGGGACATAAACATTATCGTACATCCCAGTTTTCCTACATAAGGTTTACATAGTTCACAAGAACGTTTTGAGAAAGCTTTTTCAAATCTGTTCAGTGATAACGTTTGTCATATTTGATTTTTGCTAGGTAGACATGTATATGAAAGCACGCATGCATTTGTGACGATAATTTTTAACTTTAAAGAGTAATTAAAATAGTTAAAACTTTGACTAACATATCAAAAGTCTCTATTGACACCTTAAAACAGACTGGCTTAAATGGGGATTATGGCCTATGTATTTAATGCATTTAAACCAATGTTCATGAAATATAATGTTCTTCCAATGGAGTAATGTAATTTTGCAGCTGAAATGTGTACTAAAGATTCTAAACAAATTTCTGTTGAGCATTTTTAAATAATTTTATATGAAACTTAGATTTATATGATCAGTTTCACAGAATCATATCCTCAAAGAATAAAATTACAAACTAAAAGTTTGATTCAGAGACACTTTAAACTTATTTTAGGTTGTAATATAATAGTTCTGTAAACTGTTTAAAAACATATGATAATATACATTCAGTTTCCTTTACTTAAAAAATGTTACAGAATTTCAAAAATGATCCAAGCGTTTCCTCTGAAACTTGGATCTCCATAGGAATGCAAATGGGTCAAGAGATGGGACTTGTTTACAGGAGGGAATTGTGATCATTGTAAAAATAATTCACTTGAAAAAAGAAAAATTTCAAGACTCCAGTAGCAGGAAAGCCATGGTTTTTATTAGGCAGCGTTGTGGATAAGGAAGGGCACAATGTGGTTTATTGAAAGAGAAGACACTTTTGATTCACTATCAAAGCAATATAATCTGGTTTCCATTGTGAAAATTCAATTCACTTAGAATACTCAGGGCAAAAGAAGAATTTCAGGGTATATAGTCAAGATGTTAGCTTCAGTTTTTAAAGTTTTATGGTTGCTGCTATCAGTTATGTTATAGTCAAAATTTTTATAGTAGAAAAATTTTTGTATTACCGAATCATTAGCAGTTAAGGAAAGGAGAAGAAAAGGAAGTAATATTAATATTTAAGTACCTACTATATCATAGGAGCTTTATAAACTATCACATTTAATATTCATAACTCTCCATAAAAGATTTATTCCTATTTTACAAATGGGGAAACTGAGGCCTTTCAAAAGACCTAGTTTTTCATTCAAACATGCTGTTTTGGGATTCCAATGAATTGCATTTTATCCATCACAGTGGGATGCTACACAGCTGGTGGCTTGTTCTAGTCCACTCTAGATAATCCAATTCATACATAATTTTGCAGTTCATTTTAATGGCAAAAATTGTGAACCGGCCATCCCAGGTCTGGTCAGTTGTTAAACTCTTGTGGGTGCTTCTTTATCCTAAAGTAAAGATAGTAAATATACTCATTTATATCAATTTGATTGTCACAACCCTAGGAGATGTGTATATTCATTGTCATTTTAAGATGAGAAAACTCACACACAAGAATTAATAGCTGCCCCAATTCACACAGGTAATGTCATAGAGCCAGATTTTGATTCTGGAAGTCTGACTTGAGAAGCTGCACTGACAGCCACTCTAACACACTGCCTCCCTAACTCTGAACACTTACACAGGTGATATGAATAAAAGAAGCTGTTGACAAAACAGTTTTATAAAAGATATCTCTGAAGAAATTATTAAATTGAATTCAGTTGATTATATTCTATTATGCATTCCATATGTGCATATTATATACAGTACATACAGGATTTTCAGTGATAAACTAATAATACAATTATCAAAAATTCAACTTTCTTGACATTTATGGTACTTTATCCACCCTAGTTCCTACCTTTGTGTACATCCTTTTTCACTGGCTCTGATATTTTTATTCTAAGTAAGCAGAAATGACAACCAGAAAGCCCTGATGTATGTGAGGTTTCAGAAGAGATTTTAAAAGGTTATTGGTGCATGGAACAGGAGGATTTGCACCTAAGTCGGATCAGTGCTGATGATCTGGAAGTGCTCCAAAGCCCAGATGTACTGATGGTCAGTAAGTGTAAACTTAGTCAAAATTTAAGACCACTGGGTCAGATAAATTATTCTGAGGTTTTATCAATAACAGAAATCACTGTAAATAGGTTGCCATTTTATCTCTCTTCTTTCTGCTCTGCTGATCTTACTAGGTTAGAAGTTTGCGATCTCATCTGAATGCAAGTCTGCTAGGAAAGAGTTGCCATCTGTGCTATGTGCTACTGTATATGGTTTCTTTTGTTCAAATGCACAGAGGATTAATGATTAATTTTTTAATCGTTTCCATTTGGCTGTTTAAAAAATAATTTTGGTCTTTGCTGCAGTTGCCCATGTGTTTCCACATCTCTTTTGAACCTTTTTTTTTTTTTTTTTAAGTCCCTGTCTGACAGTTCTAACATTTCGGCCATCCCAGGTCTGATTTCATAGAACTTCATGATGATGGGTCTCTTTTATTGATTCTTTATGGTGTCCCAGAATGTTTTATTGTATGTCAGACATTGTGTCTAAAATAGTAAAAAATGCTCAGAAAACGACACTTGTCTTCTGTGAAGCTCTAGTGGCTGGTGAAGAAGGACACAGTGGTAGCTGAGTCAACCTCTTCTGTCCCTGCACTGGGACTGGGCTTTGTTGCTGCTTCGGTAGATTCAGCTTATAGTTGCCTTCAGATGATTGGAGGGCAGGATCAGAACTTCCCAGACAGCAGGGCTTGAAATCTGATTGTCTGAGAAGCTCTTCTGAGGTCTTCTGCCCTCCCTCAGCCTTCAGCAGGTCCTGGATATAGCGGGCAGGTCTCTCAGCTCCCTCGTCCCTCCCCCGGGTCACTGAGCGCAGGGAACCCTGGAGGGATTATCCCAAACTCAGCCTTCTGTGGGCCTGGGGTGGTTCCCAAGGGACCCTCTCAGTGTTCCTGCTTTTCCCCCAGCTGTAGGCAACCTCTGACTCATGCCTCGGATGATTTCTCCCATCCTCCTGCCAGACCTCCAACCTTCCGCATGAACACTTGATGATGAACCATCTCGGAAAGAGTTGCCAGGTGAACCTGACTCTTTTTGGCTGGGGTTTCTCTGAATTCTAAACCAGCAAGCCAGATCAAACTCAGCATTGAACAAATCAGTTAAGTCTCAGCTGATTGCTCTTCGCCCCATCTATGATGGGCTTTTTTCCCTCCTCCTACTGCTCTGCCAAGAACGAAGGAAAACTTGGATCTCTTCTTTTATAACAGGAGCTCACTATTTTCTGGGTTTTATTATATTTAGGTTACTTTGCATCCTTAGATATAATTTTTAAAATGGTTTCATGGGTTACCGAGTTTGCTCTTCTTTTTACAAAGAGCCATGTTGTCTAATAAACTCTACATCCCCAGTGCAAGTGGAGGTTCCCTGGTTGAATCTTTATACTTCAGAGATAAATACTGAAATGAATGCGGAGAAAATTATATCATGTCTAGGAATTGCTTCAGAATAGTCCAGTGGGGTAGGAGGGAGGTGGCTGAGCTGTGGCTGAAACAGGTGTGACCATTGTTGATATTGTTGACCCAGGAGTTAGGTAAATGGATGTTCATGATACTACTCTACTTGTGCGTGTGTTTGGATATAGTTTCCCTAATAGTTTTTTTTTAAATGGATAATGTAAAAACTTCTAATATCTTGCTACTAGGGGATCACAAAATTATCCCTAAGTTTTCCCGTGACAAACACAGAAACTCTATAGTCAACTATGGAATTCAAAATGGCAATAAAGAAATAGAAAGTTTTCAGAAGTTGTTCATTGTTTTACAACAAGACAGAAATCTTTCCTAAGGTTTCTCATAAAGGGAACATTGGGAAATATAATAACAAAAAAATATCCATAACAACCTCTTCTCAACAGAAACTGATGAATTCCTTAGAACTTTTCTTATAGCATGTTTCAATAAGTGTGAATGACATCATACAAAAGTACAAGTCAGCAAAGATAATTTAACAGCAGCCTTGTAAATTTGCTCCACTTGTCTAGACTCTTTGGGAAAACACATGAATTATTTTTTTTTCCTTTAAATTGTTCTTCCTAAATATTGTTTTTGGTGGCTGAGCCCCCAAGCACAAGTCCTAAGTATTCTTCCAACCCTCTCTTCCTTTTCTCCCCAGGACACATACGGGTACAAAGCAGTTTATATAACACCATGGGAGGAAACAGGACATGTGGTCTTCCTGCTATCCTCTGGCTACCATAGTGTTGTCTCATTCCTTCTTGTCTTCTAATGTGGGTGATTATTTTCTTTCAGGGAATTGCAGTGGTACCTTTCAAGCAGCTCAGCCCCCTCCCTTATCTATGACTGCTTCTTGACCCTACAACTCAGTGATATCCTACATCTAGCTCCTTGTTCTGAGTAGTCTGTTGTAGGTTTTCTAGCTCCATGCTGCTATCATTACCTGGGAGAAAAATTGACTCTTAATTCTCAGCCAACATCCTCACCCCATTCAAAGAATACAGCACCTTTATTGAAGCTTTTTCCACCCTGAACCTGGAGAGCTGCACTTTGGAACAAAAGAGGTTTGGATCCCATGGCTTCTCTCTGTGGGACATCTACTGAAACCATTCTTGCTCAGTTGAGGTGACATCATGGATTTAGACAGCATGAAAATCATCAAGGAAGTGAGGCAAAAATTCTTTTTATCTTCTGATCTGAAAACACTCACTTCTATTATCTTTCCCACCCTTCAGTTCAACTCTGGTAGGAGACAGAAACAAAACCCTTTCAGATTCACTCTTTGACATGTAATGCCTCTCCTATTAAACTTCTCCCACTATCCAGGAAGGGTTTTCCTCACAATTTTAACCTTAATATGTATTCTGAATCTTCTTTGTTCTATGATTAACTTTTCAAATCTTGGGCACTACTTCTCCAGGCCAGAGCCTGGTCACTCAGTATCTAGTTTAAATTTCCTTAATCTCATAAAGCTGACAAGCTTACATTTCATGGTAAAATTCTAAAATATTCTCTTTTAGATTGAAAGTGAAACAAGGGTGGTCATTACAATCAATTTTGTTCAACATTATACTGGTGGTTCTAGTTAGTAAGGTAAGGAATGGAAAAGAAAGGTAATGAAAAACAAAGAAAGAAAGGAATGAAATTGTTTTATTTGTAGTTGATATTGCTGTATATATAGAGAATCTACAAATGAACTATTAGAAAAGTTTTATAAAGTTGATATAGAAAAATTGGATTTTTAAATACTAAGAAAAATAAAAAGTATCAAATATATCAGATAACTATCAATAAAGATGAGCCATACCTCTGCAAAAACTATAAAATATTGAGAGAATTTAAAGAAAACCCAATAAATAGAGGGATAGTTCATGCTTATGCATTAGAAGGTGCAATCTTTAATGATATCTGTCCACCTCCAAATACATTTATTATAATCACAAATTTCTAATAGGATTTTTATACAAAATGACAAGCTAATTCTAAAAGCTATATGAAAAGGCTAATGGCAAAATGAACTAAGACACACTTTTAAAATAAGAGAAAGTGTAAGGGTTTGTTCTACTAGATATCAAAACGCAATAAAGTTACAAGAATCAATGTCACACTGTAGGAAGGATAGACAATTAGACCAATGTATAGTGAGTGATTAGAAACAGACCCTCAGGTGTATTAACAATTTATTTATGATAAAGGTGGCAGTGCAGAGCAGTAGGGTAAGGGTGGACTTTGTAATAAATGATTGATTCTAGAATAAATGGATATTCATAAACAGGAAATTTTGAAAATTGATGCCTTACACCAGGGGTCCTCAAACTTTTTAAACAGGGGGCCAGTTCACTGTCCCTC
>VBSM01001927.1:14182849-14292030 GCA_008086735.1 Cheirogaleus medius
AAAAAAAAAAAAAGACAGACAACCAAGTGGAATAATGGGCCAGACATTTAACAAAAGTAGATATCCAGAGAGTCAATAAACATGATAAATAATCAATTTCATTTGTCACCAGAGAAATACATATTGAACAAAATACATTGAACAAAAGTTCAATGAGATACCATCACCAACACAGCACTACATCCAGAATTGCTAAACGTGAAAGGAATAACAATACCAAAGGTTAACAATGATCTGAAACAAATGGAATTCCCTACAATGTTGGTGAGAGTATATAAATTGGTACTAACATTTTGCAAAATTGTTTGACAATATCTATAAAAGCTGAACAAATATGTAATTTATAATCTAGTAATTCTATTCCTAGGTATATATCCAAACAAATTGTATGTGTCTGAAAGAGAATGGTAAAAACTTTTTTATAAAGGTATTTATTATTTGTAAACAAGAAAAAGAAAACAGCCAAGATGTCCCTCAGTAGTAGAATGGATTAATATATTGTGTTATATTTATCAACAGAATACTATAGAAGAAAGTTATATATCAATGAACTACTCTATGCAAGAACAGGAATAGATCTCACAATCATACTATTGAGGAAAAGAAGCCTGCTATAAAAAAGATCACATATTAAATAATTCCCCTTAAATGATAATATTTAGGAGTTACATGTCTGGGAGAAAAATCTATAAAATAAAGCAAGAAAATCGGCATTGTGGTTACTTTTGTTGGGGACGAAGGTGAATAATGATTGGGAAACCACAAGAAAGGAGTTTCTTTGATGCTGATAATATTCTCTTTTTGACCTATAGTTGCATAATACAAGTATTTGCTTTGTGGTAAACCAGTGAGCTATGAATTTTTGTTTTGTGGACTCTTCTGCATGCAAACTATATTAAGTACACACACATACACAAGAATGATTAACAGAAAAACTACATAGTTGAATGGATCTTTATAGTTTGATAGAGAATTTAGGAGTTTGAAATTAAGTGGGAATAATGAGGTGAAAATAATGCAATTATTTGTAGCAAAGCGTATAGCTGATTAGCTGAAATTTCAGTAAAAACAAATCTTCTTTACCATAGTAGAGTAAAATTGAGACTTGTTCAAGTATGGCTAAAGCAAATGTTAGATTTTATCCTGATGAAGTACCATATATTAAAGGAATTAATGGTATAATGAAAGCATGCATTGAACAAAAGGAACAGTTAGCATTTTAACTTGTAGAATAGATTCCATGCAGGCTTTTCACATAGAAGCAGATCTTTTAAGTAAGTGCCAACTGAGTCAGAAAGGATGGTACCTGATTGCAAATAGAAATCACAATGAAAATCTGATATATAAGCTCATTTCATTTGGTGGGAAAGAAAGGAAAGGGAATAAAATAGTCATTGCAGACATTCAAAGAAAATAGAAATGTTAAATTTAATGGAGCTTGCCTGAAGACATTCTTGGTCACATCCAAGTTGAGATCATAAACTGTGGGCAATGATGAAAGGAATATGAAAGGATAGAGCAATATTATTTTTAAAAGTTTATCAGGTAAATCCAGAAAAACTTGTCAAGATAAGCATATGTCAATCAAGAAATTAAATATACATTAAGAGCCCCTAACTGCTCTCTACAAAGCACCATGTTAAATGCTAATGAGTAGAGGAAGATATTTCACGTGTGTGTCCACATGTAACCACCATAGAAGCCAAAGTTTAATCATTTATTCTAACTATGAAAGAAATATTCTTTACAAGGAATTCTGTGAGATGAACAGAGAGAATTAGCAGAGGAAATAAGATTTTTACTGGGCCTTTGAGAGAGATAGAAGTACAACTAAGTAGATAAGTATAAAAGTATATTTTTAAGTTTCTATAAAAGACTATTATTAACTGTTTGAAGAAAAAATAATAATAAATGACAAGGTTTATAATGTTTAGAAATAAATACTAAATAGGATGAACAATAGAAAGGAGTAAATGGAATTATACTCTTGTAAAGTTTTTACAGTGGATTATGATAAATTGAGGAGGCATATTTTAATCCCTAAAAATCCATCAAAATACATAAAACATTAAAATATTAATGTTAAAACATTAAAATATAATGTTAAAACATTAAAATATTAAAATTAAAAAGAAGAATAGTTAAAATTTCAATAGAGAAGAAAAACATGAATACCAGAAAATACTTGTTTAATCTATAAGAAGTCAGGAAAAGAAGAACAAAGGGAAAAAAGAGCAGATGAGAAAAACAAAAAATGAATAGCAACATGGTAGATTTGAACCCAACCATGCAACATTTTAAAATAGAAAATTGATGCCAAGTTCAAATCTATATCAATACAATGGTTTCTGCTATGAGTAAAGATCAATAATAAGCAGTCATTGCTTTTACATCCACATTTTCACAAAAGTATTTTATTCTATGAGCACATTATTGATTATATATTTCTCCTGCCACCATCCCCTCCCCTCACTGTTACCATTCGAGTAGAATGGCTGTCACTCATACATTGCCAAGAACAACCCACTGACTATGCTAGACAGCTTTCCAGATAAGTCACATTCTAATCCTTAAATTTGAGAGCATAGAAATGTAAGATTTTGATCTATTCTAACCATAAGTACGAGCAAATTTATTTTGACCATTGAAATGTTTCTACATATCAGATTTTCACAGATCAAATGTTCATTTTCCAAATTATAAGTTATATCCTCAAGAAAGAAACATGAAAAACAGATGCTACATACATCTGTTGGAGGGACACTAGCTACAATTCTCTTCTAATAGTAAAAGAGTAGATGGAATAAATTTCAGTAAGGATACATATAATTGTAATTTAGATATACTAACATTTATAAAAACAATATGTTTTTATTATATTTACTTAGGTTGAGCCTAATTAATCTACTGTAGCAAAAGCTGTGTAATTAACTATTAATCAAATGTCAAATAGAAGACAATCAAGCTTCCTTTTCTGGTTAAATATACTGTAATCTAAAAACATCTTTACTTTTTCTACCCTTTAGATCTCTCTTGATCATGTTAGACTATACGTGAACTAGAAATAAACTTTGTTGTTTTTAATCCACTGAGGTTTGGGGAGTTACTTGTTTGAACAGATAAATCACTTTAAGCTTAGAGTAGACAATTACACATTTTGAAATACTAATATAACATATCAACTTGATTAAATATGAATTAATCATTTTAATTAAAATCAAATAGCTCTTGAAGTAGAGTGTCATCAATGCCCTTATGAAACTAATGAGTGAGAGTAACAACGACGACAGGTCCAGCTGTTGATGGGTAGTTTCTATTTCTCTACAAAGCAGTGATTGAAGTAATTGAAATATGGGGGTTCAAGAGTGGGGAAGGAGCAAAAAAAATCTAATAAGAAAGAGAACCATTTTCCATGATTAACAAAAGCAAAAGCAATACATTTAAGGCATATTATTTAGACTTATTATGATAGTTTTTAAATACATGGATGATGGTCACTTGAAAAAAGCTCGAATCCCACTGCTTAGAAAAATTGTGGCCAGCTGAATTACCAAAACTTACTCCATTTTCATCCCTTTCTAACAAAGTGAATCAAAATAATTAAATCAGAAGCTGACCCCTATGAATACCTAGTGTGATCAGCTAGAATGGAAGACTTTTGAGGAGGCAGGGTGAAAATCAAGTGCTAAGCCATGTAATAAGGGAAGCTGGGAAATGGGGGGAGGGGAAGAGGATTGTAATTTTTTCCTAAAAAGCTGGGTCCAAGCCAGACTGATGGGAAATATTTATTAAATCTGACTTCAGGCTATTTGTCTAAAACAAGCAAAAAACCTACTTGTTTTGAGAGATGTGTTTACTTCACCAGTAAACTAATGTGCCTGAGTTGCTACTCACACAGAAGTAACCTTGGGGACCAAATATGCTCTCGTGGAAAGATCTGAAGTTTGCCCACAAACAGGAGTAAAATAATTGACAAGAAGACTTGAAGAGGATGTTAGTTATGGGCAAGTTGTCACCTTGGATATGAGGATGGGCACAAATGCAGGAGACACAGATAAAGGCCAAGTGACAGAGACAGTAAAACTAATTCCTGATGGCTCCCCAGGTAACAAAGACCACCCGCTGAGAAAGGAAGTGAGACCAGCAATAAATACCGGAGTCCCATGAATTTAATCTCTTAAAAGAGGAAATTTTGTTCTAAGAAATAGTATTTGATTGTGTACTTTCTCTCTTCTTGCCTTTTAATGCACAGCTATAGATGTACTCTAAATGGTAATAATTGTCTAAATAATGCCTCTCGCAATTGCAGACTTTGTGATTATCGATCCATTCATTTTGTTTCGAAAATGTTTTATATGCCAAGCTATGGGAATACAAAAGTAAGTAAGACTCTGACCTCATGTGGCTAGCAGTCTACTGGCAGGGGCAGCAGGCATGCAAATAAAGTCAGTATAGTGCACTATAGAAGTAGCACACACTGAGCAGGGACTATGGATATAGAATATACAGGGAAGAGGAGGGATTCATTCCTCCTGAGTTTAGGGTGAGATCTCTGGAGAAAATTCTACCTTCACAAAATTGTGTTTTGTTCTTTAGCCTTTGGCATCTAATTCTAGCTGTCTTCTAAAGTGAGCTCTTTCTGAAAGCGGAATTACTAGAAAGATATTATGGATATTTAATACAATAAATTATAAGATACTGTGTTGGGTGGATAATGTTTAGCTCTCTGGGGATTTTTTAGATCACTTCTGCAGATTCCCCCCAAATTCATATGCCTACAAATACTATTACTGGCCAATTCCTCAAGTTCTCTAGATTTTTATTAGATGTCTTAACCATTAATAAGCAGGGCAACTTTGCACAAAGCCACTCAGTTTGGAGGGCTCAGACTATCTGTTGAAGGTGTTGCTCAGAAGTGTGCTAAAATGTGCTGACTGTAGCCAGAACTGAGATTTTTTTTTTATGTACTATATCCAGCTTTCTCCTGGCTATCAAAAAACTGGAAAAGGAAGGGAGAAGTGACACAGAGACAGGTGTTACCGAAAGTTTGGTACTTATCTCCAAGGCCAAATCAGTGAGAAAGAAGAACAAAGCCAAGTGGTTTCAGAAAAGGGAAAGAGAAGTTTATTAATTTGCCTGCAAATGAGTAGGGCAGCAAAAAAGACCACCATCCTGTCTTTAAGTAGAAAAACAGGGCTTTTTAAAGGCGGGGTTTTCGGCTAGTGGGCTCCTGACCAGTGTCTCATGTTGCGGCTTCAGGCTATTTATTGTTTAACTATAATTGGTGGTTTCCATTAACTTGATCTTTGGTGACTACGATCTTGTGATCCTGTCCAGACAATTCTGTTGAACCATTTTCCATGGTTTAAGAAAACAAACAGCAGAGGACATTTTTCTGCCCCTTTGATTACAGTGGCCTTAGGAAGGAACGCAGGTTTTAATTCCCAAAAAGGGTGGGAGGTTTTAAAAAGACAACTCATAAAACATTGCATTGCCCTTTTTCAGACATGTACCTCTGTTACACACAGGTACCGCATATACATCATCCTTTTTAAACTCCACGGTGCCCACGTAAATTTGGTATTGGTATCACAGTGCTACAGAGAGGAGAGCATCACTTAAGCAGTCAAATAATTTGAAAGTGACACAGATTAAATAAATGGCAAGGACAGGAAAATCTGATGAAAAGCCTCTTTTCATGACCTTGGCACCACATTGTCTCCAAAGCACAGTAAATCCATGTAAAAGAGACCAAGTCTGCGATGAATCTGTGAAATCTGATGATAAATAAACTGTCCTTTGTCGAACCCATCACCACCGTTCTAAGTGTCTGTGTACTTGTCTAAGGAAGAAACTCAGCTGAACAGACTTTATTCCAATGGCGAAACATTCTTCATAGTAAAGCCAAAACACCCTCCATGAATATATAAAAATCAGTACCATTTTGAGTGTCTGATGCCAATGCACCGTTGTAGTCTAATGAAGAGTCATGTGTTGCTAGACTCTTTGGGGGGTGACTTAGATAAGATTTGGAAAGATTAAGCACCTTGTTCAAGATTCTATAGCTACTCAATGACACAATCCACAAAATGTTAGATTCCTAAATCTCTTTGCTTTCCACTATATTACACTCCCTCATTCGTTACAGCAAAAACTCTGCAAATCAATACTTAAGCCAGTTATCACAAATCATAGAACTGCTAATGGTAAATAAATTTGTGTGTCATTTTGAACAATCCTTTCATTTTCCTTCTTTAATAATGATTTTTAGCCTATCACGAAGGGCAAGTTGGTATTGTTTTGTTTTAATCAACAACCTGAAGGGGAACTACAGATTCAAAGTTCACAAAAGCACCTTCAAAAGTTAAAATCTGGGATTCAGAGACATAGATGAAAGGGAAACTTTGATCCATGAAGTAGCTTATTCACATTCAAGGACATTTGATAGCAATGATTGTTCCCTATGTTTACTGATGAAGTAGCCTGTCAAATAAAAGAATTTGAGCTTCTCCAGCACCTGGATAGTCTCTGGCTGTCAGCCGGCTTGGAAGTCCTCTCCAAGTCGAAACAGGGAAATAAATCTTTTACATAAATCAATCTATGGGCCCTGCTGAACAATTTTTGCCTTTGGGGTCTCATATAACATTAGGGAAACTGATGCAGTTTAATAACTTCATTCCTTTTTGAATAATTTATATTTTAAGCTGATTCAGAAGGATTTCTGGAGCCGGTTCAATTCACTGGTGTCCAAGAACTAAACATGAGAGTGTCAGGTACATTTTTTTCTCATGGACCAAGACTGGTGGGACAGACAGGGACTTTTAAATCACAAATTCACCCTGCCACCCCATTAATACAGACTATGCAGAGAATAAAGTTGTAGTAAATCCCAGATTGATTTTCCTTCGGATCTATCTAAAAATGCCACAAAAGTTTGTATTAGATTGCAAAACAAAGTAGGGAAGTGCATGAGCTATTCATATATTGAGGCTTAAAGCTATCTCATTTGTTCTAAAGTGTTGTTTCTGCAACCCTTACACTATTATAATGGTGTGATTACTTTAAATGAAGATCATGTACAGCAGTAAATGGAAAAATATGATTATATATACTATTATATTGCCCTTTTTATTTATTGGGAAAATTTGTGCTAAATTTGTCCATGTCCATTTCTTTTTATAAAGGTAGCATTAATATGATCTATTAGTCTATTAATAAGGGACATTTTGTTCGGGAGTAGAACTACATTATATGTCTTTTCTTTTGCTTATGCAAATTCGAAGAAGTAATTTGATGTTTTCTAGCTCTCACTGCTATATTTATGAAAAAAATAATAATTTATTCTGCTATGAATATGTATGAATAAAATTACTTTTTCCTCTCTGAAAACTAGGGGTGGCTACACTATTGTTTGCTTCGAGGTCCTTCATCACATCTTTTTATTTTCTTTCTGAAACATCTGTTGTTAGATGACAACTCAATTGCCTGTTAACTGCTTGAGAAAGAGGTCATGAAAATAGCTTAAATGAATTTATACTTTTATATCCTAAAATGATGAAGTAAAACAGAATTGCGCTAAGAAGTCTGTATTTTACTTACTCCTTGTCTGAAGGAGAGAAGTCTTGGACATGGTAGGTACATGGTAGGCCCAAATGGATTGACATGAGTGAAGCTTCAACAATAAGGGGTGTTTTCTGTGTAAGAGCTCAAGGGAGAATCCAAAATCTCAAATACATGGATTTATTGTTCATCTTTCTTGTGATGGTGAGGATAGCCTCTCTCTTGACCCCCTTCTAGCTGGTGGAATCTGTTTGTGAAATGGTGGTGGAGGAAAGGGCACTAAATCAGCTATGTTTAGAGTCATGTGATGGGATGGGAGAAACATAGGCATTGCTGACTTTATTGTTCAAACAGTTGTTTTGAATGCAGAGTGATTTTCCATAGACTCGTAGCACAACAATAAAGCTTAGTTTGTCTGTAAATTACCTGAAATAAAGCGTGTACCCAGAAAGCACTAGGAACTCAACCTATTACTGGTAACACATGCAAGCATTTTTTTTTTAAAAAAAACACAGAAGGGAACACTGCTCCCTCCTCCGGTCTAATGATAACTCCCATGGCCCAAAGGCAAGGACTCCAGCAGAGGGAGGGGTAAAGATGGATCCCTCAGAGCTTGGAAGGGTAAGAAGTTATATAAACATTTGGGAATGTTGCTTGTCTAGACAGCTCTCTGGACACATCATTTCTTTCCTTATAGGAATCTTTGCTTCCTCCCTTTCTGCTGGCAGTTGTAGCACATAGAGCCACAGCACAGAGAATCAGAGGACTGGATTCCAGTCCAGATTGTCTGATATTTTATCCTGTTGCTTAATAGATATTATATCTGTATAATTTGGGGCAAGTTTCTTAATCCCTCTGTGTCTCAGCTTTTGCATCTATAAAATAGGAATAACACCCACTTCACCAGGTTGTAGTGATGATTGAGTCAATGCCTATCAAGCCCCTACAACATTGCTTGGCATAGTGTTAGCATTTAGCATGTGCTGTCACCTTCCCATCTCAGCACTTCAGTCAATACCCAAACCAAATGTTGATCTTGTTGGTTTTCATTGAGACATGGTAGATAAAAAAACAAGGTCATACATGGATTTTTAAAGATGAATTTTCACCGTACTCTTAAATGCAAACAAGTCAGACTTGGGCTAGAGTACTGACAAGTTCAGTGCAGTGGCCTGGTAGTAAATTGAGCCTAGGGTCAGGAGAAAGAGGGAAGGTAGATTGGATGGGGCCAGGGATCATTCCTGGAAGTAGAGACACAATGACAGAGGTGCAGGATAAGGAATAACTGAATGAGGGCTTGGATTTTCCTTTCCCTTATTTATCTCCACTTGCGCTGCCAGAGCACATCTTCCTTGATCCAGTGCTAGAGTGAGATGAGAAATAGAAATATTAGGTAATAGGATACAAAGTGAAGTAGGGTAGGGGCAAGGTGAAGGCACAAAATATCACATACTTGGAGGAAAATGGAGGTGGAGGGGTGGGAAGAGAGCAACTGTTCAAAGGCCAAGAAATTTGAAGAATGGTTGCAAAGAGGACACTCCTATGGCTGTCTGCTCTTCAGAGTGGCCTTGTATACATGAGAGTTGCACCTAAGTCTGGCTTGCAAAATTTTGGAACTTAATATTCCCAAAATGATATTTTGCAAAACAAGTCACAGTAGAAAATAAGTTACATGATAAAACTTTGGGACAAGAGAGACTGCAAAAGTCAACATGAACCAGGTTGATCAAAAATGTTTTCACAGAGCAATGGTGAACTAACTAGATTTTAAACAAAAGAATTATACATGTGTGAAACAGACTCAAGAGGTAGGGAGGATTCATGCTGTGTTTGGGAGGATTGAGAATGGTAAATTTTGAATGGAAATCCTGAGTATGGTGGTCATTGGAGACATTGGGAATGTAGATTGGGGTGACATTGAAGAGACCTTTGAACACCATGACGAAGGTTTCAAAAGACAGTCTGTGCACAATGGGAAGGTGAAGAAATCCAAAGAAATCACAAATGCACTGCCTTAAGAATACTACGCTCAGTGTAATGGGAAGGCTACATCAAAAGCAGAAGATGCCAGAAATGTGTAACATGAGGAAGCAACCAGCAAGCTTACATTGGAATGCTCACAGCAAAATGAAGAAGAAGGGTCAACTCAATGTGTCAGAAAAATGTGGAAATGAAGAAGTCAGTTAACCTTGATCCTGAGGGGCAGTGGAGTACTGTAGTTACAATGTCAGGATTTGGAGTCACAGCGATCAAGGTTCAATTCCTGGTCAGACTGCTCACTTGTCCTTTGTCTTTGGTAAAATTATTTTTACCTCTCTAAGCAGAGTTTCTTTATCTATAAAATGAGAATAAAAACTCATACCATGCAGTTTTCTGTGTGTGAAAATTAAATAGTGTAACACATATAAAAAATTCACCAAAGATTCATCATAGAAAATTGCTCAATAAACATTTATCGTCACATCATTATAATTTCCATAAAATAATTGCCTGTTGTATATTTTCTTTCTCTTTTCTCTAGAGTGCAAGATTCATAAGACCAGGGACTTTTGTCTGCTTTGGTCATTGATGTATTCCGAGCACCTAGAATAGCATAAAGCACATAGAAGAAATTGAATAAACAATGTGTTGAACAAATTTTTGTTATTATTTCCACATTAGAGTCTGGAAAAATAACAGGGCTTTGTTCAAAGTGGAGAAATCAAAGAGGAAACTATTTTGGAGGCCAGAAAATGAAACATATTTTTAGAGCATTAATTTTGAGCTGTCATTAAAGTGTTACTTTTCAACAAGCAGCATCCACTGACTTATACATGTTACACCTATTTATTAGAACCAGAGAACCTACCATCCCCACTAAAATGACGACCTAGAGTGTAGTGAAAAATATACTTCCCAGCTCTCAGTACTCAGAAAGGAAAGAGCTTCCTCAGTGTAGGGAAGCAGTATTTTATAATAATAGGAACCAGGGAACAGGAATTCATCAAACCTAGAAATGGAACTGATCCAAAGACTGAGTGGGCCTTTATGTTGCTCACAATATATAACAAACTCATTTTTTTGTTTCAATATCATCTCAGAACATTTATTTAAAAATCTTCTTGTGATATCCTTTTAAAATTAATTATCTTTCATTCTCCTGTTTCTTTTCAAATTGTTTCATTTTCATTTCATTCTTTTTTTTTTTTTTTGAGAAAGAAATGTACACTGTTGGTGGGACTGCAAATTACTACAACCTCTATGAAAAACAGTATGGAGATTCCTCAAATAAAAACAGGTAGACTTATTATTTGAACGAGCAATCCTAGTACTGGGTATCTACCCAATTTTATCAATAGACATCCACACCTGAATGTTTATCGCAGCACAATTCACAATTGCAAAGATGTGGAATCAACCTAAGTGCCCATCAATTCATAAGTGGATTAAGAAAATGTGGAATATACACATGCACACACCAAGGACTGCTACTCAGCCATAAAAAGTAATGAAATATAGGATTACTGGCTCCAATGGTATGTTTACTTTTAGTTTTTTCAGGTATCTCTATACTGCTTTCAAGCATCCACACCAGCATCTGTTGTTCTGGGACTTTTTGTAAAAGCCATTCTCACTGGACTTAAGTGATATCTCATTGTGGTTTTGATTTGCATTTCCCTGATGATTAGAAACATTGAACATTTTGTCATATGTTTATTGGCCATTAGTCTGTCTTCATTTGAAAAGCTACTGTTCATGTCTTTTGCCCACTTTTTATGAGGTTGTTTGATTTTTTTCTTGTTGATTTTCCTAAGTTCTATATAGATTCTAGTTATTGGCCCTTTATTGGGTGTATAGCATGCAAATATTTTCTCCAATTCTGTAGGTTGTGTGTTTGCTCTACTGATTGTTTCCTTGGCTGTGCAGAAGCTTTTTAATTTGATCAGGCCCCATTTATTTATTGTTGCTGTGATTTTCTTTGGGGTTTTCTTCAGAAATTCTTTGCCTAGGCCAATGTCTAGAAGAGTTTTTCCAACATTTTCCTCAGGAATTCTTATAGTTTTATGTCTTAGGTTTAAGTCTGTTATACGTCATGAATTAATTTTTGTGAGTGGTAAGAGGTGCAGATCCTATTTTACTCTTCTACATGTGGCTATCCAATTTTCCCAGCCCCAATTATTGAATAGGGATTCTTTTTCCTTGTGTATGTTTTTGTCTGCTTTGTCAAAGATCAAATGGTAATATGTGGATGGTTTTATATCTAGGTTCTCTGTTCTGATCCATTGGTCTATGTCTCTGTTCTTGTGCCGGGCACATGCTGTTTGGGTTACTATAGCCTTGTAGTGTAGCTTAAAGTCTGATAACTTGAAGCCTCCCTGATTTGGTCTTTTTGCTTAAGGTTTCTTTGGCTATTCGAGGTATTTTCTGATTCCAGATGAAACATAGAATTACTTTTTCTAGATATGCAAAAAATGGCATTGGTATTTTAATGGAGATTGCATTGAATCTGTAAATAACTATGAATACTATAGACATTTTTAACAATGTTGATTCTGCCAATCTGTGAGCATGATATGTTTTTTCCATTTGTTTACATCCTCTGCGATTTCCTTTCTCAGTGTTTTGTAGTTCTCCCTGAAGAGGTCTTTCACCTCTTTAGTTAGATATATTCTTAGGTATTTTATTTTCTCTGTTGCTGTTGTGAAAGGTATTGAGTCTTTGATTTAGTTCTCAGCTTGACTGTTGTTGGAATATAAGAATGCTACTGATTTGTATATATTGATTTTATAACCTGAGACTTTGCTGAATTTATTTATCAGTTCCCAGAGTCTCTTGGCAGAATCTTTGGGGTTTTCTAGATATAAGATCATATCATCAGCAGAGACCAATAGTTTGACCTCTTCTTTCTCCATTTGGAGACCCTTGATTTCCTTCTGTTGGGCATTTACCCAAAGAAAAAAAAGTCACTTAATAAAAAAGACACTTGCACTAGAATGTTTATTGCAGCACAATTCACAATCCCAAAGATGTGGAATCAACCCAAGTATCCATCAATACATGAGTGAATTAATAATATGTGGTGTACACACACACACACACACACCCCATGGAGTACTACTCAGCCATAGAAAATGTGGAACAAATACCTTTTGTAACAACCTGGGTGGAACTGGAGAGCATTCTTGTAAGTGAAGTATCACAAGAATGGAAAAACAAACACCACATATACTCACTATTAAGCTGGAAGTAATCAGTCAACACTTATATGCACATATGGAAGTAAAACTCAACAGAAGTCCAGCAGGTAGGGGGCAGAGGAGGAGTTGGGTAAATTCACACCTAAGGGTATAATACACATTATCTGGATAATGGGCACACTTATAACATTGACTCAAACTGTACAAAAGCAATACACGTAACCAAAACGTTTGTATCCCAGTAACATTCTGAAATTTTAAAAAAGAGTTATGATATATTTTTTTTAAAATAATAAACTGCTACAAAATGTTTAAAAAGTAATGAAACAATGTCTTTTGCAGCACCTTGGATAGAACTGGAGACCATTATCCTAAGTGAAGTATCTCAGGAATGGAAAACAAACTCCTTATGTACTCTCTAGTAATTGGGAGCCAAACAATGGGCACATGTGGGCATAAAGACATGTAAAGGCCATTGGAATCCAAGAAGGGGAGAGGATGGGAGGGAGGAAGGAGTTAAAAACTTATGTTTCAGGTATAGTGAACACTGTTCTGGTAAAGGGAACACTGAAAGCCCCAACTTACATGCATGTAACAAAAACATTTGTACCCCCTTAATATTTTTAAATTTAAAAAAGACAAAAAGAAAATCTTTTCATTCTTTTAATTAATGTTGGTTGACAATTTAGGGTGGACAAATAGAATTTTTTAAAAGCCAATGATAACTCATGATGATTGAATTGAAATAGTGGGACAGAGTTGATAAGAGAGAATCTTTTCATACAGTAATAAGGCTGAAAATATATGAGAAATGAGCATATCAAAACAACATTTGCACAGTAAGTATGTTATTAGTAGAAAAATATCAGTGGCGAGTTAAATAACCATAAAATAATTATATAAATGTCAGCAAGTAAAATCTATTATATAATAAATAATAGAACCAAATTGGAATAGCTGTTTATACAATCAGCTGTGGGAAAACAAACCTAAAATGGAAAGATTTACTGAGAACAAATATTCACTTAGAGGTTAATGATGCTACCTCAACATTTCTCTGTGAAATAACACATTTTGCATAAATACTGATGTTATAATTCATTTAATAT
The DNA here is from genome assembly GCA_008086735.1 of Cheirogaleus medius. Lineage (NCBI taxonomy): Eukaryota > Metazoa > Chordata > Mammalia > Primates > Cheirogaleidae > Cheirogaleus > Cheirogaleus medius. The sequence goes on from VBSM01001927.1 coordinate 14,196,696, forward strand.
TTAATTGCATAGTTTCAGAGCACCATATATACCTTACTGAGAAAGGCAAGTTAAATTGGATATTTCAGAGATTTAATGTTTAAAAACTAAAGCTATGGCAAAAAAAGGATAAACAAGATCTACCAGTTTGATAAATCACCATCACAGCCACAACAGGACCTAGATAGCAGATGTGGAAATAGAAGCCCCAAGGAGACAGAGGAAGTTGAAGATGAATGGTATCAAAAGTTACCTTTAATGGAAAACAACTTGGACAGAATGTTCTAAACACTGAGGCTTCTTTATGGCAGCTTCCCTTGTCTTATTTTCCTTCACCACTTTGAAATCGATGCTCTGGATCTCTTAGAGCTTGGCACTGGGGTGAACCACACAAAGTCTTGTATTAAGATGCTTTGCTTTTCTTGTGTAGGCTTGAAACCAAGAGAGGGCCATAAAATCAGAGCAGTTCATTGTGCTGGGGCAGGAAGCAGAGTCACTCAGTTGATTGACATTACACTAGGCTCTGCAAAGCCCGGCTCTATCACAGACATCTTTATTTTTATCTTGCAGGCTCTCTAAAAGGATTTTCATGTGTGACAGGGAGGCTGAAAAATGTCGAAGACTGTGCCCAACAATGGCCAGTTGAAATCGCACTGTGTTGCAGGGGAGATTGTACCTCCTGGTAGATTTCTTTGATTTAGGATTTATATTTCTTTTCTTTTACTATATCTCCTACAGGTTTTACACAATGCTTTTTCCCCCAGAGCCAAGTATGTTTAATTTTCGGTTTCACCGTGTGAAAATATTCTTGTTTGGAAACCGATAGATCTTTAGAAGAAAGGTATATCATCTATTCATAAAAATGAATTCTGGGATGATCCAGTTTGTGCCAGTGCGCTGGCCTGCAATAACCATAGTGAAAGAAGCAAAATGGAAGTGAGTAAAAGGCTTGTGGCTATTGGATTCACTTTTCCAGACTCCTAGAGCAGAAAAAAATACTGCTCCCCACTGAAAAAAAAAAAAATGAAAACTCAAGGCTTCAAATGGGTCAGTTGTTTCATAGGACCCAAATTCATTCCAAATACTTGCTATGCCCTGATAAAATGTGACCAAAATATTAAGCTGTAAAAGTCAATGTTTGCGACTACAGGCAATGTTAGAGATCATCTGGTTTAGCAGTTATTAACCTTTTGGAGGATAGAGGTGATCTAATGTAATTTGAGGGCTCTCTTCCTGAAAACAATGCACATGTGCCTATTAATACAAATGTGCATGTAATTTTAGGGAGTTCAGGGATTTCTTTAGTCTCTTGTTAGCAGATTGAGACTTCCAGAGTGAGTGGAACCCTCAATGAAATCAGAACTTCTTACTTTTCAGAGCTCAAGTGCTTTTCCCAGGGTCCCATGGCCAACTGGTGTTGGAGCAGAACAATGACCACATATCTCACTATTTAGCCCACATCTGGTTAGAGTGACCACCCAAATTATAGCAACCCATTACCCAAGGGACTTAAAATCACCTAATGAAGTCGACCATCAGGTTTTCCAGTTCTAATTCATGATTATGCCTTACATAGCCCCATTAGCAACTTTCTAGATGGGCTTAAATTATTACTATAAGGGACTTTTAATTAGTTTGTACTTTTCCATTTGAATAACTGCATTTTCTGATCCGTTGTTTTCCTTGTGTTTTTTGAAATATTCCTGTTATTTTGAAATGTCAGGGTAATATGTCTCTTTAAGGGGTGGTAGAAAAAATTTTAAGGGCACTTATGATCATCACAGGGATAGTTCTCAGAGCATCAGATATTCATGCTGCTATATTAAATTGCTTTAAAGTAAAATGAGATTCTAGAATAAATAGGCTTTAAAATATCTTAGGCAGTATCATTTCTATTGAAAGTCACAGGATGGTAATCTAAAGTAGGTGTTGTCAGGTTTTCTGATGATGTAGGCACACTAATCTTAATCCACAGATTTAAAGAATGACTTTCCTAGGACCAGTAGACAACTGAAGGTCATCATGTTATGTACCACTGCAATAATGGATATTATCTAGATACTAATATGCAGCCATTATCTTTTCATTTTAGCTACATCAATGAGTGGAAAAAAGTGACATACTTCTGAGTTATGGACCCATGACCTTTCTTTAATCTCATTTCTCTCTTCGCAGGGAGCAGTTGGGTTCATCACTCCTCTTTTGTTCTCTGCCTGTACTTTGAAAATGTTCCTGTCATTGATTTATTAGGCCATATTGGCTTGGTTTGTTTATTTTTCTGTCTTCTCAAATAGACACTTACCTTGTTAAGGACTGAGGCTCTGTCCTATTGTACTATGAAAACACAGTAACTGGCACAGTGCATAACACATACTAAATGCTCAAGAAATACCTGTGGAATTCATAACTGACTAAAGGAAGTAAATAAATCAATGTTCTGCCTATTCCATGGACAGGGGACTTAAACAACAAAAAAAATTGCCATCTCTTCTTTAAAACAGTTTGTTTCTATGGTGGATTCTGTAATACCAGCAAAAAATAAAATGCTGAGGGAGAGGCAGAAGCCATTGCTGCTTCAGAGATAGAAGAAATAGAGAAAGTAATAAACTTACAGAGTCACTGAAATTGATTAGGATATTTGAGAAGGGATGTCTAAGAGATTTGACAGAAATTAGATTTTTATTCTATCCCCCAGTAAACCACAAAGATTGAGTTTCTAAACACAAATGCTATCAATGGGGTTTAAGGTAGAATTGTCTGAGAATCTATGCAGTATTTATAGAAGATTTGATTAACAGTTAAGGACAGATCTTATTAGTATATCAGATATTCAAGGGGAAAGCTGTGTTTCATAAGACATCTTTGTATCCCCAGTACTAAGTATGAAGTCTGAGACATAGGAGATATATATATAGATAGATCTTTATATATAAAACTTTGTTGATATATATTAATATATATTCAATTTTGTTGAAATTGGTGTTCACCTATCCAAGTGGTTTTTGAGTGGTATTAAGAAAGACCGACTGTCAAATTTATCTCTTTTATCCAACTGCCCAAGAATCTGAGACCCCCATTGCTATAGATTCATTCCTTTAAGTTTTGCTTCCTGTACTTGGAGTTTTTGAAAATAATGAGTTAAACAACATTCTGCAGAATTTCTTAGAACATGTAGCATGATTTTGTGTCTCGTCACTATTGATGTGAAGGGGCGGGGAGGAAAAAAATCACAAGGATAAATGCCATCATTTTGCAAAGCATGGATCATTTCCAGAAAGCTCTGTCTCCTCCCTTCCTTGAGAGTGCAGAGCCTGAAACATGTATTTTGTTCTTATGCTGTGGCTGCCACAAATAATGATAACAGTAATCACCATTCAGGATTATTGAGAATTGTCAAAAAACCAACATGAACATTGTCATGTTTCTGCGGGATCGGGGCTTTCTGAGCAAAAATTACTGGTAAACTGGCTGAAAGGATAAGTGAGTGGTAAAAGTCCTGAAAGCCAAAGATGGTGAAATATTCTGGGGAGATGTACAGGTTTATCTCCTTTGGAGCCATTTGTTCACCTTCTAAAGGGTTGCAAACACCTACAAAAAAACCTTCCCCTTCTTTTCCTAGAGAGGATTCGTTTACATCAGAGAGGAAAAGGTTTTGTCTCTTTCTTAGCAGGGAGGAGAAGGAGCTGTTTAGCTCCTATATAAGGTCTGAGATTCATAATTTCAGGGCTTCTCTCAAATCCTACTTTTCAAGCACAGGAAATACCTGCCCTCATTGCATTGCCCCAGTGGAAGACTGGGCATGGGAAACCGATGCTAAGATCACCAGTAAGTAAGTAATCAGTCTGCTTCTGATCCAGAAATCTTTCATAACTGTCAGGATAAAATAATTAAATATAGTTATTATAAACTTCTCAAGCCTTTATTATGCTCAAATTATTGTGCTAAGAGCTCTGGTTAGAATATCATATTTAATCTTCTCATATTTTGCAATGTTGCCACATGAGGTAAGTATTAGGATTGATTTACAGAAGAAGAGACTGAGGGTCAGAACTATTAAGTGATCAGCCTAAGGCCACTCTGCTCTTAATTAGTTGGGATGCACTTCTACCCTAAGTCAGATTGACTCATAATCATCCTCTTAAGATGTAGCTTCTTGAGAGCAGGGGTTTTGTCTGTTTTGTTCATTGAGGTATCCCTAATGCCAAGAATAGTGCTTGGTGTACTCAGTAGGTGCTCAATAAACATGTGTTGAATGATTGCTGTACTATTGTGAGGAGTTAGAAATGTGAGTAACATTCCTGGGAACTAAATTTCAGTTAGCAAGTCACTAACAAAGCCATCTTATAGAATAGATTTCATACAGTGTGTTCTTTTACAGTTTTTAAGGAATGTATTCATAATCAGAAAAATTTAGAAGCTTAAAATAAGTCACAGGTATATGGTCATGCTTGAGGCTCTGCCTCGAGGGAGGAGGGGGGCAATATACATAACCGTAATATTTGTACCCCCATAATATGCTGAAATAAAAAAAAAATTAAAAAAAAAATAAGTCACAGGTAGAAAACACTGAGATTTGGTATAGATGGCTTGTGTGTAAACTGAATTCCTTCTAAATGGAGTGAAAGAAATGCGATTGTTGCTATACACTAAACAAAGAACACTGTTGTCTCATAATAGAGTAAACATTAATTCTTTGTATCATAATCATGATTAGTATAACTGTTTCCTAAGAAAGTAATAAAATTTAGTTCGGTTTGGCTGATTATGTTAGAATAAAACTTCCATGAACAAAATTAACATACAAATAGACAGGAGGGAGGATTTGACCTTAGGAAGTTAATGTATTTACTGCATAATTTTCGTGAAACCTATTAATTACTACAATGAATTATGTTAAAATATATAATCCAATCCCCAGTCTTCTTGACCTATAGACTATAAAGTTTGGAACCATTAACTCTGGACATACAGACACTAAAACAAACTGATTTTAAAAAAAAAAAAATATATATATATATAAATAACAAGATATAGATATATGCAATTATAAGATTTACAGCATCTTAAGAGCATATGAACAATAAATTTGGGTATTGGGTACATGGCTGTGATAATTAATGCCAAACCAGGGAACAACTTCAGCTAATGGAAAATATAAACACAGGTTTTAATTGGGCTAAAGGGACTCCTAGTGCTGTTAGTAATGGATTTTGAAATACACAAAATAAATGTCCTTTGTCAACCACTTTCAATAAAACAGTGGACCAAAAAGAAGTTTTTGTTCCAACTTTAATCCATAAATAAGCACTGCATTTGCCATTAAATTATTGACTTGACTTCTTATTTATTATTTTATTATATTAAGCTCAGGGACTTACATACATTGTTAATTCTCACTTTAGCATTGACATCTCAGTGGACATATGATTAATTTTAGAAAGACAGAGTCATTGTTTCTTTCAAATCATAAAAATTATGAAGACGATGGAATTTTTCTGGATAAACATGCCAAAATTATTATCGTTAATTATTCTGATTCTTTTTCAGCAGGAACTATCTTTTTGTATCAGATTATAAGAAGCTACTGAGTGTTAACGAGAAATTAACTTTGAGACTTCAAAAATTAGAAACCTACCCACTTTTCTTCTCTTCCATGCCCTATTACTATCTTACATTTTCCCTCCTTTTACATTTTTAAGTAATTTCATTTATGGAATTTCCAAGCTCTTTACTCCTAGACATGGAGTTTCTCTTCTACCACATATCTCTAAGATTTTTCATTCTTTGCTTATGCTCTCCTGAATTTTTTTTAAGTAAAGGTTTCCATTGAAAGACAGGGCAACCTCCTGGATTTGGAAATGGCCCAAGATTTGGGTCCGAATGCAGAGACTTTGTCACTCAAAAATCTGGAAAGAGAGGTGATAGATGGGTGTTCATAGTCATGATATATAGGCAAGTCTGGAAATGGAACTATCTTGGCATTATAGTTGTGGCTTGATTAAAATAGAAATCATCTAAAACTCTAAACTCAAAACATATGGAATGGCTACCACACATTGATATTCTAACTGGGGTGCAAAATGAATCAGAAAAAGGGCACATTGGATGTACGATCCCATAAATGCATGAAAGTGTAAGTTTCAGAGGTAAATGACACACCTTGAGGTACTAAACCAAAATCTCTTGTTTACAATAACAAAAGCTGTGCAAAGGCTAGTAAGATATTTTCAGAGCATAGATTGGCTTACTTTCCAAAAGCCACATTTGCAGGAGATGGTCAATTGGTGAGATAAAGGCGCAGAAATCAAGCCTGTACATTATGAACAAGTATGAAGTTGGCTATCTCCATCCACTGGGGAAGAAGTAAAGTATAAAAGAATAGTAGGTCATGATTAACATTCCTGCTAGTCTAGACCACAACCTTAGACTCTTCTTTTTATACACACTTCTGGTAAAGATTTAGTTGAAGAAAACCTGATTTTATTTAAAGATGAATGACATTAAAAAAAGCCAAAATAAGATGTAAACCAAGATATTACAAAAAAAAGAGAAGAGGTTTGGAAAAGTAAAAACAAACAGCAGACAAAGAATACTCACCAGAAAATGAAGCATATGGAAGGCCCCAAGGAACTCGTGTAAATAAAAAGCCTTCAATATATGTGGATTTCACATCCTGCCAATATTGTATTTTAGATCTGCCATTTGGTTGAAAGCATCCACATATGAGTAGACCCTTGCTGTTCAAATTGAGAAATGATAGAAATATTCTCCCTGGAAGCAATAACAAGGCAAAGGTATGCACTATGGTCATGCTAGATTTGTCTGGCAGGACTATTCAACATAGTAAGACAATAGGAAGAAATTAAAGGTATACTAACGCAAAAGAAAAAGTTAACTTATTATGTTTGTATACCTGGAAAACCTAGCAATAAACTTAATATGAAATATGCAAAGTCAATATGAAGGAAACAAAAATTGTATTAATGAATAAAAATGAAGACTTCAAAATATGCAAACCTAGAGTATGTCCTGAGATAAGTCAATATCATAAGGATTCCAACATAGAATTTTTGGAATTAGATAACCTGAAAAGGAAAGTAATGAGAGTTGGGGAGATTACTATAAGAAACAAAATATACAACTATAAAAATTAATTCAGTGTAGTACTGTCTTATGAATAGTGAGGTAGACAAATTGAACTGAAAAGAAAATACGGAAATAAATCCAAACGCCCATAGGTACATTTTGATAAGTCTGACTTTTTAGACTAAAGTAGGAAAGATATACCAATCAATAAACATTGTTGAGATTAATGATAGCCATCTAGGAAAAAAAATGTTGGATTTATACATCACACTTTAAACTAACCTCCCCCAATTAATTAAATATTTACATAGTTTTAAGAAAAACTAGAGAAATATTGATAGAAATCACTGGAAAATATTTTTATAATCTCAGGCATTTTAAGTATGACATAAAAGCCAGGAGTATGAAAGAAAAGATTGATAAATTAACAAAAAATTAAAATTTTCGCATAGCAAAATCCACTATAATCAAAGATAAGGCAAATGAAAAACTGAGAAATACATTTGCAACTCATATTACAAAGGACTAATATAAAGATTAATTTAATATTGCATATAATAGAAATGCAATAAAACTGAGAGAATTTTTTTCTTATCAGATTGGCAAAGATGAAAAATTTGATACAATAAATTTGATACATGTTTGAGGGTGAGAAAACAGCCCCTCAGCTTCTGTGGAAGGCAATTCGACAGTATGTTTCAAAACCCAAAGTACATGTGACCATAAAATAGCACTTCTACTTCAAAATTCTATATCACACATGTATACTGAAACACACATAAAATGACAAGAGTGAAGTTCATCCTTTGCAACTGCATTTCTAACAGCAAATTATTAGAAACTTACATGCTATTTATTAGAGAACTAGTTAAATAAGTTGCAGTACATACACATTGGAATTGTGCACACACAATAAGAATACTATACAATAACAAAATATGGAAACGAAAGTTAGAGGAATAGTAGGTATGAGAATAAAGCATAAGTGAAAATTTGGAGAAAATGGATGAAACAGCATGAGTTGGGACGTTGACCGGAACTCTGCTAGTAGATGTTTTTCCCAATTCGTGCTTTATGTCAACACAGGAAACTGCTATTTAAATATTTAGTGGATTCATGTAGTTTCTTTCACTCCAACATTTGTTTGCTTGTCTTTCCTTCCTCCCCCAGTGAGAAAACAAATGGCATAATAAGATTGAGCACACAAAGAAAGAAACATAAAGGCGACTGTTTGCAGCCTTAGTGAGTTTGTTAGGCAGCCAGCATCTAGCGTGGTTTCTATCAAGATATATAAATAAGTGGCAAGCGATTGTTCCAGCCTTCTGGCTCTGGTATCACAGTTTAACTGAAAACCAATATTAGATATTATACTGTGTTTTACTGTATTTCATCTTTTACTATTATTTCGTGTTTGCTAACATCCTCTTCTTTCTTGATCCGAAAGCAATAGTACATGCATGACTTTGTATTCAATTTCTCTAGTCAATATGTGAAAAAATATATAATTTTCATTTGTTCAGATTTACTGAAATGAAAGCTGAGTAGAACACTTTAGCTATTAGACAAGTTGCAAGAGTAACTTATAGAAAACAAAAAAGATTCAGTCAACATTTCTTAAAGTTAAACAATATTCTATTCAAAGGTAACAGAGAATAGGACATTAGGCAAAGGGTCTCATCATTTATGGGCACCTACAGATATTGATATAATAATACCTAGTGACACAAACTGCAGATACACAAATGTCATCAAATTCTGTATTAGTTTCTAGGACTTTAACATATCTTTCTGGGGGACACAATTTAACCCATAATAATCCACCCTCTGGCCCTCCAAAATTGATGTCCTGCCCATGTGCAAAATATATTCGCCCCCTACCAACACCCAAAAAATTCTTCAACATCCAGCATCAACTGTCATCTAAATATCGTCAACTTAAAGTTTCACGTCTTATCATCTAAATTATCCAGATCAGTTATGGGTGAGACTCAGGGTATGATTCTTCCTAAGGCTAATGATTAAGTTTACTGGTAAATTTTATTAGGGGACTTCTGACTTATAAAAGATCTAAGTCCAAAGGCCACATGTACCAATTGGCGAAATCTGGGGGTAAAAATTTTTCTTAAATGCTACAATGGTTGAGTCTATAGAAACAATTTCAAGCCTAAATTCTAGAGATAAAAGGCTATCATTTTATAGTTTTCAGAAGCCATTTTTACTTCTATTAACCTAAACACAGGTTTTATCTGTATAATAATCAAAGAGAAATTTTTTATCTGTCTCAGTATCATACAGCAAAGCCCAATTCAAACTCTGAACACTAGAAATTGAACCCCACTCAGTACAAGGTACAACCCTTACCCCACCCTATCATAGCTGTTCCAAACTTATACCCAATTGTCTTTAGGATTTACTGTACAGAAAATCCCCCCACACTTTTTTATAGAATAGTCATCAATAGTGCATATAACACTAGTGTTTGGTGGAACATAATTGGAGAAGGAAGTATTTTTAATATGTCTTAAGTATGACATTATTCCTCTAGAAATGGTATCTTTTTTTCCCAGCCATACATGAGTTAGAATCTTAGAATGTCAGTGCTATGTAAGAGATCACATGCTCCTTTTATAAATGCTCATACTGAAGCCCAGTGGTTCTCCATCGGTTTTGTAGGATCATAGGGAGGGGTGCACTCATAGTCCCTAAATTTCCTCCATATTAGTAAGAAAAGCTTCAGAGACACAAGACAGTGGGATGCTAATGTCAGAAATCTGGGGTAGGGGGATTCAAAGGGAGAGATTAAATATTCACATGGACAATGGGCAGACCATTTATGACAAGAGAACTTCAACCCACAACCTCTGCAGCAAATCAACCTATAATGATCAGGATTTAGGTAAGGATTGAGAGCTTTCTTATTTTTTAGTTTCTAACTCAGGACCAACCAGGGAGGGCCCAATATGCTCCTGAAACCAATCACATAAGATGCCCCCTCCTAGATATTCCATCTCCAGCTTCTCTATACCAGAAACTTACAGTCAGAGGATATCTGAATATTTCTCTTTTGTTTTTTTTACTATAAAGCTTTCCCACTCCTCTGCCTGCCTTTGAATCTCTGTGAAATGCAGGTGATGGTGGCTGATTCCTATGCTACAGCAAGCTCTAAATAAATAGCCTCTGCTTCTCCTCGTTTGAGTGCTATTCATTTATTTCCACAAAAGGTAGCAGCACTTTACCTTAAAAGCAGGAGAATAGCTCAGATGAAAATCCAAACCTGGGATCATTTACTCTTGAGTACACCAGAACACATGAGTGAGCAGGGTTTTCTCTAAACAGCTCCATTGGATTTATAGAATGTGCACCATTACTAAGCCAGAGGAACCTTATTTTTCTATATGTTCAGGAAAAAACATCCTGAAAAAGCAATTATAACAATTAAAAGTATGGAGAGTGCTAATTAATCTTCACTTGTCCCATATTTGCTGTTTGGAAGGATGAATACAATTGAAGTTTGGCAGACCAAATCCTGTTAGTGGTCAAATAATCCCAAATGACCCAGAGTAGCTCCGTAAATTTCAAAATTCCCACTGTGTCCAAATATGCCATCTCCCGAAATGACATTCTTAAGTGATCCCTAAAATTATACAAAGAATGCATGAACTCTTTATTTAAACTAATCAGAGTCATGCATCACGTTTATACACTATATGAGGTATGTTCAGAGGCAACATACCTCCACCTAGAACTACAAAGTGATGTGGAAAATGACATGCATTTTATTAGGAGCCAAAAACTGAGTCACATCAGCAAATTTTTATTTTAATGTGTTCAAGTCTGCATGAATTTTCCTAGGCAAAGAAGGTCTTTAAGTGTGCTGCTGCTTGTTTAAAGAGTTTTTGTAAAACCCTGTTCAATGATTCAGTAATTGATCCCTATCAATCATTTTGCTGGAATTATCATACATTAAAAAGAATGAAATTAAGGTAAAATGGCTAAGACCTCACCAGCAAAATAATTGCAAGAACTAAGGCCTTACCAGCAAAAGATACACAGGAGATTGTCTCTGCTTTGTAATCTCAATGTGTATATCTCTCCCTTGTATCCATGGTATTAACACTTCAAGGCACTTATTTATATACATGTCTGCCTTCCTCTGATGGACCTTAACCTCCTTAAGGATAAAAACAGTGCCTTTATTAGAGCCTTAGCCTGAGTATTATAGCACCTTGTTGCCAGCCTAAAATATAAATACATGTAGGATGAATAAATAAGTGAATGCAATAGTCATTTCCCATGATTTCCCTCCCTTGGCACTGACTATAATTTCTGACTATAGTAGGTAGCAGGAGTGTTTGAGAGGACATAAAAGCATGGTTAAAAGCCAAGTTACTATTCTGATGTATATCACCTTCGAACATTTAAATGAACTAACTACAAAGAGGTTGATTTTTGTCTCATGGGGTTTTTTGGGTTTTTTTTTTTTTTTGGTCTTATTTATTTATTTTTATACTGTTTTTCCACTTAAGTTTGATGTCTCAAGTTTTTAGTTCTATATGAACTAAAAACAAACCTATGGTCAAGCAAAGCAGAAATGGTATTGTAACTGAATTTCACCAACAGATATTAAAACTTTTTATTCCAACGCAAGAGAGGCAGGAAATGCCATACCTTGGGAGAAAAAACAGATTGGCTTAAATTCAGGATGGAAATTCTGTGATAAGGACATAGAAAAGATACAGAACAGTGAACATCTCCATAGATTTTAAAGAGCCCCAGCACGATTGTATATATTAAGCCTCTTGGTTGATGGTCATACCTTGCTGATGGATTTACCTGCTTTTAGGAAAACATTGCTGAGTGTTAAGTCCATTTGTGCTCTGCGTATGAACACACATTTGAAAGTACTAGGGAGACTGTGAGATGATTCATGCATCACATGATAATTGGACACTAATAGTGAATAACAAGCTGTCTTCCTATTCTGTGACTATTTTGTTTTATGAGCCAACATAATGATTCTCAATTCAGCTCTGCCATGAGTTAGGGCCACCATGTACTTAGTGGATCTCATCTTCCTCCTCCTCTTAGAATACAGTGTAAACTAGTTGGGTTCTAAACACTTTCTCACTTGAAAATTTAAAATTATTTCTTCGAGAAGCAAAACCTTCTTAAGATGATAGAAAACATTGCTTCTTGCAATTTACTTTTTCTCAGTGTTTTAGTCAATATAAGAAGGGCATCATATTCAGTTTCAGATCATATTGTCCCTTAATGGAAACCACAATAGTAAATAATACTTAAGAGATTTGTAACAGAAAGATTCTTGTTTTTTTTTTTTACTGCTAATATACCAATCACACAGGGTGGTATTATTTTACTAGATGAACTTTCCAGTTTTAGTTTGATTTGGCTGCAAGGTTAGGAGCTTGATTTCCACACTGATATTTTAGATCTAGTTGCTACTTCTCTGTAAATAAGAGGTGTTTGTATCAGAGGTTTGCAATTAAGTAAAAACACTTTATATGGAGAAACCTTACTTTGTCCAAGGCTTCTTTTATACTCTAGATATTTGCCTAAAATTTTGGTAAATTCAGATTTTAATAAATCAAATAGCTCAACTATGCTATAGTATTGTTTATTTGGAATCATCTACAATAATGAATAAATAAGACTTACCCCTAAATACTGACTCCAGTATGAAAATATGGAAACTTGGGAAAAGAAATATTTATTGCCTGCTTTACCAGCTATTATCTTAATTTAAATCATTGAATCATAGCACTTTAAAGATAGGTGTGATTTTTTTAAAATTGCCTGGTCCAAAATTCTTACTTCACATAAAATAAAACTTAGGTTATGGCTGCTTTAAGAAAAAGAAAGAAAGAAAAATATAAATTTGGACTTCACACGAAGAACAGTGTGTTGTTAGAGCTGCCACTGTTCACTCTGACTTTTAGGGAAAGCTCCAGAGAACCCATTCTGTTGACAGAGCTGGAATTAAGCAGGATCTGAGAACTGAAAAGAGTTAAACTAACTTTTAAAAGACTGATGCCATAAGCAAAATGTCAATATATTAATTTGAATTAAAGGTTTTAACTATAAAGAAAACAGGAAAATCACACTGATTGTTCTGTTTATCCTCTTTTTTTAAAAAAGAATATCTACAATGAATAGTATTGTTAAGCATAACACCAAAGCAAAGGGATTTTAATGGCTGGTGTCATTGAATCATGAGGACAATGAACCTATGTTATAAGGATGTAACTTAAATCCACCACAAACAGGCTTTTGCCCTAAATTTCACACAAATTTACACTGTAAAGGTCATCAATATTTTCCATATTGGTATAGGCAACGATCAATTCTGAGTCTTATTTTACTTGACCGATCAGCAGCAAATGACAGCAATAATCTCTCCTCCTTGAAACAGTCTTTTCCAGAACCCCTTCTTTCTGGTTTTCCTATCTCACAGGATGCTCCTTCTCTATCTCCTTTGCTGGTTCCCTGTCTTTTCCCTGACCTCTTAACACAAGTCCCACAGAGCTCAGTCCCTGAAAGTCTTCTCTCCTGTATTTGCTTTCACACCCTACGGCAGTGATTCTCAAAGTGTGGTCCTCAGACCTGCAGCATCAGCACGACCTGGAAACTTGCAAGAAATTCAAATTTTCACATCCCTCCAAAGACCTAATTAATCAGAAACTCTGGGATTAGGGTCTTGCAATCTGAGTTTTAACAAGCACTGCACGTGATTCTCTTGAATACTAAAGTTTGAAAAACATTTCCCTGGAGGATTTTTATAGCATCTGAACTATTAATACCATCTGTAATGTGTGGACTCGAAAATTTTTTTAATCTCTAGCCTTGTCTCTTCCCTCTAGAGTCCAGGTTTATATATCACTGCTAATTTGATCACTCCACTGGATATGTAATAAGCATTTCAACCATTACATGTCAAAGCTAAACTTCTGACAACTCCCCCATTTTTTCTACTTGTAATATTCCCTATTTCAGTTAATGATTAACCCCTCCTTCTAGTTGCTCAATCCAAAATTTTTAGTGTTATCATTGATACCTCACTTTCTCTCATACTCAATATCTGATTTATGGAAAAATCCTATTGGATTTTAAAATATCTGTAGAAAACATTTACATCTTAATTTCTCCACTGCTACCAGCCTTGTCAAATCACCATCTTTCACCTGGGTATGTGCAATAGCATCCCAACAGGTATCCTTCCTCATCTTTCTATAGTCTAATTTCAACAAAGCAACCAGAATGATTCTTTAAAAACAGAATTTAGGAATTTAGTTCCACTTTGATGGCATAAGCCCACAAAATCCAATTCTCCTGCTAATTACAATAACAATTTCCTTTTTTATTTCAAAGTATTAAGAGGGTACAGTTGCTTTTGGTTACATGGATAGCTTTTGTAATACTCAAGTCAGGGTTAAAAGTGTGCCCAAGTCACCCAGATAGTGTTATTGTACCTGCTAGATAGATTTTCTACCATCAGCTCTGCCTCCCTCCCCCTTGCTTGATTTCCTTTGAGTTTTCCCTCTATGCAGATGTGTGCTCTTCAGTTAGTTCCAATTTAATAGCAAGTATATGTGGTGTTTGTTTTTCCATTCTTGTGATACTTCACTTAGGATAATGGTCTCCAGTTCCATCCAAATTGTAGCAAAAGGCATAATAACAATTTATAAACAAAAGATAAAGATAAATAAAAGGAAAATAAAACTATCTGTGAACTCTTGAAATAAGAGAGGGAAGATTATGAAAGGAAGTCAAAATATAAAGAGGCAACCTGGCTCAGGGTGTTTTACTTCGTTTTCTTGTGTGGTTTTGATGCAAGGAGAGGTTTTAGTCCCAAAGAAGGGCATCATTCTAGGTAGATAAAACACCTCCAAAAAACTCATCTTTCTGGGAGGTAAACAGGGAAAATCTTGTAGGACAAAAAAACAAACAAAACACACACACACACACACAACAAAAACAGAGAAGAGGCTAGCCTCATTCTGTGTATAAATCAACAAAAGGCTGAAATTGGGGATAAAAAAAATCTTGAAGAAATAATAGCAGAAAGTTTCCAAATTGTATAAAGGACATAAAAGTACAGCTCAGCAAACCAAAAACAGGGTTAACTGAAAGGAAACTTGCCTAGACATATTATACTCAATCTGCTAAAATCCAAAGATGAAGAAAATAATCTCAAATGCTTTTAGGAAAAAGAGACACATTACAAACAAGAGCACAATGATTGAAATGACTGAAATTTCTCATCAAAAATCACAGAGCCCAGAAAACAGTGAACACCTTTAAAGTAATGAAAGAAAAGAATTATCAACCCAGAATTATATATTCATTATAAATATTCTTCAGGGATAGAGGCAAAATAAATGTATTTTCAGAAGCGGAAAAATCAAGAGACTTTATCACCAGCGCATGTGCTCTACAAAAAGAATGCTAAAGAAATTTTTCAGGTTGAAAAGAAATGATATCAGAGAGAAATCCAGAAACAGAATCTGTTTTATTAAGAGTAACCAAAGCAGTAAGTAGCTGGGTGCATCTAAAAGTCAATTTTCCTCTCTTTATGTTATAATTCTATTATATATTGCATCATATACACCGCATCCTCATAAGATAATTTTACAATTTTGACTTTAAACAGGAATGCATAATTTTAAAGAACTTAAGAGGGAAAAATTGAAATTGTTATCCCTTCCTAAAAGAAAATTCCAGGTCACATGGTTTCAATATTCAAGGAAGGAATAACACTGATCTCACAGAAAAGTTTTAAGAAATTAGAGAAAGAGCAATCACTGCTCAACTCATTTTGGAAAAGGCCAACATAACCCTAATACCAAAATTAGGCAAAGATATTATAATAGAATTATACACCAATGTCCTTCCTGAATATACATGTAGAAATTCTTAACAAAACATTAGCAAATTGAATCCAGTAATATACAATAAGCATAATACATCAAGAACAAGTAGTATGTGTATCCAAGGGATGCAAAGTTTGTTATGTAAAAATTCATCAATGTAACTTAACATGTTAACAGAATAAAGGAGAAACACCATATGACTCAGTAAATGCAAAAAAAGCATTTGATAATATTTAACAGCAATTCATACAAGAACTCTCAACATGCTAGGAATAGTAGAGAACTTCCCGAAACTGATAAAGTCCCTGTAAAAGAAACACATAGCCAACATCATATTTGGTGATAGATAGAATCGTTTTCCCCTGAGATTAGGAACAGAGCAACAATTCATCTTCTATTCAATATTGTACTAGAGGTCCTAACTATTGATATATGTGGGGCTGGGGTGGAAGCCGGGGGATAATAAATGGAATAAAGATTAGAAAAGGAAAAAGGAAACCCTTTTTTATTTGTAGGTGATTTGATTATTTAAGGAAAAAATCCCAGGGGACTGAAATAACTGGATCTAATAAATTAACTCAGCAAGGTCACAGGACACAAGATTATTATTTTAAAATCAATGGTAATCTTTATACTAGAATACTCAATATTGGAAGACTTATTAGAAAGATAACTCTCCTCAAATTGATCTATGGATTCAATTCTAGAATGCTTTAAGAAATTGACTCCCTGATCCTTAAAATTAATATTAATATATACAGAAATACAAAGGACCTAGAATAGCCAAAGCAATTTTTAAAATAATGAATAAAGTTAGAGAACTACTCTACCTAATTTTGAGGTTTATAATAAAGCTACAGTCACTTAAAAGTTTCATACTGCTTAAAAGTTAAGCATATAGCATAATAGAACAGAATAGAATGTGTAGAAATAGACCCATACATATTTGGTCAGTTGATTTTCAACAAATACAGAAAGGTAATTCAATGGGAAAAGAACTCTTCCCAACAATTGCTGAGTCAACTGAATATGTATGTATATAAAAAAAAATTGACCCTTACCTCACACCATATGCAAAAATTAAATTGAGAAAGATCATGGACCTGAGATCATGGACCTAAAAGATCGTGTTTTATGTTAAACATAAAATTATAACAACTTTTAGAAAAGAACATAGTAGAAAATATTTCCATACTTGGGACAGGCAAAGTTTTCTTAGGGAGAATACCACCACCACAGAATACATGAGAAAAATTATAAATGGGTCTCTGTTAAAATTACAAACTTCTGATCTACAAAAATACCATTAAGAAAATTAAAAGGCAAGCCACAGATTGGGAGAAAATATTCACAAAACATATATCTGATAAAAGACTTGTGTCCAGGATAAATAAAAGTCTCTTACAACTCAACAATATGACAATAAATTTAAAAATGGACAGATGATTTGAATAGATTGTTTATAAAAAGAAGATACACATACAGCCAATCATATCTAGCATGCTCTACAGAATTAGTCATAAGATAAATGCAAGTTGAAACCACAGTGAAGTACCATGCACACCCATTAGAAAAGCTAAAATTACAGAGATCAATCATACCTAGTGTCAACGAGGATGAGAAACAACAGGAATTTCTCCTATACTGCTAGTGGGAAATTAAAATGGTAAAACCATTTTGAAAAACAATTTGGCAGTTTCTTGAAAAGTTTAATATGTGACTTCCATTGCCCCAGCCTTTCTATTCCTAGGAAACAAAAGCTTACATCCACACAAAGACTTTAAATCTCAGTAAGATCTACTCTAGCCACTCATTTAAATTGGAATTTTCCCCACTTCCCTGCAGTTTCTGTATACTGCACCCACCCTGCTTTATTTTTCCCCAGTAAATTGTCAGATTATAACTTTTATTATGTATATTATCTGTCTAACTTTACTAGAACATAAACCTCATGAGTGCAGGTATTCTTGCCTGTTTTTATTCATTTCTGTTTTCCCAGACCTAAAATAATCTCCGGTACCCAGAAACTGCTAAAGAATATTTGATGAATTAATGAGTTTGCATCAAGAAGTAGCCAAGAATCATGCGTCCTAAACCTGAGAGTAACAAACCAACAGTTTCTTCTTCTTTAGGCTTTCCATTTCTGGAGTCTGTTTCCCCATCAAACTGTTATCAGCAATGTAATTAGTCAGATTCTAGTTTGCTTCCTTATAATCCTAATCCAGTGTGATATCTTGGGACAACATCTTTAGTCATCTTGACTGAATTTGAGGTGGTGAAGGTGGCAGTGTCATTGATGATTGCAGATAACATTTATTGAGGGCACACTCTATGTGAAAATTCCTACTAATGCTTTATATGCATTTCTCTTAATGTTAATAGCTGATGTGCAGTCTACTAACATTGCATCTGGAAGAATGCTAAACTACATTTAAACATAAACTTCCAGACACCCATCCATAAATTTTGATGATGGAGGATGAGGAAATAAACACTAGAATCAAGAATGCTGTGAATTTTCACCAGATAAAAGGAATGGTTTTGTCTTTATTGAGTTATCTTATTTTGAAGTCCAAAGTGAACATGTTCCATATTTAAATAAAGCCTTCACCATTAAGTTAACAGCGATACAAAAACCAAAATGGCGTGATTGTATTAAGTAACAGCGATACAAAAACCGGAATGCGTGATTGTATTAAGTTGGGGCAGCAACAACTTAATTCATATTTGTAACAGAAGCAAGTACAATGCTATTATTATTTCATTCCTAAAGGAATACATAGTTTGAATCATGAGTCTCAGATGTAGGACTTAATTATGATTGCCCTTCATATGTAAAAACTTAAAAAGTGAAATAGTCTCATTGTACCATTATGCTTGAATTTCTCCTTCTGATCCTCAGTGTCGATCACAGAGGATTTGGGAAATGAAAGATACCTATACTCTTTAGAAGCTCATTTTTAATCACCTGTCAAATGCAATGGCTGAGTGGTGAGAATGAGAGAAATAAGATTCAAGCTATACAATCAACAGATCTAAGAACATTCAATTTTGCCAATTTTGTGAAAATTAAAAATAGAGTACATTTGAAGGTATCTTTAAAAAGCAAATGAAAGCACAATAATAATTTATACAGGAAAGTCAGCTCTAAGGGAAAAGCTGAAAAGCTGTTTGAAAAGGATTTCTTTTGAAGTAGTACAATGGTGGGTGAAATCTCTATGTGGTGTTTGTGAATATGCCTCTCTCGATCATGGAAAGGAATAATGACCATCACGTGTCAGTTTTTTCTTAGCACATTAACTAAGGAAAGAAAACTCTTTAAAAGTTTATTTCGACATCATTCCATGACAGAATCTCATAATGATCTCAGCATTTGTACTACTGATTCAACTTCTCCAATCTTACCTCTGTTTTTCTCCAATGTCTCAGAATTTAGACCTGAAATTTTATAACCACTTACACTGCTATTTGTTCTTCCTTTCTTTCCTTCACAACAGCCTCCTGGTTTCCATTCCTGGCATCACCGGTGTGGGTCAGGGTCTTCTGACCTGATTCTAGAACCCCTGCATTCCACTGGGTTTCTCTTCCTCTCATCTTTCCCCAGTTTTCATCAGCACCATAGGTTTAGTTCTCTGGAGACAAAGTTTGGGGACAAGATCTTTAGGAGGTATCAACAGCTATGAAGAGGAAGAGGAAGAGGAAGGAAGCAGGAATGGAGAGGAAGAAGGCAAACTATGATGCAGGTTCCACAAAGCTTAGTATAATGTTTAAATTAAAGACCAAAAATAATGTGTGAAGTATCTATCATAATACCAAACACAAAAACATGAGAGTAATAATATATGATTATGAAAATGCCAATGATCAATCACATTGGAGCTAAAACGTCTAACAATGGCCTTTTTCCTGATGATTCTCACGTGACTGTCTCTAGCACAAGTTATTGTAAGTTCACATTCCATACATTTTACTGCCTGTTGGACATACAAACCTGGCCTGGCATTGGCTAGCCCATAGCTAATTCATAATTTTTCTCTCTGACCCTGCTCTTTCTCTCAAAATCAACACAGTCCTCTCAGTGAGTAGTCTTAGTAACTCATACCAATGGAAAGAAATAGAGGAGTTGATAATATAAAACAGTAAAGATATACTTAAATTTATTTTGTATGTATGCTTAAATATAAGGAAATCTAATGTTTAACAAACTTGCATCAAATAAATTGATAAAATTACAATATAAAGATTTAACTTACCCGGAAAGGAACTGAGAAATTGCTCAGTTTTCTCTTAATTGTTCACCTCTCCCTGTAGTCATTTCTCTGTTTAAGTGTTTAATTCCATTTTCCTGCTGAAGTAACGTCTCAACTCACAGCTCCCATCTTTTGTACTTTTACTAGGACAATGACAGTGGTTAAATAATGATAATTTGAAGAACTTTACTTTTATAATGAAACAATTTGAAAATTAAGTAAAAATGACAGAACAACTGCTAAAATGCCTGCAAAGCAGAAAGTCTTCAAAATGTATTAAAGGATATGAATTAATCAAAGAAACAGAAAGAAAAATAGAAAGTAAAACCCAAGTGTTGCTTTAATTAAATTACAATATGCTCTTATCTAAAGTCAAACTCAAGGTCTTCTTTATACACTCATGTTCTACTTCTCTTGTCTCTCGATCTACAAGGACACCTTGATTTGGGTCACTAGTTGCCATGTACAGGTTGAGTATTCTTTATCCAAAATGCCTAGGACCAGAATTGTTTTGGATTTCAGATTTTGGAATATTCACATATACACAATGAGATATCTTATGGATGGGACCCAAGTCTAAACATGAAATTTGTGCTTCATATATACCTTATACACATAGTCTGAAGATAATTTAACACAATATTTTTAATAATTTTGTGCATGAAACAAAGTTTGTGTACATTAAACCATCAGAAAGCAAAGGTGTCACTCTCTCATCTACCCACGTAAACAATCTGTGATTGTTTGGCTTCACTATCATTCCTGACTTTGAATTTATATGCTACTGACAAGCAATCATTTTCCTACACTTATTTACGCTTAAGTACTTAACAGTATAAAAAAATATGATATACTATTAATACAGAGAACAATTAATGTCCTCAGGGTAACTTGTGGCATCATGTCAGCATGCAAAAATTTGAGATTTTAGAGCATTTCGGATTTCAGATTTTCAGACTAGGGATGCTCAACATGTATCACTCCTTAAAAGATCAGACATTTTTTCCTAGGCTTCAAAATGATGCTGATGGATACATTTCTAAGTTAACCACTCTGACCAGTCCATCTCTAGTAAATTTCTTATGCATAAATATTGTGATCTTTATGCATTTTTATCCAAACTTGCCCTTTCAACTTCTCCTATTAGATGGCAACCAATTGCCTACATTTTTAGAGCTATGTCAACTCCTCTACAAGGATACATTTGTCATCCTGGATTCCAGATTCTGCTTCATTTTCAGTTCCCTGTAATAAGATCCTGACTGTATCTTCTCTTGGCTTGGATTAGATTGATTTCTCTGTTTCAAGTCATTACTAAAAGACTCACATTCTTGCTTGGCCACTTCCAGCCTAGTGATCCTTTGTATATAACTGTTTAACACCAAAAATTTCTCTGGCTTCCTGGTCCTGTTCTTCCAAAAGTGTCCCACCTGGAAGCATTCAAATCAGGAAAGTTACAAACGTGACTCTGGTCAAGGACCCTAGTAGTTGCCCCCTTGTTGTTCTTCATTTGTCCCTTCCTTTTTCCCAGCTTGAATCTGTCCTACACATGCTGTTGGCTTGAACTTCAAGTGCAGAATATTCATCTTATACTGCCTCACTCAGGTCTTATTACCCTATTGCGTCTAGTAAAAATGTGAAAATATTTCTCCCATCTTAAAGGTCTCTAAAATCTGGCTCAATGCTAACAATTCAATATTGATTTTTTGTGATTTTTCCCATAAAATCCATAAATCCATCTAATTCAGATTGCTTGCTTTCTTACACTCTTTTTACAGCCACCCTCCTCAAACCCTCTGTGATCTTAACCAAGGTCTACTATTCACCCTATTAGAATTCCTTTCCACCTTTTCTTCATTTATCAGTTTTCACTCAACCTCAAGGACTCAGGGCCAGTTCTACCTCCTGCGTGGTACTTTCACTGATGGCTCAGCCTACAGAATGTCTGTCCTGGTGGGCATTTTTCTGTGTTAAGCTTTTATTGACAATTTGTCAGACAATACCTATTAATATACCACACTATTATGAAATAGTTTAGATTGATATCTTTTTATAATAGCAGCATTTAATATAGTTACATATAATGTGAGGTTTCATATATGCATTTTCATCATCAGTTAGCTTCTAAGCATCTTATGGGTTGCTAATATTTCTCTTATGTTAAGTACTATTTAGTAAAGATATGTATAACTGCATTATTAGCATTAAATATACAGTAGGCACTCAAATGCTTGAGTCCTAGGTTACTGGGTTTTCAGCACATCCCCAAATATTAATAAGCATTATTTTTATAATTATGTGATACTATTTCCCCTATCCTTTTAATTATTATATGAGTAAACTTTATTTTCTTCATTGCTATGAGCATCATCCAAAACCTTTGGTTTGTGCTCTTGGGGATTAGCATAGTTTAACATTTCTGTTTTGTAGATTCCTTATACTCTAGTCTTTGCTGTTCACATAAGACAGTGGTTTTCATACCTTGGTATGTGTTGGAATCACTTGGAAGGCTTGATTAAACACAGAGTGTTGGGCCCCACCTGCAAAATTCTAATGCAGTAGGTCTGGAGTGGGGTCTGAGAATTCACAAGTCTAAGATGTTCACAGATGGTGCTATAGCTGTCACATTTGTAGAGCCCTTGACCGCACTTTAAGAACCACTGACCTAAGCAATGAGAAAACCAGATATAGGACCAAATTCTTTATTGGCAAAGGATATGGGAAAAAATTTCAGAAAATGCCCAAACAAAAATTCCAGAAGCTGAATGTATTTTCAAGAAAGAACATTGCTCTCCTATATTACAAATCTGCATCTATTACTTTTCAGATCCTCTCTTTGCAGCCTATCCATCTTCAACCAGCTGAAAGTTTGCTATTCTCCTTGTTTGTTGCATATTGTGCTCTTTGAAAAAAAGAGACTGATTTTATGCATTTTTGTAGTTGATACTTTCAAAGAAATGAATGAACGGTTTCTTGTTACAATAGTTAAATTCAATTGTATTTTTGGTTAAAATAGTTTTTCAACTTTACACACTATGATATACAATGTTGGAAGAAAACATTCTTGGTATTATTTACTTGGTATTATATACTTGGTATCTGTTCCTAATTTAAAATAACAAATTTTCTTCTTGGGAGAGGTAGCATATATGGGTTCTAGATGCAATTTCCTTATTATTTTAGCATGCACACACAACACACCCACACACGATCAGTATGATTAATAGAAGAAAGCACAGTGTCGTTGTTAGGAGCCAGGGCTGTGGTTTCTGAGAGCCCAGCATTGCAGCTCACTCCACTATGAAATATTAAGTAAGCTACTTCACCTGTCTCAGCTTCCGTTTCTCCATGTAGAAGATGCAGATAATAATACCTCCTTCATAGAAAGTCTTATAAGGAATAGGTAAGATAATATATATAAAGTGCTTAAGACAGTGTCTGGAGTATAGGAAATATTTGAAAAATGATTGCTATTATTATTAACACGTAGTACTTATTAGAATGTGCTCAATAAATGTTTAGTCAGTGAATCGCATAATTCCTCTTACCAGGATCTCAAAAAGTATATCGCATTCAGGTGAAATAGGTAAGACTTATTTACTCCCCAAATATTAACATATGTCAACAGCTTAAAATATAAAGCATATCTTTCGATGGCAAATGCATAGACACAATATTTGTAATTTTTTCCCCACGGTTTAGTTCATATTTTATGTTTTGTATGCATTTGTATGTAGTCATGCTCAGGACAATGTTTTTCCACGTGGCAAAGGTTCAGTGGATGTAGACTACCCGCAAGGCACTGTGAACATAAAATGAATATATTTGCTGCTCGTACTATCAGTTCATCTTGTGTGTTTGCTAAGTGCACCATGTTGTTACCCTTTGAGCATGTATATTGCAAATATTGATTTCTTTGTTCTCTGTTCAGAAACCAAAGTGCTAAGGTGGTGTTGAGAGGAGGGACAGCCACCAAGTTACAGCCCAAACTGACTAATAGTTTCACAATTGTGCTTATTCTACTATCTCATGCGTCCACATAACAAATGGAGAAAAGCCCACTTGAGTTTTGAAAACAAAGAAATACCCTTAGTGCCTTCATTAATAGCAGGAGTCTGCAGTGAAATGAGGGTCCCTTTTAGGTAGATAATGACAATATATATGGAAATTACTGCTGGACTTAATATATATTTTTTTATAACAGCAAGTTCCAAATTAGTAATCAGTAATTACAGTGTCTGGCCTTCACATCTTAGATTTTATTCTCCAACAAAATAAAAGGGAGAAATTTTGGAGGAGCAAAATTAGGAATAAAGAATTTACTTTTTCACTCTCATGTATAACATGGGAGAGCTGGTTCTGCTGGGCGCCGTAAATTTCCAATTCTACATCAGTTTAAACTGATTGTCAGTTACTTACATCATATAATTTAATGACACCGAATTATGTGCTGAGTGTCAAAAATGCAGCTACTTTGTGAAGGCCTTTAGTTATTGGGAAAGCTCTGAACTGGGAGTGTGGGGGAGTGTGTTATGTTCCAGGTGGTACAGATAAAAATGTTGTTAAAAGCCTTGTCTGAAACACTTGTGCTAAATGAACTGGTTGTTGGGGGAAATCATCATATGAGTTAAGTCTCCCAATAGGTAGAAACAGCGAACTCCGCAAATCTGGGATAGAAGAGTCACTTCTTCCACTGATCATCACTGGTCGTTACCTATGCCATGGTGCCTTGATCATCTTTCTTGTCTCCTTCTTAATTTATTGCCAGAATGTTCACTGTTAGAATTATTTATATACCAAGTGGCCTAAATCATGCATTTGTTCTCAGGATAGTCAAAATGCATATATTGCCATCCCTTCCATTATTTTCTTAGTATTCCAGTATTCTCAGCCTGTACTTGGGCAGAGGGTGTCTCAAATCAAAGAATGAGACTTTCCACTATCTTTCTTAAAACTCATCTTCAATTCTCTTCTAAATCCATTGACATAATTTAGGAATCTGACTCATTAACCAGGACACAGCCAAAGATAGAGCCAATAGAAGCTCTTAACCTCCCTCCAGGTTACATTTGTCCAAAGACAGCTGCAAACTAGGAAAATATAGTCATTCATCTTAACTGCCATTCATGTTGAAAGCTCACCCAATACTCTGGGTAAATTGCCTCACTGAAATCTGGATTCAATATATCCAGTACCTCTTCCTCCTCCTTCTGACAATCCTGCCAGAAAAGGCAATTAGGTTTGTCCCATGACTTGCTATTTATGGGCCCATGATGGCACTTAAAAAGAACTTCTACCATATTAAGGGCGGTATATGATAATTTATTCTGGAATTTTCCCTAGAAACAATGCCAAGTTTGCTATTCTATAATTTGTAGCTCTCACCTTTAGAAAACATTTAGTGATACTGTCTCCAAGTTCTTTAATAAGGGACTGAGATGTAATTTATCTGAATCAAGAGATTTGAACTCATTGTTCAAAGGATAAGAAAATGAGAGGCAGAATGCCATAAGAGCTGGGATTTGCTGAACATTAGAAAGGCACAGCTCTGTCTAACGTTTGTCCTGGGAATAGGTAAAATTACCCTGCAGAGATCACTGAAGGATTCTGCTGTTTCCAGTTCTAATTATGCTTCCTGCATTCCTCCTTTCCCCGCTTGAATTTCCCCTACATGTTTGCTGTTGGTTTGAGCTTTGTCACATTGCCGGCCCATTCAAAAACTTAAGATAGCTTCTAGTAGTCTACTGTATTCAATAAAAACACATTTACCTCTTAAGGGTCTCTAAAATCTGATTCAGTTTTTATTTTTTTCCCTTTATTTTTTTATTTGTATATATTCATGGGGTACAAGTGTGATTTTGCTACATTGATCTTAATAATTGCATGGTGGTGAAGTCAGGGCCTTCAGTGAGACTAGAACAATGCACATTGTACCCACCAAGCACCTCCCATCATCTATCCCCTCCCACCCTTAATACTAAATATCAATTCCTGTTATATCCCCCAGAAATTGCATCTGATTCAGGATGCTGACTTCCTTACTATCCCTCCCTATTCCATCCCCAGGAACTCTCCATGATTATGTCTGTGGATTTGTTCCTGCTTTTCCCTCCTTAGAATTCCCTTCTACCACCCCTCTATTAATATTCTATTCATCCTTCAGATCCACATCTAGTGCGATACCTTCCTAGAAGGCTCACAATCACTTTCTTCCTGACATTTTTATACCAAGTGTTCACTAACAGTTTATTATTCAATTAATACATTTGATTATACCACATTGTCTCATTACCTGTATCAATAGTCCCTTAATTATACTAACATTTAATTTGTGTGTGTATCTTATTTGTTTCATGATGTATTTTCCTATGAACTAAACATTAAACAATGTCTTATAGCCAACATGTCTTATAGTTCTCTCATAGTCAGCAACACTTAGCACACACCTGACTTTACTAGTAAGTATACAGTAGGCATTCAATATACACTTGAATTCTGAACCAACTGGTTTTCGGCCTATGGCGAGGTAGGTATTCATGAATATTTTTATATAATTAGTTATTTGACAAGATTGCCAACTTTTAAAATATTTAATGTTTATAAATCTTTCAGTTCATGGGTCAGCTGGAGTTTTTGGTTTCCTCAAGAGAAAAACTTTAGATAAGGTAACTTTTTAGATAATTGAAACAAACAGAAAAGGACTGATACGATATAGGTGTCTTTGTGTGAACATGATTGTATAGTTTTTATTCAACTTCTGAGCAAATAAATATTTGTGGACTTAAACTAATTGAATCACTAAAAGTGCATTACTACCCAAGTCCCCAGAAAATCAACTAACTGTTTAATCAAATATATATTTTTTAGCAATGCATTGTATGGGAGTGGTTAAAAGTTTACATCTTTGTTTACATCTTAGAAGATCGAAAACGCATTTCCCTCACTTTTCTTATTTACGACTCATAATCAAATGTGAATTTTTCCTGCAAGGGGTCAGGTAGGACAAAAATATTAATTTATTTTGGTAGGCTTGTGTCTTCATCCTTCTAGAAAAAAAATGTGGTTACTGTTTTATCATGGAACTTAGTAGAAATACCACACACACACACACACACACACACACATACACACACACAGAGTCACAGAAAGACTAAACACAACTGCAAGTAAGCCAAAAATTAAACTGAGTTCTTAATCTCTCAATTCTGGTAGGGGAAACCTATTGATGCTATGTAAGGCTAAATAACAACAGTGAGTAAATTCTTTAAGTGAAGTCCCAAAGTTACAGATAAAATGTGCATAATTTTCTAATATAGAACTAGAATAATATAAAAGCCTTCTATGCCCAGGTTCCATTCTAAATACTTTATGGATATTAGCTTATTTCATCCTCATAGTCACCCAGTGAGGTAGATACTATTATTATGAGAAAACTGAGACGCAGAGAAGTTAAGTAACTTGCTCTGTCACAAAGCTAGTAACGGCAGAGCTAGATGGTAGACCCAAGTAGACTGGCTTCAGAGGATTCTGCAGTTCACTACATCATTATACTGCCTCAGCATAATATTTTGATAGCACTAAGATTGAATGATGGAAGAATAATAATGAATGGCCTAAGGAAAACTCTCTCATATTAGGGTTAATAAGCTATTTTCATCTATCCCAGGAGTGTATGGATAGTAGGGACTCATTACACACTTGTTGAGTTAAAATGATTTCATTTTCCCACACATTATGTTTCATAGATTAAGATGTACAAATGATACATTTCTTAGAATCATTTACATTCTTACATTTTACATCACTTTAAAATAAAATTTGCCTTAAAATTTACAGCATCGTTTCGTTACTTCCAGCCAGAGGGCAATTGTGAGGCAGTTATTATTATCATCTGATGCTTTCTGCTAAGCTCAAGAAGGAGCCAGTATCAGAACTTGCAGGATGATATTAAAAACTCAGAAGAAAACCCCAGAGACAGGAGTGACTTGTTTTTAAAGAAATGCTACATCACTGGTACTCTTCATGGCAGAGATGGCTAAGCTCCCTTGAGTTGAAAGCTGTTGTGGATGAGTCAGACTTCAAAGTGGAAGAACTTTCAGGAACATTTTAACCAATCTAGTTCCATTACATTTTCCTTTGGCTGATTACATAATGTCTAAATCTAAGTGAACTCTTCCAGTAAGTATAAATTGTTAATTCCCAGTAATACAGGAGCATCATGTCCTGGATTAATGGCAGCATTTTTTTTCTTTCTTAGTGTTATATAAAATCAGGGTACATCTTACATTCCATGAACTATTGGAATCAATGGAATGAGGCATAACATGCTTATGTGAGATCACAAGTCACATACTATTAGCAGTAGGTTTCTTACTGTTGGGAGTTATGCCAACATCCACTGTCCTCTTACCCCCTATAAGCTGGCCTTTTGGGGACAAATGGCAGCCATTGAATGCAAATGGCCAGGAGGACATGGATTTGCTCAGCGAGAAATTAATAGAGGCAGATGAAACCTGTGACCTAACCGGTTGCAACCATGGCCATATTTTTTATAGTAGTCACAAGTCTTTATCTACCTATTGCTATCTCTCAGACTATTTAATAGAAAAATGACATATTAGAATCAAAAACAATTTTTCAAAACTGTGGTACTAGTAGTTGTATCAATGTGTACACTCTCACTTCCTTCAGATTTCGATTCTAGAAATAGAATGCATATAGAAAGTCTCCTGAATGTCGTTACTTTCCCACAATGCCTTTTAAATGTTTGCTTTTTGTTATTCTTTTGAACCTTTTAATCTACAATCCTCTAGCTGAAAAAAAAACAGATAATTTTACATTGAGTACTTATTTGTTTATAAGCTTTATATTCATGGCAGCAAATACATTTCAACTTAAGATGCACTTTAATGCCTGCTGACAATACAATTAAAACTTCTCATCTAAGTTGGATGTCCCCAAAACCTTGACAAGAAAACCAATAAAAGTAGTCTTGCATCCTACGTCCTATTTCTTTGGAGAATAAAAGGAATGCAAATTAAGTCAATGAAAAACCATGGGCAAAATATTTTAATGGATTATCATCAAAGAGAACATAAAACCCTCTGTTCTTCAAATACCTATTACTGTTTTTTTTTTTCTTTTCTATTTTTAATCTTGCAGAAATCAGTAACTGGGGAACTGGCTTGGCCATTTTATGCAGGCTTTTGCTACCTCAGACAAATGTGACAGCCCTCAATGAAACTTGAAAACATAATTTACTCCCAGATAGTTCTTTTAACCCTTACAACATGATCAAAGAACTATGCGCTTTAAAATTTAAAAAGTCTATTGATTCTGCCACCTCTTCACTTCCTTTACCCCTTTCCTCACTTGCCTTTTCCAAATTTAATCCAAAGGTCACTTTTTATATTCACCTGGTTGCTCACACCCTCTACTTCCTTGCATCCCATCCCCCACTTGCATCTTTGTGCTTGTTCTGAACACACCCCGACTCCCCGCCCCCAGTGCTGGTCAGCTCCAACTCTGCAATCACAGCTTGACAACATTTTTTAATCTCCTTCACAGCTGGCTGATGCCCTGGGACTGATTACTGGTCAGTGCTGTGGGCAGAAGTGATGTAGGCTTGACTCATTAAAATGAATGAAATTGTCCACATCCTTTTTCTTTCTCTGATGACTCCACAAAGAAATTTTTCAGGGAGGATTTTGAAGTTGGGAGTGGGGTGTGGGAGGGGTGTGGTTGGACACACTTGATGGGAAGACGGTGTAGATAAGAGTACCTGTTCCCCCTAAACCTCTTTGGAATGTAACAAGAGGGGGGAAAACAAAAAGTCTCTGAGATTTGGGGGGTTGTTTGTCAGAGTCATCTGCTTACCTTAATTAATGCAATTGCCACCAACAATGGGTCCTTAAATGGTACAAGACACCCGTGCTGCATTTCCCAAGCCTAGTCCACTTCTAGTCTCCTAAATGATTCTCTCACACCTTTTCCTCTCTCCTTACTCTCTGCTGAGGATCTTGCTTCTTGTTTGACTAAGAAACTGAGAGCAATCAAAGGAGACTATCTAGAAGCTCACACTGTCACACCTACATACCTACTCAGCGTCTACATGCACCTGCTCTGCTTTCCCTGGCGTCAGCGCCTCTGTCTAAGGCCACCCTCCAGGTGTGCATTGGTCCCCTGGGCTTCTCATCCATCAACTAAGTACATTGCTCCAGCCATGCTTCCACCTCTCTTGCAAAATCAATCTCTCAATGAAATCTTGTCAACCCAATTATCCTACTATTAGTTCCCTCGTCTTAACAAGAAAACTCCTAAAAATAAGTACCTGTGTTTACCTGTCTCCAATTCTCCTTCTTCTAGATTTTCTCAAAACCATTCCAGTCAATATCTGCCCCCTTTGCTCCACTGAAGCAGTTTTTCTCTCTGATGCTTGCATTGCTAACCATGTGGGCAGTGTCTCACCTTAGCAGGCAAGGGAGCAGCCTGGGACAGGGTTGGTTGGTTCCTTCTCTGCAGAGAAAAACCACTATAGCCTCATGGTTTTCTCCCTGCCTCACTGTCGTCTTTCCTGGTTGGGCTTCATCACCCTGATCTCACCCTGATCACTAATCTGTTACTGTGGTCATCCAAGAGCTCAGTCCTTAGTGATCTTCTCTGCCTACTTCCACTCCCTTGGGGATCCAATACGATCACATGGCTTTAAATACCATCTATATATTGACACTTCCCAAGTTTATGTGCCATCCAGACTTCTATCCTGAGCTCTTTGTATCCAACTCCTTACATGACATGTTTACTTGAATGCTTTGTAGACATTAAATCTGCACCACTAATCTCTCCCCCACACTGTTGATGGCACCTTCATCTGTCACACTCATTCAAGCCAAATTCTTTGTAGTCACTCTCTCACACCTCATGTTCACTCTGTCATCAAATCTTAATGACTCTACTGTCTCTGAATTGGACTGTAGCTCACACCTCCACCAACAGCACCCCGATTCCACCCAGGATCACATCTTGCTGAGACAAACAGGTTTCCTTGACACCATCCTTGCTTCCCTACTATTTATTCTCAAAATAACAGCCAGAATGATCATTGTAATATATAAATAAAATTACCATGTTTCTTTGTTCAAAATCCTACAGTGGCTTTCCATGTTCCTCAGAGTGAGGGACTGAATATATAAAAGGGCAATGACCCCACCAACTATGACCATAGAACTCTGACCCCCAGCCTCTGCAGAAGCTGACTGGGGAAGCCAAACCACAAATTCTGCAGTCACCAGTACAGGAAGCCAAACTACATCCTCTGCAGCAGCTGGGCTGGGATGATCAGGGCTTGGGCAAGGGCTGAGAGCTTCCCTGTTTTTTACCCCAACTTCCAACTCATGCCAACCAGAGAAAGGTGAACATGCTCCATTCCTAGTTAACCCCACCCAGCTTCCCCATGCCAGCTCCCTCCGATCAGAGTCTATCCGAGGCTTCCTCTCTTCTCTTCCCCACTATAGAGCTTTCCCACTTCTCTGCTTGCCTTGAACCTCTGTGAAATACAACAGATGGTGGCCAACTCCTTTGCTATAGCAAGCCCTGAATGTATAGCCTCTGCTTGCTCTCATTTGGGTCGTCTTGTTTATTTGCACAACAGTAGGACCCCGAATCCTTATGGCCCTGCAGACTCACATTGGGCAAGTATCAGGCCTCATCTCTGATGCCTCTCCACCTGCTCTGTCCTCACCAGCCACACTGGGCTCCAACCTCCTCTTTGAAGTCACATGCCATGCTCCTGCCTAGGGCATTTGTACCGCCTTTCACTTGATCCTGGAATGCCCCTTCCACCCCCTCTTAGCTGCATGGTTCATTCCTCACTTCCTTCAAGTCTTTGCCCCAAAGTGGCTTTCTCACTGAGCTCTTCCTATCTGCCACTTCTCCCACTTTTACATTTAAGGTATTATTCTCTGATTATTCCCATTCTGAACGTTTTCCTGCCATGATCACCTTCTAATATGCTATAATTTTTAAATATCATTTTATGTCTACACCCCTTACATTGGAATGGTCCCAACATGAGGTATTTCTGTCTGTTTTGCTTATAATCCTACCCTAGTGCTTACAACAGTGGAAAAAACTTTATGTTCTCTGGACACCACGTTTTTTAGGTATCTTGTATCACTATTTGTATCATGTGAGATATTCCAGAATACCTTGGCCTGTTTTCATGATATATGGGTATAAAGTCAATATTGGCACATCAGTGCCCCGTAGGGAAAATGAAAATTGCAAATTACTTGTATCTACTCCACATTATAACCTACTGGTTGCATACGAGGCATGTTTTGGTTTCTCACTGTGCAAAGTGATTTTCGACAGGATATTCAACATCTTGTTTATAATAAATTGGTGTGGAAAGAAATATTTTAACATATATTTTAACACAGCTTCTCAAGCTGCAGAGTGCATCAGAATCACCAGGAGGACCTATTAAAACACAGATTTGTGGGTCGCACCCCTAGAATTCCTGATTCAGTAGGTCTGGGATAGGACCTGAGGACTGGTCCAAGGACACACTTTGGGAACCACTGTTTAAGCCTCGCTGCCAAAAGTGTGGTCCCTGCACCAGCAGCAGAGGCATCACTTGGGAGCATGTGAGGGACTCAGAATCTTGGCCTTTACCCCAGAACTATTCAATTGGAATTTGCATTTTAATTAGGTGATTTAACAAAGTGCATTCTTCCTGTAATTTATATGCACATTAAAGTCTTAAAAGCATTAGAGTTCTATGAAATAGGAGGGGTATAGGGTTGAATGTTTTCCCTAAGGCTGGGAGAAGTCTTGCATTGCCAAGTGTAAAGAAAACTGCAGGTTGAGAAGTGTTAATGTCATTACAATGGTCCCCCCTTATCTGAGGTTTCACTTTCCACGGTTTCAAGTACCCATGGTCAAGTGTGGTCTGAAAATGATATATATTTTTAAAAATTCCCTTGACCCCTTTGATCTTCTAATTTCTACCCCATTTCTTTGCATCATTTTTTTTTGAGATTTTTTTTTTATTTCATTATATTATGGGGGTACAAATATTGTTAGGATTACATATATTGCCCCTGCCAATCCTCCCTGCCCCCCACTGCGCTAGAGCTTCAAGCATGTCAACCCCCTGGAGGTGCGTGTCACACCCATTATGTAAGTATACACTCTTCCCCTCCCCCCACCTGCCCACCACCCCTCATAAAAGATTTTTTTTTTTGACATTTTGGTTACATTATATTTCTTTGCCTCTCCCTAAAAAGGGTTAGAGGTATTCCCTTCCCCCTGCCACAGTTTTCAAAAGAGTTAAGTCCACCACTTCCAAATACTCTTGTCTCTTGAACTCACTTTAGCTAAGTCACTTTGAAGCACTTGCTCTTGGTGAGGTGACAGTCTTCACACTGCCTAATCCAAGGAGCAGCACTTACTCCTCATTTTACTGGACTCATCAGCAATATTTGATTTAGCTGATGATACTCTTGTTACTTAAAATGAGGTTTACATTTTTAAAAAAGGAGAGCTTTATTTCTTGTGAGGGGTCTCAACCTGCAGTGGCCATTCTGACAGGCTGGGAAACAATACTTGCCATAAACCAAGAAAGAACACGTGTTTCAAGGGAGTGACAAAAGGGAACCGGATTTTATACTGAGCAGGGCGGTTACATTTACATATTGAACAAGCTACAGGAGGACTCATGAATACTTATGAGGACAAAATGCACATGTGCAATGGTGCTTTACACCTCCCATCCCCTCTTGGCTGGGAACTCAGTTTTAAGGCTTTTCTTCTGGGGTCCCCTTAGCCGAGAGGGGTCCGAGGTTAGGGTGGGGGGGGCTTGGGATTTTATTTTTAGTTCACACTCTCCTTTCCAAAACATTTCTTTCACTTGGCTTCCAGAACACCATTTTTCTTTCGGTTCTCCTGTTCATGGCCCATCTCCTCTCTTAGTCCCCAAAGCTAGTGGCTCCTCCTCTCCTGAAGACTTAGTGTGAAATGCCCCCAGAGCTGTGTCTGCAAATATCTGTATTGACACAACTGTCCTACGTGATCTCTTTCCCAATCATGGCTTTCAATACATGTATAAACTGACAGCTCCCAAATCTCCATCTCCTGCCTGGGCCTCTCCTCTCCAGAGTCACACCCCTACTGCCTATGGCTGCTCCCACTGGAATATCAACTAGACTCTCAGAATCAGCGAGTGTAAAACCAAAATCCGTTTCCCCCTCCCACCCCACCGCACTTCGGGCATCATCCTGAGATCCGTGCAAGTGTATGAAAACTCTTTTAATGCAGTTGCTCGGAAAACAAAACAACAATGACAAAAAAACCTTGCAGTCATCCATGATTCCTTTTTATTATTTTATTTTATTTTATTTTGTCTCATACCCCCACCATCAGCAAACCTTTACCTTTCCACTTGCTTTGAGTGTCTCGGCCTCCTCCTTCCACATTCAAGCACCATCACCTCTCACCTGGCTTAAGGAAAGGCCCCGCCATCAAGTTTCTGCTTCCAGATTTTCTCTCGTGTTTCTCCCCCAACCCCTGCACCTTGTCTATCACCTTAGAACAGTCAGAATAATCCTTTGAAAATATTAGCCTGATCGTGTGTCATTTCTCTGCTCCAAACCCTGTACTGACTTTCCTTTTCACTCAGTAAAATCCAAAAGTCTTGACAATGACTCAGAGGAACCTCCGTGGTTTGTCCCTCCCTGCTTGCACTCCTTAGCACTTGACCCGAGATTGTCCCCCTGCTCCAATCACAGAATCTCTCAGTGTGTGGCTGGAAAACACCAAGCAGGCTCAAGCCCCAAGCAGGGCCCTTTACTTGCTGTTTTCTCAGCCCGGGATGGGCAGCGACGTGGCTCACTCTCGGTTACCTTAGGTCTGCGCTCAAACATCCTAGATGGCTTCTAGGGGCGTCTTGTAAGCTCCACACCCCAATTCAGCGCCTTCTCTTTTCCTTCCCTTGTTTTATTTTTCTCCATCACACCTAGCCGTCTCTCTCTTTCTCTCTTTCCTTTTGTCTTTCCTCCTGTGAAATGTATACTTCCTGGGGATAAGAATTTTGCCAGTTTTCAGTTTTTCTTCTCAGTAGCTAGAGCAGTGCTAGACATGTAATAAGAGCTTAATAAATATTTGTTGTGTAAATTATTAAATGGCTAGAGCAATCTCTAGCCATATTGTTTGGCGTTTTTAGAACAAGCATGCTAGAATCTTTGGGTGTAGAAGGAGACAGATAGAAACCAATGAAAACTGTAGCAAATGAAGGACATGAAGGCATGTTTCTTATGTTTGAGATGGAATGGTATGACTATAGTTGTGCCATGAATGTCTAAGTATACATAAACTACTAACAAGGCACCTTTCAAATTTCTGCATTCTGTAGGGCATGCTGGCAAAGTGGCAGGTAGTACAGGCTAGGGAAGGGTCATAAAATCAGCATTGCTCTGAAGTAGGCTCATCCCCAGGAGGAAATCTTATCTATGCAGTTTCGAAGTGGTGAACTCAGGGAAAAACTACAAAGAGTTAATTTGTCATGAGTCTCTTGTGTTTCTGTAAGTTTTGTGAGCAAGGCACTGATTGTCCTGTGTTCTGGACTATTTACTCAAGGAGCAGCTTTGGACATAGAAATAGTGTTTCTGTTTGCAGCAAAGTATAAATTTGCTTACAACCTTGGAAAATAGAGGAGGATTTTCCCTGGACATACTTACAGCTCATTATAAAAAACTGGGGTTCTCCAAGCTGTAGGTTCCTCTCCTGTAGTGCAACCTATTGAATGTTCAGGGATCATCTGACCTTTTTTGTGTTGTCCTGTGAGATATGGAGCTCAGGAAACTGGCACAAAAATGGAGATACTCTGGCCACTCCTGTTACTTGAAGTAATAAATTATCTTTTATCTCTGACCTGAAGTCTCATGGCATCTGTCGACATCCATGAAACTGGGGCAGGCTACCTTGTTAGCTTGCAAGATGGGTAAGTACTCGACAGTTATTGAAATAAGGGTGGGATGCTTTCAAAGACATGCTTTTCTAGAAGAGAAAGAATGAGGACCTGTGGACTGATTAACAAGATTTGAGGAAAGTCCGTGGGAATTGGTAGTGAATATGTCAACCAAATTATATGGTTAACTGGACAGTAAATGGTCCTTCACCGTTGCCCGTTGATGAGAAGAAACTGGGGAGGTGGTCGCAGGCTGACAGTACCAGGAAGCAGGTCCAGAAACATCTACTAAATGGCCTGTCATTGTTGTTAATTCTCCTCCAGGTGGAGGAACTTCTTTGAGAATCTGATGGTCAGCTCAGGTGCACTGAATTGCAGCAACTGGTACTAAGATTCTTCCCAGGCTAGCAAACATTTCTCATCCCTTTCAGACAATATTATAGTTACAGAGGCGTATGTCTATACTGAGCGTGAAAGGAGGGAAATTTGAGACCACTATTAGCAGAACTAGGCTAATTATTAGAACTTTGGCTGGTTCCCTTGGAACATGTGCTAAGGAAGAAAGGTCCCAGCTGGGCTACATTACGGCTCAATCCTCGTGCGGTTTTTCACGCCAGCTGTATGTAGATCCACTTGAACACATGCAGACAACTGTACAAGGACTCAGAGGTGATTGTTTCATTTTTTGTTTATCCTGGCTTCTAACAGGGAGCTTTAGCTCTCTCAGATTTCCCTGAGATAGTTAAACTCCTGGAGAACCCACAGAAGAGACGTTAACTAGTATTCTGGCTCTTACTGCCCCTGATTGGATTTACAGTGCTGATAAAAGAGACCCACTGGAGAGTGAAAAGCTGACCCAATAAAATCCATGTAAGTCCTTGTAGTCAGGATCGCCACCATGGAAAATTTCTCTAATGCTTATGTTGAAAGAAGGCAAAAGCTTAAGAGATGTTAGCGTAGCCATAGGGCCACAGGTGTCCCATATTAAAGTGAATTCCTTTAAAAAGTTGCCCCTGTGTGAGCCAAGCGTGAGTTGGTCAGAGGGTGTGAACGTAGAGGTCCCGGCTGGAAAGCAGCGCGACGGTGCTGTCGAGTCAGGGGGTTCCCGAGATGTACGCGAGAGGGTCTCACCACCAGATCAGAGTACTGGGTGGGATGGAAGTATCTGAAGTTCGTTTGGTTGAGCCAAAGCTGCTGCCACACTGCTCAAGACCAAAGGTGCGTATGAATCCCTGTTTAGTGTCACAGACCCTCTCTCCTTCTCTGTGTCCCCAATCCTTCACTCTTTCTCTGCCCTGGTCTCGGCCACTTTAGTGAGAAAGAAGATTGGAGGTGGGATTGAGGTCTCCCTCTCCCTAGAGTGGAACGAAAGGCTATATCCATCCACTGGAATGTGTTTGGGAATTTTGAAAAGGGGAGGAACACAAACTTCTATGGCTTTTTTTTTTTGGAAAAGCCACCAGGCACTATCCTATGCAGCCCCAGGGGGGGAGAAAAAAGTGCGTGGATTCAGCTAATGGGATTTTTAAAGGGTTCACAGTGGGGAAGGAAGTTAACGTGACATCGTGGGCCTAGTCAGTATTCTGTTGTTGATGCTTCTGTGTCTGAATGTGTGGTAGACGTTGATGTGTTATGATTCTATTTCTTTGTCCCTTAGTGCCAGAGACAATTTTCTTGATTGGGAAGAGCCACATGTAGAGAACTCCTAGGGGGACATGGAAATCGCTCCCCATCTTGTAT
Source organism: Cheirogaleus medius (assembly GCA_008086735.1). Lineage (NCBI taxonomy): Eukaryota > Metazoa > Chordata > Mammalia > Primates > Cheirogaleidae > Cheirogaleus > Cheirogaleus medius. The sequence goes on from VBSM01001927.1 coordinate 14,234,606, forward strand.
CCTTGTCCTCCCATAGGTGGTCTAACTGAAACAGTATAGCATCTTAGAGAAGGGAAAATCATGAGCTTGATGAAGGATATACAGGTAGAAAGCATGGTAAGTAGGAGACACAATAGCTCAATCCAACAGCGTTATGCAATCAGTGAAAATAAGTAACAGGAGCTGGAGATTCACAGTGTGTTACCAGCAATTGAATCCAGTTACTGCTCCCAAAGCTTCAGCAGTTGCAGACATTGCAAGAGTCATCGAATCCATTACACAGATTGATAGCACTTGGTGTGTTGTCTTAGCCCTTGCTGACACCTGTTTTGCCTTAGCACTGGCTCCGAAAGATCTGGATCAGTTCTTACTCACTTTGTAGTCCTCCCCTCATAGCCCCCTGAACTTCCCTGCCATTTGCCACTGGTGAGTAGGCCAGGATTTAGCATAAGTGCTTCTCTCTTCTAATTTCCAAAGTTTTCACTGTATGTAGAATATTGTCAAGTCGGAATACTCATCCTCAAAGGCCCTGACTGTGGTATGATCACACATCCTCTAGCAGAAGTTCCTGATAAATCCTGAAACAGGGCAAGAGGACTTCTTACCATTTAATGCCTCTGGGAAATACGTGGGTGGATCCACACTGCTAAGTCCCTCTGGCGGTTCAGGAAAGACTGTGTCTTCAGAGCCTAATGCCAGAAGGAGGGCTGACAATTTATTGAGCTTTTTAGGGATTAGAGAAACAGAATGTATTTCTCTTGGACATTCTACTGGTTCCTTATATTGGCTCATCCAAAAATCAGCATCTTTTGAGTAGGGCCCAAGCCAGCAGTCTCCACTGGAAGCTGTTCAGCAAACCAAAACACACTCTCTAGTTTGGTACCCCACAACACCAGTAATCTCTGCCTTGAGTGACCGATGGTTTTGCTACTTTTCGTCTCTGGTAAAGAGAAGCTGCCCCCTACCCCCGTCCAAAGGTGCCCACTGGGGTTCTCAACTTGTCTCCTTGGCAAGGCTGTAAGATATGACCCCTTTCTAAAGCAGCTGCTGGGGCCTTATTGAAGTGGAAAACCATGGCCCACAGAGGCCTGGTAACTTTGTGGTCTGATATTTTCATTTTGGGGTGGTTCAATTCAGAATCAATGACTGACAAGGTGGGAAGGGCCCAGTAAGCCTTGCTTGTCAAAAGGAAATAGTGTACTGAAGAACGCAGCCAGGCTGGCCTCTGTGTTCAGCATCCTGGCAGCAACTTCACATAAAACAGTGGTGGATATCCTCTTGGTGGAAACTTTATCTCCCTTTCTGTCACCTGAGGCTCTACTGCTACGTCAATGGAGCCTTCAATCCACAGTGGTCCCCTAAATGCCTAGACCTGGTTCACTGATGGTTTGAGCTGAATCCCAACGATATCAACTGGGTTGTGGGGGCTGTTCCATCTCAGTGGCAGCTCTGCAGAAAATGAATGTGGTTCCCTCTAGGCAGTGGGTATAACTCAAGGCCATTGTCATAGATCTGGCCAATACCATCCTTTGTGAACTCTATTACATTTTTACTGGCTCCTCAGCTATTCCCAATGGCCTAGTTGTTTGTTATGTCACTTGGAAAAACACAGACTGGCAGATTAAAGAGAGCCCTCTTTGGGACCAAGAACTAGGGAAATAATTCACAGATGCTCATCAAAACATCTCAGTCACTCATGTAGATACACCTGTAGAGAGCCTGTTTTCTGATGAGAGCAACTAGCATTAATTAGCTGATTGAGCCTGCAACACGCACGGCATCACTCTTGCTGCCTGAATCCATTGTACCAGGCCTGGTAACACATCCTCCAGTGTAGACTGGGTTCAGAGGAAAGGACTCTGCATTTCTGATGCAAAGGCCACCACTGTAAGCCAGATTTGTGACTCCTGCCAGAAGTCGAACAGCTTATTTCAAGGTGAGGGAGGCCATGTTGCTTGGGGGTTTTGCCCTGATCCATTCTTAAAAGACCTATTGTACCACATTGCACCAGCTCCACCCCTCTAAACGTGTTCTTAGTCTGCATTGCTGCTGTGCCAGTTTGATCATCTGACTCAGGGGCATTCAGCGGAGCAGACAAATGCCACTCGGCTGGTGGCATGAACATAAAGGACAGAATGGACTGACTGACCTCATGCAATCCCTCCAAAACAAGGATTGACTAAATTATTTAAACTGAACTGGAAATACTACAGCTCACCAGCCAGCTGGGCAGTTACATTGGAGGTTCTGGGAAGCTTTGCACAAAAATTGGTGTAGGTACTACTGAGGGTGCCGTGACAATTGTAAACAACACTTTCTTTGTGTCCTCCCAGGAATTGTGCTTCTTGTGTGAAATCAAGCATTTCCTGCTTCTCTCCTGAAAACATGGTGACTGACACCTTAGGGATGGTCATAAGAGAGCTCCCAGATGACCTCAGAGATCCCTACAAAATGGGGCCGTCCTTGGTTTATCAAAAGAGCTTCCTAGAGGGGTAACTGACAAATTATGCAACCCGCAGGCAGTTATCTGCAGAATGGGAGTCCTCCAATTAGAAATGGTGGTGCAAACTTTGTCCCTGACTTTAGCTGAAGTGATCAGTGATGCAAACTTGGCCCCTGGAAGACAATCAGATTAGTTTTAGCTCACTGGCCAAGGTTGTTATGGATGATAGGATTGCCCTGTGTTTTCTGCTTGCAGGCTAAGGCAGAGTCTGCAAATGCTAATACTTCCTGCTGTCCTTGGATTAATGCCTCAGGCCAAAGGAAAAGGTCAATACAGAAATTGATGGTTTATGGGGTTTGTGTAGCTGGTTAAGCCTGGCATCCCAGGGGCCATGATTGAAGTCACCACTGCTTCTTGGAGTCTGGTTGGTAATAGCCTCAATTAAATGCTACATAAGACAATTTGAAAGGATGTGTCCCAGCCTCTTCCAGTCAGATTAATCAGGGTGGCTGTTGGAGTGGTGTATTCATGGAAAATACCTCAAAATCCAGGACGATACAGAAAAAAGGGGAAGATATTATTAGGAGATAACTCTTCACAGGACTCTCACATTTGTACATTACTTGAGCAGGGCACTGACTTCCCTTTGTTCTGGATTGGCTTTTAAAGACTATATAGCCATGGAAGATAGAAGTAGTTGGCCCTTCCATAGCAAAGGACAGGCATGTTTACTGTCTAATAAAATGAATATAGTTTCACCCCTCTGGAGCAAAGGGCAAACATGCCTACTGCCCATTATAAAAAATTTGGGTTCCCAAAGCTTAGGGTTCCTCTCCTGCAGTGCAACTCACTCAAATGCAGATGCCATCTGGCCCTCTTTGTGTTGCTCTCTGGGAATTGACACTCAGGAAAGTAGAAGAAAATTGCAGTTATTCCGGCTAGTGCTATTGCTTTGAGTAAGAAACTGTCCTTTATCTCTGACAAGGAATCTGACACCTATCTATATATATCCATGCAACTGTGGCAGGCTAACTTGTTAGCTTGTGAGTAGGATAAAAATCTCAAACTATTTATGGTTCTTGACAATAAGTTCCAGTGAGTTCAAAATATATGTTAGACTTACCCCTCTATTTGAGAGGAATCAATTTTATACATAAAAATTTAATCTGATTTTGCAGTTACAGAGGGAAAAATAGACGACCCAATGGTCACCTCTCTAGAGTTTATTAGGGGAAATAAGAGTGGCTGTGTCATTTTGGGAAGACTTACCCTCAGAAAAGGCTGGATCTTCAGAAAAATAGGATAGGCAAAGAGAGAGAGAGAAAAAAGAAAAAAACAGAACCAATGAGAGAGAGGTTCTCAAGGGCCAAGGTCATGCTGGGGTCCTGTGCAGGTTATGTGAGGGCTGTTACGTAGTAGAATATATAGTGTTCCAAAAGTGCTGTAATTGAAATGTGTAGTTCATTCAATAATCAACAACTGGATGTCTGTATTATGACTCTTCCTTAGAAGTATCTTGGACACCTCTCCCCCTCTCCCATCTGCTTTAGCCACTCTGACCTCCAGTTTCCTCAAACACACCAGGGTTTTTCCATTTACAAGGGCCTTTTCTGAGCTATTCCTTCTGCCTGGGGTGTTCCTTCCTATGATCTTTGCAAGACTGACTATGTTTTGCATGTATTCACTTCATTCCACCAACATTTAGAGACATTATATGTGCCAAGTTTTGTTCTACAGTCTAAGGATCAAACAATAATAAAACAAACACAACCCTAAGAAAGTGGGTTAATAAAAAGTCCCTCCCTCATGGAACTTATAGTCTAGTATCATCTAGGAGCACAGATTGCACATCTTCGGAAAAAAATGAAACAAATGGTGTTTCAAGTCATGGCAAATGCTATAGAGAAAAGTAAGTTGCAAGGGAGATGGTGAATGGTAGGGTAATTGGGGGTTACTCAGAGTGTAGGGAGCATCTCACAGTGGCATTTGAACAAAGAACATGAGAGGTCGGGAGTAAGTCAGGTACATACCTGGGGGAAGATAAGGCAGAGGAAATCAGCAGTGCAAAGGCCCTGAGGTGGAACTTTGCTATGCCCTGTTCAAGAAACAGGAAGAGGCCAGCATGACTAGAGTATAGGGAAGCAGGGGTGGAGGAGGAGGAGGAGCTAAGGTCAGACAAGTACTCAGGCTGAATCATCTTGAGCCTTGTGGTCATTGTAGGGACTTTGCCTGTTGCTATGTGCAAGGACAAGCACAATTTCCATACTCAGGCTGAAACGATGGATGATTAGACTGACAAAGGAGAGAAGGAAATATGGGATATATAGCAGAGACAGGGGAGTTGGGGCTGAAGCCTCCTCTTCGGGTAAGTCATAGGGCAAAAGATCTAGTGCAGAAGGGGAGGGAGTGGCCTTCTATAGGAGCACAGGAAGTTCATCCTCCAGAGCAGCAGGAGAAGGGAAGCACAGGTGGGTAGATATCATCGTGGGAGCTTAGGGAACATTTTTTATCATTGCTTCTATTTTTTCAGTGAAATAGGAAGCAGGTGCTTCAGCAGAAGGAAAAAAAAAGGAGGTATTGGGGCTTTAAACAAATAGTAGGTATGAAATGGACTGGAAAAATGTAAGATGATTGCCAACAGTGTCAAGAGTCCTCTAGAGGTCCCTGACCATGAATTTCATATGAGATTCCACCTCACGGTTGTATGTTTTTCTCCAAGCTAATTTCAACTGTCGGCGCAGGTGTGAAGTAAGCCCGTCCTTGTTCATAGCTCAACGCAAACATTACCTCTTCTGAGAAATCTCTCTTTGCACTCTGAAGGGGCCACTGAGTAACAGCCTATTTTAATTCTCCGCAGAGCATGTCTTACGAGGTGTTTTTCTTGTTTACCTAGTTGTCTCGATATTACCTGTTTCTCACATAGAAATGTGAGAGTGGGCATATTTCCACATCATTCTCTGCTAAGTTTTAAAACATCACTTGGTATAGCTTAGGTGTTCAACATATATTAAATGGTCACTCCCTTTAAAGGTAGGCAGGGGTGTGTGTATGTGCGTGTTGGTGGTTGGCTAACGAGGTTCGCTTGTCCTCAGGATCATGAACCTCAAGGTGTCAGATGAACACCCAACCCATGAACCACCACGCTTTCTGGCTCATCTGTAGCCTTGTGTGTTCTGGGAAGAAAAAGGCACATCTTGAGGACCAGCGTTCTTCCTCACTGGGTGAGTGTGCACACTGGGGAAGGGGGGAGGAGGGGTTGCGGGTGGCCACAGGGATGGTGTGAAAGATCACCATTTGTTGCGCAAAGCCCAGTCGATGAACTGGAGTGGTGGAAGTGAGTGTGCCTGTCTGATCATGAAAATACAAAAGTAGTCAGCAGGAGACCCATGGCCTTACCAAGAGGTCAGAGTGCATTTTTTAAAATGTGAAGGAGCTTAAGTGAGTTTTCTCAATTTTTTACCTTCAGTTATTTTTTCCTGTGTGTGAGATAAGAAAAGGAATGGTCTTATAGTTCAACATTAGCAATGGTGCAAAACTAATTGGGAGAAAATTAGGCTTAATGTTAGAGGAAAAAAATGTTAACAGTGTTGGCTAATAATGAAATAGTCTTTCTTAAAATAGTAAATTCCCTGCTCCTGTCATCTAAACAGGAACTAGATTAGATAACCTCTAATCCAGTTTGCAATGAAATCTATGCCAGGCATTCAGATGGGAAGACTTGTGCATGCAAATTAATATACTGTATGTTAATGAAAAGATTACCACTATTTATCATTATACAAAATTATATGTAAAGGCAAATAGGGAGAAGGGGAAACTACATACCATGGGCTAAGAAGGGGACAGTTATCCAGTTTGCATGTTACCTTTACCTTTTGCTTTTTTAGAAATTACTATGTTAGCACCTATACAAGCAAATAGGCCAAGAATAGGGCAGACAAATTGGTGAAGGTGATTTAGCTGGTCATTTTCAAAATACTTGGTTGGAGGAAGGTTGTGAGTTTTTCTGTAAGATAAAAATCTCTATTCTCTGCGTCTCCACTTCCATTACCTGGTTTTAGTTCTTCATCAACTTGGCAACTTCCTCCACACCTGCCCCAATCCAATCCATTTTCCATATGGCAGTCAAAGTGGTGTTTTTAACATGCCAATCTAAGCATGCAACACCCCTGGCAGTAGCTTGCTGAGGGGCTCAGTCTCTCCTCCTCAAGCAGCTTTCAGATGCCTTCAGATGTGAACCTTGCAGGTGTCCCCAGTCACGTGTCTGGCCCCTCCTCACTCATGACATCTCAGCCATGTTGAACTAATTCCATACCCTCCACTGTACCTGGATTTTCCTCCAGTTTGGGTTTCTGTCAGGAATTCTGTCATTTGTGTGGCAAACTCCTAACATCCTTCAGGGATCATGAGGCATTTCCCCAAGACCTCTGCCCTTCAGGTATCCTTCTGTATTCACAGAACTGTGACACTCTTTTACACTGTGATTTGCTTTTCATTTTCCTTTTCATTTTTGAGCACACAGAGTAGGAACTGTCTTTTTTCTCACTGTAGCCCCCATGCATTTCATAGTGCTAGGCTCATGGTAAATGTTCGATATATCTTTTAACAAATTTTGGCTCATTGCAATAGATTTAGAAGTGATTGTGCTTTAAATATGTATATACATATACAAATGTAAAATTGACACATAGGCACAGGTTATCTTTATTTTGTTTGTTTTTGTTAGGATGATCTGAATGTTCAGAATGCTTTCGATTCATCAAATTTTAGAGCTTCATTATGTTAACGGCCTTAATTAGGCATCTGTATGAGATCCTCCATCAAACTTGTGCGCTGTCTCTTAAGTCTGGCTGATGAATGAACCTATGATTCAAAGACATACAGAATGTTAGCGAAGTGGACTGGGTTGAGACAAAATGAAACACTATTCTTGGAAACACTGTTTTCTATGATTTCATTCTGCAGAGACTGGCGGCTTGGAGGCTCTTGCTCACATGATGACGTAGCATATCAGATGCATAGTACAGTATACTGAGCGTTGCAAACAACCATTGGGATATGCTCACTCTCCTCCTCTGAGCCAGTGACATGAGCCACCTCAGTGGAATCTATTGTGGCAGGTTCTGGGTGTCATAGAGAAAACAGAAAGGTTTTTGCTTAGCACCCTGGCAAGATGTGGATAATGCTATTTGCTCATCGTTCTGGGCTTGCTTGAATGATGACACCGATTCCGTGTCTCTGAAATGGCAGGAGCTTTTAAACAAGCATATGTGAAGCTAAGCCTGAGGGTGAGAATTCCTGGCAGCCGAGGAAAGGGGAGGCAGAGTTTGCCAATGCCATCTGCTTAATTTTCCTAATAATCCAACACCTGCCAGTGAGACTCCTCTCGTATCCCAAAATGGCTGAGAATTGTAGAAACACCAACAATAACTTCCTTCAAGCCCCTCACTCTCATTACCGAGAGAGTGGCTTTCCAACTTACCTATTAACTCTAAAATGATGAGGATGTTAACAGCTCTCCGTGACATCATCGCTGTCATTAAGGCCTGTTTCCTGAGAGCCTACAACATTCTTGGCACAGTGTTTAAAATAAGAGACTGATTAAATAACAGGGCTCCGAGAGAAATAAACAACAGACCTTTCACCTGATTGTACTCTTCATTGACGTCTCCATCAGCTCCCAGGTGGGTGGTCTGGATGAAGCCCTGATTTCTTTTAGTTTTCTTTTTTCTTTTAACCACCTTTAAAATTTAACTCTTAGGTAGATACTTACCTTTCCCACAAGAATGGAAGAATGCCAATATTCTAATGTAAAATTATCATGAGTTAGTTTAGTTAGTGACCAAGATCTCAACATGTCTTTCAAATCAGAATTTTCTCCAGAATATTCTTGGCTGGTTTTCAAAGGCCCTCACAGCCATGGTCTGCCAAAGACCTGATCACCACATGAAGGTCAGAGTACAGAGGGCAAAGGGGCAGTCCAGATGGTTCAGGGAGTTTGGAAAGAGTCCCATGAAAGTTACGTACCCCTTCTGAATTATTTGTATATATGAGAAAGAATAGGAATATCTGAGGAACAATAATTTACCTGATATGACTACATAACTCCATTTCTCTCTCTAAATGGTAAATGATGACATTTCTTAACAAATACCAGGGCTTGTGACTTAAGTTTAACCTGGCATACATTCTTTGAAAATTGGGAAGGAATTATGTGAACTGTGTTTTTAATATTAAGTCTGGGAAACAGGTTCTATTTTCACGGACACCCTCCATCTAGGATAAAAGGAATAAGTAGTCTAGCAATAGACATCCTGTGGTCACGTTGATTTTGTTCCGTATTAAGATCCAATATAGGAAACAGCTCCTTGATGTGAAAGCATCAAATTCTAATCTTTTGGAATTACATATTGCAGGAGTAAGAAGTGATTGGTTGTAGTGAGAAAATATACAGTAGTCGCTGCTATTGGACTCTTATTCTGAGAAAGGTTTTCATTGACATCATGAAATACTTCAAATAATATATTTTCTTGACAGTTTTTCATAAGACTTACACAAACACTGTAGGAAATATAATCGATGATAAGTATATAATCTGTTCACAGGATTTCACACAGACCAAATCATCATATACTTTAGATTTTCATTGCATTTCATATTCTGTGCCTAGTTTCATTAATATTATCGGGGATTGTTTCTAATCCATTAAACAGTGCATTAATATTTTCATTCTATAAGCAGTGTATATGATGCTGACTGTAAAGACAACTTGCTTTTAAGAATTACTTTTAAAATCATGTTGAAAAAATACCAGCTTTTACCAATCTATAAAACAATATTTAATTTCTAAGGTAATTAAATATTTTTCTCAAAAAGACATAGTTGGTAGTCCAATTTTAGCCATAGGAAAATAATAAACTAACTCACAGAAAGATGAAATGAAAGTTATAGGCATATTTGAAATACCTGGAGAAGGCCAAAGTTCTAAATCTTGGGGTGCAGTGTGGTGAGATGGAGGGATTTAAGAAAGAGGTGAGCTGGAAGCAGGGCTGTGTGGGCAGTGGGCTGTTCAGACCTGGGGTACTAGAGGCAGGGTGGAGCAGGCAGGGAGCTGTTCAGGCCTGGAGGGCGGTGTCAGGGCTAAGCAGGCAGCAAGCTGTTCTACAGGCTCAGGTACTATGGGGACCATGGATGCCAAGTCACTTGGGCGGGGGTCGATTGCAGTGGCCCAGGACCCACAGAGTTCTCCCTGCCCAACCCCAGGACCCACTGAAGCAGTCACTCAAAGTTTCCTAGGTTGGAGCCTGAAGTGCCCCAGGCAACTTCTCTGCTCAAATCCCACAGTGCTAGAGGGGAGGGGAGGGGAGCTTGGCTTCCAGTCACAGGCACTGTGGGGCGAGCGTGGCACCCCAGCGCTCTGTCCTCCAATCTTTCCCCACAGGTAGATGCCTGCCCACAGAATCCTTTGATCTTGTTAAATGTATCACCCTGTCCCCTTGTTTTTCATACTGAGTGTCCCCTGTTGCTTCTCTGTGATTTCACAATGTTCTTTCTGAGAAGAGCTATTCAAAGATAGGCCTCTGGCTGCAATCTACACTTCTTTCCTTGAAAGCTGCGTGCTCACCAGCTGCTTTTAGTCCGCCATGTTCTCTGTTCTGTCCTTCAGGTTTTCTGTCTTTCTGCCATGTTTTATAGGCTGTGTACAGATATTATTTCTTTCATCAGGCTTATTTCTCACTATTACACGTGTTTTGATACTATTGTAAATGGCCTTTTTATCTCAATTCTGATTTTTTTATTGCTAATTCATGGAAGTACAACAGATTTTTGTATGTTGATATTGTATACTGCAACCTTGCTAAGCTCACTTCTTAGTTCTAATAACTAGTTTTTTTTTTTGGTAGATTCTATCAAAATTTCTACATAGACAATGATGTTATCGATGAACAGAGATAGTTTTTCCTTCCAATTGAAATGCTTTTTATTTTTTTTCCTTCCTTAACTGAGAAGAATCTCCAGTACATTGTTGTTTTTGAATATAAATGGTGAGAAAGACCATTCTTGGCTTGTTCTGATATTAGTGGGAAAGCATTAAGACTTTTACTATTATGTATGATGACATTGGCTGTAGGGTTTCTGTAGTTGTCCTTTATCAGGTTGAAGTTCTCTCTGCCTAGTTTAGTAAGAGAAAACTCAGAAGTACATGTTGATTTTTCTCCAGTAATATGGAATTTACAGATTATGTTAAAACATACAATGATGGCTTTTTGCTTTTCAAAAATAGTTGACTTCTATAAAGATGGAATTAAAAATAAGACATAAATTTTTAAGATCATTTTTATCTAATCCTGGGAATATGGTACATTTTTACTCCTTTCAATCATTACCAATATAATTTGTAAGGGTGTATCAAGATTGCGATTATTACAGTTTTTAAAATGCTTAATTGAAATTTTAAAATATATTGTTTTAAGGATTTTTAAAAATAAATTAGCATAGTCACAACATTTAAACGGCTTCTGTACTACAGTGGTATCAGTAATCATCGAGCTGTTCTTGTGCCTTTTTGTTTACAGGGTTCTTATATTTTATTGATCACATGCCTGGTTAAAGACTATTCTTGAGTACTTTTTTATCCCCATGAAAAGTGCATAAAGTGATACATTTCTGAGTACACAGAAAACTAAAGGTGCCATGCATTAGACAGTTATAGGATTTCAGGGTCTCTATGTTTCCCTTAAAACTCTGTTGATATCATTTCAACATCTTCAGTTACTTGAGGTTAGTTATGGAGAAATTTTAAGACAGACCTGATTTTACTTCATTTTTGACTAAATCAGTTTATTCTTTCTTGGCTATAGGATTTTCTTTTCCAACTGAGTCATAAAATTTAATGATTTTTTCAAGGATATACTTTGGTATTAGCGTCTTATATTAGTTTAATCTGTAACATACTGAGCCTTTTTATTCTACATAGATTGTTTAGTATAGGAAAGGTCTTTTATGATCTATTTGATTGCGTTAACTTCAGTTTTTGATAGTCTTAAGAATGTCAATTTTTTATTGAACATTTGTTTGTTTTTATTTTCTTTGCTGTTTTATGTCTTTGTTTTCCCCTAGGAATTCTTAGACATTCTGTAGTTTTTCTCTACCATAATGATTTAATTTCTTGAAGATCTGCTTCAATTCATTAATGTCTTTAATTCAGTTTATAATCTCCATATTTTGTTTTGATATTCTTTCTGCATTTCCTCACAACTGACATCTCTGTTTAATCCTATGTGCTATCTTAAGCATCTCTCTTTTTATCACATATTTTCCTTGTTTTACACTGCTTCTTGCATGATGATTTTTCTCTACATTTTATCGAAGACACAAAGATGACCTTTCCAATTTTACTCTTTACTGAACTAGTGAGCCTCCTGGATAGTACAGCATCACAATTTATAAACTGATGAACAGTCAGTTAATTTGGGGAATTTGTGCAGATCTTTGGTCAAATGCTTCAAGTATGTCAAGGTTCTTTTTAGTGGCACAGAATCCCCAATAATATCATGGACTTTCATTACCAATTTTCAATTCCAGGAGATCCATTTATATCACTGGAATAATGGAATACCACTGATCACAGTATTTCTCTCTGGATGATCTAAAGCAGTATATATTAATAGTTACTCTTTGGTTAGAAGAATTGTGAAAAAAGATAATGTTAAAGGGTGGAATGTTCCTAGTATTTTCCCAGGAGGTATGTAAACACAACTGAAATAGAATATTCCAACTCCAGTACTAGTGCTGTGGTACTATTAAATCTTATGTAGAGGTGATGTTACAGTGAACCAAAGAGCTTTTTGGCTTTAATATTCAAATAGAATTAAGATAAACCCAGAATGACAGAAAATTTTTAAATATCTCATCTGTGTTCTTTGTTCTAACAACTCACATCAGAATGACTTGCGTAGAGACTCTGTAACATTAATTCCCAGATGATCACGTTAGCCTAACAGTGTTAATTTTGGGGGACAACTCGTTTTGTGGCCAGTTAAAGGGCCCTTTCTATAAAGAAAAAGGTACATTTAGGGAAAAGTAAATTTGGAAATATACACTTTCCCCATTTGGTATAGAATCTAGCTAAATGATTCTAAATGATGGCATAAGGCATCATGAATTACGGCCATGCTTATTTGGAACAGAAATGAATGAGAAGTTACTGTATTACAAATTACTTCTGGCTCCTTTTATATTCTAAGCATGGTGAGGATAAAAGAGGAAAGATGCTTGTATTCATAACATAATTAGTAGTTGTCTTCTTTGAGTCAGGCTTGAATTTAGTCCCCTGGCATAGCAGATGGTGATTAATCAAAAACATCTATATCAGAGCCCAAAGATTTCTGCCTTGTCTCCTTGTCTGTTTTCCCCAGGACCCTGAAAAGGACACCATTTTTAAGAAAATGATTGCTGGTACTGGTATCACTCTTTTTCATTGCAGGTCAAGTTGCCTTAGTATGAATTATAGTTTTCAGAATGAACGCAGGGAACCAGGTTCTTATGGAAATGACGGGGAGAGGCAGCTTTGGTACTTGAGAAGCAATTCCTAATTAGGTGGGAGCAAGGGTGGCATTAATCAGTTTTTCTGCCTGGGAGTGTGGGCTCTTAATCTCTGATGTGAGGCCACGCTGAAATTGGAGCGGGGAAGGGGAGGGAAACAAAGATGTTTGTCAACGCTTTTTGTTACAAAGATCTAGGCAGAGATCTTTTGCTGATCGTTTCTCAATCTGGTCCATAGACACTGAAGGGATGCTAATTCCTCCAAGAAGCTGAGAAACTCTACATTGCTAGCCTTAATTTTTAAGAACTTTTATGAATTTATACTTTTTGTATGTGTTTGGGTATGTATGTATGTATGTATGTGATATTTTAAAAGGGAATTTGAAGAAAAAAAAGATTCAGGAAGTTGGCTTTATAGTACATCAACCTTTGAGCGTTTCTCTTTTCCTTTTTGTGCCTTAGATATCTATGACATATAAAGTTGCACTGTCTTGTCAACTATATGAAGTTGTAAAGATCAAATGATATGATTTATGTGCAAAAATCTCAAAAAGTAGGGGTATGTTATAAAAAAGAAGTACTATTATTTATATACTTTGTATGGTCTCGAACTCAGGGACATTCTTTCCTGTTTTACCCACTAACATCTAGCATAGTGCAAATAGGAATTATGTATTTATAAGCAGTATACGTGGAGATGTATATCTTTACCTAGTAATTTTTGTACACTGCCATTAGGATATGATAAAATTAAATCTCCCTTTTGGGTAATAGGGACTGTAGTTAAGAAAATGTGGAACACAGGAAATTCACTGAGGCAAATTATGCCTTTTTCCTTCATCTTTGGAAATAGGTTGGTAACGCCTCCCACCTCCCAAGAAAGCGAGGGAAGGTAATCTTTATACCTTGAATTTTCTGGGATGTTGGTAAACTTTCTTTGAAATGTTATTCTTGATATCACTGGAAGTTAGAGACTTTAAGCAGTGGTTGACTTATACTTAAGTTATACTGTTCCAGATTCTAAGACAGGGCCAGAAAGTCTTCTCTTTGTGTCTTCTCCTCTTCAGAGAAAGATTCTAGCTGGAAAATAACTTTGTGAGACTTAAACATGTAAAAAAAAAATATATATATATGTTTGAAATTCACAACCTACCTGCATTAGGTATAGCACCACTACTTTATTTTAAAGGCAGAGATAACAAGACACAGAAGTTAAATGATTTTTTTCAACGAACATGTAACAGTTTTATACTTAACTAAAATTGCAGTCTCCATTTTTTTTCCCCGTCATGTTACCTTGCCTTTTTCATGTAACAGTGAAAGTTATAATCTTACAGAGATTTATAGACTCCTTTTGTAAGACACCAATTAAAGTGATTACAATACCCAAAGAATGCTTTAAAATGTTTTGCAATGGTAGAGTGTAGGACAAATGATGATAAAAGTATTTAAACGATAATACAGCTTATTGCCAATTATAGACTATAGGCATGAAGCAAAGATATTACTATAAATCACAGAATATAAAAATTGATTTGAGTATCTAGTACAGTAATGCTACATTTTAATACTTCTTAAAACTAAATAATGGTAGTACAATGAAGGTTTAAAAACTTAGCTGTGTTGAAACTTACAAATATGGATAACTATACATGAGCAAATGAGAAGTGTAAATCTTGTATTTTGAGATAGGGCTGAACTTTGAAAAAAACATACTTAACACATCAAGTACTGCAAAGATGTTTTGAAAATAGTATTCTCTAGGTATCAAACAACAGCCTTTTCTCCCAGAGGAATGGTAAGCCATGTGTTTGCTTTTTTTAGGATATGCACCCCTTCATAAAGGAAACTAAAAATATATGTTAAAGATAGAAATGCTTTCCTCCCTGAGGGGTCATAGAAAAAAAAATGTACAGTTACATGATCATAGCTAAAATTGTAGCACCAGGAAAATTTTTTTAAAAATATGTAGATTTAGGTTAAATGTTAAATCTTACTTATAACCAACTGAAAAGCTACTGATATAAAAGTAATCACCAGTCAAGACATTCATCAAGGCTACTGTTCCTTCTATAGTGACAAGTTACAAGTGCTTATCATATAGAAACTACTCTGCATTTAAAAAGCAGTGAATTAGATAAACCCATTTTTTCTATATACCAGAATTATACAGTAAAACTTAACAATTAAAATACTGTTAAGTAACTTCATCCGCATCATTTAATTTCCTTTTCCTGCATTGGTTTAATTATCTTGTTTTTGCTTATTTTCTTTTGCTTCTCACATTAATAAACTTCAATCCTACACGAAGGCACAATAGGAAGAAGAGCACATTCGAGAACAATGCCTCCTTCCCTTAAAAGAATTAAATATTGCTTTTTCACCACTGTGGACATTATATATATTTGTAAAATCTATATGTTTCAGTCATGATGAACCTGATTTGGACCCTAAAATCCAGATTAGAGTACCATACCTTCTTGAACAGCATTGACTAGGTTGTTAAAACACCTTTATATAGTTATATGTGTTATTTCTGTTGTGGTGAATATTAACACATTTCATGTTAATATACATAACATGAAATTAACCATTTTAATATTCAGTGGCATTAAGTACATTCACAGTATTGTGCAACACTCAATACTATTTAGCTCCAGAATATTTTAATTACCCAAAAGAAAACCCTCAAACCACTAAGCAATCACTTCACATCCTGCCTGTCCAAGGCCCTGGCAACCACCAATCTGCTCTTTCCTTATGGGTTTTCCTACTCTGGGCATTTCATAAAAAAGGAACAGTATACTATGTGGCTTTTTCAGTTTGACTTCTTTCACATGGCATGATGTTTTCAAGGTCCACTCATGCTGTAGGATATATCAGTACTTCGTTCCTTTTTTATGGCTGAATAATATTCTACCACATAGATATACCCATTTTGATTGCCCATTCATCAACATTCAGTGGACATTTGGGATTTTCCTAACTGTTAGCAATAGTGAGTTGTGCTGCTATGAACATCTAGGCACAAGTTTTGTTTAAATACCTATTTTCAATTCTTTTGGGTGCATACCTAATAGTGAAATTGCTGAGTTATATTAATATGATAAGTCTATTTTTAATTCACTGAAGAACCACTAAATAGTTTCCAAACTGACCAATTCATTTTATATTCCCACAAGCAATGTATGAGAGCTCCAATCTCTTCGCATGCTTACCAATATTTATTTTCCTTTTTTCTTTTTTTTTTTTTTTCAGTTATGGACATTTTGGTATGAAGTGGTATCCTATTGTGATTTTCATTAGCATTTTCCTTAATAACAGTCATTGGGCAGCTTTTCCTGTGGTGGTTGACATTTGTGTATTTTACACTAATGTCTAGTCTACTCAAGTTCTTTGCTCATTGTATTAGTTTCCTAGGGTGGGTGTAAGAAAGTACCACAAAATGGATGGCTTAACACAATAGAAATTATGGCCTTAACGTTTAGAATTCAAAAATTAACATGTTGGCAAGGCCATGTTCTCTCTGAAAACTTCATGGGAATCCTTCCTTGCCTCTCCCTAAATACTGGAGGTTTGCCGGCAATCTGTGGCATTTGTTGGCTTGTAGATGCATCATGCCAGTTATGTCTTCATATGATGTCCTCCCTGTGTCTGTACTCACGTGGCTGTTGTCTTACAAAAACACCAGTAACATTGGATTAGGAGCCCACCTTATAACATTCTGACCTCATCCTAACTAATTATATCTGCAACAACTCTATTTCCAAATAAGGTCACATTCTGAAGTACTAGGGTTGGGACTTAAATGTATCTTTTTGGGAGAGACCCAGTTTGACGCATAATCCCCTTTATTAATTAGGATTTTGTCTTTCGGCTGTTCCAAGTGTTCTTTATACATTCTGGATACTGGATCCTTATCAGATACGTGATTTGCAAATATTTTTTCTCTTTCTGTGGGTTTTTTCCCCCCCACTCTCTTTGTAGTCTTTCAATGCACAAAAGTTTTTAATTTTGATGAAGTCTAATTTATCTATTTTTTTCTTTTGTGGCTTATATATTTTGGTGTTATATCCAAGAAATCACTGCCAGATTGTAGGTCACAAAACACCCATTTCCTTCTAAGAATTTTATAGTTTTAGCTCTTATAGTTAGGTCTTTAATCCATTTTGAGTTACTTTTGTATGTGAGATATGGTGTGAGATAAGATCCAACTTTGTTCCTTTTCTGGCATGTGGAAATCCCGTTATCTTAGCATTATTTATTGAAGAGACAACTCTTTCCCCACTGAATGGTCATGGCACTCTTACTGATATTTAAAATCAATAGATGAGAGATTATAGGTAAATTTTTGGATTGTCAATCCCATTCTGTTAATCTATGTTTATCCTTATGCCAGTAGCTATGTACCAGTGTTTCTGTTAACATAGGATTGTAGTAAGTTTTGAAATCAAAAGTGTGTCATCCAACTTTGTTCTTCTTTTTCAATGTTGCTTTGGTCATTCAGGGCCCCATGCATTTCCATATCAATTGTAGGATTATCTTGCCCATTTTTGCAAAAGGCCATTGGATTTTAAGAGGCAATTGAATTTGTAGATCACCTTGGGGGTATTTCCATCTTAACAATATTAAGTCTTTCAATGTATGAACTTGAGGATACCCTTCCATTTGTTTAGGTCTTCTTTAACTTCTTTCAGCAGTGTTTTGTATTTTAAGATCCTGAGTTAAATTTATCTAAAAGTATTTTATTTTTGATTCTATTACAAATGGGATTGTCTTATTAGTTTCCATTTTCAGATTGTTCATTGCTGGTGTATTTTTGCATGTGAATCATGTGTCCTACAACTTTGAATTTAGTATCTCTAATTGGTTTTAAAAATTCTTTATGATTTTTTTATATATATCATGTCATCTGTGAATGGAGACGAGTATTATGTCTTCCTTTCAAAATTAGTTGTCTCCTCCCCTTCCCTAATTGTCTGATCTAGAACATATATAATAGTATGATGTTGAATAGAAGTGGTGAAAGTGGGCATCCCTTGCCATGTTTCTGATTTTAGGGGAAGAGCTTTATGTCTTTCACTATTGAATATGTTGGCTGCTAGTTTTTCACAAACACGCTTTATCAGGTTGAGAGAATTCTTTTTATTCCTAGTTTGTTCAGTGGTGATTGTTATTGTTTTGTTTAAAAATCATGGCTGCATATTGGGTTCGGTCAAATGATTTTTCTGTATCAATATCATTATGTAGCTTTTCTCCTTCATTCTATTAATGTGTTGTGTTACATTGATTTTCGTATGTTGAACCACCCTTACATTCCTAGAATAAATTTCACTTGGTCATGCTGTATAAAAATTTTAATGTCCTGCTGGATTAAGTTTGCTGGTATTTTTGTTGCGAATTTTTCCATGTATTGTCATAAGAGATACTGATATGTAATTTTATTTTCTTACAGGGTCTTTGTCTGGCTTTGGTATTAGGGTCTAGGCCTCAGAACTAGTTAAGTGTTCCCTTCCCTTCTCTGTTTTTGAATTAGTTTGAGAACAATTGTGCTCATTTTCTTTAAATATTTGGCATAATTCACCAGTGAAGTCATCTGGTCTTGGGTTTTTCTTTATTGGGAGGTTTTTGATAACCGATTCAATCTGTTTACCTTGTTATAAGTCTATATAGATTTTCTATTTCTTCTTGAGTCCGTTTTGGTAGTTTCGGTGTGTGTGGGAATTTTTCCATATCATCTAAGTCATTTTAATTTTTGTATGTAATTATTCATAGTATTCTCTTCTAATCCTTTTTATTTCTGTAAGGTATTAATGTTCTCACCTTCATTTGATTTTGGTAACTTGTCTTTTTTTTTTTTTTTTTTAGTGAGTCTAGCTAAAAGCCGGCTACTTTTGTTGACCTTCTCAAAGAGCCAACTTTTGGGTTAATTGACTTTGTTTTTTTATTTTCCATTGTTTATATCGTCTCTAATCTTTATTTCCAACCCTTTGCTAGCTTTGAGTTTAGTTCACTTTTCTTTTTCTAATTCCTTGTCGTGTAGTTGGGATATTAATTTGAGATCTTCTTAAATGCAGGCATTTCCAACTGTAACATCTCTCTGAACGTTGCTTTTGCTGTATCTCAGAAGTTTCAATATGTCCTGTTTCTATTTTCATTCATCTTAAAGTATTTTCCAATTTCCCTTGTGACTTTTTCTGTGGCCCATTGGTTGTTTAAGACTGTTAATTTACACATAGTGGTGTGTTTTCCAGTTTTTCTTCTGTTACTGATTTTTAGTTTTATTCCTTTGTGGTTGGAGAAGATACTTTTTGTATGATTTAAATACTTTAAACATTGAGGATTGTCTAAAATAGGGTCTTGCAGAACATTTCATGTGAACTTGGGAAGAATGTATATTCTGTTGTTGGTGCAGTGTTAAGTATATTATGTTAGATCTTACTGACTTACAGCATTGTTTTTGTCCTTCTTTATATTTTGGTTACCATATGCATGAAATAGCTTTTCCATCTATTCACTAACAAGTTAATTTTGTCTTTGGATCTAAAGGAGCCTCCTGTAGACAGCATATATCTGGATCATATATTTTTAAATCTTTAGTCAGATTTCTGGCATTCTGCGCTTTGCTTTCTATACATTGTATATGTTTTTTTGTTACTCGATTCTTCCATTACTGCTGTCTTTTGTTTAACTAACTTTTTCTATGTACCATTTGATTCTCTTATTTCCTTTCCTGCATATTTTCAATTTATTTTCTTAGTGATTACCCTGGGTATTCTAATTAACATGTTACATTTATAATAATCTAGTTTGCATGAATATCAAATTAGCTTCCATAGCACAGAAAATTTCTGCTCTTACACAGCCATATCCATTCCCCTTTGTTGCTACTGTCATGAACTGCATTTATACATTGTGCAGAGATTTTAATTTATAAATTATGATACCATATTTATAATTATACTATGCATTTATGTTTTAAATCGTATATGAAACGGAGTTAAACACCAAAATATAAAATATAATGTCTTTATAATATAAAAATACAATCTATGGATACAGACTTCTTGGCTGATAATTTTTTTATTTCAGCATTTTAAAATGTGTTCCCACCTCAATAGTCTGTAAAGAGCAATTGGCTATTAATCTTATTGAGCATTCCTTATACATGTTGAGTCACTTCTCTCTTGCTGCTTTCAAGACTCTCGAATTTTTTTGACAGTTTGATTATAATATATCTTGGTGGGATCTGAATTTATACTACCTGGAGTGTGTTGAGTTTCTTGGATATTAGATTCATGTCTGTCTTCAAATTTGTTAAGTTTTTTGACATTATTTCTTCAAATATTCTCTTGTCCTTTTCTCTTTTGGGGCTCTCATTACTCATAGTTGGTATGCTTGATAGTGTCACTGAAATTATCATGTTTTGAAAAGATAGCTTTCATCCTACTAACATACATATTCCCCTGGGATATAACTTGATATAAAAGCTCGCTCACCAGGGCATGTTTATTTCCCATTTTTCACTGAAATTCATAGGTACAAAATAAGTAAACTCAGTGGATGTACACCTGGTTCCCTTTTGAGACTATACAGCTGAAACTTCCAATGAACAAAATGCTCCATGGTCGTCTAATCAGATATTAATGAAAATTAGATAATGTGCTTTAAAAAAGAGAAAATAAATATTTATTGAATCGACTAAAGAATTCCTTTGTTAAATTCATGTTTAGGTATTTACACAGAATATAAAAATTCAGGTTTAGGAGTTTGAAAGCCTGGATATGAGCTCTATTTTTTATTGTTTTTGGCTTTCAACTTGTATTACTTTTACAAGCCAGAAAAAATTTACATTTCCTGTCTAATTTATAAAGACGGTGTGAGGAACAAATAATACATGTGAAAGTGCCGCCGTATAAACTAAAATAGGATACAAACATAAAAATGTTTAAACTCCCTATGTTTGGTTTTGAAGAAAGCTTCATTGATTTATTCACTCATCCAAGGATAACTACTAATCTTTTATCTGGATTCAGAGAATGAGCCACTGATGCATAAAACACAAAAGGAAAGTGGCCATAGTGGGTTAGGCTTGCTCTTTTAAGTCTGGATTCCTGGATGACACTTCTAAAGTTAGAGAAATATTAATTCCTAGTTGTGGTGTGCTGTTTCCATTGTCTGATTCCTGTGAGGCATGTTGATTTAGTGAATGTTTGCTTTAGATCTAGATCTCAGGAAGAAGCTCCTATTCCTAGGTTAGGCATCTAAATTGTGTGTATCATTCATCCAGCTCGCTGTCTGGTACACCTTTATCTAGTTATGATTAATAAGAACAAAACACCATTTGTAACAGTGCACGTCCTTTATAACTGAAACTGCAATAAGTATAGTTTTCAGTACATGACATATTTTCATGCATATGCTTTATCCCAGTATAATACTAAGCATTCTTTAACATACATTTCATAGGTTTCTTTTACTAACATTGTTTTCCTTTACCTAATGAGTGAACAGTTCTAAAACAGGAATTCATAATTACATTGTCATTTATTTCAATTCTGTGGCATACACTGAATCATATAATAGGCTTGAAAAACACTTCAATGTTTCCTTTGTAGATAATAAATGTTACCATCATTTCTATAAATTAAATTTACCAGGAAAACCCACACTTTAAAAAAAAGTATACAAAGAATAAGCTAGCAATCACAATCAGCAAAGTAATGAACTTAAGAATTCAAAATAATAATGTCAGGAACAGTTTATCTTCATGGTAAACATTCACTTTATGCAAATCCCACTTGGCTTCATTTAATTAAAAAGCTGAAAAAGAAAGAAAATTATGTGCTGAATGTAAGGAAAACATAAGATGCTTTTTATTCCATTCTAAATTAATATATGTAAATATAACATTAAAACACCATAATTATATTAACTCAACTAATTATAATTTTTATATCAAGCGAATGTTTAAAAATTAGTTCCTGCAATGGGGTTAAGGCTTAGGGGGAGAAATAGGGTCATGGGTGAGAGAATATGCTGATAACTTGAATTTGTGGTTGTTTAAATTTATATAAACACCTCTCTCATTGGAGCAAAGCTGGCCAGAGCAATAGTTAAATCAGCATTTACAATGGTAATGTAGGAGGAAATAAAGGGAATGAGTTGAAACAAATATTTGAAGTGGGTCATTTGAATGTCCTAAAGAGAATATTTTTTTCTCATCATGGAATCTATAATTCATTTATATACATAAAAATAATTATTAAAATACTGTGTCTTTTGTTAATGTAATTTACAATTTGAACCAAAAAGAATATACATGCAAATCATCATCATCAGATTCTGATGAAACCTCGGCACAAACAGATGCTGGTACATAGAAAAGTAAAAGATAAAGTAAAAGGTAACTTTCATTTTTGTAAACTTCCCTATGGAATGGTTTAATTTGTAAACAGAAATTCAGTTTTCTGAAATAAGTCAATTTAAATAACAATTACTAAATCTTTGGTATTTGTACCTTTCTGCAATATGTGGCATGTTCTTTTTAAAATCTTGACACCATAAAACAACTTTGCAAGACAGCCAACAACAAACCAATTTTTAAATATTAAAGCAAAAAGGAAATTAATGGTTACTGTAGTTGAAAAACTATGTAGTTGGAAGGACTGTTCAAACTAGCAAGTTTAATAGTTGGATGTTTAGAATATAATATCCTAGGCATACTTTGCTTTGTATTTCTGAACCTCGGTTTCCACATTAGTGAAAAGAATACTTGTTTTGGATGATCTCCAAAGTTCTTTCCAGTGCTAACGTTTTATAATTCTGGTGATACTATGTACTAAAAGTAAATATATATTTTAAAATACATAACATTTTCTCAGAAAACATTATATAAAATATATTTTATATACTATCAATTGAAATGTACATAGTATGCAATGGAAACCAGAATTACTATGTGTATCTGTTTCTAAGGAATTGTGGTGATACTAGAATGCAATCAGACATTGTTTGTATTTTTCAAGGTAAGATATGACTGACAGTTACAAGGGTAACTATCTCCATGAGGAAGAATGTCAGCAGTAAACCTAATCGGAGCATTAAGCTGTAGTTGCTGTTCAATATACATAATGCTTAAAAACACTGCTAGCAGAGCAGACAGACGTGTCACTTGCAGATGAACTCTTTGGCTTTTTCTGTCAACAATTATAAGCTTGCCCTGAAGGTGAAGCTAAAGGAAGAATGAGGGTTAATGAAAAAAGAAACCTTGATCATAAAATATTTAAAAATGTAATGAGAGTGGAAAAAATTCAAACTCGAAACTGAGGATTTGTAGGGATTTTTGGTTTGTTTAAAGGACTGATTTAAAAATTTCAAGCTATGGAACACTAAAGATAACCTTTTATTATTGCTAAAGATGTTACTACTATAAACATAAAAATAGTAAGATGACCCTTTATGATAATTTTATACCTCCTAACTTTTTAGAGCTAGAAAGGTTAAAAAGGTTCTATATTTCCATGTTGTTACATTCACAGAGTAAAAGTGTGTGACTACTTTCTTAAAAATAGAATCCTTTATGCTATTTGTTCAATCTACAGTTTTCCAAACTGAAATACTTAGTAATTATTTTACAAACTTGTTATAACAAATATTTAATCTTGAACTGATCAGTCTTTTGTCCTACAGTAAAAGATAAATCTAACGAGTACTTCCTATTTTATACTCAAAACAAACCTTTCCAGTAAAAAAAGAACTATAAAGAAGTTCTTATAAGAATTTGTTCAAGACACTGGAAAGACTAGAAGCACAAAAATGTCCAAAGTGTTTTCTTATTTAAAATGTTTCTTAGAAAAGTATGAACTGTTATTCCCTATATAAGCATTCAGTATTTCATGTTTGACATTTATTTTCATTATATAAATATTAAATGTCTAAGGTATGTTCCAACACGAATGTTATATATTGATATTATCACTCAAGGGATTAGTCTCTCATTTCTATCAATCAATGTCTGACATGTGTATTTTTATCTTTATACATCAAAATTATTAGATAGGAAATGTGAAATCTAACATAGTACTAGGTTTTTGTAGCTTTGTGGTTCCAACGGTGCTTGGATATTATTTTTCTAATAATGCTTAGCACAAAAGTATATAAATGTTTTTGTATCATACTTAAAAAAAACTGTCAAGAATAGTAAAAACAATATAGTCTTCTTATTTGTGCTTTTTAGTGTTGCAGTGTATTTCCTGAGAGAGCAAGGATCTGCCTTGGACAAAACCATCAACTTCTGTCCGGACTATACACTCTGTCATGAATGAATCTCACTGTAAGTTAGCAGTAGTCTGCATGTGTATCACATTAATTAACTACCCTGGCTGGCATATTCTGAGGTGAATACACACATGGTCAACTGTAAATCAGGTAGCAACATAAGGTGGAAGCTAGCTGGCAAGAGTAGGCAATTGTATATAAGGAGATTAGACAGCAGTCCAGGACCAGCACAAATATGTCCCCAACACTCCTTTTCCCCTAGCCTAGGGGACACAACTCTTCCCTTCTAGTCTGTACAACTCGATTGTTGCTTAAAGTATAGCAGAGATGCAGAGAGACACTGTATAAAAAAAGAAGGGATGGAGTGAAATCTCAAACCATTTCTCTCTTTAAGGCTGGCTCTCCTCAATACTTCCTCAAACTAGGAAACATCCAGACCTTAGATAAAAATGCTGTCCTTGACTTGCTGAGAAGTGATATTCCAAAAGATCATTAGCAAGTTTATGATTGGAAATTCAAAATATAAAGTATTTGAGAGAAACACGATTCAAAGTGTTAGCTACTTTCTCAAATTCAGACCCACAAAAGGTCAGTTTCGATCAGCATTCTATTGACCATCTATTGCATGCAAGAATATTGTGCATAGAAGGGGTTGCAGGAAATGGAATGTCAAAGTCATGGCCATTATTATTATTATTTTTTTAATCTACAGGAGAGAAAGCCCCGGGTACAACTAAGTATAACATAGTAACACACATGGTTTAATGGCAATTCAAAGTATTACAGAAATTCAAAAACAAATGAAGTAACACTCTGACTTTGAGAATAAGTAAAATGAAGAGATAGCACCCTAAAGGAACTACGTGAGGAAAGGTGCCAAAGTATGAAAATACGTTCAGTGCTGTGTTCAGTATGCATAAACCAGGAGTTGGCGCACTTTCTATAAGCCAGAAAGTAAATATTTAAAACTTTGTGAGCTCTAGGTCTTTACTGAAACTCTAAACTACTATAGTGCAAAGGGAGCCATAGACAATACATAAATAAATGTGCGTCAATAAAACTTCATTCCTAGACACTGAAATTTGAATTTCCTGTAATTATCATATGTCACAAAATATTATGCTTTGTTTTTTTCAATAATTTAAAACCATAAAAAAGATTATGAATTTGTGAGGCATGCCAAAATAGGCAGCAATTCCTAAATCCTGCACTAAACCACAGGGTATACTGAAGGCTGTACCATGAGAAAAGATAGAGTGGATCAAATTTAAAATACCTTTTTGTGGCGATTCATACAATGATATTATTACATACCCAGTAAAATCCCACATATTTTAGAAGAATGGTTAATGGCATTGAGATACGCTCAGGACATATGAAAGAAAAGCAGCTTACAAAATACGTATTGTATGGTCCTTCTTGTCTAGTTTCAAAATATTTACAATCTAAACTGCTGACATTTGATAACCTGGGTGTAGGGATTATGAAGAAATGTTATTTTCTTCATTGTCCTTACCTATATCTCCTACAATATATTAATGCATATCCTCTTTCTGTTAGCTATTAATGGATTTTGACAGAGAACCAACAATCAGTGCATGTCGTAAAATAATTCTGGTATTACCCTAGAATAAGTGACGGATTATGGAAGATAATGACTAGATATTGGGAGATAAATTAGGAGGCTAAGTGATAGTCTGAACAGGATCCAGTGTACTTAAAACAACAACTCTGGGAACAGAAAAGTGATAGAGACAAAACCCAAATTAACGTAATACAGGATGTGGGATGAGCACAAAATGACTGCAAGTTTCTATCCTGTAAGACTGAGAGTGGCAGTGTCTTAGGGAAAATGGGCAGAAGAGGAGGATAAACAGGTCTGGAGGCCGAGATGACACAGTTTTTAGACACTTTGAGGGTGAGCTGTTAATGTGGGATTCAGGTCTAGTTCTGGATCTCAGGAAAAAGGTCAGGATTTGCTATGTATATTTGGGACTGAGAAGTAATCTAAAATAAAAAAGAAAGCATAAGAGTGTCATGTTACAAAATCCAGGTATAAAGTTTCAAAGAGGAGATTGTCAGCTAAAAGGCTAGAAAGGTCACATGAAGAAAAATCTGGATTTGGTCACTGTAGACCAGGGATATATTGAAATCACATTTGTTCCTTTCCTGGGAAATACCTGAACAGGAACCAAATAGTGGTTTGCTGTTCATTTTTGGTTTTTACTTTTCGTGAATTAATTATTCCATCTGTTCTTAGTGTTTTGAAAAACTGGAATGTACACAGTATTCTTGAATGAATGTATTCTGTCCAATTGGGAGTTGGTGAAATTCTCTGAGATCTTCAGCTGGACAGAATTTTCTTGTGCACTGCTTTTACTACCTGTTCTCAAACTAAGGAAAGGAGGAGACCTAATGGTTCCATAATGGCACTCTCTCTTTCTCAGAAATCACTTATGTGGCTAATGGGCAGCTGCTCAGGTTCCCTTTTGGTATCCAAAAACTGTGCAGGGTGGAAGAAAGGCCTGTCGTCTTCACTAAACACAGTTAGGCCAGTGAATGAATTTTCATTCCTATGCCATTGGCCTTATGATGAATGCAACTCACTGATTCCTACATTTTTTTTTAACCTTTGCTATGCATTCATAAGTGTTCTGTGGAAATGGTAGAAAGTAGTATAGCATGGTGCACTCAGTGTTTGCTTCTGTGACCTTGGCAACCTATATCAAAAGGCTTCCAAACTCTGATGTGCATAATCCCTTGAGGCAGTGAAACTTCACCACAGAAACAACTGGGGTGCTAATATCTGTTTCATAGGGTTATGAAGATTAGATGAGACACTATTTGTAAAGTGCTTAACACAATTTTGAGCATTCAATGAATAGAAACTAATATTCTTTTTTGCCTAGTCTTTGTCATTCCAAATTTAAGAGTCCTCTATCTGAGAGTTTGGTGGAATTAGGTTGGTTTTGTTGTTTTTTTTTTTTTTTTTTTTTTTTTTTTTTTTTTTTTTTTTTTTTTTTTTTTTTTTGCTGTCTATGTACAATTGGGTACATGAAAGCCCTTGCACATGCAGCAAGTTCCTCGTACAGTCGTTTGCGTTCCTGGGAATATACAGACCGGTGTAGATGCACATGCCGTGGGAGGCATGTGTTTGCGTGTGGCAGGTGAGTGGGTGTGTGTTTATAAAACACAGTTTCCTTAGACGACTTCATTTCAATGAACTAATTCAAAAGTCATTTTCTCTTATCATGGTATCAACCAAGCTTAGTGGAAAGGTAATTAAAGGTTAATTGGTCAAAGGGGGAAAAAAAGAAGTACAGCATGGATGTTAGCCAGACCTCTTTAACTAAAAGTTCTGGAGCTCTCTTCTGTGTAACAGATTACTGAGTCCAGAAAAGTCTTCAAATCTTAAACAAATGGTCTTCTAAAAAGGCCTAAAGAAATTTAGGCCTTTATGAAGAGTAGGAAAAAAAAAATACTTGGGAATGGAAACCTTTCTATATCTATAATCTCACAAGGTAATAGCTGTCGAATATACTAGTGCTAAGGCCAGTTCTCTCCACAGCCTGCATAGAGAGACACTCTTAGTTGAGTGTGTGGATGATATGACTAATAATAAGTCATGCCCAGAAACATGGATCCTAGGTCTGGGGGAAAAGAACAATAAAGCTAGTATGTGAGGTAAAGGATAGATGAAGAACAAAGAATTCTTTGGGACCACAGGAGTGTCCTACTCCTTTCAGTGGGTTGCCAAATGGGGTGATGGAAATAACCCTCTTGAGCTATCTTTGATGTGTATGTTGTCTCAGACCCTATGTTCCTTCTGAATTTTCTGTAACATATTACCTTTGATTTATGTGAAATTTCCTGGTATCTATTTCTAAAACTTTCAAATGTTGATTTAAAAAATAGTTTTGGTAAGTTAATGGTTTAGAAGACTAGTATTTTGTTTCATTAATTTAGAATATTAAAGTTTATATTAATAGGAAAAGGGAATGAATATATTTTTCCTATGTAAAATTAAATGTATTTCTGTTATTTGTTTTGCTTTTCTTCTCTAAGTCATAACAAAGAAAAGTCAACAGAACAAACAAACCAAGGAATTATATTTTATATGGAGTGGATAGGTATGTACATGCGTGCCATTAATTTAAAAAAATAGTGTGTCAAATGGTTAACTCCAAAAGTCAAAGTCGATTGGTGGAAATTTATATCTGAGGACTTGTACTCTGTATAGTCACATAAGACTGGGATATAGGCTCTCACAGTTATCTTACAATTAGTAAAACAGTGTACTATAACCTGTTTTACTTATTTATAAATAGTATGATCTTTATCTGAAAGATGAGGGTAACTGAGGCTCAGAGAAGATTAAAAGACTTGCCTGAGGTTATAGAGTTTTTAAGTGCCATGGGTCCAAATCACATCTTCTCATTCAAAGTCCAGATCACTTTCCAATACACCAAAATGAAATACAACAATATGGAAAAAATCCTTAAGATTCAATTTCCATTTGTACAATATTATTACAAGATTTAGCACTATGTTTGTTATCTAGATAAAGACAGGGAACAGACAATGGTGCCTTTCTAGCACTCCAGCTTTTCTCTGAATCATCTGTAAATTTTGGACCCTTGTATTAGCAATTCTTCAAAGCTGGGATTCAGCATGAGAAAGGCAACACCAGTGATACTCTTGTCAATGATATGTATGGTGGGCTGATCACCCCATCATTTGTACAGCTTGTTTTTATTTTCCCTACAGGTAAAAGATGGACATCTAAGAGGTACAAGTGAATGTGCTATTGCTAGGCACTGTACATACTGAAATGTTTTTGCTTTGCTTGTCTATCAAACGTTCCTCAAAATTTATATAATGCCTTTCATTTCCAGCTGTTATTCATCATCTCTCAAAATCCAAAGAGATCATGAACTCTAAGTTTTTCATAAGACAATGGAAGGCACTTTCTGTGTCCATTGTAAGCTTAATTGATACATATTCTGTTTACTTGACACCAGCCAGTTCAGAATCAATTTAGGGTTGCAGTAGTTATCTTTAGAGCTCAAGTTTCAGGAATAACTGATAACTCCAGAGGGTGTCATTCGACGTAAATTGCATCTTTTAGAATTGTGCAATGTGGCAGACCAGTACTCTTAACTTCCTTATATTTCTATTTTAATGGTGCCTGTTGCCTTTAATGAAAGTACATAAGGAATAAAGTTTGAGTAAATAGATTCAATTAATAACTATATGATGAGCACCTACGATGTGTATAGCACTTTGGAGATATAAAAAAGGTATTTGTCATGGACCCAAATACCTAACAATCTTTCAGAAGGAAAAAGACTGAAACACATGACACAGATGTGTATGAATACTTAATGAAAAATGTAACAAAGTACCACTGAATAATCAAGGGCTACAATGGCTAGTACAGGTGAAAGAGAGGTAGGTGAAGTGTTTTTGAGAGCGCACTACATTTCAGGGACTACAAATTGATTATATAGTTTATACTCATAAAAATCTGAGGTATGTTGTATTATATCAAGTTTACAGACGAAGAAAACAGTCTTAAATATATTTTCAAAAGATACAGAAATAATAAAAGACACATCTAACGACTGAGTCTTGCTCCAACTCCATAAAAACATTATTTTGGAGGTGAAGAAAAATAAGACTCAGAAGTAACTAACTGCAAGTTCCAAATGTACAAAATTAAACCTCAAACTTGAACTCAGGTCTTCTATAATACTTCTAATTGTTATTTTTCCATTATACCATACAACCTCTCTCAGATGATCTTATGAATAGTTGTGAATCAAAGTGATAAAATGAGACATTTCTGTTAATTTTATCTTTTAAAAACAGATTTGATGTGCCATAAATATACTTGCAAAAATTTTGCTCAGAAGACAAAGTGCCAGCAGAAAATACTGAGAAGGTAATTACCCGTAAGTGAAGACTATCATGTATCCCTACTAGCACTTTTTTGGTGCTTGCCCCATTTGCTTTTATTAAAGTTAATTTTTATTTAATTTACAAAATTAATTCAGTGTTTCCACTGGAATAATATTACTTATTCTAAACTATGGCTCAGATGTTAATTAGGTCAAATTCATAATCCTGATATTTTACTGGTAGTTTCAAGAGACTCAGGAACCCAATTTAGTTCCTCAAAAGGTTCAGGGAAGATCTGTTCTTCACTTAACTGAATTATGCAAATATAAAACAAAGCTACTTAATTTTCAGTGTAAAGAAAAACCCTATTTAGAAAAGTAGATTAAATATAAATGAGTTTAAAATATTTATCAGAACTAATGATAATGATTAGCACCAAACATTTTTGCTAAGTGATGCTGAGAGAATGATTTACATGCATTCTCTCATGTACTCTTTACAATAGTTAAATGAGGTCTGACAAATCATCTGTATTTATAAATGAGAAAACCTAGGTTTAGAAAAGTTAAGTAACTTGCCTAAGGTGACAGATCTAGTTATAAGCAGACTAGGGAATTCCAATCAGGGAAGTTTGCTTATTAAAATATAAAAGAAAATAGGAGAGAATTCAATGGTAGTATGAAACAGATTCATACCACTAAGACTACAATTTGGGGAAGGTTAAAGAATTAGAAAAAACTTTTATAATAGATTTTAATCCCCTTAGAAGGTACATATATCACCAAAGAAAAAAGCAATTTTGAAGTATTGAGAAAATATGATGAAGGGCCTATAAAGGTTTTATGAGGCTTAAGATTAATCTACAACCCTTAATTTTCACTTTAAACAATACTCAGTTGCAGATATAGTTTTGTACATTAGTGGTACACAACTTACAATTCACAGAAATTCAACAGGAAGACATAGAGGGCTACAAAATATAAAGGCTTAACACCCAAGAAAGTACTTTGGCATTGGAGCCTAAAGCCTACCACTAAGGGTGATTTTTTAAAAGTAGTATATGGTATTATGTTCAAATGTGCACTTTCACTAGAGAATACCTCAAGAGTATTATCCAAAGTACAGGTATTATTTAAAGTAGATAGAAGTAGAAAGGTAGGTTTTCTCAAGAGCTACTAAGCTAAGAAAGCTAAGACCTAAGAAAAATGCACAACTTGTTAAAGTTGGGGAAGTCAAGGAAACAGTTTTGAGAAGTTTTTTTTCTCCTTTGTAAGCCTACTTAAATATATTTGTCACAACTGGTGGTCTCTAGGATTTATGATTCACTATTATAGGGGCTAATAATTTTTGAAAATTGACATCTAGAAATGTCTTTTCAGAAGTACTCAAAGCCAGGAAATACCTCTGGAGTATGTTTCGTGGGTTTCCCGCATCTCCTTCTCTACAAACTGCCTTTATCTGAATCTGATCAACTTTAAAAATGAGGTAATATAATGCTGATGCTACAGATAAATGCTTCTGAGAATACAAAATATTCCTTAACCATCAGTATCTCACCGTCTTTCATTTATTCTCCAGTGAACTAATTGAATGGATATTTTTTTCCATTTACTGATAGGTTTTTAGCTCAGGATTTGTGCAATCTCTAATTTATTACCAGAATCATTCACAAGAAGAGTTAACCACTTTGGTACCGCGCTCACTGGCCGTGAAACCTTGCCCACAGCCGGCAGTGACGGCGAATCCGTTTTGCTCTTGTGTGATGAGGAAAGCTTTAAAGCACTGACTGAAAGCTTGTTTCACTTTACAGGCAAGCTTTAGGAAAATAACTATAATAACTCCTACTAAGGACTTGTTAGAAGGTCACAGATTCGTAGTAACTTATTAGCTGAACGTACACACTGCAGAGATAAAAGCTTGTGGCTGTCGAGTATAGTCGACTCGACGCTCGTACCGATGTGGTTAATAAAATTTCTGAGGAAGTTGGAAAATGATACAATGGACTAAAAACAAAACCCAAGGCCATGTAGACTATTACTAAGAATTTTAGTATATATATGTGCTAGAATAAAAAAGAATGATTTTTAAATACAAGTTGGTAATTTTTTTGTTGTTCATAATGTTTCCCTCTACAGTATTTGGTTGTTCCATATGGATACTGTAAATGTTATGAAGGGAAATCTGTAAACACTGTACAGATTTATGGAAGCCTGGTGAAAAATTCACCATACAAAAGGAATAAAAATTCTCAAAAGGGCTGAAGAGAAATATTGGAAGACTTTAATGTGATATGGGAAGAGATAATTAGAGGAATTATTTAAATTGGACAATGGAATAGCTGGATAACTAAGTCATGCAATTCAGATACGAAAGAAATAATAGTATCAGTTTGACGATTGACTAATTCTCTCTTCACATCTCTGAGAACCAAATCAAAGACTCCATACCCTTCCCACTAGCAACAAAGAAAAAAAAATACCTAGAAATATATTTAAGGAGGTAAAAGACCTCTACTGGGAAAACTAAGAAACACTGAGGAAGGAAATAATAGCAGAGGACATAAGCAGGTGCAAAACCATACCATGCTCATGGGTGGGCAGAATCAACATTGTTACAATGTCTATAGTACCCAAAGTGATATGCAGATTCAACGCAATCCCCATTATAATATCAACATCATTTTTTTGCAGATCTAGAAAAAATCATTCTATGCTTCATATGGAACCAGAGAAGACCCCGTATAGCAAAATCAATCTTAAGCAAAAAGAACAAACTGGAGACCTCAATTTACCAAACTTCCAGCTATACTACAAGGCTACAGTAACTAAAAGAGCAGGGTTCAGGCACAAGAAAAGAGACATAGACCAAAGGAACGGAACTGAAAACCCAGATATAAAACCGTCATCTTTGACAAAGCTGCCAAAAACACACAATGGGGAAAAGAATCCCGAATTCAATAAATGGTGCTGGGAAAATTGGATAGCCACATGTAGAAGACTGAAACAGGATCCATACCGCTCACAAAAATCAACTCACAGTGGATAACAGATTTAAACCTAAGACATGTAACTATAAGAATTCTAGAAGAACATGTTGGAAAATTTCTTAGACATTGGCCTAGGCCAAGAATTTATGAAGACCCCAAAAGCAATCACAGCAACAACACAAATAAATGGCACCTGATCTAACTAAAAAGCTTCTGTACTGCCAAGAAAATGATCACGAGAGCAAACAGACAACCTACAGAATGGGAGACAATATTCGCATGTTACACATCGATAAAGGGCTGATAGTTAGAATCTACATACAACTCAGGAAAAGCAGTGAGACAAAAACAACCCCATCAAAAAGTGAACAGAAAGGAAATACAGGCCTTTTCATTCTTTCATTAGAGACAAAGGAAATGAAATAGTTATTTCTTTAATACAACCTAAGAGAAATTAGTTTAAGAAGTAAACATATGTCCAATTATTAACAACTATATAGCACATCCACTGTAATGTCTCAGAATGAATTTTCAACATCTTTCCAATTATGACAAACTGGTGAAAATCTTATGAGATACTCATTATGACATCTAGTGACCATTTTATCATTTAATTTTTCCCTTTTAGGTTGGCTGATGTTGAAAATTTTGCAGAATTCAAAAGAAAATGAAGAGATAATGAGAAAACAATTTTGTAAATGAAATCACAATTGTGATTAGACAAAGAGAAAAAATTTTGATGAAGTCCATAAAGTTTAAAACTCATTTTCTTATATGTACATATACAATATATGTAATAATGTATATATATATTTATCTATAAAATGAAATGATACCCTGATGCCTTGTATCTCCTTTGTATAGTCCACTATGCTGAACACATGGCAGGTGCTCAAAACTTGTTTGAGTGAATTTAAAAACACAGCAAATCGAGTTAGGTACTTTATATTCTTATATATTAACCTCTGAAATTCCATTTACTCTATACTTAACAATAAAAACATCACATTAGTATAAAGATATTACCTGTAAGGATAGCCATGGTACTTGGAACGAAATATTGAAAGCAGAAAACTGAAGAAGAACACCACCAGGCCTAATCCCACTAGGCAAATTACTAGAAAGAGACAGAAAATACCATTAGTGTCTAAAAACATGCAAATGACCACCCAAATGTTTATATTTTTAAAATGCATTCAATTACAGTATATGTACATTTAAGAGTTCATGGCAGATACAGGTACAACACCAGATAATCCACAATACAGTGTATTCATTATTTTCCATTCTTAATGAAAATGTACTATTTGGGGTATGAAAACAACAAAATTGACTGATCTAAAATGCCCCAGAGGGATCAAAACATGTGATAAACCACAAACTAGATTATCAGCCCCTGCATTACAAAGAGTTGGCTATATTAGCAGGGACATTGGCATTAGGATGCCATCAGTATTTCACAAATAAATACATAATTGTAGGTTATTGCCTCCATGAAAACATATTACTTAGAAATAGTTGATCCCAGTGTACAGAAGGGCCAGGAATAAAAGCTTAGAGGATAAGAAATACAATCTCAGAGCCAAACAGGAAAAAAAAAACCCCTCAATAGCAGGTAATAGTGTCAAGGTGGTGATGTTTTACAAAGAAATAGAAGGCATGCATCATAGAATATGCAGTGGTCTAGCTTTTCAATATTACTCTGTCCCAGAAAGTTGATGTTGGAAAACATAATTTTTCATTTCCTTTTTATTATGGTTGGAAAGATTTTACTCTAATGCAGATAAGTAATAAAATATGTAAGGTTTTCTTTACATATATATTTTGGTTATTTAATTAAACATGATTTATTGCTATTAAAATAATCCTACATGTGCTTATAAAATTTAAATGCTTAAAATCTGAGCCAATTAAATGTAGATATGTTCAATATATTTAAATAAATTTTCTTTATGTTCCATAAATTAGTAGTGCTATGTCTTGATAAGAAATGTCTAAACATCTTTTAAGAATAAAAGGTTTGTACAATATTTACACTTTCATTAGTTTCGAGGAATTGTGAAAAAAGAGATTAAAATCACTAAAGCAGAACAACACAAGGAAGACCAAACAGATCTATATGCTTATATAATAATGAAGTATGATTTTAAAAAACATTTTTCTAGCATATAAATGAAACCAGGTTACTTATAATCCTGGAAATCAGGGAATAGGTAAAGCATGATGGCATTGTCAAAATATGGTCTACAAATCTGTCAGTTTTTGTTAAGCTCTGCAGGAATATCATTTTGTAAGTTTTAAATATAAATTGTGAAACACTAAGTATTTCTAATAGTATCCATTTGCAGCCTCTATGACATTTCATTTCTGACAACACTCATGCAGTTGAACTTCAAATGAGTATTGGCAGAAAATACTCCAAAAAGTAGATTTCCCGAGTATCACACAATGAGAAAGATCTTTTAAAAAAATTATGGAATATCCAAGTATGACACACACCAGGCCCTAGATATAGCATATGAACAACTTTGCTTACAACAATTTTATTAAACCTACAATAAACTACACAATGATTTACTTTATACTTTTCTAAATCTGGCATATTATCAAACACTTTTTTCCTTTCCCTTTTATCTCTTTTTTGTTTTCCACAGGAAGAATAAAGCATTCTTTTCATTCCCTTTGCTGCTTTTAGTAGCCTCTCTAGGTTGTGTTCAATAGGAAATGAGGCTCAAAATACATGATCAAGGATAAGAATATATTTACTTGAGTCTACGCAGTGGAACACAATAATGCTACTCAAGTACTT
The DNA here is from genome assembly GCA_008086735.1 of Cheirogaleus medius. Classification (NCBI taxonomy): domain Eukaryota; kingdom Metazoa; phylum Chordata; class Mammalia; order Primates; family Cheirogaleidae; genus Cheirogaleus; species Cheirogaleus medius. The sequence continues at coordinate 14,270,549 of VBSM01001927.1, forward strand.
GTACACAGGGAAGGGAGAAGGAGTGTATGGGGTAAAGGGTTAGTAATTACTAAATGAACCATGGCTGCCCATATGAAAAGAAAATACCATGATAAGACAGAAGCATTCTGACCTGAGCATTAATAATCATAGTTGTATCACATCATAAATAGAAATCACATCAGAATCAAAAGGGAGTAATTTTAACATATTTCCAAGGGATGTCTCCCTCTCTCTCACACACACGAATAAATGATGTGGGGTGGATGTTGAAGTTATTATAGAAACATCTATTGAGAGGGAAGTAGGAAGTAGTGATTTTATAAACTCAGGATCCTCAATGTGATATAAAATTTACCATGTATCTATTACTATTACTTCCCTTAATGATAGGATATATGATAAATATAATTACATTAAGATTATATACTCATAAACATGATGTCTCAATCCCAAGAACATCACATTCTTTCCTCAAAAGATATAAAATGATATTCAACAATGCTTATGTACACAAAGTAACGCACTCATTTCTTCTGTAGTTTCTTTACAACCATGCATAGGTAGCATCATAGGAAAACAGGGCAGTCTAACGGCATATTACTTCCAAAACGTTTCAACACCTAAGACTTCTAAATATTCAGAAATCACTATAATTCATTTATATACATGTCACACTAGCTAAAAATCCCATAAAATAAGTCTGGATTTTTATTTTACATGTCTTAAGAAATCATTAGTCTTTTTCAGATACCTATGCGTCTCATACATAAATTCTGGGTTTTAAAAAGTTCAGAAATGCAAACTGTAATGAGAAAAATTTTAATTACAGGTTTGTGGAAGTATAATCATATAGGATAATAACTTGATATTAATTATAGAAACATCTGTGCCATGAAACATTAATTCTAAGGCCCTCTCTCCTTTCCTAACCTATGTTCCTATGTATTCTTCTCTTTTTGCTACCAAAATTTGTTACTTTAGAAAACTAAATTTTTCCTTATACAACTCTTTGAGAAGAATCATCCCACCAAAGGAAAGAACATAATTAACTTGCTTAAGAACACAATGCTGGAACTTGATGGAGTTGTTAATTTGGGCCTATTAACAGAAAAGGCAAAGCTCCTTGAAAAGATAGTTTCAGGAGATGCTCCCTTTCTTAAATGTTGATTAAAAAAAGTTTGGAAGTAACTGGAAGGTAATACACACTTTAGAGTACAAAACCTGTGCAGAAACTTCTCCCCCATCTAAGTCAGGCTTTTAGTGCATACCTCATTCTTGTGGCACAGGGAACATATAATGTGCTAACAAAATCTCTAAAGACTCTGCCCACAAAATTTTCCATCCCTCTCTGTATGGCAGATACTACAATACAGACTGCAGCTTCAGGAGAGAGGGATCAGAGCACCCCTAACAAGGAAATGATAGTTCTTTATATGCAATTCCAGAAAATCACCTAATCCTTTTTTGGAAGAAATATATTTTCAAGTACGTGCACACACACATCCTAGAAATAGAAAAAAGCAAAAAAAAAATCATCTTCAAAGCAGACCAGTTCTTTGAAAGTTTATGTTCATGAAGGGCCTTTATATATTTCCCATTTGATTTAAATGAATCTTAATATCAAAACAAAAATACCAACATAGAGACTTACTCCGTCTTTTTCCAACATCTCCTTTGGAAGTTGCTGCTTCATTTAGAAGAACCATCCCCATGGTGATAGCAGCATCTGCAGTAGTTGTCAAGGAGACCGTAGAAATAGATGCAAATAAAATCTATTTTTCTGGATCCGAACACAATGTTTCAGAATGGTTAAATTACAAATGCACACATAAATACAATTGATTATATAACATAAATTCACTATTCTTTGTGTATACAAATATGCCTTCATTTTTAAAATTTGTGAGATTTTGAAAGTCTAATTTTAAATGCTCTTAAATTCCAGGACTTTCACAGTGCATATAAATTATATGGACTCTCAAAACCAGTTATAACATTTCACACTATACATAAAGATATGCACTACTTATAGTCAAAGTGACACATTTCATTGGCAATCACAGAAAATTATAATGTATTCAGCATGGTTTCTTTTTTTCACAATGTGTTTGTGTATGTTGGTATGCATCATAGCTTTCTTCTTCCTGACTACTAAATTTGTTATTTTATAGATTATTCTGTTGAGTTAAAGAAATCTTTACTAAGGTCAGGTATCATATCAGTTGGAAATTTTGGGGTATCCAATTATAAGGATTACAAAAGCAAACAAGCACATAATAATAAAACACTTTAATGAATTTAGCAAGATCTTGAGCTAGTCAGTTGACATTTTAAGAATGAGAACACAAAATTATTTCTGTATTTAATATCTTTCAACAGGATATGTTCATGCCATGCTGAAAGATGCCAAAAATTAAGAAAATGATAGCTTTTTACATTTATGAAAACATTCTTTGCCATGTTATTAAAACGTTTCTGACACTGTCTACTGTTTTAGAACTCATCAATTCTAGAAATATATTTATTATGTATTCTGCCCAAATGACTAATGGATTAAAAAAATGAATGAAAAATAAAAATTCTAGGCCAGAAATTCCTTAATTTGCTTAATTAATTTTATTATGCTTTTCTTATATTCATTTCTACCACTATATGGGAGGAAGTCAGAGAAAATTCTGTAGAGTATATATTTCCATGATGAGTCTGTTTTGATAACCATATTATTGAACTTCTCATTATTAATAATGTCTATTTTCATGACCATATTATCCAACTTCTAGATAATAAATGCCTGTCTTATTTAGTTAGGCATTTATGCTTACACTGACCTCTCTACAAAAATGATTTTTCAAACTATTTATTTTTAGCATTGGAACCCCTTCTGGGGAAAAGAACAGAAATAAAACCTTGGTCGGAAGCCAAAGAGAAAAAGCCCCCACCCGCCCTGTGCAATGCCAACCCACTCTGCCAGCAACACACATATATAACATAAAACCACTGCTAAATTTTTAGAGATCCATGATACGCAGTTTGAAAACCACGGAAATTTGAATAATCACTTAATTCCTGGGTTTTAATTATGTAGCAATGGCCTGAAAAGGCTATTATAAGAGAATGACTATTTTGTAGTACAGTATGATAGTAAGCAGGTAGACTTTAAGGATTCATTATTCTTAAAAGCGTTTTGCACAATCTACACATATAAATTAACTGAGTCTACAGTCACAGGACATTACTAATAATAAAATGAAAGAAAAGATTAAAAACTTATATCACTAAAACTGTATGTAGGGAATTTCTACTGCTTAACTCAGTTTTTTGGAGCAGACAGATGTGGCTGATGTGGATCTTTAACAAGAAGTCATTAGGTTTCCTCTTTAATCTTTCTCTGCAACATCCTTTTATATTCAAGTATAAATTTTAATCTATGCATTTAAATATACAAATTTAATCTGATAATTCAGACAGAATTAATTCTAAATTATTTTAACTATGACAAAATATATTTTTATAAATATTCAAAATATAAGTGACATTTAAAATGAATTTATGTACATATTAAAACATAAATTCATTTTATGATTGCATATGCTAAGTAACTTTCTCAATTTCATTAATAAATTGTGGGGAAAATGGCACTATTTCTATGACTGGGGAAAACAAGGTTCACAAAATTAAATGCTTGACAATTTTAATGAGAGTAAAGCCATATATTAAAATATTCTCAGGGTCAAATTTTATACACACAAACACATTTACACAAATAGATGTATCTATTTATAAACACATAAAAACATGATCTCAGGGAAAATTATATTAGTCAAAAGTATATTTCATTGGACATTAATTATGGCCACCCAAGTATAACATATCCCTATAAATGTATCTTCATATAATTTTTACTGATCTCCCTCTTACATGTTGGAATTATACATGTTTATATCACAATGTTAAAAACTATGAGTAACATGTTTTTTGTTTAGATTGCTTTTGGATTTTACACAAATTCAATGTGGTGACAGAAAGTTATATGATTTTTGTAATCATATATGCCTTAATTTTTAAAATTTATAACCTAAAACTTCATTTTGTGAGATTTTTAGAGTCTAATTCTAAATGCTCTTAAATTCCAGGACTTTCACAATGCTTATAAATTATATGGACTCTCAAAACCAGTTATAACATTTCACATTAAATATGTTCTAAAATTAGCAGAAACTAGTGTTTTCTCTTAAGAAATATCTAAACATCTTTTAAGAACAAAACTTTTGCTTTATCTGACTGATAGCATTTAACTTGTTTCCAAATGTTTGCTATTACAAATATTCCTTCAAAGAATATCTTATTACAGGTCTCCTAGTGTACTTGTACAATATTTTCTCTAGGGTCTATACTTAGAGGTAAAATTTTTGAGGGGTTGGGTATGTGTATTTTCAAATTTATTAGGTATAATCATATAGCCCTCTGAAATGAACAAAAAAATTTCAATTTTTCTTACATTTTACTAACATAATATTGTTAGACTATTGATTTTATCAAACTGATAAGAGAAGAACTGTATTAATAGCTTCCCACTTGATTGTGAGCATGTTTTATGTTCATTCCCTTTATTGTTTAATCTTTCATGTACTGCTTATTCCAACCTCATTTTTCCATAAGCACATTTGCTTTTTCTTATTAACTTCTAGGACAGCTTCACTTTTTTTTCTTGATATCAATCTTTTTTCCGATTAGATCCTTTTACTGTAAGGATATACAGGTGTTTTTTGATTTTCATAGTGCTTGTGTTAATCTTAAAAATTACATTTCTATAAATTATTGTTTCATACAGATTCTCCTACTTTATGGCTTGTCTTATGTTATGTAGAGGGATTTAATTTTAATGTGGCCACATTTATTAATCTTTTCCTTTATGAGTTTTGGTAGTTGTGTCTTGCTTTTGAATTTCTACCCTTAGGTCTTTTTTTTTTTTGAGATAGAGTTTTACTCTGTTGCCCAGGCTAGAGTGCTGTGGTGACAGCCTAGCTCACAGCAACCTCAAACTCTTGGGCTCAAGCGATCCTCCTGCCTCAGCCTCCCAAGTAGCTGGGACTACAGTCATGCTCATGCAGCACCATGCCCAGCTAATTTTTTCTCTATATATTTTTAGCTGTCCGGCTAATTTCTTTCTATTTTTAGTAGAGACAGGGTCTTGCTCTTGCTCAGGCTGGTCTCGAATTCCTGAGCTCAAGCTATCCTCCCACCTCGGCTGCCCAAAGTCCTAGGATTACAGGCCTGAGTCACAGGGCCCTGCCTCTACCCTTAGGTCTTAAAAACTTTCTCTAGCCTTTTCTTTTAATAGCTTCAAAGTAAGTCAGTTAATGTCTTTCTGCTCAGAACACTCTAATAGCTTTCCATCTCACTCTGAGTAAAATCTAAACACCTCTAAATGCCCCGAGGCCATACATGATTTGCACTCCAACCAAAGGCCAATACTTCTCTGACCTTTGGCTCCTAACTCTTGTCCTAGCTATTTTTCCAACAAGTCAGGCACTGCTCTGCATCAGCACCTTTGAAGTTGTTATTGCCATTGCCGGAAGCGCTCTTTGCCCAGATGTCTCTGTAACTCACTCCCCCTCACGTCCATCAGGTCTCTGCTCAAATAAGATCTTACCAGAGAAGCCTCTTCTAACCTATTTTCTTTATTCTGCTGCTTTTCTCTACAACGTTATTTTTAAAAGAACTTTCAGATTGTATATATGTATTTTTTATTTACTTTTGTCTTTCTCCTGGCCCTACCATGTTAGCTCCAAAAGGACAGGAACTTTGTTTTTGTTCACCATCTTACTCAGTACCAACAACCCTTTGATGCAAGTATTATCATCTTCTGTTTACAAATAATGAAACTAAAGCCCAGAGAGGTCTGAATAACTTGCTCAAAGTCACAAAACTAGGGAGTGAAAAGATTCAAACCAAAAAAAGCATAAAAGAAATGAAGTAGGATGGTATCAGCATTAGATAAAAATGGTAACAAGAGTAGGGTTAAGGAACAAAATCAGGCCTGGCACAGTGGTCACGCCTGTAGTCCTAACTCAGAGTCCTAACGCTCTGAGAGGAGGCTGAGGTAGGAGGATCACTTGAGGTCAGGAGTTCAAGACCAGCCTGAGCTAGAACGAGGAGACTGATAGAAAAAATTAGCCGGGAGTGTGAGCTACGCTGACACCATGGCACTTTAGCCCACTAGCCCAGCAACAGAGCGAGACTCTGTTGGGGGTGGGGAGATGACAAAATCACTAGCTTGATTTTAGCATAAAATATCCTTATGTTAAACATAAAAATCTTTTTTATAAAGCACAAGAGCATTAAAAAATCTTTTACTACTCCAAGAACACATTCATATTACAATTTTACAAACAAGTTTGTTAATTTCTCATAAAACTGTTTCAAACATGCTTATCTAGATTATGAATTTATCTTTATATCATTTCTTTATATTTCATGTTGCTTTAAATCATATTCTCATATTGTTTTTCTTGGGAACGAATATGGTAATAATGTAGCATTTTTCAAATTATACATCAAATTATACATTATACAGAGGTCACACAATATACAAAATCCCTATTATGTTAAATTAAGGCAGGAATGCAATAGAACACTCAAGTCTAACAAAATTTTGAGACTTCAGCATGTCAAAAATCTCAGCGGATCTTCAATTATCATTAACTATATGTGCTAGGAGTAGATGTAAGTGTAAGGAATATGCCCAGGAACTCCACTCCTATGAAGCTATTCTTAAATATGGCAAAATATAAAATACTAAAAAAGTTTTAATATACATACAAAAATGTTTATTTTAGAATAATTTATAACAGTGAAAAATTAAAAATGTAAATGTTCAACTATAATGTATGGTACATATAAGTGATAGATTAAGTAGCTGTATAAAATGAAGCTGACAAAGTTCTTAACAGAGCAACATATAATAATTTAGTCATCATACCAAATGAAAAAATATGTATGTATAACTATAACCTCCTCTCTTTTAAAACAAATACAAAGAAATGATTGCAGGGAAAGAAAGATAATAAATAGTACCAATTGTTTTGGGGGTAACAAAGCTGTCTAATATTGTTTTCTTCATTGACCACAACCTACAGAGCAGGAGTTGGCAAACTTTCTGTAAAGAGACGGAAAATAAATATTTTCGGCTATTCTAGCTATATGGTATCTGCTGCTACTATTCAACTCTGCTGTTGTAGTAGAAAAGTAGTCATAGGCAATGCATGGCTGTGTCTGTGTTCCAATAAAACTTTATTTATAAAAATACTAGGCAGGCTGGATTTAGCCAGCACTGGTCCTAGTCTGCCAATCGCTGTTATAGAGGTTCTGTGGCGGTGCCAGAAAAACCTATATACTATTGCATGTGCCTGGAATTTACCTTTATTCTTACTTGAAAATAAAGAAATGCAAGGATTTATCAAACATTTCTGCATAGAACCCCAACATAGGATTTTTAAAGCAAAGGGACTACTAGACATGGGTTGTATATAACCCCAAGGTAAAACATTTTGTTAGAAAGCAGCAGAGTCAGTAAACAGGTATAATCTCTTCTTCAGCAGGTTTCTTGTAAAAGTGAGTTTTCTATGCTTTAATAAGAAAAGAGCAGTGAGCCTATTTTAAACATGATGGCTGTAATTAAGATAGATGCATTAAATTAAATGGCTTTAAAACTTGCTAACCTCCCTCTCTTTATTTTAAGATACATTTTTAACTGAAGGCCATTCAGAGTTGAGAATCTTGAAGTTTCATTTTATCAACTAAAACATTTTTGGCTAAAAAAGAGTCTACATAATACTTATTATTTGGGGGAAAAAATCACATTTGTAACATAACAATCTTAAGTTTTAGATAGAGAAGCTAGATGATCATCTGCCAGGGTTCATATGTAGTATTTCTTTCCTTCATCGGGTGGAAGACTGACTAATGAAAGACCTTCCAAATCTGAGAAGATTCTGTGTATGACTCTTGAATAGATTCTTTTCTGCCAATTAGACTGATTAGTGTAGCCATCTATCTAGTTGTGCCTTATTGAATTGTCCCAACAGTAAAAGAGCAACAGATATAGGCCTCCATCCTTCACCCCATACACACACCTGGTCTAGTTTATGTATTACTTTGCATATTTGTATTAATATCATAGCAATACATATTTCAACTACTGTGTACACTCCAGTTTCTTTGTTGATCCTGTTGACCATTTTCCTACTGCTTAGAAATTCGAAACATTGACACAATCTCAAGTAAAATAGAAGCTGCTATTTGTGCAAATTATATACAATACCCATGAGACACTGAGCATCCTATGGAACTAGTAACACATACACTTACATTACATTATAATCCATTCTCAATTGCACATAATAAGTTTACTGTTGCTCCTAGGAGGGGAATCAGGATTTTGTAAATTTAAAGATAAATTAGTACAGATATTGAAAAAAATGTTAGCACATTATAGAAGACTTAAAAGAGTCTAAATGTAAAACTATCTTCAACTTGCATACATCATTAATTTTATTCTATATTATTTTTCTCCTTGGATATAACACATTAAAATAAAAGAAACATTTGTTCTCCATCAGAGACTGAACACAAATGCAGAGTAAAACCATATTCTACCATAATAAATGGAAAACAAATGTTTTTCACATAGAAAAAGCAATGTGATCTTTATAAGAATAAATTATGTTAAAATATTTTTAAATCACTATTGCTAGCATCACCTTTGCTTTTATATCAGCACTTTTACTTCCAACTGATACTTATTTCATGTCATCTTCTTGAGATCCCAGCACTTACAGGATGCAGAGACTTAAGGGACAGTAGGTCAGAGCTAGAACTCATGTGTTCTGTATCCACTTCCAAACACAGACCATATCCTGCTGAATTCAGTGGGATCATTCCTGTCTATGACCAATGGACACTAACTATAATTTGGTTTGGTTGGAATTTTAAATCAAGTTTTAAATGACATTACCCTCCCCCACCCTGAGAATGCCTACTGGTAGAAACAGTCACAGATTAGTTAATAAAATAATATTATATATTTCTGCAAACATTTCTTTAAATGTGAAATGCTTTTTTTATGAAGACAAACCACTACTTGAAATTCCACGTCTATTTTACTGTGCCATACTTATAGGTGTATGTAGTAAGAAAAGCAGATTTTAAGTTATCTCATTAAAAGACATGTATGAGGTTTTGAAATTAAAATTCTATAACCAAAAACATATCCTGCCTTAATCTTATTTGATGACTATAGTTCAAATTTTCTACTCTGAGAAATTACATAAAGGGTTTTATATATAATTTATTTCATACACATATCAATTCATGCAATTATGTTTTTAAAAACTGTATGTTTGCACTTCAATAATATTCCAGTTAAGATACATGTGTCTCAGCCTGAGTGTTACTGAATTTTGGACATTTGAAATCTTAAGAAAGTAATTATAACTGAACATTTGCAAAATTATTTGCCATATATCTGTCTCTCCGTTTAGCTGGTAAATTTCAAACCATCAGAGACCTTGCTAGGTTTGGCAACTTTTTGCACCTCAGCACACAGGTATATGCATTATATGTGTGCATTTATATTTACATATTTCCCACACTCGTTTTTTTTTTTGGTAATGCTAGAGGGTGTAGTGTTTGTACAAAGACATGAGGGAGTAACTAAAGAAATATCAGCATATCTGCTATATCTTCAGTAAAATGATCCTTCAGAAATACATAACAAACATACGTTTACTATATAGTTTTGTGAGAACACTACTGGCCTACTCACCACCAAGGTTTTGATTTATTGGGAAAATATTACTGAGTAGAAAAAAAATGGGTTTAAAAAGTTCATGACTGATTGGCTTTATGATCTTAATCAATTTAAACAAACCCTTTTTCATCAATCAAATATGAGGCCTGTCCATCTTAGGAATTTTGTTAAGCTAAATATTTCTCTCCAAACCTTGTTTTCCTCCTGTATTTCTTAATTTTGTTAATAGTAAGCTATCCTCCAACACATACCTGAGCTAGCATTAGGTGAGTAAACAAATGTAAGCAAGGAATAAGCTGAGTTATGCATAATTCTATGTATGTATCCAAATATGTGTAATTGTGGAATAAAAATATTGAAAACTAATACACAGGAAGAAGACAGTCTATGTTTCTCAATGAGTTTCAGAAAGACAGTGTTTAGTTTTCCTCCAGTATAAACTGGAGACATACAATCTCTCCTCAAACTTCATTTCCAAGGTCAAGCTTTCTCATAGCGTCTTCTTCTTATCTTGTAAATTACACGACTGGATGGGTTCAACAAATTTTACTCTAGAAAAATTAAGTCATTTCAATATATTCCCAATAGTAAGTTTTAGAATTCTGATAAATACTGTAACTATGATCACAGTATTTTTTCCTGATCATCTACATCTTTTATCAAATGCTAAAGAATCAACCAATAAATATGTATTTATGCATGCTATCTGGAACCATCAAATTTCTAAGAAAGATGAGAAATATAGGAGGGATAAACCAACTGGTCTTTAGTAATTTCTAGATGCTTTATGTGTGTTATCTCATTTACTTCACACAGAAATGCCATGTGGTTAGTATTGCTAGTTCTGATTTTACAAATGAGGAAGTCTGTGAGCTTACTGAGAATTATACGTGCTTTAAACACTTCCCAACCCTTTTCCTCATCATAATTTAATACAACGTCATGACACAACCAAGTAATAAAACACAAAAATGTCAATGTTGTTAAAAAGATAGTCTTTTCCACCCAGATTAAAAGTAATAAGTTTAAGATGGCATGACTGACACTGATTCGTGAAATTATACGTCACAGACCATAACAAAGTGTAGTATTTAAAAACTTAAGTACCTTTACAACCAATAGTCCAGGGAGAAGAAAACTGAATTCTAATCCTAATTCCTCCCCTAACCAAAGGCAAGTCAATAAACTTTTGTGAGCTCTAGTTTTCCTACATGTAAAATACAGTTTTGGCCTAGATGAGTTCTAAGACATTTAAAGGTTTATAACTATGATTATATAAAATACTGGAGAATTTGGTCTAGACTACTTCATTTGAATATGAATAACCGGGATAGTTATCAAGTTTTATAAATATAAACTTGTAGTATTTTTAAACTTTAAATACTGCACATACGATACTATAGGCACACTTTAAATTCTCATAATGACTCAGTATGTTCAAGTAACACTGTAAATTTAACCTTCAAACATTTCACAAGACTCACACAAACATCAAGTTCCCCCAAAATAGAGCTGTTTGCCCAAAGAGTAACTTTACTTCATTCTAAGAATATTCAGATTAGATACTTAAATATTACCTCTTTATTATTCTGCTATCTTCTTTACCCCTCAAACTCCAACTCATAAATTACACAGTATGGTCTGATTCACAACAGTTAGTCTGATATGACCAAAAAGAGATGTCTAACTATCCTAACTCTCCCTCTTCTGACTTGTTACATATTCAAGGGAAGCAGTATTAAGATAATTCCTTTTTTACATTGCTATTTATATCATAAAGCTCTTTTTTTCTCCCCATTGAGATGTTATGGGGGAAAACCATATAAACTTCATGAAAAATCTATCCAGAGATAATCAATGCAGAATAAAATCAATACTTTCAAATTTAGTAGTAAGTAAAAAAGAGAAAATTACAGTCAGTTAATGATTCAGAAAAACAAAATTATACTGTAATAGGAAATAATTAGCATAGGAATTAAAAATTAGTCATATAGTACAGCTTAAAATTTAATGTCATTTAAAAGTCTTCATATTTACTGATAGGAAAATATAAATTTAATAACATACAGCTTTGGTTTGCCTTTTTCAATTCATCAGTATTTTTTTAAAGGATACTCAGTACCAGAATAATGTGTGACTCTGCCACAAATTGGGCCTGGCTGCTCCCATGAATGTAGCTCTATAAAAGAAGACAAAGAAACAAAAATTACAATCTGAGAAAAAGATATGATTATTTTATATTTTTATGTGATGAAGATAAACAATGGAAAAATCTACTCATAGGCTTCCTATTTATAATTCTTTTCAATAAAATAATTATTGGTTTAAATGGAAATACATGAAAATGTTGGTTGCTATTATGGTAAACTATAAAACTTAGTATCAAAAGTAAATAATGTAAGTTATTACAGGATTTGTCGCAAACATACACACACACACTGAAATGATTCTTCCAGAGTTACTGTAAAATGATGGTCATGCTTGAGGCTCTGCCTCGAGGGGGGAGGGGGGCATGGGCAATATACATAACCGTAATATTTGTACCCCCATAATATGCTGGGAAAAAAAATGTACAACATAAGGTACAAATTTACAGAAATAATTTTTCTGATTTTTCTTCCTTTAAAATAAGTCAAAAGTGACCAATCAAACGTCAAATCACTACTTTCTACATTACCAAAGTTTCCAAAATAAGGAGTTAGCTTTATAAACGCACAAATTTCATTAGATTATTTAAGTTTTCTTCCAAACACAATTAAAACTGCTTTTAGCATATTAAAAAATGTATAGTTTTGTATACATAGGAAGAATTATAAATATAGTTGATACCAATTCATTATTAAAAATCTGACACAGATTTCCATCTAGAATATTTAGCTTTTCTAAACTGATTCCCACAGTATTTCTGCTGTTAATCTCTCTTATGAAAATTAGTTGTTATGCAGTTATAAGTCCTTGTCTAGGTTTTCCATTTATATAAAAAAAAACAGAGGAAAAAATATAACACAATATAAATCAATGTCCTCAATTTTTACATCACTTATGATGCATAATTGTATCAATTGAGAGGACCAAGGTGGTCTTCTACGTTTTGTCATAAATCCTGTCTTGGTATTTCCATGCAAAGGCAGTTCTTTAACTCCTGATTGAAACCATTTTTGTTTCCATCTCTAATTTTTCAGTAATTCATAGCACGGCTGCCACATCTGAATTCACGCTTAGTCCTTAAAGACTTATCATTTTCATATAACCAATCTATAACACTTCAAGCTTATTTCTTGTACACATAAGGCAATAGAGGGGAAAGGCTTTGGAGATAGCCCTGAATCCACCAAGTACTTGCTGTATTATCCTGAATATCTTTATTTCATCTTTAAAATAGGACTAAAGAAATATCCCTCAAAATACTGTCCTAAAATTTGTGATAGTACATACAAAAGTGTAACTAATCAAAAATAGTCATGCATAAGTCATTTTATAGTCTCTAGTCCCAACACATACTATCTTCTACAGTCGATCCTAGCCAAAAAGCCGAGAAGTGATTGTACCTTCTAAACAAATATCATTCAAAAATTAATTTTATTTTCATAGACGAATTCATTAACAGAATGAACTGATATTTTTAAAAGATGATATTCAGGAACCAGTACTAACATTCAACTTTTGTCCATCTTTTTTAGTCTCCAAAAATCTTATCAAGCCCAAATACCCCAAGAGACTTTAGGATTTAATGAACTTAAATTCATTTGCTAATTTTTATTGAGCAATTAATATGTATCAGGCACCAACATAGGCAATGAGAATCCAGCAATAACAGGGAAATAAAAATTTATGTTCTCAAGGAGCTTACACATGTAAACTACAAGAACACATTTTGTCTACTAATGTGCAACAAAGAGATTACTGGCACACACCAAAAGCCATACGAGCAAACATAAGAACAGATAAGTATTCCAGAAGTCTTAAGCACTGGCTTACACAGTCACTGTTCATATATGGAGCCACCTAAATCAATAACTTAATTAAAATTAAACTAAGGACCACAATTTTTAATGGTCTTAAACATCTGTATTTAATGGCTGCATGTATTTTCAAAATCTTTTGCAAGAAGAAACATTGAGTAATGAATTCCTTTACAGCTAAAGTCTGACATTCATTTATTTATTTGCCTCTCTGATATTTTACTAAATCTATCAAGTAAGAGAAATATCAGTAAGGGTAATTTATTCTAAAATAAATAATTGACTTTTATTTATAAGGGCAATGTATTTGGAGATCAGAGGACTATTAAAGAATAAAATGTGTGTAGTTATTGATATTGAATACATATCAATTTTTCCATGGAGACAAATGTTTTGACAAACTGTTAATATAAATGTTCATTTGTCTAGTCCACTGAATATTCCATAAAGCATATGAACCAAAATGAAATGAAAAGAAGGGCTCATAAAAATCAGTTTATAAGAAAGTTAATTACCAGGACCCATGACTTTAAAGCCTGGTTTTATTTAGAAGAAAAACTAGATGATTGAAGTTTTTATAGCATAATATCAAAATAATATGTGAATGATACTATTTTCTTAATTTAAGTAGCATACTTGAAAATAAAAAATAGTACATTTTGTTTAATATAGTGGTTCTATACCTCTTACATAGCAGTATCATGAATGACTGGAAATAAAATGGAAATTAAGCTAAATATACATGTCAGGAGAAGAAATAAACCTCATTCCATTTAAGTTATTCTTAAATTTTTGGGAAAATGACACTAGTCAATATGTTCTGCTTTTTCAATATTTTAAAACTGTGTTGTTAGTGAGTACTCCATAAGGAGTCCTTTTAAACACATAATGTTCTGCAAATAAGAATGGACAGTGTGGACTTATAGGCTGTTACCTAAGACGACAGCTATTGTAATGAAGAGCAAACTGAACTTGGAAGTCTTAGTTTCAAATGCTGATAATAGCCGTTCAATTTAAGAAACTAGTTGTTACTTGATCAGTTCAATAATTTGGGTCTGAGTTTCCTAATAAATACACACTGAAATTGCTTGTATGAAGGCAACAGTGTAGTGCAGTAGTTTATAAAATGGATTTTAGTCAAATTGTCTGTTTCTCTATCTATGCCACAAGTGAGACCTTGAACAACTTACTCTAAACCTCAAATTGTTAAGCTCTTTGATGGAAATAATAAAATGTAAGTAATGAATTATTATAGATAATACATGCAAAATACTTAGCATAGGGTCTAAAACCCAGTAAGCGAATAAAAGTAATGTATGGCTGTTATTATCATTAATCATCTAAGATTCAAATGAGTTTTAAAATTTTACTCTTAGTCATGTGACTCAAAGATAAAACTCATGTCAATTGGTTTCTGCCTGTTGTTAGTCAAGGAACCCGTAAACTAGGTCTGGGTTAAATTTTCTTGCCAGTGAATAATTTGTTTTTTTAAACTTATTCAAGTCCGTTATGTACCAAGCTGATATTAAAATTATCAGCCTTGAGAGCAAAAGATATAAACAACTAGCCTATTTGATGAACCCCAACAAAGACTACATACATTAGTTAAATGAGCTTTGAAACACACTAAATATTAATAACATAAGCAAAGTACAGAAAGTTGTTTAGTAACATATATATTACTCTCTCTCTCTCTCTCTCTCTCTATATATATATATATATATGTATATATGCTCCAGAAAATAACACTTTTGAAGACAATTACACATAGGGTTCAAATTAATTATTTTCCCTATTCATTGATAAAACACATGCTGGCATCTATTTGCTTTGGCACACATTGCTTATTAGAAAACAATAAAAATAAAAAATGTGTTTAAATTAATCCCAAGACATTAAGGGGTTTTGAATTTTGATCATGTTTAAAAATGTAATTTATTTTTTTAAATGGACTATTTACAACATCAAAGATTTGACATTGTTGGATGACAACCAAATGACAATTTTTCTCAGTTCAGGATGAATCCACAAAAACACTTTTGGTCACTTCTTCTTTCAGTTTAAAATACATGTTTGCAAAATGAAACCAAGAGCTTATGAAAAGCCAGACAAAACACTACTGTGATTATCTTTCACTAACTACATGAATTCTTTTTCTTCAGTCTTTTCATGTAGTTTTACTCAAATTAGTATAAACTGAAATGCAAATTTTTTCTATTTTCTTTTTCTCTCCTTGAACACATCATGAAAAAGTACCAGTGTGAATCCTTTTTCAGGATTTTAAAGCCTGTTTCAGTCTTTTATTCACTATCTCCCAATACAAAGGCAACAGACACGTGAAATCTAAAAAAAATCTTTTAAATGATAATCTCAATTGTCTAGGATATGATTTTGTCTTCTTTGTGAATATAGAAATAATTATAATAGCAAAAAAAAGAAAGATGTCAATTTTCTATTAACATAAAAACAGAACATAGGATAAAAATCTTGTATTTAAATTAACTTACTGCTTTTAAATTAACTTAATTGTGGTTGAAACTCGTCTTGGCTATTTAAGATTATCCAGTAGGAGAGCCATAGCTTTTCTGAGCAAAGTCTATATAAAATAAGAGATCTGCCTTTCTGTGAATAACACAATCAATTATTTTTACCATGTGTCTTAGTTTGTACTGACTTAATAAAATATCATAAACTGGGTGGATTAAACAACAACAATTTATTTTCTCATAGTCTAGAGATTAAAATTCCAAGATCAAGGTACTAGTAGGATTGGTGTCTGGTGAGCACTCTTTCCTTGGGCAGAAGATGGCCACCTTCTCACTGTGTGCTGACATGACCTCTTTGTTGTGAGCTCACATGGAGGGGAGTATGTGTCTTTCTTGCTTCCTCTATTCATAAGGCCACCAATCCTACTGATTAGGACCCTTCCCTTATGACCCCATTTAACCTTAATTATCTCCTAAAGACCCTATCTCCAAATACAGTCACATTGTGGGTTAAGGTTTCGACATTTGAATTTTGGAGGGACACAGTTCAGTTCATACCACCAAATAATTCTAAAGTAAATAAGATAGAATTTCAAAATGTATCAGCTAGTAGGAATGCAGTAATGACACTCCAGCCCTGAGGCTCCTTTGTGTGCTAAGATACTGAGAATACTAAAATGAAATAATCTTTCTCTATTATTTCCTTTTCAGTTTCTTTCTTAGAATACTAATGTCCAGGAAGGGACACTTTTGAACTATAAGATAGACTACCTTACTTAGTGTTAACATTAACAGAAATACTTACAGATATCCTATGAACTTCTCACTGTATCATACTATAATCCTGGAACCAATTAATTGGGTTTTAAGTAAAAATAAACAATGAAAAGAATGTAAGAGAAGGAATGAAGGAGGGAATGAAGGGAGGGTAGACAGACAGGAGAGGAGGGAAGAAGGAAAGAAGGAAGGAAAGCAACCAAGCAGGCAGGTAGGCATCTGTTCAGCTAGTGGCAAAAGGAAGCTTCTTGGGTCACCACTGTTACTACACAAAATAAGGTGAAATCCCACTAAGGCATTCTAATAAAAAATTCCTCTACTTCCTGATAGTTACATGTTTCTAGTCCTATCCTATCTAGTCTTTTTATTCATGAAGCTACATCAACTTCTCCCAGGCAGCATTAGTTCTTACGAGGCTCCTACACCAAATGGCAAATGTGATATAGATAATATCTAAGCCAAGTCCTTCTGGATTTGCCTGAAAGAAGAGGTATTAATATAAATAGGTATTATCTACATTTAGGTGACAAAGAATGCTACTGTGTTTGATTTCCTCAGAGGCTATACATATCTTGTCCTTGAAATTCCTAAGTACTTCATTAAATATTTGACTTAAACTAAAAAAAAAATGATTACAACAGAAGGATAAAATAAAAGAGTTTTTCATGAGAACTGTGATAAACCTTGATTACTTGCCACTTAAAGTACTTTGTCTCTGTCAGTTCTCAGCAATAAGCTACTACTCTCTTGTTACCTGAGCTTTAGGATATCTTTTAGTCGTATCCCAGCTAAACTTACTACATGACCTGTTGTGGAGTGTGAAATCCTTATCTGGCCCAGCCATAGTGCAAAAATGCTTCTTCAAAGTTTATTGTCCTATTTAAGGATCGAAAAGATTGAACAACCAACCTAAGTCAGTGGTTCTCAAAATTTTGTGTGCATGAAAGTGACCAGGATACTTGTTTAAAAAGTAGATACTTAGGTTCTATATATGGAGATTCCAATACAATAGGTCTGTGACAGAACCAGGAATTCACACTGTTGATGAGCTACAAGCCATAACTATAAAACTACATTTTGCAGAAAGCTATATGAGACAATGAGTCATCCTGTAATCCTGTATGAGGCAATGTGTAATCCTGTAAAAGCTTTCAGAAAGGCTACATATTCAGAGAAAACATCTCACTAGAAAGCAAATTTTTGATTTTTGGTTTTTTTAAACAATAAATGAATTGCTATTGTAATGATAGCAGTTTAGAGCTCTATAGATACAAGCCATATAGAGTGGTGGCAGCAAATTGAGGCCAAGCAACAGAACATACTGCACACATGATGTTAATCAGGCAAGGAAGCAACATACAACATCACAACATATCTGGAAAGGCTCAGACTGTATAATCATCCTGGCTAGTATTCTGAGAGATTCTCTAGAATGCTATAAACAACATGGTAAAAATTACAAGGCGGCAAAAACTGGGCCTTTTAGAAATGGAAGAACCAAATTGTGGGCTATTATCTTCTAACTGGGACTTAGATAAAACCACAGCTTTGGGGAAATTGTGGCTCCAGGCTAGGAAGGGAATACTTAAGTCTTATTTAAACCACTGTCCATAAAAAGTTGTTGATCATAATAGTAAGGTGGAAAAATATGTTTATCAGCTTTAGCTGAATTACAGTGTAAATAGGACTGCTAATCTGTGTATTGTAAGTTAAAGAAAAAAACTCAACAAAACAAAAAACCCCAACACTAAGGAAACACTACACAGAATATACTGAAATAATTTATGATCACTGCCCCTCCCTAGAAGGTCAGCCAATAAAAACACAGTTTAGGGCTGGAAAATTCCTAGGATAATATAAAACAACCCTAAGCCCCAGACACTAGTGAGACAGCTACTGGGAATGAACTATGTTTGGAGAAGCAGTTTTTACTTTTTGAACAAAACTGTTAATACAACTAATTAGAGGGCTTATTATTCTACTGTATTCTCGAAATAACCCCCATAATATTCTGAAATTAAGAAAAATAAATGTTGAGGTCGGGCGCGGTGGCTCAAGCCTGTAATCCTAGCGCTCTGGGAGGCCGAGGCGGGTGGATTGTTTGTGCTCAGGAGTTCGAGACCAGCCTGAGCAAGAGTGAGACCCCGTCTCTACCAAAAATAGAAAAGAAGTTAACTGGACAGCTAAAATATATATAGAAAAAATTAGCTGGGCATGGTGGCGCATGCCTGTAGTCCCAGCTACTTGGGAGGCTGAAGCAAAAGGATCGCTTGAGCCCAGGAGTCTGAGGTTGCTGTAAGCTAGGCTGAGACTCTGTCTCAAAAAAAAAAAAAGAAATGTTGAGAAAACAAAAATATGACAACTTAATAAGACTGTTTCTTCCAAGTATAAAGGAAAACTTTAAAAGGCTGTCCTGTGACTCACCTTCTCAGTAATTTTAGTAATTTGCATTTTGTTGATAACAATGTATTTCTAGACTTATACATTTCATTTTATTCAGTGACAAAAGAAACCTTGAAATGTATACTATAATTACTTTCATAGACTTTTGTAACTAATGGAATAAAAAGTTCAAAATGAAAAATTATTTGTTATATTCTTTAGCATTTTGAAATCCAGCTGAATAGCTTTTAATCTGAGATATAGCAAATAGTAAATCTACAATGCAAATCCCTTCGTGTATCTCTATCACATTAGGTACATATGAAAAGTATAATATAAAAATGTGTGTTTTTTCATTTTATCCTGGGGAAAAAAGTAATTATAAAGGAACATTAATATTCTCATACCATTATTATAAATTTACATCTAAAATGCAAGATAAAAAATAACAAATGTAGCTTAAAATTTATATCATTCTTTGTTAAAAATAAAGTTTCTTATTTCACATAACCAAATATTTTGCACTTGTGATTGTCTAAGCAAATAAAATAGGAATAGGTTTCCTGTGCCTTAATCTAGCTTAGCTAATAAATCGAATGATTTCCCCCAGGAAAGCTATTTAACCTCTCCGTAATTCATTTTTCTTATACAGACCATTTTTTTTGTTACTTATGGGACACTTAGGGGATAAAAAAGGTGTTATCAAAATGTCTATAAAATGTGAATGTTTTCTCTGAAGCATAGTCTCTCATGTTTTTCTTTTTTAAATGTATCTATGAATATGGATGCCCACAATACTCTCAGTACTCACATAATGGTTTGATAATTCTATATATTAACATATAAGTATATTCACATTGATGACAAGTCCCCTGGGCAGCCAGGCAATTATTCTTTAATAATGAACTTTTCAGCACATCTATTAAATTGCCTTTTGATCATTATTTGGACTTGTATTTATTTATGGTCACTGCCTCATTGATTGCAATATGAGCAAAATATTGCTGAGTGTGAGTCCCATTATATCATGCTAGACTTATCTGCTATGACAGCTTTTCTATTCCAGTACTTTAGATAGCTTTAGTTTACATTCTTGAAACTTCTTTTATATCATCCTGAGAACAAGTCTCCCGCTAAAGTTCAAGTGCCAGTTGCTTCAGAAGTCTAGTGTCATCCATTTTCTCTATATGTCCAGGACCATTGCATTTTGATAAGCAAATCTGTGAAGTTACTGCCTGTAAATCTTTGATATCAGAGATTTTATCTTGACATTTGATGTGAAAAATATAGTATAACAGTATGATAAATGAAACCTGTCTAAGAAATGAAAATGGCACTGATAAGGATTCAGATATTAGACCCATATAACATGGTTGACAGTACCATGGCTTTGCAAGCCTTTAGGCAGAGTTTAACTACTAATAGATGTTATTGGTTGAGCCTGCTAATCTGCCAAAGAGACCTTACATTTTTGGTGTAATCTATTTCCTTAAGTTTACTATTTGAAGGCTAGAAATAAACAACATTCATCTTTGTATTTACTCAGTATACCATCAATGTGAATCCAGGTACATGAGAAGTGTTCCGTATAACACATGTAATGACATATAACTTCTGCTTCTACTATAAAAACAAGTAAAATAAAAATTTTAAATAATGCAAAAAAACCCCAAAACTTTATAGCACTAAATCATTTTCAATAGAAGTTCCATGCTCTAGTGGTTAGGAGTTGTGCTTCCAAACCAAGCTGCTGAGTTTGAATTCTAGTGTGTGGAATTGGACATTTTATTTAACCAGCCTATAGTTTGGTTTCCTGACCTGTAAGATGGAGATAAAGGAGTCTCTACTTCATTAAGATCGTTATAGTAACTAAAAGTTTTTTGAAAAGTATGAAGACTTCAGTGTTAGCTACTGTTCCTGTTGTTGTTACATTTATTTATTCCACAAATATTTATTGAGTGTCTAACATATATTAAATAATAGGTACATTCCTATTGGTATGTACCAATAGGTACTTGAGATAAAACAGTGAACAAAGCAAATATCCCTGGCCTCATGGGGCTTGACGGGGGGGGGGGGGGG
>VBSM01001927.1:14292063-14476427 GCA_008086735.1 Cheirogaleus medius
GGGGAGGAGAGACAAAAACAATGATTATATAAATATATGTGTGTGTGTAAAATGAATTGTATACTATATTAGTGCAAAGTGGTATAAGAAAAGAAAAGTAGAGCAAAGTAAGAGGATCAGAAGTGTTAGGAGTGGGCAATAGGTTGTAATTTAACTGGGAGGAGGGTCAGGATAAAGGATAAACACCACAAAGGATGTCTTTGGAATCTGAGCAAACACTTGAACAAAAGAAGGTAGGTAGCCATACTGATTTTGGGGGAAGCACATACAAAGCAGATAAATAGTAGCCAGTACAAAGGCCTTAATATGGAAACATGTTCAAGGAATAGTAAGAGGGTCAACATGTTGATAAGGACTTAGATGTTATTCCGAGTCACATGGGGAGCCATAAAAGGAGGGTTTTGAGCAGAAGAGTACATAATCTACATTGAGAATAGACTCTAATGGAGCAAGGAAACCAAAAAAAGGTTATGATAGTAATCCAGACAAAAGATGTTAATGACAAAAAGCAAGTTGATGGCAGGTGGTAAGAAGTGATCTGATCTTAGATACATTTTGAGAGAAAACATATTTGAAGGGAGAATAATAGGATTTCTTGTTTTCTGTGTATTTTTATGTAAAAAGGAGACAGAAACTTTATAACTGATAGAATGTCTAATAAAAATTTAGTTAAAGTCCAAATTCATAGTAACTATATATTAGAGTATTTCTGGTACTATAAATATAGAATATTTAAATTCAATTGGAGATACATGAATTTAAAATAAAATCTACATATTCAGTTATATATCTAGGTTTATTAAAATGAAAGAGACCACTAAAAACAGTAAATTGTACTTTAGTTATAAAAGAGATATACTACATTATTTGTCTATGAAGTTCTATTCTCTTCTTGTATTTTTCTCATTTGGAAGATAAGATGCATACTCTTAAAATTAAGAGCTCTTTTACCTCAAAGATCCCTTCTCAGCCAGGTCTATATTTTCACATCTTATATAGTAAATACTGATTAGATGTTTCTATTTGAATATTCTACTTGAATGTCCTAACATTCTAAAATAAAAACTTTAAATGTCAATATTCTCCATACAAACATTTATCTTTGCCGGACAATGCTTCTGTCAATAATACAACCGTTCTTCCAATGACCTAAGCTTCAACTCTGACATCTCTGCCTACAATCAATCATAAAGCCAGTGAGCACTTCCTATTCTATATCTGCCACTTTTCTATAATTTTAACACAATTTACTCTGTCTGAATTCTTATCAAATCATGCTTGGATTATTTATCTTCACTCTTCAATCTCTTCTAGCTAAGTCTTTCAAAACCACCACTTTCATTACTATGTCATTCACAAACCTTTGAAAATTTAAAACTGCTTAGAGGTCATTCAAATCCCTTGGCAATCTAAGTTAAACACCTTTGAATCAATCAGCAAATATCTATTTAGTATTTAGGAGAGATACTTCATAAAATGAGAAAAACAGGTAAATACATGACATGGTGTCTTTGCTCAAACGGAAACA
The DNA here is from genome assembly GCA_008086735.1 of Cheirogaleus medius. Taxonomy (NCBI): domain Eukaryota; kingdom Metazoa; phylum Chordata; class Mammalia; order Primates; family Cheirogaleidae; genus Cheirogaleus; species Cheirogaleus medius. The sequence continues at coordinate 14,293,592 of VBSM01001927.1, forward strand.
TAGTATATATGCATAAAAAGGTATCTAATCAAATAAGGCAAAACAGAATCCGGCATTGTGCTTATTAACACTCTAAGATTCAGTAGACTAAGATCTGAATCTGTGCTTGAGTTACCTCCTTTGTAAATAAGGATAATAATAGTATCTAACTGTTTTACATAGATCATAAATAAAATTAGGTACTAAGTTACATGGTATTTAGTAAAGACTGTAATTTTGACAATCTATTTAGCTCTGTGTTCAAATGCGTTCTAGAGAAATATAGAAGGTGAGATTACTGTGGGCTGAAATGGAAAGAAAAGACTCCAGAGACAGTTAATCATAAACAGGGTATTTCAATGTAAATTGTATTGAGATAAGTAAATATTGGGAGAGGATTTCAAACCGGTAGAATGTGACAAGGAAATTAAAGAAGATGGAAAGCAAAATTGTTTTATCTGATCTTATTGGGAAGAGGTTTGGAAGTAGACATGATTGGATGCCATATTAACCACACTTTTTCCTCACACTATTTCTAATCAACAAAATTACACGTTTCAGTAAAAACTGTCTCTTCATGTCCCCCAATCATCCTATTCCCATTTTGAGGTCTACACAGGTTCTTAAAGCTGTTCCACTTTTTTTTCCTGACTCATACCAAGGAATGATCTTTCTTCTTACTGAATAACCAAAATTTGCCTTGATTTTAAAGCCAATTCAATTTCCACCTCTTTCAATAACATTTTCCTGAAATTTTGTCTCAGGATAATATTTATTGCTCTTAAACTATTATAATGTTTACTATCCATAGTATCTGACCTGTATTTTAATCACATATGGATTTAAAATGTTACAGTGTTATTTACAACAGTCTTAGTCTGGAATGGTATTTCAGGGAAAGGGATATTATTTTGTATAGCGTACAAGCAGGAAATATTTGTTACTTTAAAGAGAACAGGCTTCAAATACCTCATCAATATATTTCAAAACAACTTAAATATAAAATACATTTAAATTCTAAAGTAAAGTATAAAATGATTAGAAAGATCTATGTATTTAGAGTAATACAGGGATTTTTTTCTTTTAATTCAGTATATTTATAATTCCATAGTTTTTCAACTTCTCAAATGAAACTAATATTAAAACTAAACTCCTCCAATTGGCATGAAGAAAAGTTAAACTCAGGATATTGTATAAATCATAGAGAAAAGAGTGATTTCAAAAATTATATAGTGAATATTCCTTACAATTAATAAGAGCAGAGTTTACTCTTTTCAGATTTATACTGAGCTCATCAAATGATGCTTTTCTTTTCTTTAAGCAGTTTTTTGCCAATAAAGTTTTTTAACAAATAAATATTGCTATTTGGTGGTTATTATGTACTATAAACAAACAGCTGAAATTATTTCTCCAGAGATTTCAAAAGTACATTTCACCATTAGTATTAGTAATTAATGTGTTACAAGTATATTAGTGTATCAGTGTATTACAAAACATGACTTATAGGCACGTAATTTTTTTACCAATAAGCTGGTTTTATTGAATATACTTCCATTTTTTTAAATCTCATTCTTTTCTTTATAGACTCCAAAAATCTTACATTAGGTTGCAAATATCAAAATCAGAACTTACCTTCACTTATAAGAGTATGTGACACTGCAAATATACCTTCTTTAAAGACTTATAGCAATATCTCTTTAACTGGCATTTTGTACAGCTGGCTAACTCATATGAAATTGCTCAGATTTGTCATTAATCAGAAATACGTATTAGGCAAAAGAAAAAAAGGTTTCACAAAATTTCCATTAGAATATTTACATATAGCCAAAACACATCTTAAATTGTGTATCTAAGATCTTTGCATTTTTCTGTAGATAAATTATACCTCAATACAATAGAGAGGTATATCTTCAAAGAAATTTTATTTGGGAAAAAATTAGCAGAAACAAATGAGAATCATTCCATCATAACCACAGAAAAATATTTCCATGGGTTCTTCATATATAATCAGGAAGCCCCCCTTTTTTCCCTAAAACAGAGAATACTACTGAAAAATGTGAAATTATTTTTTTATTGATTTTTTTTTTCTATTTTATAGCAGGCACTGTATAGGAGTCCCTCTCTCATCCACAATTCTGCTTTCTGTGGCTTTAGTTACCCACGGTCAACCACAGTCTGAAAATATTAAATGCGAGATTCCAGAAAAAATAATTTATCAGTTTTAAATTTCACAGTTCTGAGTAATGTTATGAATTCTTATGCTCTCCTGCCTGGGATATGAATCATCATCCCTCTTGTCCAGCATATCCACGTTGTATATGCTACCCTCCCATTAGGCATTTAGTGGCCTTCTCAGTTATTAGATCGATAGGTCACACAAGAAGAAGGGTGAGTACAGTTCAGTAATATATTTTAAGAGACAGAGAGAGAGAAAGGGAGAAAGAGAGAGAGACCACGACTACAGACCACATTAATAGAACTTTTATTACAGTATACTGTTATATTTGTTCTATTTGATTTCATTATTGTTAATCTCTTACTATGCCTAATTATAAATTAATCTTTATAGTAGTTATGTGTATATAGGAAAAAACATAGTATATATAGGGTTCAGTACTATCTGCAATTTCAAGCACTCACTGGGAGTCTTGGAATGTATCCCCTGCGGATAAAAAGACTACTGTATATATATTATTTAATTATTAAAATAGAAAATGAAAGAAAAACCCGTGAATGTATATAATCTTCCATATTACAGAAAAAGAATGGAGTCACACTTGGTTAAGTAACTTGCTCAATCTTAAAGTATCAAAGGCCACTTGCCTTCAAATGGAGAGTTGTATAATGTGAAATCACATGCTCTTATCATTGTATCATAGTCCACCCAAAAGAATAAAGTTAAAAATCAAATAATAACGAGGTTGGGAGACAAAGAAATCCTGCTGAGAGACTCATTGATAATATAATGCAAAATTTAGTTCTGAGCATCTAATAATTTAAAACTAGTATCTACCAGAATTGGTTACACAGCTCTCACTTTTAGATATTCTCTAGGTTTAGTTAATATATATCTTCCTTTTGAACATTCATTTTCTCAACTAAGCTTACTGATTCTTAGTAAAACTGAACAAATTGAAGGAAGCCTTAAACTAGCCTGTAGAGAAGAAGAAATTATACATTTATCATTCATACTGAGAAAGAAGTATAACCCTGAAAATTATTTATTCAGTACTGAAATATCTGCTTTGGAATAATTCCAGATGCTTTAAGATAGCTCACAGCTCTTTATTAGTATAAGTATTTCACAACCATATAGCCATCAACTCTAAAGTCTCTCTTTAATAAGTATTTCCAGCAGTTACAATTTACCAAATATAACCACTACACTACAAAAATGTAGTATCTGTATTGTAATGTAGAAATTTGAGGTAATTAAAACATTTTATGGCTGAAAACAAGCTATGAGAAGCTATTTTTTCATCCTTCTATCTTTACTTCAATATACTTGGGGTTCAAAATGAAAATTTCAAAACAAAATAATTCTGTATATTGCTATACTTGTTATTTACATAAATTTACTTTATAGGTTAATCATTCAAATCCTTATAAGTAGTATGTTTGAGTATGTAAACATAAAGGGCTACAAAAACAATTATATCCTCATATTCCCAACAGGAGAGCATTTTAAATAATAATATCACCTAGAATGTAAATAATACTTTAAGATGTACAATGCAATTTGTACACACCGTCTTCAAAATGCCTTGTACAACCAATACCATGTTATCTCATGCCAAGCAAGCTAGGTGGAAGTTACTGAAAGTATTCTTAATTGTGAACAATGGCTATAGCTTCAATGAAGAGGTAATATCCTTTAAGGTGCACTTTCACTAAAAGAAAATTTAATCAGTAAGCCATTAACATGCCATTTTTACTCAAGTACTTTTGAAATGAGACCAAGAGCATAAATAAGTCACCAATCATTTCTGTGAGAAATAATTTTAACAAAAAATGTTTCAATTAAATATTAATGCATTGTTTTGAGCTGAATTGTGTCCCCCACACCTACATTCCTAGGTTGAAGTCCTAATCCTCAGTACCTCATAACATGACTACTTGGAGATGTTCTTTAAAGAGGTAAGTAAGATTAAGTGAAGTCATTAGGATGGGCCCTAATCCATATAACTAGTGCCTTTATAAAAAGAGGATTAGGACATAGACATGAACAGAGGAAAGGCCATGTAAAGAAACAGTCAGGAGAAGGCAGCCATTTATGACCCAAGGAGAGAAGACTCAGGAGAAACCAACCCTGCTGACACCTGGGTCTCAGATGCTTAGGCTTTAGAATCACAAGAAAATTTCTGTTGTTGAAAATGCCTAATCAGTGGCACTTTATTATGGCAGCCCTGCCAAATACATATATTACATATGTATTATATTACATATACTACATATATTACAAATGACAAAAATTAGTTTTCTTAAAATCTTTTACAAACATAATGAGTAAGATGTGCAACGTATGGGGTATGGTCATGCTTGAGGCTCTGCCTCGATGGGGGAGGGGGGCATGGGCAATATACATAACGTAATATTTGTACCCCCATAATATGCTGAAATAAAAAAATAAAAATTAAAAAAAAATCTTTTAATTGACACCAATGATATAGTCTTATTGTTAGCTTCCTTTTGAAGAATAGTAATATCATGTTTAGATTTTACTTTTAAAAATGTATTAATTTTAAATGCTTACAAGCATGTAAATTGTACACACATTATTTATATTTACAGGGGATGTATATGCATGTAGATTATATGCATGTAGGGATTATATGCATGTAGAAGCACAGAAATTGGAAGGATCCACACATAACTGGAAACCATGGTTACCTTTGGAATAAATTTGATAAATTGGGAAGAAAATCATAAAAGGGAGGCTTTTTTTCCTTTTATGTAGCTATGTATTATTTGAATCTTTTACAACTTCTACAAAAAATCATTCGTGGATTATTAGCATATTAACATCTTTTTTTAAAAAAGCAAAAATATTTATTGTTGCCATCAAGGAGTTTACAAATGTTCTAAAAAAATAATAACTTACAAATGTTACAGAAAAATAATTTTTTAAAAATGACTGAAAAATGTCTATCTGTCTTAACAAAATGGAAATATCTGGTGACCTTAGAGAATGTAATTTTCAATGGCGCTATGGGTATGGGAGCCAGACTAAAGTGCCCTGAGGAGTAAACAGGAAATAAACAAATTTTAACATAGGTAACTCTTTTAGTAACTCACATAAGAAATAAGGGCATCTAAAGTGACCTTTAGTGTGAAGTGGGAAGACTTCAATAGAGGTGTGCTAGTGAGAAACTTTAGGAACACTGGAATATATTCAATGGAAACCTTATTTCTGACTTTCTACAAAATTGTCCAAGTAGCAGCAAAATTGATACAGCTTAGTAGGATTAGTGATCTGCAAGGAAGATATGGTTCAATAGAAAGAGGATAGAGATTCTGGAGAAAGAATTCTTAGTGTCCTTTGGTGACCATGTAAATAAATCCCTTTTAAATGAGTGATGGAATAGGGAAATAAAAAACATCTAAGAAAATGGATAAGGAATAAAGATTAGAATAAGCAGGAATGAGAGAAGAGAAGTAGTTGAAGTTGAACTCAATCTGAATTTCAAGTGGAAGATCTTGGGTTTTGGAATTGTTATAATTTTTTATAAGGTTTCAAATAGTTCCCCAATGAATGGGTTAAGTGGAATGAATAGGTAAGTAACAAAATTTAAACAGAAAAATAATAATATAAAGCCAATGTGTTAAAAGAATCAATAGCATGGGTGCTCTGAACAAAGGCACTTAAAAAAAAAAAAAGGAAAGATTTTATCAGTCTGAAGACAGAAGAATGACTTAGATAACCTCTAAAAATACTTTAAGACCCTCTAATCTTATTTTTCAAATAAGTTATTACATGACTGTCTTCAGTATTTTAAAATAATAGATGATGCCTTCTAAAAAGAATATAAATGACACAGGGGATATAATATTCAATGCTAAAAATAAAAAATATAACATTATGTAAAGAAACTGTGAACATCAACTTAATGTTTTTTCTCTTGAAAAGATTAAAGAATTAAGGGCTGAACAATTATCATTTAGTCCACAAAATTGGAATTAATATATCATCTGCTTGATACTATGATGTTTTTCTTTAACAAATCACAATGATATGTATTCATAACATTCATAAAGTTAGTTTCTTGTTTATGACTTCCTTTCAGTTCCTAAAAATGTAGTAAAAATATGACTACCAAACTGAGGGGAAGATGAAAGTATATATTTTAAAATATATTCCCAAATTGTAGAATAACTTGTCAATTAAAAATTTTCAAGTGGGAAGCTTAATTCAATATACACGTAAAATATATTTGCATTATAGCAAATAATTAGCATTATTCTTATGGATATAAACAATCAAGATACTATTGTTCACTAAAAGGTATTTCTTGAGCAAACTAAATGAAACATAGACAAAACTGTTTATAGCCTTAATTTGCTTAGTAAACCAAGTCTACACAGTGCAATGGTAAACTTATCTAAAGATGATGTTAAACTAACACAAATTCCATAATTAAGAGTCTTAATGCAATTTAAAAATATATCTATGTATCCTTTTTTTTCTTTCTAAAACCTAGTAACCCCTTTTCTGAGCTAAGCTTTTGGTTTAGAAAAAGTAAAATAAATTATCAATGACACGGATCCTTCGAAATTATGTTTATCCTTTTCGATCTTCCAAATAATGTTTGAGAAAAAAGCAGAATCTTCTATGCCTAAAGGAATAATTCTGGGAATCCTAGAAGAAAAGGGAGAGATCCCCTAAATTATAACCTCATTTTAAGGAGTTCAACACTCAGGAGAAAATTACAGAAATTTTTCAGAAGAAATTTTCTATTACTTTTTATTGCCAAGGAAAATGCCGATAGTGAGGGGAGATTATAAGAAAAAAGGGGAGAGGGAAGAAAAAGTAGGTAGTAGTTTTGGGAATAATGTTTGTAATATCTGCATTACCAGAAGCACGCCTGGATTTAGAGCAACAGTTCTTAAATTTACTGTACATAAGACTCAGAAAACTTCCAGATTGGCTTTCCTCCAATCTTTTTATTTCTTGATAAGAGAACTGTATTATTACTGTTGAGCTAATATTACTAAAAGAAAACTTTTCAGTGCTAACCAATAAGCTATGCATTAACTACAAATCTGCCTATCTGACCTTCCAAAACATATTATGTTGGCTGCAATATACTTTTCCAAACCTAATACTATCTAACATTTGGCTACCTCTCTTTTCTAGTCAGGCTGTTTTTCCTGTATAATACACATCATTTTTATTTCTGCCTTCCAGTCTTAATGTATGATCACTTATCAATTACAGTTTTTTCTATCTTCTTTTGAACTAATTCAAATATGACTTATCAAATCTAAATTAAGTACCACTTTCTCAACTAAGCTTTTTATAGCACTTAACTCCACATAGATCTTTTTCTAATCTGAAACTCTAATGTAATTATAAGTTGGAATCACCAAGTTTATACTTACTTATATATGGATTTGGATTGTTTTCTGCTTCACTTTTTTTTAATTTCATGACTCTAAATGTCTCATAAAGTTCTTGAAACAGGAGCCTTGATTATAACCTCCAATGCTAGACAGAGAGCATTACTAAATAAATGCTGATTGACAATTCGACCAAATTGTTTACCTAAAAACTCAATGTTTTCCTTTTCTTTCCCACCAAAATTCTTAGTTATGGCATACATTATCAACTTGTTTTCCAAAGCAATCTCAAAACCATTTCAATCCTCTCTTCTGAAAACTGCTCATTTAACCACCTTTGAAGTTCCATAATTACCACTCTATAATCACTACACTTTTTATCCAGGCACCTGTTATCTGTTGCCTCAGTCTCCAAACTCCTCTTTCAGTCATGTATATGTCACTTTCCTAAAATACGCATCTGTTCATGCAACTCAAAAGTTTAAAGGCTTCTGGCAGTCAAATGCCTACAGGTAGTCTAAACATCTTAGTGTGGCACAGGGGCTTTTTCAAATCTGTCGCCAATCAACTTTCTCAGTATCACCCAAATGGTATTCAATTTACTCCATTTACTCAAAATTTATTACTCTGAACCTCCTAATAACTTTACATGCCCCTATGCCTTTAGGTACTTTCTCTATTATGTTACTTTGCCCAGAGTAGTGGGTTGAATGACATCATTCCTACCCCCAGAAATTCATATCCACCCTGAAACTCAGTGTGTGACCTTATTTGGAAGTGGATTTAATTAGTTAAGGATTGAGATCATACTGGACCTAGGGTGGGCTCTAAATCCAACAGAAGTATCCTTAAAAGAGACAGAAAAGGAAACATAGAGAAACAAAGAAGAAGGTGATAGGAAGATGGAGGCAGAGACCAGAGTTGTACATCTATAAACCAAGGAATGCCAAGAATTGCCATAACTACCAGAAGCTAGGAGAGAGGCATGGGGTTTCTCCCTCACAACCTCCAGAAAGAATCAACCCAGCCAACATCCTGATTTTGGACTTCTAGCCTCCTGAACTATGAGAGAAAAAATTTCTGTTGTTTTAAGCAACGCCGTTTCAGCCCTAGAAATTAATACACCCAGTTATCCACTTGCCAAATTCCTACTTAAATTTAAAGATCTTGGCTTTTCCATTTCCCTTTCCTCATCTCCTGCAGATTCATACACACAGTAAGCTGTTGCTCCATCTTTGCTCCCATAAAAATATAGTCAACATTATATTTAAGTGTCACCAAGTTTCATGGTTGTTGTCTATTTACATGCCATTAACTGAGAGCATATCAAGAGAGAAAAATAATTCATTGTTCTTTAACTTCCAGTATTTAGTGGTGCTTCACTACTAATAGATGATCAACAATTACTTGCTGAAATATAAAAAGTACAGGTTTAAAATATACCCAAAGTCAAAACCTTATAAATTCTTATATTGTATTCAATACCTGAAAAGACAGACTATATGATGGAACTGTCATTACAATGCATACCACAGATGTTAAGGTAAGAAACAAAAGCCCAACAACTTTAACCCAATTTCAGATTTTTGAAATGTAATTTAAACACTAATTGAGAATAGCTTGGCATAAATATTTTTCAGCTGTATATACATTTACATTAACCTATTACCTAGTTCAATTACTTTTTGCAGGCATTACAAAAGTGGCTAAATCTCAAAGAATACCATCTCATAAAATTAGGTTAGTTTCATAGACTTTTAATACTCTACTAAACAATGGTGTTAAAGCTTTGAGAGATATAATCACTCAAAAATAAAACAAAGTCAGTATTCAGAAAAAAATATGGAGTCTAAAACCCACGAAGTATATGCATTTTATAGAAATTAAATGATGATTTATAATATCATTCAATGATCAAAACTAGCATTCTTCTAGTTATCATTGTTTTTACGTTATTTTGGATGGCTCAATCAATTTCTTAAGTTCCTGTATACAACTTAACTTCCCAAATTTAAAAGCACAAAATAAAATAAAGAATAAAATTCACAGCTGAAATATATGCTTTTCTGGAAGTATTTTAGTTTCCTAAAATGTTGAAATTGCTATACAAGGGAAGGGTGTTCAGAAGATGTTCATGATCATATCTCTGCACAATTAAGAATACAATTATTCATATTTCATCCATGCAAAAGGCAAAATTATGATTTAATTTTCAAGTTATGAAATATTTATTATATTAACATCTTGCATTACAACCCATTTTTCAGTATGAGCAACATGAAATTGATAATACTGTTATCTTTTCTCTATTCCGGCAAATATAATTTCAGAGTAGAAGCTTCTTCTATTGACATTTCAAACCCTTTTTAAGTATTCACATTATGATTTTGACATCTATTTGAATGATAACAGCAAAGTCATGAAAAAAGTTTGAAGGGTACTTTCATAATTAGCTTATTTAGAACCAATATTTTAACACCTAACTGGATGCTCCTGTTAGATTATATTATTATGAGAAATCTGTTTCATTTCCTAAGGAAAGCACCTCAAAACAGTGTTGTTCATGAGAAATTACATTTTCTTTTCCTTTGCTTTCTCAATTGACTTATTCGATAAATACAAATACTACTACTACAATATAAAATGAAAATAAGCAGATATATATACAAATATATATCAAACTATATACCATATGTATATGCCTTAACAGTCATTTATTATTTACTGAAAATTAAGGGGAGCATTATGCAATACTGTACTTTATCAGAGTACTGAGACAATAGCAAGTAATGCCTAGTCTCTAGATTAAAATCGAGTTCAATTAGTTATAAAAGATAACTATTTCAGTTAGATGCATTACTGAAACTTGAGAGATTCAACCATATACAATACGAGCATCTTTAAAGATTACATTTAACTAGAATCCAAAATCCAAAGTTACATAAGAAAACAAACGGTAGGAAATGGATGCCTTAAATACGATGTCTGTTGTGTCACAGAACAAGGTTTACAACAGGAAAGAGAATATAGCTTTTCCTGATAAGACTTAGAGCATGAGGGAGGGAATCAGAGCCAAAAGAGAAGCTATTTCTAAATATTTAAAAATATGACTGACTGAAAATGATCCACCTGTCATTCTCTCTCTGTCCCAAACATCATAAATCTGTTGCTAAAAAAAGAAAAGAAAAAGAGAGGAAGGGACAGATGGAGAGACAGACATGGGGGTGGTGAGTGAGGGAATTAAAAAAAAAAAAAAAAAAAAGAAAGTTTCCTCTAACTGGCAGTAGGTGGAGAAGCAGTGTTAGAGTCTAGTTTATTAGCTGCCATATACTGAATAAGAACAAAGAACCAGTAAAGCTATGTGGTTATCTTTCTAAGAAATAAATGATTCTTTTAAAAATGTCAGGATCATCTCACTCTTCAGCTTATTATCCTCCAAATGGCTTCCACCTCACTTAGATTAAAATCCAAATTCCTTACTAGAACTTGTAAGGCCTTATATAGTATGCATGCCAAAGCACACTTCTGCCCCCCCCCCCCCATAACTCTAACCTCATCTACAAGTCTCTCTTTCACTCTCATTACACCACCATACTGGCTTCCTTGCTATTCAGAAAAAAAAAAAATGTTAAGAATGTTTCTACTTCAAGGCCTTTACACTTGCTGTTTCTTCTTCTTCCATAGATTATAGAAATCACTCTCTCATTTCCTTTAGGTTTCTACTTTAATGACTCCTTTTCAGATATGCCTTCTCAGAACTCTGTATAAAAAAGCATTCTCCTCAACCTCCTAACACTCCGCTTTATTTTTCTCAAAGTATTTACTACCACCTGACATATTTGCTTTTTCATTGTCTGTGTTCTTTGGCTAAAATAACATCTTTAAGAGGTTAGGAGGTTTATCTATTTTGTTCATCCCTTAATTTGCGGTGACTAGCCAAGAGTGCTTGAATAGAACAATGCCTCGCATACAGTAGACCCTCTTTAAACTTCTGTTGAATGGATAAATGAATGAACAAATGAATATAAGGCTGCCCAAAACGGTTATTTTCAGCATCACTGATTAACATAAAATGACTGAAACTTTGAATTCTAACTCAATTGCAACCCAAAGTACATTAAATTTGAAGAAGAAATTCCCACTTAGTATAGTTCAGAAAAATTACAAGTATAGTTAGAATATATTATTTGTTTTACCTCTATTTCCATAATATTATAATCTATAATTCATTAAGCTCAAGTCACATATCTCTTTAAAGTTTACAGTTATATTAGTGTCCCCTGCTATTTCTTCTACTACATTCTTGAATTCATAAGGAAGTTAGAAAGACACTTTGTTTCCTAATAATAGCAAGCTATGCAACTAAAATGAGATTCTGTAATCATTTGGGGGAATCAACATACAAGAATCTCAGCAGGTCTTCCCTATACTGGGGTCTAAATTAAATAAACAATAGCGAGATAGCCTCAAATGCTGCCTCCATTGCACAGCTGTTTTCAGTGTCAAGAAAAGAAGACCTAGTAGAGTCAAAGGTGTTGCATCTTTCCCTGCTTAAGAGTAATCAAATGCCAGAGGATTGTTTAAGTACACAGGAAATCCAAAAGCTGTCTATTCAATGGAGCTTCTGCTGACAATATTTTTAATCTCTTTTTTGAAACCACTAACTCTGATGGGAGATTACTTGGGGAATACACTAGTTTTTCCCTTTTAATTTGCAGAAGTATGGTTTTGACGTACACAAACTCAATACACTTTCTTATACTGTTCACTTTTAGAGAGTACAGATAGGAAGGGAACAGCAACTGTTCTTTTCTAAATTAGTAAACAGGGACAATATACTTCTCAGCATCATGCACATAAACAGCTTCAGTTCATCTCTCTGGAACTTTGATATCACTTTCAACTATGCCTCGGAATGCTGAAACCAAATGAACTATGAGTTTACAGTCTGATGTAGCTATTAGAAAAGCTACAAGAAAGTCAGTTTCATTTCTGCTGTTGTCGATTTTTTCTATTTATTAATTTAAGTAATATAAGTCTGGTACCCAGAAAGGAAGGCAATATTTCTACTCATCCCTGTTCAGAACACATCTGGAAAATAGTATTCAACTTGAACATGGCAGTTATTAAGAATGGTATTGACTAGAGAGCAAAGCAGAGAACAGTAATGAGGATGGTAAGGCATTACAAGTCTGCGACATGACAACAGTTGAAGGAACTGGAGATAGGTGCCTAGGAAAAAGTCCAGTATGATAACCCACCTCAAATATTTGTTCAGTTAATATGAGGAACTTAGAAGGCATTTATTCATGAGATTCCAGAGGGAGAAGAAAGTACTATAAAGCATTTCACAGGAACAGTTTTCAGCTCAATATAAGAAACATCTTTCCAACAAATAAAGCTTCCTAAAGCTAAAATTGGCTGTCTCATGAGAAAGCAAGTTCCCTATCATTTAAATTTTTTAAGAAGAGGCTCAACAACTATTACTTACTATGGATATAAAAGAGTTTCTTACTCAAACACAGGATTCTGCTTTGGTAACATTAGAGTCTCTTTCATCTATAAGATCTATGAAAGGTCTCTTGAGAGTAAATGACACAGTTTAAAAAAAAAATATACAAAAATAAGCCCCATCAGGCCTGGAGAACAGAATCTCTTTATTTTTACCCTATATAACCCCCAATGGTCCCTTATATAATGGTTCTTCCAGTCTCAGCACATTGCCATCATCTTGGTAATGGCCTTAATAACTTGAAATCCATCAACAAGCTCTTAACTTATCTCTGAGAACTGAGACCACTGTGTCAACATGACTTAATAGTTTGGTCAAGGAAACCTTTGGCAAAGATAAAACTATAAACCAAAGAAATAACCTCACTGTTTGCTTCAGAAAATTCATACGGACCAATCTATCACAGACAATAGTCTGCACACCTAAACAGCTTAAAGATTCTTGCCTCACAGTGTCCAACAAACTTATTGTATCACAAAATTTGCCTAATCCACATCAGCTGCCTGCGTTGAAAAGCCCACTGAAAAATATCTGAGCCCAGATCCCAAAGCCCTATAAAAATCCTGCTTCTGCAAACAGAGATAATTTGACTTCCTCTTTTCCAATTCAGATGCCCTTTCTTTCTCTTGCTTGATTGCTCTGGCTAGGACTTCCAATATTATGTTGAACAGAAGTGGTGACAGTGAGTACTCTCGTCTTGTTCCAGTTCTTAGGAGGAATGCTTTCAACTTCTCCCCAATTCAGTATGATGTTGGCTGTGGGTTTGTCATATAGGGCTTTTTATTATTTTGAAGTATTTTCTTTTTATGCTGAGTTTTTTTGAAGGTTTTTATAATGAAGGGATGATGGATGTTATCCAATAGTTTTCCACATCTATTGCAATGATCACATGGTTTTTGTTTTCATTGAAAATTCCATTTATGTGGTGAATCGCATTTATTTACTTATGTATGCTAAACATTCCTTGCATCCCTGGAATGAAACCCACTTGAGTGCAGTGAATGATCCTTTTGATGTGCTGTTGGATACAATTTGCTGGTATTTTGTTGAGGATTTTTGTGTCTATGTTCATCAAATATATTGGTTGGTAGTTTTCTTTCTTTGTTGTGTCCTTTCCTGGCTTTGATAACAGCATGATACTGGCTTCACAGAATTTAGGGAGATGCCCTCCCTCTCAATCTTTTAGAACCATGTTAGAAGGAATGATACTAGCTCTTCTTTGTACATCTGGTAGAATTCAGCTGTAAATCCATCTGGTTCTGAGGTGTTTTTTGTTGGGAGAATTTTTATTATTGATTCAATATCGCTATTTGTTATTGGCCTATTCAGGAATTCTATTTTTTCCTGGTTCAATCTTGGAAGGTTGTATGTTTTCAGGAATTCATCCATTTCTTCTAGGTTTTCTAGTGCGTGAGCATATAGGTGTTCATAATGGTCTCTGATGATCTTTTGTATTTCTGTGGTGCCAGTTGTAACGTCTCCTTTTTCATTTCTGATTGCGTTTATTTGGTCTTGTTTTTTTGTTTTTTTTTTTGGAGACAGAGTCTCACTCTGTTGTCCGGGCTAGAGTGCCGTGGCGTCAGCCTCGCTCACAGCAACCTCAAACTCTTGGGCTCAGGCGATCCTCCTGCCTCAGCCTCCCGAGTAGCTGGGACTACAGGCATGCGCCACCATGCCCAGCTAATTTTTTCTATATATATGTTTTTAGTTGGTCAATTGATTTCTTTCTATTTTTAGTAGAGACGGGGTCTCGCTCTTGCTCAGGCTGGTTTCGAACTTCTTACCTTGAGCGATCCACCCGCCTCGGCCTCCTAGAGTGCTAGGATTACAGGCATGAGCCACCACGCCCGGCCTGATTGTGTTTATTTGGATCTCCTCTCTGCTTTTCCTGGTTAGTCTAGCTACTGGTTTATCAATTTTGTTTATCTGTTCAAAGAACCAACTTTTCATTTTGTTGATCCTTTGTATTGTCTTCTTTTATCTCTATTTCATTTAGTTCTGCTCTGATCTTTGTCATTTCTTCTGCTAACTCTTGGTTTGGTTTGTTCTTGTTTATCTAGTTCCTTCAGGTGCAACGTTAGGTTATTTTGATATCTACTTTTGTGACATAGCCATTTAATGCTATAAATTTCCCTCTTAGTATTGCTTTTGCTATATCCCACAGGTTTTACTGTGTTGTGTTTTCATTTTCATTTGTTTCAAAAATTTTCAATTTCTGTCTTTATTTCTTCACTGATGAGGGGTATTTGGACTCTTAGAATGTCGTCACCTAAGCTTCTCTTCTCACTGCAATCTTGTCTTTTTTTCAATTTAAGGAACATGCAAAGGACAGTATTTAATCTCTACAACCAATAATAGATTCTACTGAAGAGTATATTGTAAGCAGATTGCAATATTAGTATTTCCTTTATGCTGATACTAATCCTGCTTATAAAAAATTTGCTAGCAAGACATTATAGATTTTGTTGTTGCTTGTATAATTCTTGTGTCTACAGCACTTAGTAAAAAAAAAAAAAACTATTATAAAAGTTCTATTTTACCTCTAAGTGCTTTGTAAAGCACTGAATTAGAATTTTCCAGTGCTTTATAGTTACTGCCTAGTAAAAAGTCTACACTCTTTGTAAACTGTACTAACAAGCCACAAAGTATTTCAATGGCTTTTCACTTTTGTTACATTATTTCCTCATCTTGCAAACTCATATTAGAGGGAAAATGTCATGTGTTATCAGCATCTAATGTTGATTGGAAAATTCAACCATTAATTAATAACAAAGCAAGTTTCATTTTGCACTTAATCTTCTTCCTAGAGCAAGTTCCACTTTTAAAACTCATATAATTATCTCCTACCATATTACCACTATTAATGCTAGGTTTTATGATAGATTTTGATTACTGACAGTTGGAAGTTTAAAAAATCCAGGTAGTTTGCAGTTTTACTAGCATTAATGAAATGGTACAGATTGAGGACAGGAAAGTTAGAGAGTGAAAGAGAAGTATGAAGGTTTGTCTAGAAGTATGGTAAATGGAATGCTAGAAGAAAAATGAGAAAAAACTTTCTTCAAAATGAAAATGCCTTTAGTAATGAGTTAATAATCAGTAATGAAGTAGAAATTATAACTTCATAAAGAGTTATTACAGTTAAATAACTGCTACTTACATTTACAGTGTATTTTAATAAACTTGTTAATTGTTTAAAATATGCTGAAGATGATCCAGCTTTCAGAACTTAATATATTAACCAATAAGCAAACTGGAAAAAATAATGGTTTCTAGTTATTAAAGCCTAAAACATAAGCAATATAAGAACATAATGAATATGTATCATATTCAAAAGTATGAAAAACATTTTGCTTTCACATAATAATGAGGAAATGGTATAGAAGAAATATCTCAAATATCAAAATATAGTATCAGATATAATTAATAGCAATACGATAATAACGAATGTTACTCTGAGACTGAATAGTTTCAAACAATTTAGGTGCCGTAGAGATTATCTTGATAATAATGGAGGCATTTCTTCTTCATAAATGAGGTTTGAGATAATCTCATAATGGGAAAAAACATTTCTGAAGATTTATACTTTATATTTTGAATCTGAAACTAAAACTTAAAGATTTAATAAGCATATAAACTAAAAATCAAATCTCAGGCAAAATATATAGTTACTATTTAATAGTGTTCCCTTTATTGTAAAAATGACTATTTTCATTCTTTTAGTGAAAGAAAACTGCAATGCCACCCAACTTTCAGAGCTTTCTATGATGCTTCCAAAATTTGATGTAGGACACAATAATTTTATTTCTTGACAGAAATAAAATGTTGCTTTTCACAGTAATTGCTTCTTTGGGTGAAAATTAAAGCATTTTTGCATTATTAACACAGCAGCTCTGCTAATACATCTATTATAAAATTCATTTTAGGAACGAGGCTTACTTTGAATATTATAAATTTCATCAGTTTTTAAAGTTACATCTTCAGGGATAAAAGGTTCTGAGTTACAGTATAGGCAAACAACATTTTAAATTGTTTTTAAACATTTTATAGTACATACTAACTCTGCATTTCAACACAGTTTGGGGTAAATCCAAATTAAACATATTTTGGATAAGTCCAAAAGTTTTCAAACAGATTAAGCTTTAGCACATGTAAGGAGTAAATAATTACAACCTGCATAAGGTAAATTATTAAATACACTAAACATAGATATTGTTATATAGCTAGAAATAATTTCATAAGTAATAATCTTTACATTGTATAGATAGCCCCCTAGTTACTGTGTAAAACAAAATAAATTTAAAATATTTTCTGAGATTACTCCCCAAATAAGCAAATAACAAAACAAAAAACGCTAACATTTTACAAATGCCTAGGGGAACACAGGCAGCATTATCAACCTAAATAATTAATAAAACGTACATAATCTATTAGGTCTGGTCATTTTGTGTGCACTTTCTTTGGCTCATTCATTCATTCTTTCAGTCATTGTATGCCAGAATTAAAATAAAACAAAACATGCTTGACTCAATCAAGTGTACATCCTATTCTAATATATGCTTTAGGATACTTTATTAACTAAAAACAACACTAACGGTTTAATATACTTAGGGAGAGGGAGGAAATGGGCCAGAGAAAAATGTAAAGCTTGAGAAAAAGAGATCTTTTATATTTTAAAATATTTAGCATTACTTATGCAAAAAGATGGGAAAATTTCCCAAGGCATATCTATTATTTCTTCTTGTTAGGATTACTGATTATTCTGAAACTTTAGGACTCACTTACAAACTAAAGCATAATTTGGTCTACATAACCAAATCATACTGTGGCTTTTTTTTTTTTTTATGGAAGATGGACACAGCATATTTTGTGTGTTTTTTTTAATAATTTGTTTCCTTTTAAAATTTACATACAGTGAAATGCATAAATCTTCAGTGTATCATTCACTGAGTTTCAACCAATTAGCATACCATGCAAGCCAAATCTCTACCAAGATACAAGCTATTACATTAATCCCAGAAAGATTCCTTATCTCCCTTCCCAGTAAATCCCTGTCTCCATCCCCAGATGAAACCATTTTTTAACTTTTTTCTACCATAGGTTAGTTTTGCCTATTCTGGAACTTTCACTCAGCATATTTTTGAGATTCATCCATGTTGTTGAATGTATCAGTAGTTAATTACTTTTGTTGCTGAATAATATTACATTATATGGACATATTACAGATTTTGTTCTCCTATTAATTAACACCAAGGTCATTTCAACTTTTTGATAATTATGAATAAAGCTGCCACAAACATTCTTTTAAAAATCTTTTTATGGACATATGCTTTCATTTATGTTGGGTATATATCTAGTAGCAGAATTTCTGGGTGACAAGGTAGGTATATGTGTAGTTATGAAACCGCCAGAACTTTTTTCAAAAGTGATTATACCATTTTAAATTCCCAGTAACAATGAATGAGAGCTCTGTTTGCTCCATATCCTTGACAAGACTTGGTATCATCAGTCTTTTTAAACTTAGACATTTTGATGAATCTGTAGTGGCAACTCATTGCAATTTTAATTTGATTTCTCTAAGGTGTGTCCAAGCATGTTTTGATTCTCTATTTTGATAATATATGTGACATATATGATATGTTTAAGACTTTATAGGGAAAAAAAAGTAAAATTTCTCCTAAAATGTAAGAAACACTACAAAATATTGTAATGTAACTTAATACTTAAATTATACACTGAGACAGAGGTGATGTAGATGATATGAATATTGAAGCAATTAGTTTTTGAATATATATTTCATCCAAGGTTATAAAAAATTCATTGTATTAAAATCATTGACTATCATTATACAGAATCAAAATATAATGATGCTTGATAAACATACATCGACAAAAAATATTCTGAGTTATTATAAATTACATGGTCTTATTTTGAAGTTGTGGAGATGTAACTTAAAATACTTCTTTCAGACCTCAATTTAAATGCTTATATGAAATGTAATTATACCATTTTATTGATAGTATTAGAATAATTTTCTTGGCTTTTAAAGACCACAGGATTTTATTTAGTACATTACTCTTTCTAATGTACTAAATAATTTTCTGTAGTTGGAAAAAATTTAAACAATATGAGCAAGTTAACAAGTAATTCATCCCTTTCTCTGTGGGAGAGCTGAATTCTTCTTTTTGTTCTTATACTTTCTCCTCTGAAACTGCATTTATTCTAGATTCTTAGAGAATATTTATATTAGATGAAGTTTGACATATTAAAATACATTCTCATTTTATGATTCCATAGTCCCTCTGTGTATGTGGTTTTAATTACAAAGTACAAACAAATGTTAGGAGAGAAAACTGATCTTTTTTCAGATATACTTAACATTTTAGAAAGAATGAAAATATAACTTGAGTTCCTATTCGCGAAGAAAGATTGAGTCATCTATTCAACTATCATTTATTTAGTATCAATCTTGTATGAAGTGCTTCATTAAGAGGTAAGGATACGAATTACATGGTCCTTTTTAATTAATTGCCAGGACCATAGGTAGCACAGGAAGTACATAAGAGCATTTGGTTTGGTTTCAGGAGTTGGCAATCAAGATACAGTCAGAGTTTAGGATCAAGAATGCATATACGTCATGGTGACAATGAAAGTCAAAACTAGGTGGAAAGAAGGCATGAAGCCACAGCAACAGAAGCCAGAGATGAAGGCAAGGAGTTTAAGACAGACAAAAATATAAAAAATAAAAAGAAATGTAAAGATAGGGCAAAACTTGCAAGAGATCAGATGCAGGGTGATAGCAATAAAGTGACTATGACACTGAGGTAAAATCTAAAACAATTCCAGTTTCTAATATGATGCAATGCAATAGGAAGCACGGCTCTAAAGAAAGGCTTTGAGCCAACCCATATCATATTACATTTTCCCACTAGAGTATGAGCTCCATGATATATCTGTACTACTAGGGCAAATACAGTACCTAACATTTAATAAGCTCTCAATAAGTGTTTACTGGATAAAAAAAAAAATAATAAAGGAATGAATAAATGAAATGGCAGAATCCCAATTCCAAACACTACTATAGTTTTCTATACATCTTTAGTATGTTAATTACTCTTGTCTTGCTAAGTTTTTGGTTCTATGGTGGTATGAAGATTACAATAAATCTAGTGAATAGTCTTTGTAAATATTTCGATTGAAAAATATAACAATTATATTTAATTTAAATAAGTCTATACAATTTTCAACTTATGACTAAAAATGGGATGACAGTACCCTTAGTATGTCCCTCAAAGACCTAGCATGTGCAAAATCTCTGAGGCATGAAAATGTGGCACATTCGAGAAAATTTAAGACTATTATGGCTGCCTAAGACATGGAAAAAGTACCTTATTGATAAATTTTAGATTAAATCAGCAGCATGTCATTTTGCAATGAAATGCTTTTGCATGTACAAGCAGAACACAATACTTAAGGATATATCACAGTTTTATTCACAACTGAACTATAATGCAATGAAAAATTTTGAATTATATATGGTAAACCAATAGCAATCCTCAGGCAGCAGCTAAAATCCAAATCTTAAAAAAAATGGAACAACGCATTTATTCACGGTGGGGGTTATAACCTAAGTATAAGCTTTATTTCATTAAATGCATTTCATTAAAGATGATTATTTTTATAACAACAGAAATTGTTTTTAGGTCCTATGTAACCATACAATGGTATAGCTTCCCGTTAGCTACACAGTAATGACTGCTTTTGTGATGACTTTCATGCTGTTAAGTGGACCATTAGTACTTGACTTGTGCCATTACATAGCATCTTAATAGTGACAAACAAATAAACTTGCAAATCAGCACAGCATCATACTGCCTGCACTATTAATTTCCTTTACATTCTCTGCATTCATTTACATTTAAGTTCAATGAAGAAAAATTTCATTAGTATTTTCAGGTTTTTTTTCTAGACATGTTTTATTTCACAATTAATATATGAAAATGTGAACAGAGTCACCAACCTTACAAATGCCTTTAAATTTTAAAAAAGCTAAGAACTAAATGAAGACCCAACAATATACTCTAGTCTTTTATTAAGCTTGTCTGGTCCAATTAGCTCAGTCCAGTTAGAAAATTAAGCTATTAAAGATAGAATGAGAAGTTCAGAGCTGACATAGGCCTATTATATATCGATTCAGTTGACAGCCACAAACTATGTGCCATTCTGATTAGTGTTTCTCCAAGTGCACATTGTTGATTACAAGTTGAATGTGCAGAAGGGATAAATGGCTCAGAGGACTGCAATGGATACCACTCCAGAAAAACACAATTCAAAACACAGGATCTACTGACAGAGCATCAGTAATAAACTTTCCATAAGGGAACAAATTATCCCTATATATTTAAGAATTTTAAAATGTGTAATAAAGATAAAATTTCTCTTAGATAAATAGAGATAGATGTTCTTAAATATGTATATGTTGTTAAACTTTTTTTCTGCAGGATTGTTTCTAAGACATATACAACTTAGCTCAAAATATAAAACTATCCATAACTGATGAAACATTTTAAGTAATATTTGTTGCTATTTTTTTTGAAGCATGATATTTTTAAAATACCAATTCAAAAGTGTGTTTTTGGCCTACTGTGGCAGCTCATGCCTGTAATCCTAAGCACTCTGGGAGGCCAAAGATGGAGGATCGCTTGAGGTTGGCAGTTCAAGACCAGCCTGGGGAAGAGTGAGACCCCATCTCTACTAAAAATAGAAAAAATTAGCCGGGCATGGTGGCACGTGCCTGTAGTCCAGCTACTTGGGCGGCTGAGGCAAAAGGATTGCTTGAGCCCAGGAGTTTGAGGTTGCTGTGAGCTAGGCTGATGCCACGGCACTCTGGCCCAGGCAACAAAGCAAGACTCTATCTCCAAAAAAGAGAGAGAGAGAGAGGGTATTTTATTTTTAATTAATTGATTTGAAAAACTTGCTACCCTTAGTTATTATCCACCCAGCTCAAAGGTTACCATTTTTCTGATATCTAACACACAGATTAGTTTATCTGTTTTTTTTTAACTTAAAACAAATGTGGCAACAACCTAAATGTCCATCAATAGAATATAAAAATAAATTATAGTATACTCAGACAGTGGAACAAATACAACAGTAACTACTTTTTACATGCAACAATAAGGATGCAAATAATGTTAAGTGAAAGCAGCCAGACACAAAAGTGTATCTATCATCAAATTTCATTTAATGATTTATTCAAATAGCAGGGGAAAACTATATTTTTATCAACTGTAAAGGAGTGAAGTTTGTGATGAAATTAGTCTTTGCAAATCTTTTTAAATATCTTTGTTATAGGCTTAAATTTCATCATTTCTGTAACTTTATGATTAAAGTGTTGATAAGCTGAGATAAATACATTTGAAAATTAGATGCAAATTTGAGGGAAAAACTTTTTCCTTTTAAAAATAAACAGCTAGGTGTGGTGCCACATGCCTATAGTCCCAGTTATTTGGGAGGTTGAGGTGGGACAATCACTTGAGCCCAGGAGTTAAAGTCCAGCTTGGGCATATAGTGAGATCCCATTTCAATCAATCAATCAATGAAAATTCTAGTATCTTAATGTGTTCCTCTGTGCTATCAGAGTACCTTTTCTCAAGAGGCATGTCAATCTCTGCCTGCAAAATAGTAATATAAAAATGTGGAGGGGGATAAAATATTTTCTAAATCATTAAAGAAAACTTCTCTTTAATCTATACCTTAAAATAAATGTTCTGGTAACATTATTATTGATTCAGGCTGAATTAACACTGATATATCGATCCTGTTATTCTGCTAACCAGTGAGAAAAAAATTTAAAAAGAGAATTCTGATAAATCCAACTTAGGAAACAAAAATTTCCTAGCATGAGTCTACTGTAATAATAAAATATTTATTGAGGATTGGCTAAAGTATATGCAAGTTTTACAGATAGAAAATAGCTTAAGAGAAAACTCTGTTTAAGAATTTGACTAATAAGAAGATATAAGAAATTTTAAAAAGTAGTATACCAAAAGAAAGCATATAATACCTAAATCGATTAACCATATGTTTACAAATATGTGAAGGGAAGCAGAGAGAACTTCCAATATAATTAAGAAGAAATGCATCTCAGACGGATGGCAGATTAGCTGAGATTTGAAGGGTGGCTATGATTCAATAGAAGTAGAGAACATTCCAGGAATGGAAGCAGCAAAATAAATATTTAGGAAAAAAGGAACAGTACAAATAGGCTCAACATTGAGTTTCTTTGCAAAGTAGTAGAGGTATAAGTTTGAAAAGAAAAATTACAATAGGCAGGAAATGGAAAGCCGATTAAGATTTCCAGCCTCGGTAGCTCAGCTCTACACATATCAATATAATAGCTATAATCAAAGTATGTTTTAGGAATATTCATTTGTGCCTTAAAATATTCATCTCTGTACCCTAGTGCCTGACATGCATCTAGTAATCAATAGATGGCGTCTGTTGTGGTGGTTGTTATTGTGTTCAGCACAAACTTCTTTTGCACTTACTCCATTAAACTGAATATAAGGGCTAGAGCCTCATGAATTAGCAAAGAGATGGCGAAATGGTAAGAAGATGAAGGTTACAGTGATACGTTAAAACACTTCATAAAAACGTTGATCAATTTTTCATATACTTAACAAACCATAAACAATAAAAAGCAATGCCTTGTTTTTAACGTAAGGAACACTCTTTTAGAAAATTAGAAGACAGTAATGAAAAATTTCTGAGATTTCCTGAATTTATAAATTTAAGTATCATTAACACAGTAGTGATCAAATCTTTGCATTGGGCTCTTCTGTATGTAATAGAAATGTATCAGTGACAAAAACAGGTAAAATCCATGCTGTCAGGAGCTTATATATTATTGGGGTCATGGCAAAAGACAGACAAAAATAACACAATATGTAAATTATATAGCTTGTTAAAGTCATGAGTGCTATGGAGGAAAAACAAAACAGGAAAGGCGGAGAGAGAACATGGGGATTGGGGAGGAGGGAGAGGAATGGGCTGCATTTTTAAACAGTATAGCCAGGAAAGGGTCTCACTGAGAAGACTGCATTTGCATGAAGACTTAAAGGTAAGATAGTAATTTATTGCTCTGTAATTACTTCCAATTATTTTTCTTTGTAATAACTTAATTTTGAACATTGAAGGCTTTTTGAAATTACTCTTAGTTCTAAATAATGACAGATTTCAAAAACAAACAAGAAAACCCATATTTGATTTACTATGGAAACTGATTAGCCAAATAGTCCAACGTTTACTCCTTATCCTTGCCATCTTAAAAGAAATCTGAAAATGTTCATAAAAATATGAGACCAAATTGATTATTATGTGGTATTAATGACTGTAACTCTGATGGTTTGCAATTAGTTTCTATAACCTGACTGAGAAGTCTGGGAACTTCAACAGGGATACGTACTTTAGTATTTATATATGAAATGAAATGATGTTGAACACTTATTTCAGAAGAATCCATCAGCAGGTAAAAAGAACGGGATGGAAGAATAGATGAAACAAGATTGGTTATGAGTTCATAAATGATAAAGTTTGGTGATGGGTACAAGAGGGTGTATCATTATATTATTCTCTCAAAATCTGTATATTTTCCAAAAGAAAAAGTAGAGAAAGTTACAGAAAAAAGGAGACATATTTTGAAACTGTTATTTATCTTTACCAACCTAATACTAAGCCTCAAAGAGAGTATTTTGCTATGTTGATCTATCACAATATTTCCTACCCACAAAAAGGAAAGGGAAAGCAACCAAGTTATGTGAATTCAGTGGCAGTTACTAATGTGAACTCTACTACTAATTTAACAACACATCAGTTTTGCTTTTAATTTTGTGACAAAGAGTTTCTCACATTCTAATATGACTGCCAGGGTTCTTATAATAACAGTATTTTTACGATCCTGTTCTGAAGAAAATTAAATTTACCACTGATGGCACACTGGCTACAAACTGTTCCTTTTTCCTCTTATGGTATTACATATTATTGTCGTAGCAGTATATAAAGCTGAAAAAATACTTTACACATGTACATTTGATGTGTTAGATACTAATTTTAAATCAACACTAAAGCAGTCTTCATCCTAAAAATAGTAGTAAGTTGTGTGTGTATATATATGCATGTGTATATATATGTGACAAAGGCAGATAAGAAAGAATATACATTCTGATTTACAAATAGATTCCTTTCTTACTAAATGCTAAACATAATTTCTGATTCCTATATTAAGCTGGGTTAAACTTCAGAATATTGATGCTTAGAAAATGCACTTACCACCTGTCCATTGTGTGGGTTCTTATGAGCATATGGAGGTCCACGGATATGATTCCACATCTGGCCAGAAGTCATAGCAAAGACTATACACTGAAAAACAGGGTAAATATTTCAATATGTAAACCAGAAGAATACCAGAATATTTCACTTTTTAAAAAAATGGTCATCATAAAACTACCATTTAAAAATGATCTTTTAGTTCATCCATTAAAAAATGTTTCACTTACTAACTGTGGGACTTTGGGTAAGTTACTTATTCTCCCTGCATCTCAGGTTCCATATCTATAAAATTGGGATACCAACTCTGCTAAAGAGAGATGTTAATGATTAAATTGGATAACATATATAAAGCATCTGGCATGGTGACAATCTGATACTATGTGCTCACCTGAACCAGTCAAAAGCACAGAGGAGACAATTAATTTTTCAGTGATATTTGAAAGCACATGATAATCATCTTCTATATCCTCGAAATTTCATTCTTACATTAGTTTGGATCACCAGAAGCCTACATTCTTGGATTACAGTACTTACATCTCTTTAAGTACCTAAATGCTTTCAGCAAAATATATGACATAGTAAATTCAGAAGAAGTTTACAGATGGAAGAAATCACAAAAAAGATATAGCCAGGAAAAATTCACAGAGATTATTTACATGCCTGCTGGATCTATCAGAAACATCTGTATTTGGAAAACTAATCTCAAAGATTTAAGGAATTACAGGGAGGTTGGGAGAGAGAGTGAATGAACCAGAAGTCACAGTTCAATCACTATGACTTTTGTATAAGCATGTTTTATTTAAATCACAGAATATTTTTAAATTAATCAACTGGAACACCTTTAGACTTCAATGTGTTCAGGTTAAAACAGTACCTGCTGTCTTATAACGTGTCCAATCACTCTTTACTTCAGCTGCCTGGCTCTGGCAGGTATTTGTGTCAAGAAACGTTAAAGGCAAGGATAAGCAATGCATGATTAGGGGCCTAAATATTCTAGGTATGCACAATTTTTAAAGGAGAAAAAAGGATACAAAGGGGGAAAAGATAGGGGCAAATTACGATGATATTTAAGCCAAGAGAATGAGTTTAGATTCTATTCTATAATTGCTTGAGAGCCAAGGTGTTTCAACAGAAAATGATAATGACATAACTGCTTTAGAGAGATTAATCTGAATCCTTTTCCCTCTTTAAGAATAACTCTGAAATTAATTAGGAATTCATAAAAGCCAGTTTTGACTTACACAGATTTAGCCTAGGTTGACATATTTTCTGAAAGTCAGGATTTTACAAAATATTCACACTTCAACTTAGAGGATACACTAGAGTATTAGGCCTAGGGTGGGCACAGAGAATGATCCACCATCTAAAAAAAGTCATTTACAAATTTGAAATTGTTATGTGAGAAAAATAAACTTTATTTAATTCACAGGAATATAATTTCAGTGAATTTAGAGAGTACATTCAAGTTGATTATTTATGCTATAGATTTAATGCAGTGTTTACGCAGAGTGTATTTTGAAATCGAGGAAATGCCTTCTTCTTTTTGGGGAGGGTCTTCATTTGGGATACTAACATACTTAACAGACTGAAATATTTTTAAAACAGTAGTATCCACCTACGAACCTTTAATGTTCTTAAGACCACTGGCATGTTGACAGTACTTTGTCCAGTAGTTTTATCATAGTAGTTGAGAATAAAGGCTCTTAAAGTACAATACTTGAGTTTAAGGCCTACCCTCAGCACCTATGCAAACTTGGGCAAGTTCATTGCTCTGGGCCTCAGTTTCCTATCTATAACATTAGGACAATAGTGGTATCAATAGTTTTAAACTGTGGTGATTACTTATTCATGGTAAGTTAGTCCATGTAGTACACTTAAAACTATGCACGATACATGATGTAAGCTCAATAAATATTATTTGCTATTCCAAAGCCCTCCACAATGTGCTCCTATACTCCTAAATAGCACCATGTCCCAACACTCCTTAACTAGAACTGGATTCTCCATTCAGGCCACTCTTCTTGCTTCCCCCTGCAGCCATGATGGTAATACCTGCATCTACATCTTGCTAATGCTGTGTCAACCCATTAAACCCATCTACCCTACCCAATGGTAATACCTGCATCTACATCTTGCTAATGCTGTGTCAACCCATTAAACCCATCTACCCTAACCAAGGGTTTACTCGTGGCCTATGTATGGTTCTCCATGAAACCTTTTCAGTTTAGTTTATTCATCTGACAGTTACTTACTGAGCACTCTACTGTATGTCAGATATTTTACTAAACATTAAGGATATAACAACGAATAAGATAAAGATGGCCCCTCTCTCCTCAGTTGGAAATCCTGAATAACTGACATGTACCCTGAATCGTAAAGAGAAAAAAAATAGCTTTTTCTCATTTATTCATTCAAGATTTAATTGCTGAAAGCCTACTATATGCTCAAAAACTGATTTAGAAGCCAGGGATAAAGTAATGAACAAAAACGTGTCCTTATGGAGCTTACCCTTTATAGCAGGGAAAATAAAAAATAAAAAATTTAAGTTATATAACAATAAATGTTTTAAGAAAAAGTATAGTAGGGAAGGTAGAAGTCACAGGAGAGGAGGTTACAATTTTAATTAAAGTGGCCAAGAGAGGCCGCTCCAAGAAAGTAGCATTTCAGCAGATATATGAAGGAAAGAAACAAGCCATGTAGCTATCTGGCGAAAGAGCACCCCAAGTAGAGAATACAGCCAGTGTAACAGGTCCTATTAAAGGAAAATGCCTGTTGTGCTCTAGAAAGAGTAAAGAAGCCAATATAGCTGAAAGGAAGAGAATGAGGCGAGGAGAAAGAAAGAAGACTGGTAAAGTAATGGAGGGACAGATCCCAGAGAGACATGGGTTGCAATTCTGTAAACTCACTATAGAGTGGGCAAAGGTAGAAGCCAGGATAAAGTAGAAAGGCTACTGCAATATGGGGAATAAGAAATAATTAGAGCTTAAACAAAGGTAGTAAGTATGAAAAATAGTTGGAATCTGGACATATCTTAGAGAAAGAGCCTGGAGGATTTTCTGAAGGATTAGATGTGGAATATGAGAATTTTTCTGAAGGATTAGATGTGGAATATGAGAGAGAAAAGAAGTGGTAAAGAAAGACTACATGGTTTCTGATTTGCATGACCAAATAATAATAATAATAATAAAGTTGTCATTAACTGAGAAAATTAGGTTTGGGAACTGAGATCGGGAGTTTATTTTGTGCCTGTCCATTTTGAGACACCCTCTTACAGGTGGAGATACAGAGTGAGCAGTGAAATTTATTAGTCCGGAGTTTAGAGAGAAGATCTGATCCCAATATAAAATTTTGGAGTCAGTAATGGCTACACAGTATTTAAAGCCTTAAAGCTGGAAGAGATCACTTAGGAAGTAAATATAGACAAAGAGAAGAGAAGCTGACCAAGAACTAAATGCTTTGATTACTACAAAATAAGAGATAAAGTAGATAAAAACGAACAATCAAAGTGGATTAAGTAGTAGCAGCAAGAGAAGAAAGAGGAAAAGCACAAGAGTGTGGCATACTGAAAGACAAGTGAAGAATGTGATTCAGGATGAAGAGATCAGTTGTGACAATACTGATGAGAAGGTGATGATATGAAAATCCAGAGCTAAGAATTGAATTTATTAGTTCTCTAAAAAAATATTTGTGTCCTTTACAAGAGCATTTTCAATGGCATAGTGGGGTAAAAGTCTTATGAGGAAAGAATGAACCTATTAATATATAGACAATAAAGGAGTTTTGCTATAAACCGAACCAGATGAATAGAACAATATCTGGAAGTGTTACGATC
The DNA here is from genome assembly GCA_008086735.1 of Cheirogaleus medius. NCBI lineage: Eukaryota > Metazoa > Chordata > Mammalia > Primates > Cheirogaleidae > Cheirogaleus > Cheirogaleus medius. The sequence goes on from VBSM01001927.1 coordinate 14,322,799, forward strand.
CTTTAGGATGAATAAGCAAGACACTTGCATTGCTAACAGGAATGATTTGGTAGTAAGGGAAAAATTTATGATGCCATTAAAAGAGGAGAGAGAATTGTCAGACACTGTATTTTCTTCTTTTTTAAAAATTGCTTAATATTATAGGAGTACAAATATTTTGGTTACATATATTGCCTTTGCATCGCCCAAGCCAGAGCTACAAGTGTGCCCATCTCCCAGTGTGCTCCACACCCATGTTATGAATTTACCCATCCCCTCCACCCCCCTCCCACCTGCCCAGCACCCGATGAATATTACTTCCATGTGTGCACCTAAGTGTTGATCAGTTAGTACCAATTTGATGGCAAATACATGAGGTGCCTGTTTTTCCATTCTTGTGATACTTCACTTTGAAGAATGGGCTCTAGCTCTAACCAGGATAATACAAGAGGTGCTAGTTCACCAATTTTTTTTAACGGCTGAGTAGTACTCCATGGTATACATATACCACATTCACTCATGGATTGATGGGCACTTGGGTTGTTTCTACATCTTTGCAATTGTGAATTGTGCTGCCATAAACATTCGAGTGCAGATGTCTATATTATAAAATGACATTTTTTACTTTGGGTAGATGCTTAGTAGTGGGATTACTGGATCAAATGGAAATTCTATTTTTAGTTCTTTGCAGAATCTCCGTATTACTTTGCATAGAGGTTGTACTAATTTGCAGTCCCACTAGCAGTGTAAGAGTGCTCCCATCTCTCTGCATCCACACCAACACTTGTTTTGGGATTTTTTGATAAAACCCATCTCACTGGAGTTAAGTGATACCTCATTGTGGTTTTGACTTGCATTTCCCTGATGATTAGAGACATTGAGCAAGTTTTTATATGTTTTCTGGCCATTATTTTGTCTTCTTTTGCTAAGTTTCTGTTCATGTCCTTTGCCCATTTATTGATGGGGTTGTTTGAATTTTTTCTTGTTAATTTTCTTAACTTCTATATGGGTTCTAGTTACCAGCCCTTTATCGGATGTGTAGCATGTGAATATTTTCTCCCATTCTACCCATAGATTTTATGCTACAATTTATATTTTAACACCAGTATTTACATTACTATAATTATTAAATATCAGATAATATTATTGTCTGAATACATTTTATTAATATAATGTTTACATTTTCATTTTATTAGCTACTTAAAGAAATCTATCATGATCATAATCATAGAGAAGAAAAATACTTTTGTACAAACTGAAATAAGATCATGTTCACCTAGATTCTAATATTATCTTAATCGGTCTTCTAGCTGCCTTATTTACCCCTTTCAATCAACTGTCCATTGCTACCAGAATGACTGTTCCAAAACATAAATTTAATCATGTTATTTATCTCTGGAATGCTTATTTATTTATTTATTTCACTTATTTATTTTTTCAAGGTTTGTTTGTTTCTTTCAGGTCAGTGAGAGGGAGTGTAAGTCTGAGGGGAGAATACCTCCTATACATCACTTAGATCCATTTCTCCCCAGGACTGTGGGATGTTAAGCCTTAAAAGGAAGTGAAGAGAGCCTTTCATTTATCTCTCTGCCTTCACATACTATTAGCGAGAGGGGATCCATAAAGCAATGCTGGGCTGAGTATCTGCTCAGTCCCTAGCAGGATTTGTGTGCGCAGGGCTGGGAACACAGAGGTACACAAGGTGTGATTTGTAAACCAAGCCCTCTATCTCTGGAACATTTTAATAGCTTCTCATTGCCAGTGCATGAAAACCCATACTCTTGTAGACAAGATAGTTCCATTCTTTACTCTCCAGGAGCATCTCTTATTCCTTCTTTCCTTGCCATCATTGCTCTAGCTACACAGAATTGTAGTTCTCTGGATATCCTAGGCTTCACATTTGTTGAATACTTGGCTTTAAAGGCTTTCATTTCATTTCAAGAATAAATTTCATTTATTCTTCAAAATTCAGCTCATGTCACTCTGGGGGAGGCTGTCATGATTCCCTTTACTCTAGGTTAGGTTTCTTTTCTTTGTATTCCTACAATACTCCACGTTTTCCTCCATCACAGCATGTATAATGTTACATTACATTTGTCTGTAATCAGTTTCTATATCCCCACAATGCATTCCTTACAGGCAGAGTTTATGTCTTATCTATTAATCAATGCGATAACATACCAGAGACACCATGGCCCAACCAGTCTTGTTATAGATGAACTCCAAGTTGTTCCTTCTTAAATACAGCAAACCACCAACAAGTGACACTAGCAGGGCCAAAGCAATGGTGCCAGAGTAGTTGGGTGGTCTGAAAACTCGAATCTGAAAAAATGCAATGAAAATTTTAAAAGTGAAAGAAAAATACCAAATTTTTCTCTTGACTATATTCTACTCCTTCCAATTTTCAAAGCAAATAATTCAGAAACATTCTACCCTATTTTTTTATACCTGGCACTAACACTACTTTTACTCTCTTTATAAGTCAAAACATACATGCCTTAAAAAATCATGGCTGAGAAATTACCTACATACTACATATACTAGTCAGGTAAGGATTACACAAAATGCTAAGTCTTCACCACTACATGATATATCCATGTAACAAATCTGCATATGTATTCCCTAAACATATAAAAATTTAAAAATTTGGCTGGGCACAGTGGTTCATGCCTGTAATCCCAATGCTTTAATAGGTCACAGCAATAGGATCATTTGAGGCCATTAGTTCAAGACCAGCCTGGCATCATAGTAAGACCTTATCTCTACAAAAAAATGAAAAGAAAAAATTAGACAAGTTTGGTGGCATGTGCCTGGAGTTCCAGATCCTCGGGAAGCTAAGGTAGGAGGATCGCTTGAGCCCAGGTATTGGAGGTTGCAATAAGCTGTGATAGTGCCACTGCACTCCAGCCTGGACAACACAGCAAAACCCTGTCTCAAAACAAAACAAAAAAACACAAATACACACAAAAAATAATTTTTTAAAAATTAAAAAAAAGAAAGAATATGCTGCTAGAACATGTTTATTCACCCATTGGGCCCTATTAGGCCAAATAGAGAAATTCAGCAATAAAAGACAAATGTAAGCATTTTTTCAAACAAAAAAATCATGGCTGTGTAAAGTGACTTCCTCCTCATTTAGGCGAATACACTCAAGCATATGTAAACCTTATTTAAATAACGCAACCCAGAGTTGCTCTGGTTCCACCCCACGGAAAATGAGATCATCTACTAAATGGTAGGGTTATGATGAGGGTGTAATATTTGTATCGTTTCAAATTGGAACTTTTTATACTGCTATTTTTTGACAGCTTTGTTGAAATGTGATCTGCATACCATACAATCTGCCTATTCAAAGTGTACAACTCCTGTACTTTTCAATGGTTTTTAATTACTAATGAACCGTTTATTCTAAAAACCATCTGAATTCACCTAACAGTCAAAGTTCAGCTTATCACTTACGGCTAACCTACGCAGATCTCTCTACACAAGGAGAGATTATCCACAGAGAAATAAAAAAATATTACTGTGGCCTTATTACAATGCTCTAACCAATCAGCCTATTATTAAAAACTAATCAGCCTATTATTAAAACTGTGGGGAAGAATAAAAACATACATGAACATCTGTTCTGTCAGCAATCCACTTTGCAAGTTGTTCAGCTGCAAATCCAATTCTTTGAAGGTCAAAAGTATCAGCTCTCTTGGGTCTGCCTTTTGGAGGAAAATGCATGAATGTAGGAGCAGAGTTCATGTTGAGCTGTAAAACACAAGATTAAAAATACTAATAGTAATATTCCAATATTCTTTATATAGCATTAATCTAATTTTTTAAAAAACTTTTTCTGCACAAATTTTGGAAAGATAGCATTTATTATGAAAATCCAAGTGGTTTTCCAGAGTTGTATTTCTGTTTTTATTCATCTTAATGCACTACTGAATGAAAAAGAACTTGTAAACTTGACTAAGTCTTCTGAACTCTCACATTTAACATATATCATTCATATTACCAGCTTTATTCCCTATATTTTATCTTACCATTTCATTCTTTTTCCTTCTAGATCTATTATTAGGGTAAATAAAGGAGGGACTGAAAGTGTAAAAGGAAAATATTGCAATCTGGCAGTATGTGAATTACTTTGCTTCTTAAGCAGTTATTAAAGAAAAAGTACTAGAATTTGATGAAAAATGGGCATATTATGGAATTAATTTCAAACAAATTATAAGTAGATTGAATTCTCTATTTAAAACTTGAAGACTTTACTTTCTGTAATGACTATACAACAGAAACCAACTTTTTTGCTCTAAACAACTTGAATTTATCAGAGACTACAGGTGAAATCCCCAATGATAATCTTTTTCTGCTCAACTTCTCTATTAATTCAACTGTCTTAAATTGGTTATATTTCAGAAATATTTTCTACAGGTAATTTCCATTTGAAAAGTATATTACACAGAACACTACCCTAGTATAAATGGTGCTTATTGACATAACATATAAAAAAGATGTATTAGGTTAATTTGCATTCAATATCAAACCACAAAAAAATAATATAGGTTAAATATATGCTGCCAAGGAATTATGAAAAATGTCTTAAAATAAATGACCAAGAGATTTTTGGCCCTTGACTTGAAATGAAATTCAGTATTTCCTAATAATGAGAATGAAAACCAAATTTTATATATATAAAAAATACATATTATTAGAAAATATATATATAGGATTACGATTGACCATCAAGGTAAAGATACAACACTAAAAGCTTAGATCCCCATAATAACTAAATTTAATAACAAAGTATACAATCAAGACCAAAACACTTCCTGCTCTATATAATGGACTCTGACTACAGCTGTCATGTACAAGACAGCTCCAAATCATGTTACAGAACGTCATACAACTTAGCACAAACAAGCTGAATACCCAAAAGAAATGTCTCTGTATCAAAAATTTCTCATTTTTAGTACTGCAATTGCAATCAGATTTTCATTACTTACCTTCAAGTTATCTACATTAGTATGCTTCAAACACTACTGCTAACAATTAATAGTTGGTCCCTGTTTGCTATGGTTTGAAAGTTTGTCCCCATTGTAACTGTATTAAGAGAGGGATTTTTAAGAGGTGATTAGGCTAGGAGGGCTCTGCCCTCTTGGGTGTGATTAGTGCCATTATAAAAGGGCAAGTTAGGCCCCCTCTTGCCCTTTGGCCTTCTGTCATGTCATGATATAGTAAGAAGGCCCTTGCCAGATGCCAGCACCTTGACATTGGACTTCCCAGCCTTCAGAACTGTGACCAATAAGTTTCTGTTCATTATAAATCACTTAGTCTCAGGTATTCTGTTATAGCAGCACAAAACAAACAAATATTAACTGTTATATATAACTATTATATAATAACTGTTATTATATAATTATATAAATTATATATAATGTTATATATTATATAATAACTATTTAGTACACATTTATATGTCTGGCATAGAGCTAAACATCTGCATATATTAAGAACTCATTTTAATCTTCCCAACAGTCCTATGAGAAAGACACTATTATTTCCCTCTCTTAAAGATGAGGAGATAAAGGCCTAAAAAGATAAAGCAATTTACCAAAGGTCACACAGCTATGAATAGGGAAAGATGGAATCTAAACTCAGGTCTTCTGACTCTAGACAATTCATTACCACTATATCAAAATACTTTCTGAACTCTAACTCCCTGAATAAAAATTTAACAAATTTTTTTATAAACAATTTTTTACAAAAATTTTGAACAAGTTCGTTAGAAAATTTAATTATAAACATAAGCTCCTGCAACATGGTACAAATTGATAACATAAAACATGAAATAATACATCTTATATATGTTATATATATAAAATATGCCTCTCATAATATATGCATTATATGTCTCTGTCATCAGAAGTCTACAGTATTCCATTTTCCAGCAGTGGCTTACATTTAATGAACATTTAGTAGTGCTGGTTAAACTGAACAAAGGACACAGTTATGAGTTCCTTTCTTTCCTGTGCTTCTCTCATTCTAGACTTTGTTCATGTGTTTCCCTTATGGATACACAAGAGAAAACTACAGCCAACATGTAAATATAAGATTAAAAGAGAGGAAGTCTCCCTCCATCCTCACTTCCTGCATTAGAACAATCAGAAAATCCATACTAATAACATTCTAGAATTTTAGAGTTTTTAAAAAAAATCTTATTCAGAGTCTTCCTCTTAATTAAAATCCAAAAATTCCCCAAGGCTACAGACAAAGCAGAATCCAACATGGATTTGTTCCTAGTCCAGAGTCTCTTCCAACATACCATACTCATTAACCCAATGGCCTAACATCAGACACTTAGCCTCAGCCATTCCTACGAAATCACTGTAATTGAAGTTACTTTCCCAACAAGTCCTCAACAAGCTAGAAATTACCAAATGTCTCCACTTGTTATTAATATTATCTTCTGATACCACAGTACTGCTGACAGTGCTTTAAAACATCAATTTAGAGAGAGTATTTCCACAAAACATGATTTAATAGTTAGTGGGAAAAAATAAGCATTAAAAATCTTTTAGTAGTTCTCTAAGTGAAGCAAAACATATACTTCCCCATTTTTGTAGATTATAATTTGTCATAAAAAATCATTAACTGCCATAAGTTTTATGCATTTTTGTATTTTAAAATGAAAACTCTTATTGCTAAGCCAAGGGCTAGATTTTGGAAAAGACAAAGCAGTTCTATACTAGGACTCCTGCTGCATCAAGATTAACCTGAGGAAATGTTTCACTTAAATACAATCTTGACTTCAACTCTCATACCTATGCCAAACTATAAAGACATTATGTCTAAATCATATAAAAGAATTCAACAATTATATCTAACCATATATCTTCATGATTACATACTGGCAGCCTATAGTCAGCACTCAACAAAAAGGTAAGATTTATCCCACAAAGTTTTTTTGTTTTAAATCTGAATTAACTGTCAACATTTTAAAGATAGAGAAATTTAATGTAAAATTTCACATCTGGGTCTTTTCTTGAGAAAGAGATCTAGATACATGTGGCCTACATATTTTCGACAGAGCTGGAGTTGAGCTGTACCTCTCATTGGGTCAAGCATGTCCCCTCCAATCTGCTGCAGTCCACACCATACTGCTTCCCCAACAATGACAGCAAAGGTCAGATGCATGGTGTTCTGCCAATTTTATTTCTTATAGTAGTGAAATATAAGTGTTCCTACTAATGATTTATTTTTTAAAAAGACCAAGAATGATGTTGTTTCAATAAAAATAGGAGAAAGCATATTTATTTGAAAAAGCGAAGAATACGTTTAATATACTAAGTACATACTTAGTATATTAGATATCATGAAACAAAGATAACATTATCAATAAAGATAACATAAAGATATTATTGTGAAACTTAATGAACCCAACCCACTTTCTTCATTTAGTTTACAGGTCTATTTGAGTAGGTATTAATATTGGGGCTTAAAAGACTGCTCTAGCAGTCACGTTGGACCCAGGTAACTACTTGCCAGTACAACAAAGAGCATTCAAGTCTATAATGAACAGCACGTCCATCTGATGATCTCTAAGGCCAATCTTTCTGAGATTTTATAGAGACCTATAAGTTATATGAAATGATATTTGGTTCTTATAGTACTATAATTTTCATTTATAAGGATATTTGAAATTACATATTTATGTTTTCCTTTATTAGTATTTTAATATTATAATTATTACTATTATACTATTATTACTATTACTATTAGCTTCCTACTCTGTAAGCTGCTTATAGGCAAGAACTATGTATGTTTTTATATGACAATTTATTGTTTCTACAGAGTAGGCACTCAATACTATTTGCTGAATAGATAAATGCAAAGAAACATCCTTAAAAGGCAAAATAAATTTATGGGGGAAGAAATAAGCAAAGAATACTAATAGGAAAAGGGTACTGAAGGCAAAAAGAGAGAATTTATCTTATTCAACTAGAAACTGGCAAAGACAAATAATTAGTTTGGAAGCAAATGAGCAAAAATGTGTACTAATGGCAATGTAATTAGTGGGGTAGATTCTTTAAAGAATTTCATGCTTTTTTTCCATGACTTGGTAGATCATTATGCCAAAGAATATCACATATGAGAATAATTACAAAGGCCAAGATACCCAAACAAATCAATGCTGGGCACTGCAATATGTTTTGCATTTAGAAGAGTGTGATCAAGTAGTAAATATATAAAAAAGTGTTAACTGCAAGATAACAGCAAGATTAAGAGCTAGGGCTCTGGAAGCCAGAGAGCTGAGTTCAAATTCTAGCTATACACTAACTTTGTAATGTTGGACAAGCAACATTCTCTCCATACCTTATTTCTCATCTATGAAATGGAGGCAACAACATCATCTCTCTCACTACATATGAAGCACTTAGAACAGTGCCTGGTCCTTAAGCTTTCAATGTTAGCAATGATAATGACACAACTATGACATCAAAGACAACTAGCATTCTTATGTCAAAGTCCAATACTTTGCTCCATAGAGAAGACTATAAATGACAGTTTATCAGCTTGCTCAGGTTGCCATAACAGAAAACCCCAGACTAGGTGACTTAAACAGCAGAAACTTATTTTCTCACAGTTCTGAAGACTGGAAGTTCAAGATCAGGGGACCAGCAGAGTTGGTTTCTAGTCAGGCTTCTCCTTCCTTGGCCTGTAGCCATCTTCTTGCTGTGTCCTCAGATGGCCTTTTACTCTGTGCACATGTATTTCTGGCTGTCTCTTCCTCTTCTTATAAGGACATCAGTCCTATTGGATTAGGACCCCACCCTTAAAACCTCATTTAACCTTAATTACATCCCTCAAAGCCCCATCTTCAAATACGGTCACACTGGAGGTTATGGCTTCAACATATCAATTCAGAGAAATACAATTTGGCCCATAACAGAAAGAAAACACTTTTAAATATATACTTAATATTTTACATGTAAAATTCTCTGATCTGACACATTGGAAGAAGTAAAGTTTAGGTAAAACTTGCATTGAATTTTATATAAAATGTCACACGTTTGTGCAAAATACTTAATCACATACAATTAAATACCAAAATAAGATTAATTCATGTATACTGCCACTGCATGCTAAGAAAACACATTTCCTGTGTAATGCAGAAGTCAAAACATGTTTACCGTACTTACTAATGGCAAAAACTGTACAATAAAGGTAACATTGGCTGTAATTTGTACTCACATCACAGAATTTATTACAACTACTTATTGTATTTATTAACTTATTCAATGAATTGTATTTTTATCTGGCTAACAAAAATGTATCATCCATAAGTGACTCTGTTAAATATATTACCAAATAAAAATATAACTCTTTTACCTGTTGAAAAACATCTGTTCCCTCATCATAGTCCACCATACTGAAGAAGAGTTTGTTACAAAAAGCAGATGAATAGCGCCAGGAGTTAGCCAGTATTTGATATTCTTCATTAGCTTGCCTAATAAGAATAATGGGGCAGGGGCAGAGTAGAAACACATCAGTATTGAAGCATTAACGAAGCGGTTAATAAAACCAGTAATTCTAGGGTAAGCATTGGTCAGTTTCTGTATGAACTGCAAGCAAAGATTAGTTTTTTTAATATTTTTAATGGTTGTTAAAAAAAGAGAGAAAGAAATATTCCTTGATACATAAAAATTATATAAAATTCAACCTTTAGTATTCATAAAAAAGTTTTATTGCATCACAGCCACAATGATTCATTTACATATTGCTTATGATTACTATTATGTTATAAGGGCAAAGGCGAGTAGTTGTTACAACTGTATGAGCCACAGGCTGGCCTGGCCCTTTAAATAAAAAGTTTGCCAACTCTTGTTTTAGGGACTTAAAACATTTTTTGGCATTCCCTACACATATAAATTAAATCTTCTAATAATTTTTAGTAAAAGACCAACTTTTAAGAATATTTGCAATTCAGTTTAACAGAAAAACAAAATCATGAGGAAATATAAGTTATAAAATTGTAAACACAGTTATACTGCACCTTTATTTGTTCCATTTATCTTAAAATACATTTACATTCGAACCTAAAAGTAAGCAAAAATTTCTGAGTAGCTGAACCAGATGCTACAAACAAACCCTCTTCTATTATGATATTTGCTCCTATTTAGAACTCATTTTTACTAGATATTTTATTAATTTGCCAGATGATAAAGCTCTATGTTTAGATGTAGAGAGAGATTAGAAACAGGGAAATAGCATTGCTGGAAGCATGTAAGCACAGTAATAGGAACAAAAAGCAACAAGTTATTGCTAAAACATTTTTAAAAACAAAGTAAGAGTGCTTATCCACATAATTTATCATTCTCAGGAGTTTATCCTCTCAAATAAAACACCAGTTTAGAAGACAGAGTTAAATAAAATCCACAGAACAAAATAAAACAGGTGGAAATACTGGGGGGGGGGGGAGCGGAGAGAAAGGATCTATAGGTATAATTCAGTAATTACAACTTTAGGAGTCCAGAGAGAGGAGGGAGATAAAACAGAGGAAATGATATTTCTGGAAACAATAAAATTAAAGGAGACTAAATATTCAAATCAAAATTATTTCCTAGATTCAGAATAGGATGAATGTGGAAAACAACAACATGGAAAAATTCTGTGATATTTTAGAACACTATGAATAAAAAACAAAATCCTAACAGTTTTCGGGGGGAAAAAAAAATTCCTCAACAGGGCAAACAATGAGATTGGGATTGGACTGGTCATTAGCAACACCAGATACCAGCAGATAGAACAATTCCTTGAGACTTTTGAAGGGACATTATTTTCTATTTAGAATTCTATATTGAGCCAAAATATCAATTAAGTTTGAAATGAACATGTTCTCAGCAATGTAAGGAATCTAAAATTGACCTTGCACACATTCTTAAGAAATTACCCTAAGACATAATTGATGGAAAAGGTAATATGAATGAAAAAGTGAGAAAACCTAAGACTATGATAGAAGCACTCTAAGAGAGGGAATAAGGCAACCAGAAATGTGGTAAGATAGGAAGGGTAGAAGATGCAAGAAAACTACAGTCTAACTATGATGCTACAATGCAACCAGTTCAAATTAAAACAGGAATTTAATTAGATTTAAAAATGAAAAAAAAAATAGATTCTAAGTAATGATTAGAATCAGAAAAAGCTGGAAGATATTAAGACCATAGTAATTAAATATGTATTTGTTCCCACAACAGTAAAAAGGACAACCAAAAATGAACATAAGATTTAAGATCCAAATAAGAAGCAAATTAAAATATATAAGTTTGATCAATTGGTGATGAGAAATATTATTTTGAACATTTTCTTTTGAGTGGGGCAAGAGTCATAAAAAATGGCATTGTAGAAAAGGAATCATAAACTATTACTTTGCAGTGGATGCTATTTTATAGGGAAATAATAATGTAAATGCTGTTTATTCCCTTTCAACTTTCTAAATCAACCTATAGAGCATGGATGTAATTACAGTTACAGTACAGAATGTAGATGCTATCAACTATGATAATATAGAAATATAGTTCACAGAATTTGGTAGGTAAAGAGGAAGAAGAATTGATGGGGAAGGCTGTGCTTGCTAATCTTCATGTCAAAAATCAGAGAATCAAGATATATAATCTATAGTTAATGAACAAGAAATACAAGGATGTATTTTTTAATACTATTACAGTGGTAAATAGGAAATAGAAAGAATTAAAACTCGTAAAGGGTAAGATGAGTTCCATCTTCACTTATCACAGCAAGAAATGTAAAGACCAAGTACACCGTATGAAATATTGTTTTAAGAATAACATTTAGAGATATGAAAAAAACATCAAAAGAAAAAACACAAAGGAATAACAGTGATCGTTTCTGGCACACATGTCTGCAAATAGGTAAGTGCAAGGGCCAGGGACTGCAGTTCTTCATTTCAGACCCTTCTTTATTAACACCAAGCACATGAAATTGTTGTGATTAAAATATATATATTTTAAGAGGCCTAAATATGAACAGTGCTGTAATCTGAGGTCATTTTATCATAAAATAAAGATCTAAGGCATCATTTATCAAAGCATAGCACCAAAACTGATCATTGTAACAATTAGTGTAAGACTGCATTGTGCTCAGTAGGCAGAAAACTACACAGTACATTTTAGAATATTTTCAATAAAAATAGCTACAAATTTTAAAGCTTTGGTGGTTAAATAAGATTTAATCTACTGTAAAATTCACTCAAAAACTATTTACTAAACACCTAATAGCAACAAGTAAGAAGTAATCTCCAAGATCTCTGGTCTTCATACCATTGATGTTTTAGTGAGGAGACATATAATAAACTAAATGAATAATTAAAAAAACTAAAAACTAAGATATACTCTGAGAAAACAACATACAAAATAGCATTATAGGAAATAATGGAGAATGTACTTAGATGGTATGGTCATTAAAAGGCTTCTCAAATGAAGTGACAATAAAGCTCAAATGCCAAGGATGAGAAAGAGCCAGCAGGAATAACAAGCACAAAGGCCATAACAGGCACAAAGGGATCGAACTTAAGATGCTGGCAAGATGAAGCTGCGATATAAATGAGAACACGCTCTCTGTTTACTAGAAGAATACGTACAGAATACACATTTACACCCTCCCTCATCTGTATGAAACAGTGCTGCCCTGTGCCTCCCCCAATCCTACAATCAAAACAAGGTTCAAAACAGCAGTAGCCCTAAAATCAGATTTGATTTTTGTCACAAGAAATGTAATATGACTGGTAAGTATTCATCATTGATTTTCAAAGAAAAAATGTATAGTAACTTCACACACTGAACTGGCACTGACACATAAGTAGGTCTGAACATCTTTACACTGTAATAAACCTTGGACCAATACTACTTTAAAAAACTCATTAAAAGGATGGCATTATAATTAAGAAAACAACATATTAAACACAATTCCATTATTGGAGTATTTTACAAAAAGAACAGTTTAACTTTTGAAATAAAACAGAAATAGTAAATCAGCAAAAAACTAGCATTCTTGTGATGATGATATTCTAAGTAATGAAAATGCTTCATTATAAAAAATAAAGAGAAAACAATCATATTTTAGTATCCAATGTCTATGTATAGCATCTTATGGCATGACCTAGAGAGGAATAATGTTGAATATCTTTTCCTCATACTTTTATAACCTAGCGCACTAGAGTAGATTAAGTATACACTCATGAACTCATTAATTCAAACCACAGATCCATATTAGTGCCAACAATGTGCCAGGTAATGCAGGACTGAATAACAAATGCAAAGTGCTCAATCTCTAGACACTCACATTCCAGTAAGAAAGAGGGGCCTCATACAGGTAAACAAATTTCAGATAATCATAAGTACTATGAAGAAAAAACAAAGAAAATATGATAAAGAGTAATGAGGAGTCAAAGAAGATGAATTCAACTTCCCTTCAAACTCTATACTCCATATCATTCCATTTTTTCAGATTCAATTTCCCAAAAACCAATATGTATAATTTATCCTCTATTCAAAAATCCAAATTACCCATTACCCATATGATGAAGACAATGGGAAGAAGTCGAGATCCTCCATAACCTGGCCATTACCCATATGATGAAGACAATGGGAAGAAGTCGAGATCCTCCATAACCTGGCCACAACTCATATAACCTATGTCTCAATGAACATACCACACTCAAAGGGTTTCTCTGTTTCATGAACATACCATGTCCATTCTTACCATATGCAGGAAATACATTGCTTAGAAAATCCTCCCTTCTTTCAAAATCTTTCTCAAAAACTGCCTCTCCTTCAGAAGTCACTTCATATCTCTACACCTACAATAGCTGTTGATTCAACTGTCTGAAATGGAAGTTCTCAGCAACTGTGTGGCACTGGAACTATTTATTTTACACATGTATCTGTTTTGTTTATACATATCAATTGTCTGATGCCTAGGACCCAATATAGAGTAGGTATTCAATAAAGGTTTGTTAATGATGATGATGAATATTATACTTTCCAAACCAGTCAATATATCATAAATGCCTTAAAACTAAATTTACCACATTAGAGATTCTAAATTCTAGTGAGTCTGACTAAAAGCCCATTTAGTCAGATTTACATCACAGGATAATGTCTCTTTTAAGGCAAATTTGCTTTACTCTATGGTACTGGGGGTAAAAAAAATCACATTTTAAATCTGTGTACTATCACAAATGTATGCTGTTTGTCAAAGGAATAGTGTTCATGATTCAAAAGGTTACATGAATAAATCATCATGCTATGTCATGTTAGTAATACCAATTTCATATGCAAATGTAGAATTCAGGTTTTAATCATCAATGATATTTAAACTCAACAATTTTAATATGTGCTGCAAGAAAAAGGAGTACACCTCACAGCCTCCATCTTTAAGAGGCTTGTTAGAGGAAGTACTCTAATACATAAATAAGGTCCATATATTTTGAAAAAAAATACAGATTGTAGGTGCTATATGGCACACAGAGAAGGATGAGATCAGAGTGAGCTGGAGTAGTTACACAAAATGTGAATATGAAAAAAATTGGAAAATAACAAAGGTATGTCTGGAAAGACTAAAATTATGTTAATAATAAGCAACAAAGGACAGGGAGATAATAGTAAGGCAACAGAAACAGTATAAACAAAGACTGTGTTTATGTGTTCAAGTAATAGAATATAAGCTTCATGTTAGAAAATAAGGCTGGAAGTGGTAAAAAGACACACAGGATCTGGATTTATTCTGTAAACAGTGAACTACAAGTGTTTTTGGAAGAAGTGGGTTATGTAAAATACTATTTAAGAATGCTGCATCTGGCAACTGTGTATGATATTTAGGAGGAAAAGAGAGCAAGTGGAAATGGCAAGATTGGGAAAATATATGAGACTATTAAAATACTATATAAATAACGGTGTGACTTATCTTGTACATACTCTCCACTGGAACCTAGCAGGCCAAAGCACCCAATAAAATTTTCTAGACAGTATACTTAGGAACAGTTCTAGCAAGAATAAAGAATCCCACAGGGCCAAAGAAAATTACATTTTCTTGACTCTACTCAGAGAAAATATAATACTGACAAGGTAAATGGGGGCTTTCTTCTTTTGGCTGTAATTCAGGACCAACAGGATCAGTGAACAGATCTGTGTGTCACTGAAAAAAAAAATTCAATGAGCCTGAGAAATATGTACTTTAATATCAATGATATCTCTTCAGAGTACAAAACATTAGAAAAAATGCACCCTAATAACAAAGACCCTATTCTCTATCCTTACTCCATTAACCTTTATGCCCCACTCCATATTCTAAATTCTTAATGCTTAATAGAGAATAGAGGAAACCTAACTAATGACCGATAAAGAAATTCAGCAGATTCTTGCATATGTTTGCGTCTGCTTGGACTGATGAGCAAAGTAAGACGTTACTAGTACTTATTAGTATACTTCTGATCTCATTGCCATCTGAAATTAGAAATTTAAAACCACAAATGCTCCAAGCACTTAAATAACTACATTTCCAACTCTGTTAACTAAAAAATATTTTGTTTTGGTAGTTCATAGTAATATTACAGGCCTACCTTTATGAATGTAGGGAACACTGTAAATTGTTCTAATATATTCATATGCAGCCTGAAGAGGGCAGTCAAGCTGCATCAAAGGGATCCAGGCGGGCTTAAGCAATTGCTGCAGGGCACTGTTAAATCTGTTATATGAATTCTTCTCCATTTATTATGGGGGGGAAAAAATCACTTAATACAAATGGTATAATTTTATATTATAACCCTTTTTAAAAGGTGATGTAAAACTTTAACGAATTATTAACTCATCTATAGTTCTATATATTTAATATATTTACTATGATGAATGTAATGTTGGAAGGAATGTTTTAAGAAGCATGGTTTCTCTTTTTAATGTTATTAAAACGTCCTATAAGGTAACGGGTTCATATTAAACTCCCATTATATGCCTTTATAGTTATATATTTATGATGAATTACATATATAAATTTATATTACAGTTATTCCAAAGTATATCTTCATAAAACCCCAAATTAAAGAATGTTTATAGATAGTGATATACATAGATCTGGAGTGAGCAGACTCACCTATTAATTAAGGTTCTGGAATCCTGAGAACAAAAAGCTGGTAAACAGCACCCTACAAAAAGATTTTTAACAGAGTTGTTTCTCTGGTTGTTCTATACATACCTAGGACCCTGTTGAATATACAAAATATATAGATTCAATGCCTTTGAAGAGCCGAGGGATCAACAGTTTACTATCATACTGTAATTGATTCTGCATAATTCACTAGTTGATAAGATAAATTAAAGAGGTTGTGTCTATTAGAGCTCTGTTTTTGCATCTATTTTTTTCCTTTATCAGACCTAAATAGATACCTTTCCTTGGAAAACAACTCTAACATAAAATATGATTCAAAGACATATCTTAAAGCAAAAATGTATGTGAACATAAAAAATACTGAATTTTATACAACATGCATAGTTAGCACTGTTTATGAGAGACAAAGGAATTTTAGTTCTCTTTTTAAAAAAGTTGAACAGTAACATATAAATGCTTAAATGTGGTATGCTAAGGAGACTGACATATAATTAAAGAAACAAAACAATTTACCCATTGTTCATTTAACAAGTTTTCTACCTACTACATATACATATGAGGCTTATAATATGTATTTGATAAATGTTTATGGCACTAATAATAAAGAATACATGAATAGATTAATTAACTCAATGTTTGGAAGCACTTAAAGACATATAGGCCCTTGCCTCTAGATACTTTAATCCATTAGGCTAACACTTATAATCTTAAATAATGAGTACAAAACAACAAATGGAATAAGTTCAAAACAGTGTAAATCTTGTTTATGATAATATGACCAGGAACTATTATGATATTCAAAAATATCTGTTGAATAGATGAATTAATATATTTATTGCAAAACCTGACAAGTCAAAATGAGGAAAGAATTAATTCATACCTTAAATCCTGCAGTATTCCCCAAGTCTATGCTTTACCTTCATGTGGTAAAGAATAGAATATATGCAGACTTTAAAGAACTTTGTTGTACAGAATTAAAAAGGCAGACTAAAGGTTATAGAAACTGTGTCACAAGAAATGAAGATTATGTGTTTTCTACTCAACTCAAAAGAACCACCACCATCAGTAACATTTATTGTGGTTAGCGTGTGCCAGGAACCCTTTTATGTATTTTTATATATTTCACTTAATCTTCACATTTTAAAACTTTTCTCAAACACTATTTTTAATAGATTTTTTAGAGCAGTTTTAGGTTCACAGCAAAATACAGTGAATGTTTGAGATTCATACATTGTTCATAAATAATTCTTGGACTACTGATTACCCAGTTAACTATTTGATTATGTATATTATATATATAAACTCATCTACCTTGTGATATTACAAAATTCCATTATAAGCAACTTTTTTATCCAGTAATATTGTTCCAGACATCTCTAATTTTATTAATGGACTACTAGACCACCATAGAAATATCTCATGCTAAATAAACACTGAAGGACTATTCTTGGAGTGTTCCATGTCCCCAGCTTTTTGAGGTATAATTGGCATACGAAAAACTGTACATAATTAATGCACACAATCTGTACAATTTGGTGAGTGGAAACACACATATATACTCATATTACCATTACCACAATCAAGGTAATAAACATTTCTATTACTTCCAAAGTTTCCTTGTGTCCCTTTGTTATTTATGGCTTTGATTTGATTTTTGGCAAGGCCTTATGAAATAGGTAGTTGTTTTATCCTCATTTCATATGAGGAATCTGAAGCATAGAAGTTAAGCAACTTGTCTATGTCCCATGGCTAGTAATTAGTTGAGTTAGCAGAATTCAAACTCATTGAGAGACAGGTTATGATGATACCTTTGGCTATATATAAAAATACAAATACAAACTCAATTTTCAAAGTGAGGTTCCCAATCCACTCATGTCAAAAATTATCTGGGAGTTTTTTTAAAAAAAAATACAAATTCCTGGAACATATATCACATTAAATTAGTCAGGTTGTTCTAAGGGTGAGTTCCATGAATTTATATTTTAGCCAACTTTCCAAGTACCATTCATGCACACAGAAGTATCTAGGGGAAAAAAAACTGAAAGGCTTCTTTGATAAAGTAAATTCATTTGATCCTGTGGTAGGTTTTTATTCCCCAAAGTTAAATATATTAGTCTATGTTAAAAAACAAAAAACCTCACAATGTACAAAAGTATAATAATCTAGTATAAAATAAAACAAATATAAAATCCACCCTACCACTTTTAATATGACTTTCAAACAATGTAATATTACTCCTGTTGTTACCACAGAGCCAGAAGAAAAAACACAGATAGCATTTGAATTCTGAAAATCTGGACCTGTGTACTGGCCTTTCACTTTATAATGTATAAACTTGAAAAAGTCACATATACTTTCTGTTTATTTGCTCCTTTTTAGCATGACAATACTAATAATTCCTTTCTCAAGGGTTGTCATGAGGTTAAAAGCATGACAAAGGGTTATAAAAGTCTTGCCATGTTCAGCATCTAGCTTAAAATCCATTGACTATTTGCATTTTCAAGTCTCATCTCCAGTTACTTTCCCTTTTACTCTCTACACCAGGCCCAAAAGTTTATTTTAATTTCTCTCAATAAAGGAGGCTCACTCTTGATATAGAATTTATGTGTTCTTCCTTCCTTTTCAGCCAAACTTCCTACATTGACAGAGCACACATAATATACAATATATATGGCACACTCGATACACGTCACACAACCATGTCCCTGTGCATGGGGGCAGAGAAACATGCCTCACGAATTACTAATCATCCTGTATATCTTAATACTTCAATTATCACTCTCCAAAATAAACCTTTTTGAACATAAAAATTAACAGACAAGACCAGGGTCCTCTCATAGAACTCTGTCATTTTCCTTCATGGCATTTAAGAGTTAGGTAATTATAAGCTGAACTATGTAATGTGAATACTGTCCAGTACTTCAACTAGAGGCTGAGATCAATGACAGCTGTAGCCAAGTCAGTTTATTCACCATTATCTCCCTATTATCCAAGACAATACCTATACATTGTCACCATTCAATAAACATTGGTAATAAATAAATGTCAGTGTCAATATAATATTGTAACCATCACAGTAGTATCCAATTCCATGGTAAAAAACAAAAGTTTATAAAATAAAGTTTCTTTTTGTCTTCAGTACTATTTAAGATTCTTAAGAGGGGATAAAAAAACTCTACAGACCTGAAGAATAATAACTTAAATAAAAACTAAAATGAATATTAAATATGTACCTCTTGCCAAGAGCAATGAGAAACATTTCAGAATTATTAGAAGGTTCTGTGCTGGGGTCCCAAATACCACCCCCAGGTTTGGTGATTCACTAAAAGTACTCACAGGAATCAACATGTAGTCATATTTACAGTTGAAATTAATTATAGTGAAAGGATACAAAGCAAAATTGACAAAGAGGAAAAGGTACCTGGTGCAAAGTCTGAAACAAACTAGATGCAAGCTTCCAAGAGTGCTTCCTTATCAAGTCACACAGAACTCACTCAATTTCTTCAGGAAAGAATTGTGACAACATGTGTAAAGTGTTGTGTACCAGGAAGGCTCATTAAAGATTCAGTGCCCAAGAGGGCTGGTCATGTAGACACCCTCCATATAGCAAGCGAAAAAACTCCAACTCCCAGAAGGAAAGCAAGTGTTCGCCATTAACCACACTGTACAACAGTTTAGATACAGTGAGCCAGCCTCATCAGTTAAGGAATGGTGAGAAAATTCCCCAAATCCAAGTTCCCATACACCAGGCAAGGGCCAACTTTGAGAGTTGGCCTTTCTAAACAACGATCTTAAGCCTGCTGTGTTAATTCTTTTCTGAACATATTCATTACAATGACTATCTTCTGATAAATAAAAGGAGTTAACTCATCTTCTTCACTGTATTTTATTGACAAAGACTACACTCTATCACAGGGAAAGAATATATCTGAAGCAGTTTTACTTGAAAAAGTATTGGTTTGTACTAAGTCACCCCCATGGGATCAAGATTCCTAGATATCTTAAAAGAAATTATTCAAGGACTAAAGTCTGAGACCATGAAAAACAGTGACTAACATATATTAAAATCATGGAAACCAAGGAAAAATGCCTTAAATTAGTAGAAATATTAATTATAATTTAACATGAATTTATATATAAATATTTCTAGATTAACATGTAGACACTTTGATTTTTATTTTCAATGCTTGAGAGTAGCTATTTTAAAAGTAATTATATTTCAGTCATAACCTTCACAAATAAAGCATTTTTAGAGAGATAAAACATTATCCTATTACTTCTGTAAACATTTAATGAGTAATTTTTCACTGAGTTTTTCATCAATGTGAAAACATTCTTATTTATCTCATTCAATAAAATCCTACTAAGCACACAGAAAGTGAAAAGCCGTGAACTTCATGTGATTTAGCATCAACACATCATCATCATCACTGTAATATTAGTATAACAGTTTGTCCAATAGTTTGTCCTCAAAGAACTTTCTTATTTGTGGTCAGATTCCAAATTTTCCTACTAAGACGAAAACTATACCTAGAAAATACTGGATTCCTGTAGGATAATGACAACCATCAAAAACTTCCAAAAACCATGTAGTTCTACAAAAAAGTACAAACACAACTGCTCATGCCAATAGCATAACTAAAATAAAGAGAATCCTACAGAATGTAAAGGTATGTGAAAGTGAGGAAATTAACATCTGCAACCTCAGAAACCTATGCAAGAAGAGGAAATACGGTGGAGACCGTGGGAGAAAAAAGAGGGCAAGAGAGATCCCAGCAGAGATGGAAAACAGGGGAAAAA
The DNA here is from genome assembly GCA_008086735.1 of Cheirogaleus medius. NCBI lineage: Eukaryota > Metazoa > Chordata > Mammalia > Primates > Cheirogaleidae > Cheirogaleus > Cheirogaleus medius. The sequence goes on from VBSM01001927.1 coordinate 14,343,748, forward strand.
TCACCCCAAGAAAGAGACGAACTCATCGGAATTGGAAAATACTGAGGTTAGGTGTAAGATATTATAAGATAGTTAAGAACAGTGGCTACTGGGCAATGTAAAGGAAGGGGCTTGGAAGTACATAGGAACAAACATAGCAGTTTTATGAATACACCACTCCGTGTGGAGTAGAAGGCAACTTAGAAGAGGCAGACATGCATTGGCAACTTAGTAGTACAGTGAAATAGAGAAGTCATGGAAAGGGACCTATAGAAATAAAAATCATTTCAAAATCAAAATATACCATTGTAAAAGAAGAGGAGGAGGAGGAAGAGGTGAAGGAAGAGGAGGAGGAGAAAAAAAAGAAGACTGTTGCACTCAATCTATTCTACTTTATGAACAGAAAAGGGCACTTGAATTAAGAAACTAGTAGGCCACCCAAAAGTCTAACCATAACCCCCACATAGAAATAAACTATTATTTCTGGTCTAGGAAAGAAAAAAAAATATTTCAAAAAGAGCAGCAATGATCAAGACCATCTATACAGAGCTACCACAAAAAATCAGGAAGAATAAAATTCTTCAACTGATAAAAAATTTGCCTAAAAAAAAAAATTATGAAGAGAAAACTGAAACATAATACTCCAACCTAAAGCAAGTATCATTGAACAAGCAATTGAAGACATTAAAAAAAATTCAACTACACAGAAAGTTCAGCAATAATTCTAGCGCATTATTTATATTAAACTGATTACAGATGCACTCAAGCCTGAAATATTTCACATGTATTAGCCAATTCCAGAAAAGAACGTGTGAATGATATCAGAGTTTCCCAGTCTTCGATAAAGAAGTAAAATACCTTGGCTCAGGTGCCAAGCAAATGAGGAAAACTTAAGAATTAAGGGCCATAAAAATTTATCAAAGGTATAGAGGAAATGGCAAGGGTTGTAAACCAAAACAATTTATAAAGTAACACACTTGCAAGCACTTTAAGCAGTCCCTAAACTTTCTGGCATCAGGGACCAGAGTCTCACATAAGACAATTTTTCCACGAACAGGGGCGGAGATGGGAAGGATGGTTTTAGGTTGATTCAAGCACGTTACATTTATTGTGCAGTCAAACCTCTCTGCTAATAATAATCTGTATTTGCAGCTACTGCCTGGCGCTAGCATCACCGCCTCAGCTCCACCTCAGATCATGAGGCATTAGATCTTATAAGGAATGGTCAACCTAGATCCTTCACGTCCACAGTTTATAGTAGGGTTCAGGCTCCTATGAGAATCTAATGCCACTGCTAATGACAGTGATGCCAGCAATGGGGAATGGCTGTAAATACAGATGAAGCTTCACTGGCTCACCAACTGCTCACCTCCTGCTGTGTTGCCCAGTTCCTAACAGGCCACTGACCAGTACCAGTCCATGGCCCAGCGTTTGGGGACTGCAGCTTTAAGTGAGTACAAGGGTAATTTTATCTATACACGATTTTCACCTTATCTCCTCATTTTAGAACCTAATTCTATGAGAGATGTGACCTTACTGTAATGAAACCAAAGGCTAATGAGCTCTTTTCCATATGGTTTTAGCCAACTATGTTCAAATCACCAATCCCTATTAAGAAATGCTCCCTAAATAAAAGCTTTTCACAATCTTTTGAGTTTAAGTAGTGCTGGGTGATGGATCCCTGCCCTAAAAGACTAATAATCTTAGCTGGGAATGCAAAAGCAAAATACAAATTATAGTTCACAGGGTAAGGACATAATGAATATGTGCACTTAAAGAAAGCATTAAACTCTAATAGCTCTAGAGTCACAAATCCCCATCCTGACAGGTATTAGCTGCGTGACTTTGGATAAATTACATAAACTCTCAGCTTAATGTTTATCATCTATAAAATGGATTTTTTCAGATATACCTTTCAGAGTAATGAGAATTACATGAGATTACATATATCTATATATACACACACACACTGTATATACAAAAATGACTTAACATAGAGCCCACAATGATTTACACGTAGTTAACAATTTTATTTAGTTGTGGGAGAAAGGATATTAGCCAGTTAATATCTGATATGCCAATATAGTAAGTTATTCACCATCCATTTCAAATTACCTTGTAATTCATTAATTTTTTTCATTTATTTAGAGTTCAACAATATATTAACACATCACAAAAACTTTGGTTATACATGTACTTTGCTTAATTCTACATACAGTTTTTCATTTTCTTTCAACTGAATTTTCTTAAAATTATCAATCCACCCTTAGAAGAGGATATTTTGTTCTTCGAATTTGTAGTGAATCCTGGAATAGATGAATAACTTTGTGGGAGAATATATCTAAAAGATTTAGCAATTATGGAGAATATTTCCTACAGTATAATTTGATAAAGGAAGTTTGGAGTTAACACTTGAGGGAGGTGAGAATTGTATCGAGCAGTCTTAATTAACAACTTTATTTGGCCAAGAAGTTTGATGTTAGCACTGAGGGAGGTGAGAATTGAATTCTGAAATTTGTGAATAAACTGACTGTGTGAAGGAACAGAGGAGGGATTTGCTAAAAGGGCTTACAGGGAAGCCAAAAGCTCATTCACCAGCCTTTCAGCAAAGAAAACCAACTGGAGAATCTAAGTGTGAGTTAACTCTAGAAGAAAATTTCATTTTTCCTTAAAGAAAAGAAAAAACAGAAAACTCTCACAAAGGAAAGGACTAAGATTTTTTAATTATAGCTATAATCTTTTCAAAGACTCTATAGAATTGTAAAAGATTACACCAGTATATTATAGAAATGGTCCAAAAGTACACTGACACAGAAGGACCCAGGGGAATTAATTCACATGGAAAAAAAAATAAAGATGGCTGCTAATAATAAGGTGCCTTTCTTTATGTATCTATAACTCCCTTTGAGGCTTAAGTTATTATTCAGAAATAGAATTTGAGTAATTTTTCTTGAAACTCCTATTTACTTTTTTATCTTATTTGTCCCCTTGAGATCTCTTTGATCCACTCTCCTATGGATCACAGTTAGCACTCTCTTGACTCAGTAACAGTAGCTCTTAAGACCACTACTCAGTAGTAGATATCAAGACCACTGTTCAATCACAATTATTTAACAGATCCTCCTCTGAAAATTATATCATCCCACAACATAAATTTATCATCTTCATCTAGCAAACTCCAAGGCATTCCTCGATAAGCTCAATTTTTTCCTTTCCAATGGCAATATCACCCTGAATAATTTCAACATACAAATTTATAATCTAGACATTACCAGAGTCTCATAGTTCCTCAAGCTTCTCTGTACCTTCAAAAACCATCTATATCATACTTCAGCAATTTACTTATTAAATAAACCCTTTATGAGAACTTCTTAATATTTAACCCCATCCTGCTTCTACACAAAACCTGTTCTTTACCCTTGTGAAAATCTAGCTTAACTGTATCAAAACTAGTTTGTCAGCGTTCCACAGCTTCCTTTGATCCTTATCCAACCTTTCTGAAACCACTGTTACATATTTAAAATATACTACCACTAGCTCCTTCCACTCATTTGCCACTTCATACCATAAAGCACACATGATAATCCCAAAGAAGGGGGGTTCTTGCTCCTAAATTGCTAAGTACTAAAGAATAAAATCACTTAATTCTGCAGATTCTTCACTAAGAAGTTGGGTATTCTAGTTTCAGAAAGGGTACTCAGTGCTACCTGGTTATTCAATTAGGTAAGCCTCTCCACTTCCATTATTCCTCAATGAAAAATAAATAAGAGATATGAGTCATGAACTTGCTTCTTACCTTCCCTTTCTTTATACTGGTTTATACACTAGAACAACAGATATCATATTTTTTAAATATCAATGCCTTGGCCCCACCCCAAAACAATTATATCTGAATGTCTAGGCATGGGGTCCACAAATCTGCTCTATACTTTTTATTTGCTTTTCAACTTTTACCTGTTTTTTCTTTCTTCTCTAACACCACCTCCATCTTGATCCATTAATTAAATTTTTTCTAATAACTTTAATCTTTTCCTCTTATAAATCTAAAACTCTTCTAAAATGTAAAACTTTCTTATAAAATAAGCTGTGAAAAACAAAAAGCAAATAAATAAATAAAGGTTGTTAGAAGCTAAGAGTCATTTAAAAATTAAGAGTCTATATTTAACAATCCATTTAACACCATAAAGAGCCAAGTAAAATACTACGCAAAAGATGACCATTTAACAGTATGCTATGGTTTATGTTATCACAGTACATATAATTTTATGTAACTGTGAAATAAATATTTAGATAATAAAATCTTTCTAGATTATAGTTATAAAAATATAATGATCAATTATTAAATATATTTCTTCATAATACTGGTGACTGTAGGAAATCAATACATTCAATTTTAAGGAAATAATGATTTCCCTAAAATATATATAGCATTACAGGATGCCAGGCATTTTTTATTTTTAGTAGAAACTGAACTGTTATACCAAAATGGCAATTAAGGTGGTATTGTTCTCTGAATAGGGCTTTAGAATATCCCTTAAGGTATATATATTCTCTCCATGTGTGTTAACCCAATTTTGACAATAGTGTTAATACTCACTTGAGTACTGGTCCTCAAATTTGATAGACAGGGAACTCAGAATCATCTAAAGTGCTGTTTTTCAAAATATGTTGTTCACTCTCTTCTCTACCCACTTCTAGCCATGCCCCAACATATATTCATTATTAGGATGTCATAAGATCCTTTTTTGGAAATTTCAAAATTTCCTTCCTGTAAGCTAGTCTGAGTGAAATCAATTTTTTCCATTGATCCAAGTTACTAATAACTACACTAGAGCTCAAAATGGCTTAGAAGCCTATAATGAATATACAATGTGGAAAGTCCTGGAACATGGAGTCTCAACACAAAAAGTGTTTGTTATTGGGAAGAAAATGTGTTCAGCCAAAAAGAAATAGACAATCTGTGCTCTCCTTAACCACTGAGGAAATGGAATACGTAATTTAAATGCTCTTGAAAAAGAAATCTCCAGGCCCAAATGATTTTACTGGAGAATTCTACCAACTATTTAAAGAAGAATAAACACTAATTTTACATAAATTGCTTCCAAAAAATAAAAAAAAGGAACATCTCCCATTTCATTTTATAAGGCCATTATTACCCTGATACCCAAACTTGGCAAAGACAATACAAAAAAATGAAAACCACAGACTAATATCTTTAATGAACTTAGATGCAATATTCTTCAACAAAATACTAGCAAATAGGATCCAACAATATATAAAAGAATATGTCACAATCAAATTGGATTTATTCTGGTATGCAAGACTGTTTCAACATTTGAAAATCAATGAAATCCATTATATCAACAGGCTAACGAAGAAAAAATCATTTCAACTGACACTAAAAAGAACTGACAAAATCCAACACCCATTCATGATAAAAACTCTCAGCAAACTAGGAAAAAGAGGAAACTTCTCAACTTGATAAAGACCTACCAAAAAAAAAGAAAAAACTACCAAAATAACCTACAATAAAAGATCTACAAAAAAACCCTACAGCTAATATCATACTTAACTATGAAACACTGAATGCTTTCCCTCAAAGATCAAACTGTAAAAGGGAAAACTAGAAAACTTCCAGAAAAAAAACATAAAACCTTTTGGATCTGTGGCAAGGCAAAGAGTTCTTCAATTCGACAAGAAAAGAAAGAACTATAAAGGGAGAAACTGATCAATTGAACCTCATCAAAATTAAAACTACAAAAGACTCTGTAATAGGTACTAAGAAAAAATATTTGAAAATCAAGTATCTTACAAAGGACTAGTATCTAAATATACAAAGAACTCTCAAAAATCAATACAAAATCCAATTAGAAATGGGCAAAAGACATGACCATATTCCATCAGATACAGATGATAAAGAAGCACATGAAAAGATGTTCAACTCTTTCAGCCATTAGGGAAATGCAAAATAAAATCACAAGAAATATCAATACATATCAGAATGGCTAAAATAAAATATTGACTATACCAAATGCTGACACGGATAAGAAGAAACTAAATCACTCATATACTGCTGATTGGAATTTAAATAATACAGCCACTCTAGGAAACATTTTGGCAGTTTTTTATGTAATTAAATATGAAACTGCCATACAATCCAGCCACCACACACTCTGGCATTTATCCCAGAAAAATAAAAATGTAAGTTCAAACAAAAACCTTCGGATAAATGCTCATAGCAGTTTTATCTGTCATTGCCAAAAACTAGAAACAACCAGATGTCCTTTTAAAGATGAATGGTTAAATGTAATAAAAAGTATGAACTGTTGATAAATGCAAAAACTTGGATAGATTTTGAGGGAATTATGGTACATTTTTTTAAAAGCCAAACTCAAAGGGTCACATATTGTATGATTCCATTTATATAATGTTCTTGAAATGACAAAATTATAGAAATGGACAACAGATTAGTGATTGCCAAAGGTCAAATTCAAAGGGTAGGCAGTAGATTGGAGGGTGAGTGTGGCTATAAAGGGCAAGAAGAAGTATTTTTGTGGTGATAGAACCGTTTTGGATCTTGACTGCCTCAATGCCAATATACTGCTTGTGATATTGTACTGTAGTTTTGTAAGATGTTACCATCAGGGGAAACTGAGTAACCAGTATACAGGAACCCTATATTATTTCTTACAATTGCAGGTGAAACTATAATTATTGCACAATAAGTTTAATAAAGTATTTGTTGCATATGTATTATATTTGTATTTGTCCAAAATTTTCTTTAGTTTGTTGTTATCAACAAATATTTCATTCATTTCTAATTATTTACTTCTATAGAATAGGAAGAAATCTCTAATCATTGGAGACATCAAAAGGTAAATGGACTTCTCTAGGTAAAAGTGAGTCCTCTCTATTAAACTGTTAAAATAGAGTATTAAAATATATTTAAGGGGCTTCTTCATTGACTGGATATTACTAGGAGACCTACAAGAAAATATGCAGAATATAAAGATGACAAATCAGTTTTTATAATTGGTCAGTAAATATTTTACATGTCCGAAATAAAGTAATATTAGCCTATCAATGTCATTTTCTAGAATATACTTATTTTCAAATGCACAGTTATTCTGACTACTGAAAAACTTTAATTCTCTTATATATATTTTAAAATATATATATAATAAAATATATAAGCCTGGGTTATAGTTTTTTCAATTTTAAAATTATATAAATTACCTGCACACAGAACACTGTCGCTGAGGCTGAAGAGCGGTGAACATAACAATCATAGAATAGTTTCGAGGTGGTGCCTTTATAAATTTTCGAAATTTATCACCATTCATTCGGAAGATTGAGCGTCTGGAACTCCATTCCATCAACTGTTCTACTTTTTCAGCTAAAAGATTCTGCAATTAAACATAGAAATTTAAATTTATACAGGGTAAAATTCTTATTTTAGATTTCATAGAAACAGAATTGCATGAGATTGTATTTTACCCCGAATCAACTTCTGTTAAAAATACCTTGTTTTGGTGAATATATTGAATATTCATCATTAACTGACCATAAATGCATAAAATATTTCATTTTATTTTTTCTCGTGATTTCAAGGTTTATAAAAAATATCTTAGAGGTAAAACAATCAGATTTCTCCTTTCAGAAAGATCAAACATACATTTTCCTAACCTTCCCACTAAACACAGCTAAAAATGTTCATCATGTTAAAAAAAAAAAAAGTGTAAGAAGACTCTGAAAGGTAGAGAGAAGGCAGACTGGCTAGGTACCTCAGGACCTGAAGAATGACAAGGCGATGAGTTTTCTTTTGGCCTTACCTATCCTGGACTAGTTGCTCCAGAAGTCAGCAATCCAAGAATGCAAATGGGTGCAGACAAAAAAATAAAACCTCAAGAAAACCTTGCTCTCTCTATCCAAACGACAAGGAAAGGAGCAGACTCATAAGACAAGTAACTGCTCTACTCCAAACACCATAGCAAAACAAAAAACAAAACCCTGCAATATCATACTACCCTCACAAACTTGAAACTATGCACAAAAAAAGTGTCATATAATTCTACTTATATTAAAGTTAAAAACAGGAAAAATTAATTTATTGTAAAAAAAAAATGTCAGGATAGTGGCTCATCTGGGAAGTTTAGTGACAGAGACAACACAAGTGGAGCTGACCTACTCGTAATACTCTGTTCCTGGGAAGGAGGAAAGAGATAGCACTCAAGCTTCTATATAGAATGCTCTTATCTTTAGATCATTTTTTACCGGAAACAATCCAAGAACTAAGAATTCTACAGGGTTACATTCCTAGAAGAAAAAGAAATTCCCGGCCCTTGCAAAACCAAGCAAGTATCAGTAATCAGGAGAGAGAGGCTTGAATTGTAGCATTTGAGCAAGTTCTACTCTAGAATTCGGGGAGAAAATAATCTCTTTCCCTCTCCTCTCGAGTGGAAAAGTGCCAGTGGCTCCCCATGAATCCCTCAGAAAGACTGGGCATGTATGCACACATGAAGAAGAAAGCAGGGACGGTAGGCATCTTATCCTGAGTTAGGGTAAAAAACCTGTCAAAACATCCTGCACCCACGTGAGGAAAAAAAGATTAAAACGAAAGAGAGAGAGGGAAGAGAGGGAAGGAGAGTAACCTGACCAAAGAGTAGAACATTTGAATTAGTAATTGGCAGAGCGAAAACATTCAGATAACCATACAGCATTAAAGTGTGAGATTCACTATACCCTTACCAGATTTGGGTGTTCATTCTTATTCATTCTCTCTCTTTCTTGTGCATGTGTATAGGCATACATCTCTAACTTAATAGGTAAAAACAGTATCTCGTTTTAATTTGCACTGTCATTTTCTGGCAAAATTGAACAGTTTTATACAATTCTGCATATTAGTATCTCTCTCTCTTACAAATTATCTCATATTCTCTATCCTTGATTTATTCACAAATAAAATTGTTTTATAGAAAACATAAAAATGTATGCAATGAAACTCTTTCCAGACTAATCAATATTAAAACAGTACCATAAAATTGCCATTTCTAAATTGTTTTTCTTTTTGTTTACAGGGTAAATAAGGAGGAACAAAGAGTAATAGTGAGAAAAATAACATTTTAAAGCATATACACTGCATTTGATTATAATTTGTGAAATATTCTTGTTTAAAAAGACTAAATATATTATATGAAAACTTTCAATTATTTAAAAGCTGAAAAGAAAAAAAATCCATGGTCTAGCACCCCAGTGAATATCAAAAGACAGTGACATGAAGAAGTGAAATGTCGGCCAGGTGTGGTGGCTCACACCTGTAATCCTAGCACTCTGGGAGGCCGAGGTGGGCGGATCCCTGAAGGTCAGGAGTTCGAAATCAGCCTGAGCAAGAGAGAGACCCTGTCTCTACTAAAAATAGAAAGAAATTAATTGGCCAACTAAAAATACATAGAAAAAAAAAATTAGCAGGGCATGGTGGCGCATGCCTGTAGTTCCAGCCCAGGAGTTTGAGGTTGCTGTAATAGGCTTATGCTATGGCACTCTAGCCCGGGCAACAGAGTGAGACTCTGTTTCACAAAAAAAAAAAAAAAAAAAAAAAAAAGAAGTGAAATGCCCCCTTATTCTTAGTCCCAATTACTTGATTATTCAAACAAGTTTCTCTCTTAATTTGATTATTCAAACCAGACCAGAACATAAATAAAATCCACACAAACATTTTCATATGGATTTTAAGTATCAAACAACTTTTAATATTTACTTCCAAATCACAGCATGTAGGGTGATGCAGGTGTCCTGTCTCATGACAAAGGTGGTGGAGACATTAACTACTCATCATCAAAACCCACAGAAATATAGTCATGTACCCCATAAGGATGGTTCATTCAATGACAGATCATATATACTATACGATGATGGTCCCATAAGATTATAACAGAGCTAACATAAATTAAACCCATACTATATACTAGGCACCATACTAACACATATTTTGTGTGTGTGTGTGTATGTATGCACACATATATAGATACCTGCACATACATATATACACTTACATATAAAAATTTTAATCTTCACAACCCAAAAAGAGAGCAACTAATATAACCCCATTTAACTAGAGTAGGCAGTTTGCACAAGATCACAAAGATAGCTGCCTGTCTGACTGTAAACTCCATGTTACTTATCTCCAACCAGTGCATTACTTCCTCCTTCCACCATGAGAAACCACCTCTAAATAAACTCAATGACACTTTTCACAAGTAGATGTAAAATATAATAAAATGTGAAATGTAAAAATACAACCCATTTGATAGATTGTGGGGAAATAAAACCTATTAAATATTTTTCATACCTATAATTAAAATTCATTTAATGTTAAGTTGTATACAGAAAAATCAAACTTTAATCATAGATTCCACATTTTAATCCACAAAAAACAGTTCTACATGAATAGCAGGCACTAAAACACAATAAATTTACTACTGAATGAAGATCCATATATAGGCTGAGTGTCCCTTATCCAAAATGCTTGGGACCAGAAGTGTTTTAGATTTCAGGTTTTTTCTGATTTTACAATATTTACATGATATTTACCAACTAAGCATCTATATTCCATAAAGCTGAAATACAAAATGCTCCAATGAGCATTTCCTTTGAGCATAATGTTGGCACTCAAAAAGTTTTGAGTTTTGGAGTATTTTGGATTTCAGATTTTTGGATTAGAGATACTCTTCCTGTAATACAAATTGTAATGTAAAAGTGCTGCTTCTGCAATTCAGTTAATTCTGGAAACAAGAAAACAAACTACAATACAAGTAACTACAATATAAGATACTGTAGTTATTCTTATGTAGCATATTCTTATGTAGTATATATAATTCTTATGTAGCATAAACAAAGCAAATATATTCATACGCACATATAAAGCAAGCCACAAAATGCAGTAAATATGCATCAATTCCTATATTCCAGGTTATATACAGGTCATCACAACACATGTGGAAAAACATATTTTAGAGGGAAAAAATGGCTCAATGCATACAGCAATGTAATAAATTGAAGGAATCCAGCATTATGTTCACATATGTAGTAAAAGCAAATATTTTAGTAGTTATAATATGTATCACAATTGAGAAAAATGAATTAATTCTAACAGAAATCCATATTGCAATGACAGGTATAGCTACAAAAATAGCATCAGAAATATAAAACATTTAACATGTTTTTATCCTCAAATCTAGAAAAATTATTATTCTCAAGGCTTCAAAACCCGTCATTACTTTAGGAACTCAGGTAATCTCTTAATCAATAGTACTCAATTACATTAGAACTATCTTCACTAAGTATTATACAAAATACCACTTTACATTTCTCTTCTTCCTTCATAAAGTCGCCTAAAAGTTAGCCTGAACTTAATGTTAAAGCAATATTCCTACTGCTACAGAACAATAGATTTTATAAATGGATAATAATAAAATTAAATAGAAACTATCAAATTTAAATCTAAATTGTTATGGGCACAACCCACGTTCTACCCCAGATCAGTTGTGTGGCCTGCGTCTTATTATTTTTTAAAACAAACAAAAAAATTCTCTATAGAATGGCACCTCAGTTTTGCTCTAATGTTTTAGGTTGCAAGGCTCCACCACTAGGTGAAGTATCACTACAATGATCTTTCTTGTTAATGGGACTAGGATTTCTCCCCAAATCCATTCAAATTATAAACCTCTTGCTTTAGACCTTCCATCTCTTCCATGAGTAGATGCCGGTCACAGATTGGTTTGTGAATTTTTTTTTTTTTTTTGAGGGAGGTGGGGACAAGGGAATGCATTTTATAGACTGCCAAACACAAACTAGCCATGACAATAAATAAGTTAATGCAACACTGCTTATTAAAATAACAGTCCTCTGAAATAAGTTAAGAACCCATCCTCTTAAGAATCTTTTGGGCAACAGACTCACTTTAGACTTGCTACCTCTGGATACTTTGAGAATCAATCCAATGACATTTCACAAAATTCACTCATATTTTAAAGTTCTGTAGTGTTAGAACTAAAAATATAACTACCATTCAATCCAGCAATCTTACCACTGGGTATATACCCAAAGGAAAAGAAATCATTATATCGAAAGGTTACCTGTACTTGTATATTTACTGTAGCACTATTCACAATGGCAAACATGGAATCCACCTAGGTGTCCACCAATGGATGACTGCATAAAGAAAATGTGGCATATATATATATATATATATATATATCATAAAGTACTATTCAGCCATAAAGAAGAAGGAAATCATGTCTTTTGCAGCAACATGGATGGAACTGAAGGCTATGATCTTAAGTGAAATAACTCAGAAACAGAAAGTCAAACTGCATGTTCTCACCTATAAGTGGGAACTAACTCATGCATACACATGGCCATAGAGAGTGGAACAATAGACACAGGAGACTTGGAAGGATGGGAAGGTGGTGAGGGATGAAAAATTACTTAATGGGCACAACGAACACAATCCAGGTGATGGTTGCACTAAAGCCCAGACTTCGCATCTATGCACCGTATCCATGTATCAAAACGGCATTTGTACCCCCTAAATCTATAAAAATAAAAGAAAGAAAAGAAAGTTCTATAGTGTTATAGAAAGCACTTTGAATTACTCCTCTTGATTTCCAATGAACCTGTGTATTTCCTGTGAGGGAAAAAATATTATTTCCACTAAACACAAAGCATTTAGCATAGTACTGCTCACATGAGCTTCCAATATGTATAATTACTATAATTAAATAACTCAAGTTAGTCATTTCTATTGTTACTAAGCAATGTTACTGATATTCTATTTAACCAATCTACCAAGAAAAAAATCCTTTATGAGCAAAACCAACAATGCTAACAAACACAAAAAAGTTTAGAAACCATAGCTGGTAGCCAAACTATCCTTTGAGAAGGTTCAAGAAAAGAGTAATTAATTCTTAACTTACACAGCAAAACAATATCTCATACTTCATTATGTCATAACCACTACTGAGTCACCTCCTCAAATGTTCATGTATGTTTTCTATCTCCCCCATCTCCTATCCAATTCATTTTTAACTTGTAACCAAGACAAAGCAAATAGAATAAAACAATATGTTCTATTAATATTTGCCTAACAAACTTAGTCACAATAATAAAACTTTATCAAGGAAGAGAGATTTATACACAAAATAAACTGTAAGAATCACTACCCATCTCTAATTCTCCTTAAAGTGCATTAACATTCTTTTCATATTCTATCTCTTCAAATTGTGTTTTGTCCCTTTTACTAGAAACTACTATCTATTACTGTCTTGTAATTTTCTTTTCTTTTTTTTTTTTTGATAGCTGGACATGATGTACTATGTGAAAGGAACTACAACGTATAGGCGTTTAGTAATGTGGTGGTAAGGTGTTGGGGGAGGTGAAGCTTTCTATAGTCCTATGATTATATCTCAGTCTTTTAGTGAGTCTACACCTCTGGACTGTGGACCTCCCAAGTGTTTCTCAGTTCTTTTATTCCCCTCTTAGGTGGAACAGGATGACTCGAGGGGTATAGAACTGGATGTTTCCTTTCCCCCAGGTCAGTTAGCCTCTGGTAACCCTAGCAGATTCAGCTCTGGGTAACTAGTTTCTTCTTAGGGCAGGTCTTGTTAAGAAGAACCGTTAAGAAATGGTTCCTTTTCCTCTCCTCCTTGCAGGAAATATGAGGAGATTTTTCTGTGATACTTACTGTGAGAAACTGATTGAGCTCCTGGAGTTAAAACACAAATGTGTGGGGTTCCCCATGTAACTGGGTACGTTTGGAGTTTTTAACTCTCAGAGTTTTGTACTCTGAGCCTCTGGCACCTTTTCAGTTATAGGTTTTCCAGCCCTGATACTGGTTCCCAAGGCAGTTTCCACTGTTAAGTCTCTGCTCTAATAAGCAGACTCCCTTTCTTCACCTATCTTACTTGAGTGGAGCAATTTGCTCTGTACCCTCACATTTCTTATTGATCCAAGAAAAGCTGTTGATTTTTTCAGTCTGCTTAGCTCTTTACTTGTTGTTAGGATGGAGTGATGACTTCCAGTCTCTTTATATGCAGAACCCAAAACCGGAAGTATACTATCCCTTTTTATTGAACTTTTGATTGGGTTAAGTGATCTTTAAGTTTATTCTAACCTACAGATGTGATAGTTTCTTATAAATTTTGCTCTATTTTACATTTAATTGAAACTAACATGTTATGTTTTATTCCATTGCATGTTGGACCATAACCATGCTGTTTTATTTCTATACTTTAAAATCGGTTGGTAGCAAGTTTTTCAAAGTCAATTAATTAAAAATAAAATACCCTTCTCTTTTTTTGTTCTTTTTTTTTTTTTTTTTTGAGACAGAGTCTTGCTCTGTTGTCTAGGCTAGAGTGACACGATGTCAGCCTAGCTCACAGCAACCTCAAAGTCCTAGGCTCAAGCGATCCTCCAGCCTCAGCCTCCTGAGTAGCTGGGACTACAGGCACATGCCACCATGCCCAGCTAATTTTTTTCTATTTTTGGTAGAGATGGGTATCTCTGTGTTGCCCAGGCTGGTCTCAAACTCCTGACCTCAAACAATCCTCCCAACTCGGCCTCCCAAAGTGCTAGGATTACTGGCAGGAGCCACTGCACTCTGCCCATATGATCCAGCAACTACATTCCTTGGTTTCTACCCAAAGGAGATGAACACTTAATGTATACATAAAAACCTGTATAAAAGTATTCATAATTGCCAAAACTCAGAAGCAATCAAGATGTCTTTCAGTAGGTGAATGGATAAACAACTGTGGTACATCCAGACAATAGAATATTATTCAGTATCAAAAAGAAATGAGCTATCAAAACATGAAAAGGCATGAAGGAAACCTAAATGAATATTACTAAATGAAAGAAGTCAATCTAAAAATGGTATATACTGTATGATTCCAACTATATGACATTGTAATAAAAGCAAAACCATGAAGACAGTAAAGAGATCAGTGCTTGCCAGAGATTGGGTGGTAGGGAGGAAGAGAAATGAATAGGTGGAGTACAGAGGATTTTTAGGGTAATTAAACTATTCTGTATGATACTATAATAATGGATACATTTCATTATACATTTATTCAAACCCATAGAATGTACAACATCAAGAGTGAATCCTAATGTAAACTATGGACTTTGAGTGATTATGATATGTCAGTGCAGTTTCATGAATTGTAACAAATATATCACACTGGTAGGGATGTTAATATTAGAGGTGGTTATGCATGTGTGGGGGCAGGAGATACATAAAAAATCCATTTACCTTACTTGCAATTTTGGTGCAAATCTAAATGTGCTAAAAGTGGGGGAGGGATAGTATCATGAAACCAAAGTATGTATAGAACAAAAAAAATTAGAAGAAAAACTTTTAATGTATTAATTAATGAACATTTAGAAGAAGTGAGGGGATGGGGAGAAGATGTAGTTCTAGATAACAAGATCACATAAAACTTTAAAAATATCAATGCGAGGCTACAGGATAAGAGGGGTGTATGTGTAAATGTATACATATATAAATGCTGAGCAATAAACATTTACTATATATTATTATCTAAAAACAATGCACAATATATGTAAATAACATTCATTGGAAATCAAGCAGGTGAGAGGGGAAGGAGGGGATGGGTAAATTCATACCTACTGGGTACAATGCACACTATATGGATGTTGGGCACACTTATAATTTTGACTCAAATGGCACAAAAGCAATTTATGTATCTAAAACATTTGTACCCCCATAATATTCTAAAATTAAAATACAATTTAAAAATTTAAAAATAAAAAACAATGCACAGTTTTAACTAAAGTTCCCCACCCCCTGCCATTATTAATTCAGAAATCCAATTGCCTTCAAAATCTAGGCCGTACTTATTTCTGACAAATGACAAAGTATGGAACCATCAGAGGTCAGGAAGTTAATACTTAGCCATATGCTTTCAGTACATGTTCTAATTCCAATGTCAGATATCTGGTCATTTTCCAAAAACAAATTCATGAAGGTTTTTTTAATTATCATCAATCTAATTTCAATGTACATTAATTTATTATACATATCCAATGTTCTAGGCTTATGAAACTAATATTTTAGATGTTAAGTTTATTAGTAATTTATAGGCTGGATCATTTGAAAAATGATTTGCAAATAATTTTACTTAACTCAAAGTTCACTGTGCCAAAGAGAACAATTTTAAGAAAAAGAAAGAAAAAAATATGAAGCATAACTGACAAACTAGCAACTAATACTTCAGGAACCCAGCACCCAATTGGCTCAAAAAGAATATAAAGTTTACCTTCAAAGCAAGTTCCCCAGACTCTGATAAACCAAATGAGATCCCCTAGGCTCAAAGGGCCACGGGCCTTCAAAATCTGTGTAGACAATTCCTGTATTGGACTGTGAAAGATTGACTTTATCTCCATTAAAATCTGCAGCAAATCTCTATTATTAAGTTATCCCTTAATCCCACTATCATGTTTCTGACGTTGGATAAGGTGCTACCTCATCTCCATATTCCATTTATCACTGTATCTCTTACCTACTGTGCTACCCTGCTGATATCCTCAGACAAGTCTGATTTCTAGTAAACTGATCCAGTTTCTCCTACCCTTCCACAACTATTTACTTTCAACTCCTGCTACCTGACCAAGGTTTAAATTGTACTATTAATGCTGTTACCTATTACACAGCCTCTATCACAACCTATAGTCTACTATGTTAAATTTTAAAAGATTTTCTATTCTTTAAATAACTGAGTATAATTAGAATATTTTTATTTCATGAAACATTCAGGGAAGGGAGAAAAAGAGTTATCAATAGTAAAACTATATTCGATCCCAACCAAAAACTATATCCACTCACTTCAGCAATGTAAATTCTCCCAATACCTACATCACATATCCCACTTTCAACATCTCTTTATAAACCAATGAAATTTTGGATTTTATAGGGAAATATAACTATAATTGATATATGAGGCCTTTAGCATAACAGTGTGAAAAACTGAGGTTACCATTTACAGTGTGTCTCATAATTACCTTATAATTACTATTATTATGAGACATATTAACTGAAGTTCCAAATATTTTTTTAGCAAAACACTCCTAAAATATGGTATATTATTCTTTCTGTGAGCAATTATGCAAATAAAATCAACTTTTATAAAAGACATCCATTTCAGAAACTACATCTCATTATTACTAATAGATATATGTTCCTAATTAGAACATGTGACTATAATATGGGAAAGAATACTTAGGTTTTTAAATGCCTCTTGTAAACTCATTCTGAGAAAATGCTGTATTACTTTAGGTGAGATTAGAAAACTTTCAAACTACATTTAAGTAATACTAGCTATCATTTTGGATCTATTTTACCCATAACCTTAACTCTAAAGATCAGGAGAAATATGTTAAAGACATACCTTTGGGACTTTTATTATTCAACTGGTCAAATTATAGTCATTTGTTAAAATCATTAACTACCTATAATATACCTTGACCTTATTAAGATTGTCATTTTAATTCTTATAGCAAAGATAGCTGAAGAATGACTTTGAGGACTGAAAAAACTGTTTTAAGTCTATTTTGATTTCCATACACATACTACAAAAGAAATTTACTTATTTAATTTTTGAGAAAACTTTATAGAAATATAAAAACAAAATGAATAATACACTATATTGCACTGCTTAAAAATGACTTCTTCCCTTAAGAATTTCTCTTATCAATATCATAATTTCATCTCTTACTTCATCACTTTTGAAAAAGCAACAACAAATATAATTCTTCCATGCCTGGCCAAGATATCGCAACAGGGACTGGGCTTGGCCACCTACCTGAAATAAACAAACAAAAGCAAACAAAAATATATGAAATAATTTTCAGGACACTGGACAGCAGGAAATAAAAGACACCGATGCTTAAGAGTCAGTAAACAAATAAAATGAGCCCCCTGACTGTTCCACCTTACAGCCCTGAGAGAGATTCAAGGTTGAAGCACAAAGAGGGAGAGTACAAGTAGAGATCAGTTGACTCCTGAATTAATGGAGATGAAGCTGCAGGTACAGGTAACCAAGGCAGCTAGAATCACAGGGCAGAGTACTAGAGAGGAAAGAGTTGCACAGAGAGAAACCTGGAGATTTAGAGATCCTCTATGAGTATTCAGCTGAGTGCTAATCAACTACTATATATGATGAAATTACCTGAGGCTGGGAAAAAGATCTATCTGAAAGTATAATGAGAACTACAGAGCAGTTCTCCAAATGGCCTTGGACAGACCCAGTTCTCCCCTATTTCTCACTTATAGTTTTCAAGAATAACTATACAACGTGCTGAGAATGCAACATTCCGATATGAGGAGGAAATAGCTAGAACACTGAATCCTTTTTTAAAATTTAAAAAATGAAATAGTAACAAAACTGAATATTACAACTGCACAATAAATAAAAAAAAACTTACATTTCCGGAATGCTAACATATCCAAAAAGAGGTTTTTTAAAAAAACAAAAACTCAAAATCAGGATAGACGTAGTGAGAGCAGTTTAAGGAATAAAGTCCACAAGCAGTTTCATTAGCTTCAGTTTTGTGCCATATTTAGAAAAAAAAATAATATATAAGTAGTACACTTTAAGAATACAGCCAGTTGATCATTATATTTTTGTTAAATAACTGTTACAGGAAAAAATGAAACAGAGCTTCTTTAACAAAAGAAAAAGAGTTAGGCATGTGTAAGGGAGTCAGGAAAACTGGTTATTAATATATTAAGAAGAGCAGTATTTTTCAAAGTGTAATCCCCCAACCAGCAGTTTTCAAACTTTAGCATTTATCAGAATCACTAGGAAGGCTATTTTTAAAATTTAAGACTTTTAAAATCAGTAGTTCAGTAGGAACCAAGAATTTCCATTCTAACAAGCTCCCAATAATGCTGAAGGCAATGGTCTAAGAACTATTAATACAATGAAAACCACTGCATTAAAATAATGCTATCAGTTTAATACCTACTGATCCTACTCCCCAGATGCTAGTTCATGTCAGCCCTGGCTCCAGAGCAACCGGTATGTTCAGCCTTAAATGACATATAATATTTGGACAGCATCCAGTTGTCTTGACTCCTACTTCACAGAAAAAAAAAAGTGAAGCCACGTTTCATAAACCTCCCCAACATCTCATTCCAAATGATCTCTATCCACACTAATTTCTTCTAGTCCTGATGTAGATGTATGTGTCCTGCATGGGTTCAAGGTAACCAAGACCTCCACTCATACCTTCCAGCCTCACTTCATGAATCCCAATAGAACCTTGTATACACAAAATGCCCCACTATTTGAAATTCCCTAAACTCACTACACTTTGAAATTTCTGTATATTTGTAAATCCTGTTTTCACCACCTGGGACTCTCCATTCACCCTCCTCCTTGACCATGACCCACTCCCAACACACACATACACATACATACATACACACGTGCGCACACACACACATAGATCCAACCTGCAGCCTCCATCAACATGTCAAACTCTCATTTGTCAAGACTAAATTCATTAAACTACCCAACTATGAAGCCTTTCCATTTCTTACCATGGAGAGATATGGACTTCTTATTGGGTCATAAAGTGTCTCTATCACAGCACTTGTATTGCTGCTGTTAGTTTTCATATCTGTCTCCCTCACTCAACAGAGTTTCTGATTAGGATGTAATCATGTTTAGTATCTCCTTGAACCTGTAAGAGTGTTAGTACACTTTTAATGAATGATCAGTGAATATCAGTCAGGACAGATAAGAGAACTGTAAGACAATTCCTACATAGAAGTGGAAGCTTTTCCCACATTTATAATATAATATAAAAAGAAGGTGGGGGGGGAACCAAAACCCTATCCTCCTGGATGAGTTGCCTTTGAGTCAATGTTCTGCTGAGATTGATAATTTTATAATATCTAGTTACTCAAATTAATTATAATACTTTTATGAGGTTCCAAATTGAGAATGGTAAAAAACTATTAAATAAGTTTAACATCAATTAACCATCTAAATATTTTAAATTGCTACAGAAATATTAAAACAGTTAAGCCACTGTGTTTGATCAGATTTCCCATAAGTAGTTGTTTAAACAATGTTTTCTTGCAAAATACTGCCAATATAGTAAAGTGGGCAAACTAGTTACACCATCCACCAAGGGATTTGATTCAGCACATCTGCTTATTAAGATGTTATTCTCCTTCCTTATTCCTATTCCCGATTTTTCCTTCCAAAAGCTGTATCCTCACTTAAGAGAAGTCTCTTCTCAAATAAAAAAGGTGGTTTTATTCTGGTTTATATAAATGGCTGTATCCTTTCAAGAGTTGTCCAAGAAAGACAAAAAAGTCCAATTTTTAAAATAACCCATTACCATTCCCCTCCATCATAGAATATAATTGGCACTGAAATAGAAGAAATTTAATTAAATCTCCCACACAATATGGTATGTATAGTATCCTAACTGTTGATCACCAAAGGTGAACATATCTAGTAAAAATTAGCTTGCTATGTCACTTAGGCACTGAATTCCATTTAAAAACAATACTATTTCAAAATTCTTTTTTATTGAGTACATATATTTAGCCATATAATATACACCCACTGGACTTTGTTTTGCCCTCTGCATCTATAAAACATAAATCTAAGCCATAGAAGATACATTTTTTAAAATTCCAAGGTGAACAACCAACCATGAGCCTGTATTTTTCATTTTTCTAAGCTAAACTTAGCAAATTATTTCCAACATTCCCCATGTAACATGGCTTTCACTATTTACCATCACTGTCAATCTTCTCTGCACAAGCTCTACCTTTCTAAAGTGAGTTTTATTTGTTCTATATTACAAAAGAACTATGAATTTATTTTTAAAAAATATAGCTTAGAAAATAATCTCATACTGAATTCTGTAACCACTGTGATTAAATATTAAATGTTTAATACTCTACATTGGTTTAAAAAGATACATAAACCAAAATATACTATTTACTTTTGTCTTTATGACATAACATCTTTGCATTAGATTTGCTTACAATAGTTCTAGTAACGGGGTAATTTTTACTAGCATCTTCCTTCATTCCTAAATGTGTTCCAGTTCTATTAATCAATTATATAGTCAACCTAGCAATATGTATCTGTACATGTTGTCAAATTTAAAATAAAAATGTAGAGAAGTCAAAATAAAAATGTAGAGATGACTCTCTAAATTTAACGTTTTATTTAGGAAGCGAGATTTGCAATTTGGGGCATACAAACAGACTGGGTGTGGGTGGTCTTTGGTATGTCCAAAGAACAAAGAGAAGGTTGGACGTTTTATAAAAGGAGAAATGTTACATAAAGAAAGTTCATTAGCACTAGTAAAGTTTTAGGGAGCTGGCAAACTCTGATTGGTGAGTGACTGCAGTGGGTTAAAAGTCCCAGCAAGTTAAGTCAGTAGCTATTAGATAAAACTGGTTTCAGGTTACAGCAGGCAATTTCAGCAGCCAGGCTTACAGAGAATTTCATTCTTGGAGCAATGTTATATGCCCTAAGTACTTTTTCCACCCAGCCTCCTGACTTTGTTTTAGTGGAGTATGACAAGAATGACCCAATTTGTATCATCAACTTTCACAATGTTGTTTCACAATGTACCTTTAATTTTTACTCTCTTTAATCTTTAATTTTTTACTATTCATTTAAAAATGTAAATGTGAATTTTTATAAACTTAAAATAGAATTGCTGATATTCAAAGTGGTCAAAATGTCCTTCGTTATAGCATGAAGGTATCCTCAATCTATTTCCAAATAACAATTTAAAAAGGTGTTGGAGTAAAAAAAAAGCAAAAAAATGATAAACACTAGTTGGTTTAAACCTCATTCTTCAAGAAAAACAATATATTTAACTTAGCTCAGTTTTTAAACTCTGATTAAAAAAAAAAAGCAGTGGATGCCTAATTGCCTAGCAAAAGGAAGCTAGTCCATCAATTAATGAACTTATAATTAAGCCTATCACAGGTAAACAAGAGTTCTACACACATTTAAAAACTCTGATTTGTTGCTTTAAGTTAAACCTTTATTTAGAAAAATTAAAATGGAAACTTAGCAATACGTAAGTTCAAATAAAGAAGTTTAATCATAACTTTCAAATTCCATGAGAAAAAAAAATTAAGATCAGTCTCAAAATCTGCAATCAGTAATCTTATTCAGTTGTTATATCAATTCAAAATTGGTACATATTTTAATATGTAAACCGTAAATTTCTGATTTACCTTTATAGCCACTTCCTCAATTTAAAACTCATTTCAATCTTGGGCATAATATAGTTTTAAAAAGTATAAAAATGTATAATTTCCACCAAAAATGATATGAACTATATATCTGCCAAAGAAGATCTCAAAAGAATTTTTGAGATAAAACACACACCATTCTCTTATAATGAAACTATATATGCACGCACACTTTAGATATTTAACTTCTTTAATATTTAAATTCCATTTGACTTGAAAAATAGCAAGTTTTAATAATTATTGTAAAATAAAATCAAATACTTCTACTTCAGAAATCTTTTAATAACAACCCTGGCCACTTTACAAGGCACTCTTACTCCCTTTTGAAACAAAACAAAGTGTTTAAAATGGAACACACAAAATTCCTATTCATGCCAAATATAAAGCAGTTTATGTTTATATGGAAAAAGATGTGTGTGTATACACAAACACACACAAAAAATTTTCATTGAATACATCTCATAAAATGTGTATTTTAAATGACAATATAGTATATTTTAAAAATCATTTTTCGATGAGTAAGCTTACAGTGAATGTAAAAATGTTCTTATTAAAGAAAAATTTAAGTAAAAACAAAGCACTGCAAGAAAAGAACCATCCCAAAGTCAAACTATCTTTTCTCCTTCAAAATAACTCTAAAATATAGTAACACTAGAATAGTTTCACAGCTAGAGACATTCCTTATAATTGTAAGCATAAAGTTGAACATGTTTATTAGGTTCTAATTGGCTGATCCCTCTAAATGTTTTCAAAGTAATTTGCACCTAGATAAAAACTCATTTGGACACAAAGTTTAACATATAGTTTAAAATAATGTTTGATTAATCCATTTCTCCAAAGTAGTGTAAACTCTCTCAGATTCTCAAGAGGAATGACATTAGTTAGCTACAAAATGAGAGCTAGCTTTCATAGAAACAACTGGGTCAAAACCCTAAAAGTAACCTTTATGAGACAGTTACCAGAAGAATTAGCAACTTATAAATTACTCTCATGGGGTTAAGAAGCAGCTGAATACTTTGTTAAATCACACCTCTAGACCCACCCTAACGTACCAACTAAAAATAGAAAATAATCTCCCAGTTCTAGGAAAGAATCTGAGCAAGAGATAGTCTGATGAACTCAATTCTTAGGGAATACATGAGAACAGGATGACAACAAAACACAGAAGAAGTTTGCACACTAAAGAATAATTCCTCTTGACAATTCTATAACCTATGCAATTTTCCCACACTCATATTTATTAATAATTGTACAATTTTTGGTAACAGGAATGAAGAATGCAAGAGATTAAATCTCTATAGTTCTAGAGAGAGGAGAAACAAGGAGGAAGAGTAGGAGATGGCAGGGAAGTAGGACACTCACTGTGCACAAAAAACTAGCAGGTAACAGAAGTGGATTAACAACTGAATGCCACTGAGGCTCCCTTGAGGGAAAATGCTGAATTTCTCATACTAAATACACCTGAGACAAAGAATTCAAACAACAAAGTCTGGAATAACTTCCAGTAACAAAATATCATCCAAAAATGGCATGGAAGTACCTAAAATTATCTCAGAAAAAGACTGGCTTTGGTAGCTACTTCATTCTCTACCTTTTTATATGAAGATATTGTTTTTATCCCTCATATTTCACTTTCAGGAAGGTTGCAAGATGTCACATTCTGGGGAAACAATTCTTCATGCTATTTCTGCACACTTTCTTCCAAAATATCTCTCAATAATGTTTGCATAACAGCCCCTGAAGCAGGGTTTCTACCTCAGTCAGAGGGCAGATTTGTTTCCTCACCACAATAATGAAACTACACCTCCTGCAGGGCAGAGGTTGGAGAACTTTGCTAACAACCCCTTTAAAAGTCTGGGGATTCATAAATTCAATGATCCTCAGCTGTGACATAGATCCACTGAGTCATTCACCCACCAAGGCCCCCTTGGGATGTGAAGGGGAAGGGCAGCCCATTCAAACCTGAACAAGCAGGTTCAGGTTCAGTTGACTGTGCCCTGAATAATAAACTACCTAAAGCTATTTGGGGTTCTTGTATCCTTAGCAGCAGAATCTATGAAAGTGTGGCAAGCCCTACCTGTTCCAAACACACTCTTGTATAAGAACAATTTAATTGCCTGACACAGACAAGCATTAAATGGTTGAAGCTGGTAATTACCCTGAATGTGGATTCTATTAGAAGGCAGCTCTGACTCTCTTGTTTCTCAGACTAATCACAGGCCCCCTGGAGTGACTTGATACAATGACAAGAAAAATATGGTACACCATCCTGAAGCAACAGTTATACAGGCATACCTCGTTTTACAGTGCCTCACTTTATTGCACTTCACAGACTGCATTTTTCACAAACTCAAGGTTTGTGGCAATCCTGCATCAAGCAAGTCTATTGGCACCATTTATCCAATAGCATATGCCCACTTCATGTCTCTGTGTCACATTTTGGTAATGGTTGCAATACTTGAAATTTTTACATTATTATTATAATATTTATTGTGGTCATCTGCAATCAGTGATCTTTGACATTACGGTAATTATAATTGTTTTGGAGCACCACAAACTGTGCTCACTAAAGACGGCAAACTTAATCGATAAATGTTGCGTGCATTCTGACTGCTCCACCAACCAGCCATTATTCCCTCCTCTCCTCAAGCCTTCCTATTTCCTGAGATCCAACAATATCACAATTAGGCCAATTAATAACCCTACAATGGCCTGTAAGTGTTAAAGTGAAAGGAAAAGTCACATGCCTCTCACTTTAAATCAAAAGCGAAACATGATTAAGCTTAGGAAGAAAGACATGTCTAAAACTAAGGCTGAAAGCTAGCCCTCTTGTGCCAAACACCCAAGTTGTTAATGCAAAGGAAAAGTTCTTGAAGGAAATTATTAAAAGTGCTACTCTAGTGAAGACACACATGATAAAATAAAATAGCCTATTGCTGATAGAAAGTTTTAGTGGTTGGGACAGAAAATCAAACCAGCCACAACATTCCCTTAAGCCAAAACCTAATTCAGAGCAATGCCCTAACTCTCTTCAATTCTATGATGGCTGAGAGAGGTGAGGAAGCTAAGGAAGAAAATGTGGAAGCTAGCAGACGTTGCTTCATAAGGTTTAAGGAAAGAAGTCATCTCCATAACAAAAAGCGCAAGGTGAAGCAAGTGCTGATGGAGAAGCTTCAACAAGTTATGCATAAGATTCTAGCTAAGCTAATTGATGAAGGTGGGATGCTAAACAATAGACTTTCAATACAGACAAAACAACCTTTTATTGGAAGAAGATGTCATCTAGGTCTTTCATAGCCAGAAGTCAAGGCCTGGCTTCACAGTTTAAAATAACAAGCTGACTCTCTCTTGTTACGGGCTAATACAGCTGGTGACTTGAAGTCGAAGCAAATGCTCATTTACCATTCCAAAAATCCTGGGGACCTCAAGAATAATGCTATATCTACTCTGCTCCATAAATGTAACAACAAAGCCTGAATGACAGCACATCTGTTTACAGTATAGTTTACCAAATAGTTTAAGACCTACTGATCCAGGAGGGGAAGTTCCTTTCAAAATATTACTGCTCATTGACAAAGCACCTAGTCACTGAAGAGTTCTGATGGAGATATATCAAGATCAATACAAGATGTTATTTTCATGCCTGCAATCACAACATCAATTTTTCAGCCCATGGATCAAGGAGTAATTTCAACTTTCAAGTCTTATTATTTAAGAAATACATTTTATAAGGCTATAGCTGCCATAGACAGTGATTCCTCTGAAGGATCTGAACAAAGTAAACTGACTACCTTCTGGAAAAGATTCACTATTCTAGATGCCGTTTAGAACATTTGTGATTCATGGGAGGAGGTCAAAATACCAACATCATAGGAGTTTGGAAGAAGTTGATTCCAACCCTCATGGATGACTTCAAGGAATTCAAGACTTTAGTGGAGGAAGTCACTGCAGATGTGGTGGACATAGGGAGAGAATTATAATAGAAGTAGAGCCTGAAGATGTAACCGAATTGCTGCAATCTCATAATAAAACTTGAAGGAATGAGGAGTCGCTTCTTATGAATAAGCAAAGAAAGTAATTTCTTACGATGGAATCTATTTCTGGTGAAGATGCTGTGAACATTGTTGAAATGATTTAGAACAAAAGATTTAGAATATTCCATAAATTTAAAATAAAGCAGCAGCAGGCTTTGAGAGGATTGACTCCAATTTTGAAAGAAGTTCTACTGTGGGCAAAATGCTATCAAACAGCATCCCATGTTACAGAGAAATCTTTCATAAAAGAGTCAATCAATGTGGCAAACTTCATTTGTTTTCCCATATTAAGAAACTGTCACAGTCACCTCAAACTTCAGCAACCATCAGTTACCAGCCATCCACATCAAGGCAAAACCTCCACCAGCAAAAGGATTACAACACTCACTGAAGGCTCAGACTGTTAGCATTTTTTAGCAAGAAAGCATTTGTTAATTAGGTATGAACACCTTTTTGAGCCAAAGTGCTATTGTACACTTAATAGACTATGGTATAAAAATAACTTTTATACACACTGGGAAACCAAAAAATTCATGTAACTCACTTTATTGTGATATTCACTTTATCGCAGTGGTCTGGAACTACACCCACAATGTCTTTGCAGTATGCCTATATACAACTAAGAGTACAAAAAGTAAACAGTCACATTTTTTAAAAAAACAATAGGTAATGGTTTAGAAAGCTAAGTTTGCAAAATGTTTATAAACGATCACAAAAGATATTTTGAATGATTGAGCAGCTTTACTGTACCTCCAGATACCCTGAGGTATGCATTCATTCTCTTCTCCCTTCACTTTGAGAACCACAGAAAAAAGAATAGTTAATTCAGAAGAACAGCTCTGAAGTCAATTCTTCATTTGAATATTAGCCCAATTACAAGTTGCACGATTCAGGGCAAATTACTTCAACTCTCTGAACCTCATCTATAAAATAAAATCATACTAAGTTTGTTGTGGTGCTTAAATAAGATAATACACATAAAATACTTACAACATGGCACATAGCAGGTATTTAATGAATGGTAGTTATCATTCATTCAACTATATTGAAACATACCAACAAAATGTAAATGGTGGTACCTGCTTTAACTAAATCTAAACAATTACATGTTTTTAAAATCATTTCCAAATTTCTTCTTTTAAGCTCTTTAAATTAACACAGGAGGGGGAAAGAAACCTAAGTCTCTATTTGAATTTATGTAGCATCATATGCTATAAATATAGTTGCAACTTATTTCAAGCTAAGGAATACAATCTTTCAACCAATTTTCATCAAGCATCATTAAGAAGATCAGTCAACATTCAATTAGATGTGTTTCAATGTGTATGTATATGTAATATATAAAATATTTTTAACACTAGAAGATGACAAAAAGATGTGCTAAGGTGTTTTGTGAAATTAATTACTTTACAGAGAAGATATATGATGTGCAAAAAGTTTCACTATACTGAGAAAGTTATCAAGAATTTACAATGTTATAGACAAGCTATAAACAATACAAAAGCAGCAATTATGTGGCTACCTTTTATAAATCCATAGGCTCTTTCTGAGCAACTTCTCCCACCAATGTTTCGCATATATGATCTAAAATTCATTATTTATAATGAAGGCAAGTTAATTTCTTTATTTTTAATGAAAATGAATTGTTTCTTAACTGATGAAACAACAAAATTTCGTATAAAATTTTAAAAGCGGAGTTTAAAAATTAGAGAGATAAGCAGCACTAAAGCAACCAGAGCAACATATTAAACATTTGGTCAGCACTAAATGAATAACGCATCATACACAATATAATACAGTATTTGAATACAGAGAGAAAGAGAAATTTTCAGTTGAGATTCCTATAAAATTATTCTAATCAACAAAAATGTATTAAGCATTGTGTATCCATTTTAAAACCCTTCTACCCTACCTCTAAGGTGACCAGATGTCCCAATTAGCCCAGGGAGAGTTCCAGTTTGCTCCTGTTACATCAGCAAAATTATTAATTGCACCTTCTTTCACTCCCAAATGTCATGGTTTGGACAATAAATTATAGAGTCACCCTCCTAAATATCTGGCTCCTGTGGCCATAAGTCATTATCTTTGCCCAAGTCCAGGTGTCAGAATAATTACACAGATATTCGGAGACAGGTTAAATAAACTTTATGAGTACATATAATGCTGTTTCATTATCACTATGCTGTAATTTGTTATCTCAAATTCATATGAGGGAATTTCCTCTGATTTACACCTCAATTAGTCTAAATTTAAGGAGTATACATTTTGTATGAAAATAAATAGCCCATATGTTTTCCAGCAGGTACCAAGAAAAACTATATAAATAGGGGTAGAACAGTGGAACCGATGAGTGACTAAAGGAATTCAATTGCTTATCTATTTTATAGTACTTGCTATGTTACATGTAGAAGCATCTGGGATAAAAATAAACAATTTTAAAAGTACAAAGAAACTGTTTCACATAGTATTCTTAATCATATATAATAGTAATAAAAGAAACTAGGTATTGAATTTTTATAATGTCTCAAAAATTTGCTCATTCAATACATAAGCAATCACACAATGACTCACCAGAACTATCTAGTAGGACCTACTTTAGTAGGTCCACTTGGCAATATTTACTAAATAATTAGTTACATCTTCCTGAATGACTAAAGAAAGTAGTCAACCAAAGTGCCTTATCAGAAAACCATGAGATTAAAACCTGGAATAGAATATGAGGGAAAACATAAAGAATAAGATAATCTCCACTTACCAAAAACTGAAAAAAAGTCTAAAAATATATGACAAAGTTTTAACCAAATTCACCAATCAGACTTTATATATTTTAAATTCTGTATTATCTTAATGAAAGCTGAAAGAAATTATAAGTGTCTTTCATATTTATCAAAATGTCTGAAACTACAAATGCCATAAGCCTTATTCAATTTAGTTTGGGCAAAAAGGGAATTTATAAGCTCATATAATAAGGAGGGATAGAGAGAAATTTGGTTTCATAGATGACTGGATCCCAGAACTTAACGGTGTTGTCAGTACTCCCCCTACTTATAAAAGCTCCATCAGGGCAACAATTTTCATGTTTTATTTCCATACTGGTGGCACCCAGAACAAAGACTGACACACAGTTAGTTCTTAAATATTTATTCAATAAATGAATATCTCTTCTTTGTTTCTGCTTAGCTTCTATCCACCAGAGTTTTTCATGCCAGAAGTGACAGGCAACCTAAAAGCACATCCTTCCAATTTCACAAGCCTATTAGCAGGGTAATCTTCCTGCTAGTTCCATTTGGAAAAATGTCAGAAAATGGCTCTAATCACTTGCCCAACCCTGTGCCAATCATTATGACAAGAGGAATGACTTACATGTTTAGCCTAGCCTGGTAATATGCTTACCTATGTGGCTATACAGGAGGAGGTGGTTAAGATGACAATAAAGAGGAGCAAAAGGAGGGGAGGTCTACAGAGGACAAAAATATAGGTACCATACATTATTTAATGTGTCCTTCACTACCAGAAAACCGAAAGCAAACACGCCATTCCTCTCAGTGGTTTGATTCCTACATACACCACAGGAGATGGTCCTTATCTAAGTATTCAATATGTGCACACAAAAAATACAAAGTTTCATAGAGAGGCAAAGCTATTTGTTATATTCACAAATAAATCATCCACTTATAAAAGTAGTCCCTATGCAGACACCTATACAAAGTTCCACGGAGAGGCAAAGCTACACGTTATATTCACAAATGAAGCAACCATCTATAAAAGTAGTTCCTATGCAGATATCCATCTTCATTTTACCCCAGCATCATGTCACACCATTTTTTGGTCATTCTCATACTTGACTGCAATATTATAAACAGCAAAGGATTTCATCAAGTTGATTTTTTTAAAGTGACACAAGAGAACTGCTCAAATTTACATGGAAAGCCATTGACAAATGATGATCCATCAGAATTATAACAATTAACATATGAAAAGAGAAATTCGAAAGTAGACAAAGATGAGGACATTAAGTATTAATACTTCAAAAAAGAATGCTATATTTCATCTCAGTCTGGAAAAAAAAAGGAATGCTATGAATACGGAAGAATTGAAAGAAACTCTTGAGAAAATTGGTAAAACTGAAAATAATTTTGCAGAAATGAACTCTAGAATCATGCTCTGAAAGTCAAATATTAACTGAAGATATCCTATCATGCTATCATATAATTTTATTGAGAAAAATCAGACCAAAAAATATAAGCACTTATTTATCCTTTGTTATTCCAACAAATTATTACATAAGTACTTGCAATTAAAAGCTAAATTTTAAGGATATGATCCATTAAATGAATTTTCATAATTCTGATTTAATTTTTAGAAAGAACATCAAAGCCTTTTTTCATTAAGAAATATTTTACATTATATTAACTGTATTCGAACTGGCCTCTTTCCAAAGTACTATTTAAGGGGAACCCTGTGCTGTTTGCTACTATTGTAAATAATAAACAAATACTTAGATATACTTTGGGCAAGATGATATGCTACGTTCTGTGGGAGATTTGAAGACAAATAATACAAAAGACTCATGTTAACATTTTATAGAAGAATTTTAAAAAGCGCTATCATAGAACTAAGAGTGATTTAACACTTGGTGGCCAAGTAAAGCAACAATAAGTTAGGGAGAACATTTTTTTTTAATTGAAAAAATATTAACTTCAGTGTTCTTTTGAAAAGAAAGCTTCCCCTACTGCCCTGAAGTATTTTTCAGTTATTTTATTAAAAGGAATAATGAGATATGAGAGTTCAAAGCAATCTTTGATCTAGCTCAACTCTAATTCTTACGTGCCAAGAGGTAAGAATGTGACCCAGAAAGATATGGTGGCTTAACAAAGATCAGAGTTAAAAGTTAAAAGAGATATAACTAGAACCTCTATTACAGATTCCAAATTTGCTATAGTCTTAGCCAAGAAGGCATTGAATAAAAGCCCCTCCTACTGGTCATTACTAAGTAAAGACCAATAACACATATTAAACATAAAATAACACATAATAAACATATTAAAAACCAACAACACATATTAAAGAACAAAATATGACCATGTTACAACTTTCAAGAAGGTAAAGCCAGGTAAACAAATAATATGCCTACTCTGAGGCATATATGATGAAAAATGTGGTCAACTTAAAGCCAGATTATTGGTATTTGAGGCCCAGCTCTTTCCTTTACCAGTTGTGTTACCTTGCAACAAAAATCTTAAAACTTAGTTAGATCTTCTCATCTTAAAATGGTAATTGCACCTGTGCAAAATAATCCTATGAGGAATGAGATGACACTACACTTTTAAAGTTGTGTTCCTCAAAAGACCAACCACTGAAATTTGCTTCTGAGCTCCAGAAAACATACAGTAGATCTGATGAAAATATACTGACAATAAAATTGCTGCACCCCACATGAGAGGCATATTATTAAAGAATGGCTATTGAATTCTCTACTTTTGTCTAGACATTGAAAAAAGTATATTACATGAATACAATGCTCTAAATATTCAAACTACCATCTTCTGATAATGCTGTCTAGAGAAGACATTAAGAATGCATACCAATAAATTAGTTCAGAGGCTGAGTAATTTTTTTTTTTTTTTTTTTTTTTTTTTTAGAGACGGGGTCTCGCTCTTGGTCAGGCTGGTTTCGAACTCCTGACCTTGAGCTATCCACCCGCCTCGGCCTCCCAGAGTGCTAGGATTACAGGCGTGAGCCACCGCGCCCGGCCCTAGGCTGAGTAATTTTTAAATGACGGAAACAAATTTTATGAGTCTGTTTTCTTTGTACAATATATTCATAGAGGCAAATACAAGGAAAATGTACTACTATATCAGGTGTGTTTAAATTACACAGTAAAAGATGAGATTTGTTTTAGCTTTTAGTTTTCAATAAACCTTCTCTATTAGTAAGAATGGACTATGCTGTAGAAAGTCCTGTAATACCAAACAGATTCCAAAATTTTGGTGGTTTATATCCATGTAACAGTCCAGAGCAGAATTCAGGATAGCAAGGAGACTGCTCCACACAGTCATCCACACCTAGGCTGATGGCTTTCTGGGTCCCTCTTTACATCACCAACCCCATTGTACAGAAAGAGTTTTGGTATCAGAGTTCTACCAGGAAAACAGAAACCATTCCACGTATTCTAAACACAAAGGTATTTAATAGAGATTAGACGAAGCTTAGAACACAACTGGGAAAGACAGTTGAAACTAAGGTAAAGAAAGCAGCTATGGACAAACCCAGCCTGCAGTAACAAAGCAGGTTATTCTCAAGAACTCAGTTGGGGCACTTGAATTTCTTGACAGCTTCTACTAAATATCTTGGTCTTCAACAGCTAAGAAGGTAGTTGTGGTAGGGTGAATAATGGGCCCCCCAAAGATTTCCATGTTCTCATTCCTAGAAACTGGGAATGTGTTACCTTACCTGGGTAATTTATGCAGATGTGATTAAACAAAAGATCTTGAAATGGAGAGATTACCTTACATTAGCCTGGTGGGCCCAATGTAATCATAAAGGTCTCTGTAAGAGGAAGGCAGGAGAATCAGAGTCAGTACAGATATAAAATATGGAAACCAGAGGTTATAGTGATGCCAAATAAGGAATCATGAAGAATGTAGGTAGCTTCTAGAAGCTGAAAAAGATAAGAAAATGGACTCTCTTCTTAGAGCTTCCAGAAGGAAAAAAGCCCCACAGACAGACACATTGACTTTAATGCAGTGAGACTGATTTTGGATGTCTTGCCTCTAGAACTCTAGATAATAAAGTGTTGTTGCTTAAACCATTAAATTTGTATTGTTACAGCAACAATAAAAAACTAATACAGTAGTCATCCTGGACTTTCCTGAACAAGGTTTCAACCCTTTTATCTGCCCATGAATCTACCTCAGCTGTTTGTGAAGAACACTGGCCTTTCTCCTCCTCTTCTGTCTTCCAAATCTCAGTGGCACACTAACGCAGAACAGCACAAGGAAGCTTGTGATGTGGTGCAAATGAGTCATTAGAACAGGGTGGACAATCTAGCACGAGCATAGGGGAAATTTTCATGGGTCAAGCTAGAGATAACACAGATCACTTCTGTTCACACTCCATTGCCTAGAACTCTGTCACATAACCCTATCTAAACATGGAGGGGGACCAGAAAATGTCATCTAGCTGTGTCTATGAAGAACAGAAAACTAATACGGTAAACAGCTCTAGTACACCATCAAAGAATTTAAACATAATAGATTATATACTGATAAAAGTATAAAAGCCATAGCAGGAAAATGACATGAGAATGAATCTCTAAATGCTGCTGACAAATATGTTCAAGTAGTCACTGTATGAGGTCTGTCCAGAAAGTATCCAAACATGTAATCATTCTCATTATATTAACATATTAACAATGGCCAGATATTTTCTGGACAGACCTCGTATATGCACAAACAAAACTGGCTATTAAAAAGATGTCTATATCTTTCAAAACAGTAGTGGATAATATAAGTTGTCAGTTTTATTAAGGTATTATCTTTAAATTCTACACTATTCAGACTTAGTAATAATAATGTAGACAGTGGATTCCATAATTTACTTTTTTATAATACTAGTCAGTTGGCAGCTGAAGGTAAGATATTTGTACTAATATTTCAAATGAGACAAGAAATCAAATTTTTATTTTTTATATTAGCTGATAAATGTTAACTCAAAAACAATATGGCTGCCCAACCTTAATAGTTATCTTTAATATTCTCTATAATATTAATAAGTTCAATTTGCAAATGCAGCATCCACTGTTATGAAGCTTACAAAGAAATACAAAGTGCTAGCCATAAAATTTTTTTTAAAATATGAACTAATATTTTAGGGGCTGTCTACCTCCTCACAATCCACACATTCAGTAACCTACTACATTCTAGTTTCCAACTTAACACTGTAAAACTGTTCTTGCTAAATCAAAAGGACTTTGTGCAGTTTTTATTTAACCTCTCAGAAGTCACCACTTATCACTGTTGACCTCTCCTTGAAACACTCTCCTGTGACATCCAAAATCTGCTGGGTTTCTTTCCAGCTCTCTGGCAGCACAGTCTGTATCTGGGTATCTTTTGCAAGCATACCTTCCGCAGCACACTGAAATATCTGTATCCTTGAGTGTTTTGCATTAGTTCCTCTATTTTTACTGTATATACTTCAACTGGGTGATTTTTATCCACCACTATGAATTCAATTCCTATTTATGCTAATGATTTCCAAATTAATTTTATCTTCAGCCCAGATCAAACCTCTATAACCATACTAGTGCCTCTCAACTCAGGTTAGAGATTTCACACAGGCATCTCACACATTCTCAAAAGCGAGTATGTATTTTCCTTCCAAAATCTCTTCCTTCTCCTGTTTCCCATTTCAGTAAACAGAATTTCCCCTTTACCAAGAAATGTAGTCATTATTCTAGTCTCCTTTTCCCTTATTCCACACACAATCAATTACCAAGTACTGTCTAGTCTGGTTCTTAAATAGCTCTGAAATTCAGCTATTCTTCTTCATTCTCACTGCCACAACAAATTTCAAGTCATCATTACCTCTCACCTTGATTTCTGCAGTAGCCTCTTGAGCAGATTGTTACCCTTCCTCCAATCTTACACCCCAATCTAAGTTATTCTCCACAGCATAGCCAGAGCAATCCTTCTAAATATAAACCTCATCTTGTCACCTCCAAGATAAAACCCTTCTATTCTCCCTACTCTTTCAGGATCAAATCCAGGTTCTTTAACATGGCTTACGAGGGTCTTCAGGATTTGACTCTGGCTTCCATTCCGGCCTGAACCCATTACTCCCCAACTCTGAGTATTCTAAACTTAGCCATATCAAACTAGTTGGAGTTCTCTCAATTTGCTGTGCTTTTTCCTAGTGCTGGACCTTTACCAGTGCTGTGTTCCTCTGACTAAAGCACTCTTCGTCTTCATTTGGCTATTTCCCATGGTTATCTCTTCAGTTTTCAGCTTACCCCAGTGTGCTATCATAGCACCCAATATTTCCCAGTTTATGCACTTCTCACACTATAGTATAACTGCCTGCTTTTCTGTGTGAAATCTCTCACTGGGCTCTGAGTTGCAGGATACATTAGGGATAATGGCTGTCTTAATCATCACTCTACCTCCAAAATCCAGCACAGTGCCTATTTAATATGTAGTATTCACCAATAAATATTTGTTGGAAAAAAGAATAACAGATCACATTTTAGAGAAACTTCAGTAACTTGGCCTTTTGTTCAGTAGCATGGGCCATATTTTAGGGAGAAGATAATCAAAAATATTTTTATTGTTCACTCCAATATTATATTTAAAGCCATCAAAAAGTATCAATACATGATATGAAAAAATATACAACATACTTAAATCAACAGCCAGACAGCAGTCATAAAACATAAAAGGCTCATCATCTCCTTTGGGCTTCTGCTATGATTATAATGGCATAGACATCAAAAACAAAGAAGTCTCCATACTCAAGAAGGTTAGACTTTAGAAATAAATCAGTAAAACACAGTATAAAGTTCCCTGGGATCATCTACTCACTCTGCCATGATGGAACTTTATGAAAATGCAAAAAAACAAACATTCATCTACGTAGACAAGTGGTATCAATATAAGTGTAACCCAACTTCACAGAAGTAACTTTGAAAGGAAAATACAGAAAAAAGGGAAACAATACAATCATCAGTTCCTTCTCCAATCCCATTTTAGACTGTAAAATATTTTGTATTTCTACTCTGTTATAACATATAATTTAAACAGAAGAGAGCAGCAGTAATGACTGTACTTAGACAAATAACTTCTCTAAGCTGTCTATCATGAGTTACTTTGGTTATAATGCCAATGAAGCACTTTGATAACTACTGCAGTGTACAAAAGTAGCTTATTACTGTTTTAATTTGTGGTGTTGTAGCTTAGGTATTTGAAACAGGCAAAAATACTGAGAGTATAAATTTAATTGCTATTTGATAGTCAAATAAAAGAACTTAGCTCAGGCACAATTAGTTTTGGTCATTCCCTATGGATCATATAACTCAATTGTTGAAAAGTAATGTTATTTAGGCTTCTTTATGATAAGAAAGTTAAAATCAAATCAAAGCAGAACTGTTACTATGAGTCAACTTCTAAGACAGAATATTGGCTTTGATGTATAGAGAAACTACCATAAATCATTCTACTTCCAAATTTCATATAATCTTAAAATCTAAAAAGAATCCAAGCAAATGTCTACTCTAGTTGTTTTTAACCTTTTTAGAATTTAATAAAAATTACAGATACTCACATTAGAAAAATGCATTTATCCCACAAAGAAAAATGTATACAATTTCAGAGAACTAATGGGAAACTTTTTCTATTTTCACCAGGTCTAGAAATCCTGATCTTATTCAACCCTCTCATTTTATATTTGAGGAAAAGTGATGTTCCAAAAGGTTAAGTGACTTGCCCAAGAACAAAGAAATTTTTTTATATCAAAAGAATTACAAACCACAAGTCATTTTCTAGAACTAACTTTTATAAAAACCGTAACGCTTTATAAGTTAGCATTTTATTTAATTTTATCTTCAAAACAACCATGGGCAAGTATTATCTGCAGTTTGTAAAGAAGGAAACTGTAGTCTAAACTGATAAAATATTTGCAAAGATAAACAATGGAGCTAGATTTCACATTATCTGTTTTTCACTCTAATTCCATTCTGTAATACTACCAAACAGTAAAACAAGAAAAAGAAAATGAAAGAGCAAATGAAAGTAAAAGGGAGAAAGACCAACTCAAATAATATATAATGTCATACTCTTCGATTAGGGGCCAAAGAAAAGTGACAATTAAATCAATAGCAAACAAAATAGAAGAGGAAACAGTGGTATTCTAATAATTTCTTACCCATCATTCTAGTATAAAGCCATGTAAGGGTCATATCATGAAGGCTAGGGGTGGTGAAGTATCAAAAAAGGAGGAATTAGCCAACAATGTCAAATGCCATAGAAAAATAAAGTAGCAAAGGTCCCCATTAGGTCTGGAAATGAGGAAATCAATGGTAGCCTTCTCAAGAGCCAATTCAGTACCAGAACTTTTCAAACAGGAAAACTGAGTATTTTTTAAAACTTTTGTAATGCCAAATCAGTTTGTACTACCAAAAAAAAAAAAAAAATCACTTTGAATACATGACAAACAGCCCATACCATATCCTGAGAATTCATTCACCAATATCAGCACCAAAGCTAACATTCATTAGGCACTTACTACATTTCAGGTACTATAGGAAGCACTTTACAGTATTATCTCATTTAACACAACTCTATAGGAGAGACTAGCAGACTATCTCCACTTTATAGATGAAGAAATTAGGGCTTAGTGAGATTAAGTAATTTAATCAAAGTAACTTTTCTAAGCATTTACCAAGTGCAAGGCACTATGCTTAAATATAGAGATATAGATATAAAAAAAAAAACACAACACTTCTCCTCAAAGGGCTTATACAGGGAATGACAAACAATAGACAACACCGCACACAAGTGCTATAAAGATCCACCTATGTGAGCACAAAGGAGGAGTACCTCATCCAAAATGGGGAAAAGAGGGTAACTCACCTAAGGTGATACAGAAGGAAGCATGTAAGAGTGGTGAAAACAAGTAAGAGTGGTGAGATATGAAATAGGAGAGGTAGCAAAAGGCTCACTTAGAAAAGAAACTAAATAGCATGCAAAGTTTGGACTATGTCCTATAGGCCAATGGTATTTAAACAGCACTCCTCAAAGACGTGGCATTCTTTGGAGAAGTCTTGGATGGTATCTTTAGCAGAGGTGGAAGGGAAGGGTGATGAAAAAACTCACAAGTGGGCAAAAGTTTGAGACTTGAGTGAAACGTGCCCAGATTCCTGACCTCGGCAATAGATGTGTAAGAGTGGTTTACTCAGTGTTAGGGATTATAAACGGAACAGTCTGGAAAAGAAAAATGGAACAGAACCTTACCCTCATACTTAACCCAAGTAGGTTATATATAGTCTGGATGCTGCTTGTGACTTAGGCTCTCCTTAGCCTAATTTCATTTATTTAAATAGCTTCATAAAGAAACAGAAGACCTAATTTTATAAATTATATTCTCAAAGAAGGCAAGTTTAAGCAGTATTAATAGACTTGTTTTACATCTGCCAAATCTTTAATCATTTTCTGGATTAAAAAAATAAGTACCTTGAAGAGAAAGTTCCATGAAGGATCACCTAGGAAAAGACAGAGGAAAGAATAATGATAGTAAATGAACAATATGAGAATGGTAAAGGCGTTGGACTTTATGCCCTGACAGCATAAAGTCTCAATAGCTGAGCATGGGAATATGGAAATATTATATCAACTTTGGTGGCAGGAAACCTTATTTCTAGTCCCACCTTTGTTATTTAGCCTGAAACCTGACTTTGCTGCACTAACATTCCATAATGCAGTAAAAAAAACCCTACATTCTACAGTTACTATTCTCTCATAATTTGCACTATACTCCAACATCAAAGCATGTGACTCATATAGCTGTCAGTGGGAAGCTAAGTAGAATTACAGTACCATCATAATCGTGTTAGACCTTGATTCAGCAACCCTTCCTCACCATAAAGGCTCCAAGAGGAAAAACATACAGGAAACAACAGCAAGATACAACACAGCCACCCTAGTTTCATGAGTAAGAGAAAAAATCCTTTATTCCCCTTGAAAACTCTAGAAAACGTTGACCAATCAGCATTCCTTCCTCCTTAAGGGAGGTCCAAATTTTTATTTTGCTTAGTCCTAATTCAAATGTTAACCAAAAGGACATTATTAAAATATGATCTTTTAAAAATAAAACTTAAGCCTCTCCCTGTATTTTACTTAGTATGCTTCTTAAATGAAACCACGTGCCAATCTACTAAAATCACACACACAATAAAAAGAAATAAGTACTTTTAAAAGCATTCACTACTATGGCAGCGGTTCTTCAACAACAACAAAAAAAGCATTCACATACAAAACATATTGTATACTAAGGCATAAATTATTCTTCCACTCTTTTCCTGGGCTAACAGCTTTTAAAGGACATATTAAATTTATTTCCAATCTTTTTCCTACAGTCTTTTGGTTCACATAACATTTAAAAAGACAACTTCAATTCATACAAGAAGTTATTTCAATAAAAGGAACACATGGAAAAATTCACTTCCAAATACACACAGATGTTTTCTAATACTGATCACCTAGATTCAAGGATCGGCAAGAGCTATATATACCTAAACTGGTATTTAATATCTAATTCCCAAATAAGGTTATATAGCTAGTTATTAAAACATAGAAAAGGAGAACTTTGGAGTAAGCCTGTAAATGTACACATTGTACAATCATGGGCAAAACCCTTAATTCAGCAAGACTTCCCTCAGAATGCTTTTAAACACAAAAAATCAGAAATCTAATTCAAAATGTTCTAAACAATAAGGAAGGTTATTAACTCACATAACAAGGAGTCCAGAGTTAGAGCAATTACAAGGCTAGCTAAGTCATGCCATTGAATACCCATGTTCTTCCTATTTTTCCACTCTGGTTTTGCCCTCAGGCTTGTACTCCATGGTTACAAGATGGCTTCAGCAACTCAAGCATCCCATTGCCACATACATATCCAAAGACAGGAAGAAAAAAATTTCCTTTCTTTGTATACTTTATAAAAAAGAAGAAAACTCTCCAAAAAGTCCCAGGCACTGCATCATATGCTCACTTCTAAAACAATAATTTGCAAGATACTAGAATAATCACAATGATCTCTAATAAAAATTATTGCTTGGGGCTGACAAGCGGCCCAGCTTTTCCCAATACTTAAACCAAACCAAGGTACTGTTAGCAAAGACAAAAGTTAAACTAATGTGTCTGCCATAACAGTCCATCATGCAAAGATGTAAAGATTATATAATTGTCTTAGTCAGTTCCAGCTGCTATAATAAATTACCATAGATGGGGAGGGAGGCTTAAATAACAGAAATTTATTTCTCATCAGTTCTGGAGGCTGGAAGTCTAAGATCAGAGTACCAGACTGGTCCAGTTCTGGTGTGGGGTTCTCTTCTGGGTTGCAGATTGCCTTCTTGTCAGTGTATCCTCATGTGGTGTAATAAGAGAGACCTCTTTGCAGTTCCTTTTATAAGGGCACTAATCCCATTCATGACTACTCCAACCTTAGGATCTAATCACCTTCCAAAGGCCCCCTCTTAATACTTTCATATTCAAAGTTAGGATTTCAACCTATAAATTTGGGGGAACACAAACATTCAATCTGCTGTAATAATCTAAGCGAAATGCCTATCATCCTGTCAGCTCTATTGTTACTTATTTTTCTTTTCCTGATATAATTTAAACCTTATTTTTAACTCCCAAGTTTGTTAAATTCATTAAGTTATAAGTTACACTATATTTCTTTCTATTAAAAATTTTATATGAATAGCAAACAGATTCCATAATTTATAACCAATTTTGTACCCTAAATTTTACTGCTAAACTTATATGAACTAACTAGTCAATGCTTTCCTGTTTCCAAGCAGAGTAGACTCTGTATCAAAATATTTCCAAAAGTTGAGTCAAATCATATAAACAATGTTAAGCCATCTGTAAAAAATACACTTCTAAAATAGATAACAAACATTTCCATTACATAAAATCAAAGCCACACTTATTTAACCTACACTAAGTGCCCCTGCCATTAAAGGTACTTAAATTCTCACGGTAAAATGAAAGGCAAAGTTTTTTTTTCACCTTCAAATGTCAAACTCGGTAGATACCTTTATATGATCAACCAAAACTTTAATAACAATAAATATGCCAGTAAAGACTTCCTTTTACTCTGAGCTTTTTTCATGCCTTCAGGATGCTGTTCTGTGTTGAAACTTAAAACATAGATGTCAAAA
This sequence comes from Cheirogaleus medius, assembly GCA_008086735.1. NCBI lineage: Eukaryota > Metazoa > Chordata > Mammalia > Primates > Cheirogaleidae > Cheirogaleus > Cheirogaleus medius. The sequence goes on from VBSM01001927.1 coordinate 14,385,020, forward strand.
CACTCTATAGGTCTACTATTGATCTTTTTCCTTCCAGGGTTAAATAGAAATAAGGACGGGCAGGCAGATAAATACTATTATGAAAAAACATATTATCCATTCTTGTGAATAACATTTTTGAAACTTTAATATTCAAACTAAATATTTATATGTGTGTTACATATGTTAGGGACAGGTGTAGGTGGGCAGCATTAACCACAGGAAAAGAGGAGGGGGGCCAAAAGGAGGAGACCAATGAGTATTTAGAACCTAACCTGCAACAGCAGGAACTTGAGGTTGGGGACTTTTCCTGGCCAGGAGCATGCATAGAACCTAAGAGATCATGTCCAAAGGTGACCTTTTCCTCATTAACATACATTAACATGTTAAAAATCACACCTACTAGCACCATGACAGTCTACAAATTCCATGGCAACCTCTGGAAGTTACCCTATAAGGACAGAATTGGGGAGAGCCTTTAGTGCTAAGATTTCTCCACTCTTTTCTCCAGAAAGGTAATGAATATTCTACCCCCCATTTAGCATATCATAAGACATAGACATAAAAGCAGAAGTGTGGTAAAACTTCAAGGTCTCCTCCACTCATGGAGATAGACCAGTTTACCCTTAGCAAACGACCTTTCACTTTATACTCTTGTGTTTGCAATAAAAGCTGCTTGTGTGGAAGTGTTAAGTGTCTGTCATCACGCGTTGCACTGGCCTGACTCGGGATTCCTCCAAGCCAGGAGCCAAAGAACTGGGGCAACACCTCTAAAAAATCCACCTTGATATTTATCCATGTACAGTAAGAGTAATTATATTTTTGTAAGATATCCATGTACAACTCCCCAAGAAATTTATGTGAAGCCAGCCTCCCCATGTACTATCTACAAAGTACAGGATAAAAACTACAAAGATTTATTATACTGGCAAGTGATTAGATAAAAAATGAAGTTCTAGAATGTTAAAATTTGTTTCCCATAAAACAGCACTGTTAACAGCAATGAGAAAACAGATGGACCAGATGGCCAAGGGAAGGATTAAGAGTTTCCTTTTAGATATGCTCAATTTGAGAAGCTGCAGAAATCTTGCCCAATAAATAGAAATAAAAACTTGACAGAGACTAGCAAAAATATTATCCATTTGTTACGCAGATACACAATGTTATGTAACAAATAAACATTTGCTCATCATCTACCAGTTTTCCAGTAGGGGATCACAGTACTCCTACACTTAGCCAAAGGCAAATTTTCTATCTTGGTGGGATCAGCATGATACTCCAGGGAGGATTCTTATGGAAATAAGCAATCATGAGATATTCTGATATGCCAAATAAACCCTGGAGATCCCTGAAGTAACCAACATCAGTCATAGGCATAACAAATCACGTTCACATCTAAAACCAATGACTATTTAGAGCTAAAGGGAAAGAAAATGAAAAAGTAAATGTGGCAGAAGGTTAAGAGTTATTAATATGTGGCTCGAGGAACATTTCCACTCATTCTCTTTCTCTGTACCTTACGTGTGGAACAGGGTACACATATGGAACTGAACATGCTGGTGGTGAATGTATGTGGAGGAAAAAATCCTGAAAACATTCCCTTTTGACAAAGTTTCTATCTCTTACTTGGAGAGAGAATTCTTCAAGGGTTTCTACACAACTGGCAAGTGGAAGGACTGACTTGTTCTGGACCATCTTTTCAAGGATGTTTGTATATATAGCACATAGCCATGGAAAACAGAGTCCTCTTCCAGAACAATGGGCATGTTTGTTTATTTTCGAGTTTTAATAAGGATAACGTCTCCCTCTAGGGCAGAGGCCAAACAAGTTTATTTTAAAAGATCTGAGTTCCCTAAATTCAAAGCTCCTCTGCTGCAATGCAACTCACTACATATGTGGGCATCATCTGGCCCTTTTCATGTTGCTCTGTGTGAACTGAAGCTCAGAGAACCAGTGCAAATGCTGATACTCTGGCAATTCTATTGCTGTTTGTAATAAACTATCCTTCCTCTGTGACACAGGAATCCCATTGTCTTCTGCCACCATCCGTGACACTGTGGCGGCAGTCTCAACAAGCAGCTTTGGCTCTTCTAGATAAAACCTGTCATTTCCAATCACTCTCCAAGAGGTTATCATACATATAACCTAACCTAAATGAAACTGACATCCATATCATCCATGTATATGTATATACATATTAATGTATAATTACTATGCATTTTTTGTGCTACATTTGCAAACTTTTTCTTCCCCGTAAGTTCTTTGCTTAAAGGCAATATCCATCCATTGCTTATCTCCATCCTTTCTCTTTTCATCATTTGCTAAGATAGTAAAGTTTGTTTCATATTTGTGGCACGAAAAATAATTCATTATTCTACATCTCCATGTAAAATGTGCCTAAAAACATTAATGACATACAGACGTTATGTCAAAGACAATTGAAATATATTTCATTTAGGCAAACATTTTACTTCTTAGAAAATGTCTATGAGCGGTTCAGTTTTTCACATAACATATTCATTGTTACCTACATATCATGGCCTATTAGGTAATCATATTCTTTGCAGATAGGATAATTGTAACAGCTGCTTTTGATGGTGGCAAAGTCAAAAAGTGTACTGAAAATCATTACAGAATTTGAGCTCTTTTTACATTATCAGAAGAGATTATTATAAATTTAAATGAAGCTGATTAACTGATAAGTGTTAACGATGTAAAAAATAGAGACAGTCAAAATAAAAGCAAAATGCACTAGATATGAATATGCAAATAATATACTACTAAGAAGCCAAAATCTCTCACAAACTCACATTGCTTAACATGACTGAGGATTCAAAAATTAGTATTTAATGACTACATTCAATTTAATTAAGGAAAGTGACTATGAAAATCTCTAATCTTCTTTGCCTATTAACTATTTCTCTTGACTACATTCTCAAACAGAGAATGTGTCAAAACTATTTTTAAAGAATGAAAATGTCTTAATGAAGCAGCATGTGTGTGTAAAAATAAGCATATACATAATACACATACACACACGCACAGACACAAATCCACAGAGTATCACCAATTCTATGATGGAAAATCTCCCCCTGGGAAATTCTCAAACAACTTGTTTCATAATAAGTAATAATTTATTCCAGAGCCCATACAATTTACTATTATAAAGTTCATTTATTTACCAAAAAATTTTCAATTAAAAAATCTTATCGCATCTTAGAATCTCATCATACTGCTAATGTTTTCATTTAAATGAAGAATTCAAAGTAACAGCTACCACTCAGTGATCATTTGTTATATTCTAGGCATTGCACTAAGCACTTTATATATATAGTCTTATTTAATCCCAACAACCCTCAGATGTAAGTACTATATCTGTATTTTAAAACAAGGGAACTAAAATTCAGGGAGGTTACATGGTTTACCTGATGTCACACAATTAGAGGCTGAGTTGTAATTGGACCATCTAACTCAAAAACCCATGGTGGTAACTACGATCATCATAAGTATTACTTCCTTTAAAAAAAGGAATGTTCATTCTTGACTCCAGGCTCAACTTTAGACTTCAATTTGACTTCCCCAGAAGGAAGGAAAAAAACACTGCTCATGCCAAGTCAACAGCTCTGGTACATACGTCAGTAATATTTATTGTGGTAAATTAAGTTCTAAAAGACATACTTTCTAGTTCAATGGTGTCAAATCTTACATAGGGCATCAGCTTCTAAAGTCAGCAAGCAAGAAAGAAATCACATATGTTCAAAACAACCCCGAGCTACCACTACAAAAGTGCCACAATGATAACCAACCACTTCTCATTATTTCCAATATAGAATGTTTCTTTTCTAATACTGGAAGAGATCACAGTTTGTGAACTGAATACCAGATATAGAACTAGCCTATATTTCGGAGATATGCATGTTCACTGAATGAAGTATTCAACTATTTTAAGTTATCATTTTGCTCTTCTTTTCCTTAAGTAAAATATGTGTACACTGTAATAACAACATGGTAGTATTAGTCTCTGCTGCTTACAACAAAGTAATTTTGAAAACACCCTTTTTAAATCCTCAATGTTCTCTGTGACTTTTCATTTTTAAAATACCTTCTGTACAATTTTTTAATAGAAACAGATATTATTGTAATTTATTTAATTATACTAAATTAACATTTCCACAAAGTAGTCTTACAACTGGAGATACTCAGATGCTATGAACATGTACATTTTTTAGAATTTTTTTCTCCCTTTGATATAAAGGTAGTATAATCACAGTGATCTTCCTAGGAGATAAAACATTAGAATTTCCACGGAGTTCCTCATAGTCTTTTATTGCCCTCTGCCTTGGTAATTCACAAGAAACTATTTACTTTTCAATCTCTACCCTTCTCATGAAGAACTATGAAATCTAAAACTCTTGGAATATGGTATATAAATGCCAAGTGCTAGAAAATATATCTTTATTTTGTTTTTTAAACAGAATTTTGATTTAACAGTTCTTTCCTAAATCCCTTACGAGAATTCCGTCAAGAAGTGTACATGCCTACTTTCATTTTTAAAAAAGCTAAAGAGAAGAAGAGTAGTTAATATTGAACGCATGGTTGTTCAAGGCAAAGAATAAAGAGAAAGAGAATCAGAATTACTTTGCAGGTGAGGCTATTTTTTCACTCCTCTCAGCTATTAGGATGATTTTGGTAATAGGTTAAACCTGATTCAGATTTTGAGCCACGTGTAGGTGTATAACTTCACCAGGAAAAACCATCTTTAATTATATAAGCACAGTACTCTCACCAAAACGGTCCACAATTAGAAACCTTGGCCACATTCTCAAAATGATTTTTTTCTGAAGCTGCTAGATCAACTATCCATGACGGATAACTGAAATTCACAAATAACTCTACAACTTCCTTAAATACCTACCACTACTGTAAATACAGTCACTTCAAATCTCACTTTCAGCAAAATCAATGGTAGAACTAAGATTGAAATCAGGTGTTCTGAACTTCAGAAAAAAATCTGCATAACAAATAACGTAAGGTTATTCTCAAGTACAGAGTACAACATAGTTTTAAAAATGTATAATTAAAAATAGAGATTAACTTAAAACACACTTTCAGAGTTCTGTTGCCTCTTGAAAAGAATAACAAAAGCAGAGTAAGAAAAAAAGGAGAAGTGATTTCTGTAGGTTTATAAACACTACTGAAGGGTATTTTCACAGCCAACACACCCCTTTTAGTGACACAAGTGACCGAAGCTCCGCCTCTAGCTGAGGGTCAAAACGCCCAGGGTCTGAAAGATGTGAGGCGCCCTGACTCAAGAATCAAGTGAACACTTCCTCGTTTCTCAAGTCAAGACTGGGCGAACTCCACGTAGGAGGATGTGGAGCCCAAAAGAAACGCCCAAAGGCCTCCCAGCCCCATGGCTCCCGCTCGGCGGCCGCCATCGCCCACGCCCGCGGCCCGGCTGCCTAGCAACGCGGCGAGGCTGCCTAGCAACGGAGCCCGCCCCAGCCCGCCCTGGCCCACAGGAGACGGCCAAGGGGATTCATTCTACCTCTTTTTTCTTCTGTCCTCCCCCGAGCTGGATGCAGAGGAGCAGCAGGAGGAGGAGGAAAGGAAAACTCCCGGTGGGCAGGTACCGCAGCCGCCGCCCCGCCTGCCTCCGGCGTGAAGGAGCGCCCCTGGCACCCATGGCTGCAGGGCAGTGTCTCCTCCACGCGCGGTAACCGTGCGCGCCCAGCTCCTACCGCGCTCCACACCTGCCAGGCCAGCCTCCGGGAGCCCCCTGGCTGGGCCCTCGGGGGTGGCAGCGGCGTCGTGAGGCACCCAGGCAGCTGCCGAGGACGCAGAGGAGGAGACTGACAGATCATCCGGTTCACCGGGAGAGGGACCTGGAAAGGCGCGGGATGGGGCAGGAAGTGGGCGTGGCGAAGGAGCCCGGGCTCCTGGGCGCGTCGTGCGCTCCGCGCGGAGCTTTCCCAGAGACCCGCGCCTGGAAGACCCGCGGTTCTCCCGCTCGCTGACTTTAATCGAAGGCTGTTCTACTACTGAAACCGGTACTAGTTCCCAGGAAAAGGCGAGGAACCTGTTAGTCCAACCCTTCACCTGGAGGCTTGGTCAGACCTAACTGGGTGATAAAGGAGAGCTTTTGAGGAATAAGAACGAACCTGGCCCCGGTAGCCACCGGCAGTCTCCACTCCCGTTGGGACGTTGTTAGGGACACAGCTCTGTCTCCTGCTGAGCCCTCTGAAGCCATCCGTCTAACACACTCCAGAGCTCCCTGGATTCTTAAAGGCCGCTCCACAACTTAACAGCTGTTCCTTCTAGTCCCAATTGAGGGGCCTGAGGCGCCAACCTAGATTCTACTTTATTCGTGCATTCATTCAGCATTGATGGAATGCCAGAGTGCAGAGCACTATACTAGCTATATTTTACATTTTGAATGCAGAAGTGCATTGCCTTAATGCAATTCCTGTTCTGTATATATTTTAAGAACAATAGCTACAGAACCGTGTATCGAACATTTGATATGGGGCTGGTACTCTTCTTTTAAAGGATCACGTGTACCCTTTTTATTCCTCTACCTCAGGATTTCTTCATTTGTACCACGAACACCTTTGATGATCTGATGAAGCCTATAGACGCAGTCTTCAAATAGTACATTATCTTAAGTGAAATAACTCAGAAACAAAATCAAGCACTGCATGTTCTCACAAGTGGGAGATAAATGTGTACACATGGGCAGAGAGTGTGGCATAATTGACATCGAAAACTCGGGAAGTAGAAGGGGTGTGAGGGATAAAAGAAATTACCTAACAGGTACAATGTACGTTATTCGGGTGATGGTTACACTAAAAGCCCAGACTTCACTACTATACAGTATACCCACAGGACAAGACTGCACTTGTACCCCTTAAATTCATACAAATAAATACAAAGTTCTAAGTGCATGAAATTAAATATTTAGGATTACTAACTAATCAACTATCATAAAATACCATTATCAAAATTAAAACAATTCACCTCCTCTCTCATGTTGATCAACAAACATTTTTATTTTGGGAATACTGGAAAGCAGTGTGAATGTGAGAACCAATGTGTAAACATTGAGACTTCACAGTGTGATTATGATTAACCAAGATGCACAGAACTGTAGGATGCTTGGCCAACTAAGTGACATGAAGTCTGAAAAAATTTTGCAATCACATGCAGTATATTGGCAGTTCTAATAAATATGTTAATTTTGAATTAGCGATGATCACAGTATTTCAAGATATCTGCAACAACTATACTGTAATATGAAAATATCTGTCATTTCTATAGGAAACAAAGCCATGGGTACTGCTAATACTACTATGGCCTGTTCCCTGCCTTTATAATTGAAGGAAGCTCTAAATTTTTGTGAGAGGTTAACCGAAATAAGGTGGTAATTTTTTCAATACAAGATTCACAGATGCTAAAATTCTGTGGACTCCAGATTAAGAATCCTTGCTCCACAACAACCCTAACAGGTAGGTTCTTGTATAACAGTTTTCAGAAGAAGAAAGTTAGTCCCAGAAGATCAAATTCAAACTTACACATCTAGAAAAGGGTAAAAGAAGGAATTTGAACATTGGCAGTTTGGCTCCACAGCCATGTTTTTGCTACACTGCCTTTGTTAAAGGGATTTACAAATAAATCTCTTTCATCTCCCAGGCTTTTGATTTCCCACTATTATGTGAAGATTTTGCCCACATTAATAATTATCACTCCTGTTAAAAGAAAAATTTTAGACAAATTTAACATAGTTTGAGCAAAAATGATTCAAAATCTGGCAAGACTCTGAACCAGAAGAGGTTCAGAGAGCTCAGCTGCAGCAATGTAGTAGAGAGCTTCTGCAGCTGAACAGAGAAGCAGGATAGAGAAATTACCTGATTGACTACAACTAGGTATTTGCCTTATTTGGGCATGGTGTGATAAGTCATTTGCCTTATTTGGATACGGTGTGATGAGAGGTCCCTAGCTGTAAAACTAATTGGTGGCCAGTTGGCTGTTTGTGATTGGCTAAGGCTCACTGTTTATGTTTTGTTTTGTTTTGTTTTGTTTTCCAAGTTAGTTAGGACCTCTGTTTCCAGTTAAGTTTTGGTATGCTTACATATAAGACCTCCAGAAACAGAAACAACCCCAGTCTGATGGGCCTCCTGCTTATTTTGCTTTAACACTCCCAAAAGAATAGCTGCTTGCTTTTTCCTTGAGATTTGTGAAAATGGCCTTGACTTTTGTCTATTTCCAAATAGACAAAGTAATAGAGTAAATTTATGATTTATATCTGCTGAACATTTACATCTAGATATACTCAACATAATCAAAATCCATCACCTTCTCCTTTCTCTCCCAAACTGAATTTCTTTATTGTAATTAATGGTACCGCCATCCTTCCAACTACCAATTAATTGTTAGAGCCTTGGACCTGCCTTTTATTTTCCTAATTCTTTCCAACTATGCTGCCATCCATATTCAGTTTCCAAGTTACCCTCCCTCTACAGAGTCTTAGGAATTTGTTCTCCTTTTGTTCATTTTGTAACTCTAGCATTCATTAGAAAGACATGAGTTATCATTATTAGCTGATCTTCCTTCCCTTGATTATAATCTTAAACAGCCTCTTCTAAAATACCAGCATAATCCAAGGTCCCTTAATCCTACCTTCCTGCAATCTATTCTTGGTAAAGCAGCGAGAGTGATCCCTTTAATACATAAATCAGTGCAAAGTATATTCTCTCTCCTCACCAAAAAAAAAACAACAAAGTACCATACCCTCAAGACCTTACATCACCTTACAATTGGCCACCTTTCTAACTTTATTTCCTATTTTTCTTCTTTCTCACGCTGCTCCAGCAAGGCTAGCTGTCTTGTTATCCCTAAATATGCCATGCACACTCTGTAACCCTTTTTACCTAGATAGATGTTCATGTAGTATACTTCATCACTTTATTCAAGGCAATGCTCATATATCCTAAGACGTTATCTACTAATATCTGAAACACCCCTCCCCATCTAAAAAATAAACTCCTTACCCTTTACACACACCCCTCTTAACTTTTAATAGTACTGGCACTATCCTGACATTATGCTGTTTGCTTTGTTTCTTGTCTCCACCATTAGGATGCAAGCTCCCCGGGGCTGGGGCTTTATATCCACATTGTCTAGAGTAGTGCCTGTTCTGTTTATTATAGCATCCATCACTAACTGACCGTTATGCTATTGTATTCATTTGTCTGTCTTTCCTCATTACAATGTAAATTTTAGGATGGTGGGGACTTGTTTTCTTCATTTTTGAATCCATACTCCGAAGAAGAGAGTGTTAGTTGAATGAATGGATGGAGCAAGCTATTCTCGGTTTATTCCCTAAAGCACAGCACTAATCATGTCACTCTTTATTGCAAAGATTTTCAGTGGCTCCCCACTAGGTTCAAAAGGAGGCCCAAACTCTTAAATATGGTTTACAACCAATTCAAACTCTTTACCTTTGCTCTAAACATAAGCCTTCAAACTGGAGGGCACAAAGACTTTATAAGAACTACGTAGGCACAAATGGTTTTAAGAGAATTGATTTCCAGAATCTAAACTACTCTGTGTACTGTCCTAAAATTGATTGGCTTGAAAAATTGCCTGAGGTGAAGGTTGAATGTTAACTGGCTCTCCTTGCCCACCTTTCTTTGCACAATTACCATCTCTTCTTTGCAAAAGAAAGGTGTCTCTCTCAGCCTCCCAGTGGTATCCTAAAGTATGCTGCCTCCAATAGGTAGAAACATTTCCATAGCACCAAACAAAAGGACAGTTCTGAGTATGTGCGTTGCTGTTGAAAGAGTGATTCTACTGACTGAACAAAAAATCCTTTTGCTAAATAGGGGTTTCCGATTTTCTGTTTTCAATAAAATTAAAAGAGACTGTAATCTAGTTGTCAGCTATAGATCATTAAAAATAGTTGCAAAGATAGATTGGTGTTTAATTTTTGACACAATATTCAAAAGGAGTTCAAAGAATTGAGTGGTATGATAAAAAAAATACCTTCTATTCCTATCTACTTATTATGAACACAGCTTCTTAGCACTTAAACAAAATTTTAAAATAAGAATAAAGTGTTGCTGTTATCTCATCTTGGCAATAAGTAACATCCACAGAGACACTAATTGAAAAAAAACTTAATTATCTCTATAAGTAATGCTTTTCCAATACAATTTTGCTTTCTATGTTAATAATATTTCTTCAAATTTGTAATACAGTTGACCCTTAAATAATAAGAGTTTGAACTGTGAAGGTCCACTAATATGTGGATTGCTTTCAATAAGTATATTAAAATGTTTTTTGAGATTTGTGACAATTTGAAAAAACTCACATATGAACCACATAGCCTAGAAATATCACAAAAATTAAGAAAATGTTAGATATGTCATGAATGCATAAAATATATGTAGATACTAGTCTATTTTATCATTTACTACCATAAAATATACACAAATCTATTACAAAAAGTTAAATTTTATCAAAATTTACACATACACAAACTTGTACATGGCACCAAAGTTGAGAGAAATGTAAACAACTGTACAGATGTGATAGTAAATCATAACCGCATAAAATTAACTGTACTATGTACTGTACTACTGTAATAACTTCATAGCTACCTCCTGTTGCTATTCAGGTGAGCTCAAGTATTGTGACTTTGCACTTAAAATGCCTTGTGATGCTAATCATCTCCACGTGAGCAGCTCATCACTCCAGTGTATTGCATATTGCAGTAAAAAGTGATTTCTTGTGGTTCTCTTGTATTTTTCATCGTGTTTAGTGCAATGTTGTAAACCTTGAATAACACCATAGGACCATACAAAGTGCCATTAGTGATACTTGAAGTGCTCCCAAGAAGCAGAAAAAAATTATGACATTACAAGAAAAAGTTGAATTGCTTGCTATGTACTATGGATTGAGGTCTGCCCCTGTAGTTGCCCGTCATTTCCGACCAATGATTCATCTTGTAAACAATATATACTTGTAATCAGTATCAATAAATACAGTACACTGCTGTAAATGCATTTTCTCATCCTTATGATTTTCTTAATAACATTTTCTTTAGCTTACTTAATTGTAAGAATGCAGTATATAATACATATGACATATAAAATATGTGTTAATTGACTGTGTTACTGGTAAGGATACCTGTCAACGGGGAAGCTATTAGTAGTTACGTTCTGGGGAAGGCAAAAGTTAGATGTGGATTATCAAAGGCACAGAGATCAGTGCCCCTAACCTCTGTGTTGTTCAAGGTTAACTGTATATGACATTTTGGTCCATTGGGTACTAATAATAACTGTAATGATAATTTAATCCAAAACAATTTTTAATATAGCCTTACAGTCACAAGAAGTTTATTAAAATCAATTTTCAATTTACACAACTTTGTGTTGCAGAAAGCAATGATTAGGAGATCAATACAAAACTTTCAAGCATAAAAAAATTAGGATAAAATTTTATTGGATTACACTGCTGGTGAGAGAGTAAATTGGTTCAACCATCTTGAAAAACTGTTTGGCAGTATCTACTATGAACTATGAACTCCCAAGGATTTGCCCAAACATGGTGCTAAGAAACTTGACCAAACTTTATCCTGGCTTTCACTTGCACTAGGTTGTGTCCCCAAGGTAACCCCGACAGTCATGCTGAGTTTTTGCTCAAGAAAACCCAATGCTACCAAACAGACATTGCCAAATCATTTTCAGTAACTTTGCACTTACCCCCTTCTGTAATTTCCATTTCCTCATAGCCCCCTAGTCTCTGTTTTGTTCCCCCTTTTTCGCTTTCCATAGCTCCTTTTTGTTTCCTCTCTGTTCTCCCTTTAAAAGCCTCAATCACCTTTGTCTTGAGTTGAGCTCAATTTGTACTGGCATCTCTCCCTTCCTGATGTAGTCTGCATAAAATCTGCCTTGCCATCTTTAACAAGCACCCAGAGCTGTTTTTTCTTTGATACTACAAAAACTGAATGTACCTACCTATGACCAAGCAGTTCCATATGGACATATATTCACCAAATGACATGTACAAATGTGTATAATGGCTTTATCCATAAAAGCCCAAACTGGAAAGAGACCAAATAGCCATCAACAGTAGAACAGATAAACAATTTGTGATGTAGTAATAGTATACATAAATAACAATGAACTAACTACATCTATACATAACAACATAAATGAATCTTACAACAAAAGAATCCAGACACAAAACCAATGAATAGTGTTAGAAGTCAGGAAAGTGGTTACCCTTGGGCTGAGGTAACAGTGACTAGAATAGAGCCCAAGAGAAGGTTCTGGAATGTTATAAATATTCTAGGATCTATTTCTTGATCTGTGTGCTGGTTACTACATGAGTGCATATTCTTTATGAAAATGTATCAAGTAATAAACTTGTGATTTATATATATATGATATATTTGAATGTCAAATTTACTTTTTAGTAAAGAACTTCATAAAAAGTATATTTTAAAAATACTATGGATGCAATGGGATGAAAATATAAGTTCTGGGGAATAAAGAGATAATATAAAACATACAATTGTAAAAAGAGCTCCTTCTCGTTTGTTGGTTTTTTCATGGATAACAATGGCTATCATTTCCATTCCTTTAGAAATATTTAAAAGAATGCTGTGACAGTTTTATTTTTTAAATGTCAATATAACTTGCTGGAAATTTTATTCTTTGAAACTATTTAAAATTATGATGAAGACTTTTACACGTTTACTTTAAAATGTACGAAGGGATATCTCGTTTTCCATATTCTTTAAGAGGGATAACTGTGGCTAGTGCAATGGAAGAAATGAATATTTAATTTTAATTAATTTAAATAGCCATAGTGGCTATTATAGTAGTTGGTACTATACTGAACAGTCTAAGGTCTTAAAGCTTAAAGTTAGTTAAAATCCTGGAATGTAATTTTAGTTAAGATTCTAAGTCCTTATGACTGGTACATTGTAAGAATTTTATAAAATTTAACCTTTTAAAAAGATACCCATTGTTATCATTCTATTTATGTGAATATGTTTTTATATATTTTTAAACTTTTTAAAAAATTCATAGGAACAGTGATAATTTACTTCATTAATGAAACCATTTAAGAAATTTAAACCTTGAGAAATATAATCCTGGTCTTGTATAAATCTAAATATTGTGCTAATATTATTTTTATTAGTATTAATATATTGCAAAGTGAATTCTGTTTAAATGATGCCAAAAGTTATTCTCTTATCCTGGAACTAAGGTCTCTTCTTTTTATTTCATAATTGAATTAATAATAATAAAGGCTGTTATATACCTTGTACATGCATTTTTCAGCTTCCACAATAATAAATAAATAAAATAAATACATACATAAATAAATAAATAAAATAAATAAAAACAAATAAAATACAATAATATTTTTCTTTTTTAAGCAATTTTTAATGTTTACACTAGACATCCCCAGAATACATGTATACTAACAAAATGATTTTTCTGATCTGTTATTCTTTAAAATTTCCCAAGCACCAGAAAAAGAGAGGGACAGGAACAGAAATGAAAAAAAAGAAGTAAGGAGACAAGTTCAGATAAATATTAAATTATTGCTACAATAAGCTAATTATTTCCTACTTGCAAGGAGAGAAAAGAAAGTTTAGGCACATTTTGGCATATATTATACTCACAAAAAGAGAATCCTTTACAATTTTATCAAGCCATACAATTAGAAAGCTAGGAATTATTGATTCCTGAAACAAAATGGAAGTGGCATCTTCTACATGAAATAATCTCTTTTATAGACAAACAAGACAATCTCCTCATGAACGTTTCTTCCCCTTTACTTTGAAGGTAACTGTCCAACAAACATCTTGTTAATGTCAAAGTTTTCCCCCAGTAGTCACTACTATTCAAAATCGTCTCTGGTAAATGTCACCAGTCAGAGGGTAAGTATATGTTATATTTAGAAAACGAGAGGAAACTAGTGTTTGACCTGAAAAAGGTACAGTTTTAGATTGAGAAGACCCTGTGAGAACTCCATAAGGTTGGTATTAGTGAACCTTTTGTCTCTGGAACTTTGCCAAAGTCTAACTGAACCTGACCAGGGGCCAGATAAAACCCTTGACTCTGGGAATATAAAATTAAATAAATCATTTCTCACAAGACTGAGAGAGAAGTCCTCACAAAGTTTTGAAAGGGTGACATGGGTAGCTTTTATCCAAAGAACACCAGGCTACCAATATTTTCTGAACTTCTCCTTCCTCAACACTGGCTCAAAGATGGACTTAGGTCTATGTCCATTCTCTCCATATGGACATATCTTCATACAGACAAGATACTAAATAGGTATACCATAGAAATGAGTACTTCAAGGATACAAAAAAATTTCACCAAGAAGCCATATAAATCTGACCAGATAACCAAAAAGTCCCAGAAGAACATATGCTTAAGTAAATAAACAAAACAAACCCAATGCTGAAAAGTCACAATGAAATATTAATCAGAGCTTTATTCAGAGTGAAACTTACCTCTTATCCATGGCCTGTTTAAACACCTGGACAAATAGCGATTCCAAGGGGCCTCCAATGTGCACATTATTACTGAGTCTAGTGTCCTTCTCCAACAAGGGTCTCACCTGCTCCCTGGAGGAAACTCCATTTCTGTTAATATCCTCCAGCCAAAGACCACCAGGAACACACCTAAAGTCAAACCAAGTTGGCTTTATTGGTTCACTGTGGCAAGGAATATACATAGCACACCATGAGAAACTATGAAGAGTCTTAGCAAGAGGGTGTTAGAAGGGGCTTGTTATAGGATTTCGGATGGTCTTAGATGTTTTCAGGAAGATTCAAAGAAGTGTGGTTTTGCTGGATTAGAAGATGTCAGAATTGGGAAATTCTATGGTAGATTATCTTAATAATTTTTATCTAGAAGGTGGGGAGAACAAAGTGAAACCAAAGCTAAAATTGATCAAAAAGGACCAGTCACTTTGTATTAGCTGAGAGAGGTGGATGAGTGGTCATTTTTGTTGTTTGGATAGTCCTCTTGTTTTTGTTTGTGCTCCAAAAAGATCACGCAGGGTACTTACTTTGCTCTTGCTCTATCATGGCACGTAGTGATCTTGTCTGATGTTAGCATTCCTTGAGATATTTTTATAGTGTTCCGTTTGTTAGAGAACAGTTGTTAGGGCTAGACATCTTCAAGCTGACAAGAGTCAGGGGCTGATTAGGTTTTCTCATATTGGGCAAAATGACCTTTATTTCCTAATAAAAATAATCAAAGAATTCTTGTGAGGATTGAATTAAACACTACGTATAAAAGAATTATTACAAAGCTCAGAACAGATACGCAATAAACATGTGCCAGTGTCATCGTTATTAGCATTTACCATTACATTGAAATTGTGTTTGTTGCCCTCCTGCAGAGTGGTAAACACTTTGTGGAGAAGGACTGTGCTTTGTTTATCTTTGTATTCCCTGTATCAATCATAGTAGAATGTCCAGAGCATGGGCTTGGGAGCTGGACTCCTTGTTCTATCTCTTAGAAGCTTTGTGACCTTAGGCAGATTACTTCACATCTCTGTGCCTCAGTTTCTTTATTTGTAAAATAAGGATCATTGTACTGTGAAGATGAAATAAGTGAATATATGCAAGTGTTTATAACAGCGTCTAATACATTTTAAATGCTACATATTAACTCACATTATGTTAGTAGGTGTTGAAGAAATATTTAACTGAATTCCAAACATGAACTCATCCACTGTGCCAGACACTGGGGTAAATACAGGATTAGCTACAAGAGAGAAATAATAGGCAAAGTCCTTATCCGAGAAAATGCACAGCATGTTTCCTTTGGAGGAATGAGCAGATCAGTATCTTGTCAAAATGTCCCTTTGGCTGCTGTGTGGACAATACACTCCCAAGGAGCAAAGATGTGAGCAGAGCCTTCAGCCCACATTCCTAGAACTGTATATGATGTAATACAGGAGTATAAGAGCTTTTTTCCCCCCGGAACTATTATACAAATGCCAACATGTGTCATACAGAGGAAATTATAAGGGAAAAAAACCTAAAGCTCAAAAAAACGCAGTTTGAAAACCATTGGCTGGAAATATCAGGCAATATTTAATCCTACCTGACTTTTCTCACTTTTCCAAATGTATTAATATGTTAGTATATCTAAGTTATGTTAGTATTTGTCAAACAGTTGACTATTTAAAACAAATTTTCTACAATGAATATTTTCTAGAAATATTTTAAAGTAAACTGATTTTGTATCTTATAATTAATTTAATTTAATTATTTTAAACTATATCTTAATAAATAAGTGAAATCTCAAAGTGCTATGTCTGTGTAATCAACAGAAATTAAATTATTTTAGTAATATTGCTAAACCTCACCCTAATGCCATTTCTCATAGTATTAAATTAAAACTTTCCTTTTGAATTATAATTTTAGTAGCATTTATAAAAAGCCTTTGTATATGCTTTTCATTATTGTTTGCTTTGTGCCCTAGAATTTCTATCAAAGCCAATGTAAATTAATATTTTAAACACAGCATTAAGGAATAGTCTAGTAAAAGATTTACAAAGTGGAGTTATAGTACTAAAGAACATGCACCTGTGCAATTGCATTTCAGAACCTCTGTTTGAGTTTGGGATGTTTTCAGAAACAACCCTCAGCATATGATTTGGTTATTGTGAACATTTGGTTATCTCAAACAAACAGTAGTTCACTTATTTGTTAAGCATGTTCCATGTATCTGGAGAGGCCAGTGGAGCAGATGTTAGGGCTAAGAAATATAATTTCAAAGAACTGTTCATTGGTTAGTAACTTGGGGGCAGAATGGGGAGGGAATTACTTTCTTAGATTCTGATATATCAGATGCTCTGAGGTCAAAGCCCAAAGTCTGGTTGCTTTTTGGCAGAATGCATCTAGTTTTCCTAGACTCACCAAGAACATTCACTTTATCTTAATGAAATTATACAGTGGGAAGGTAGGGATATGGACAAATGATTGAAGCTATTTAATTCAAGTAATCTGTAGCAATTTTTTAAAAAGAGAAAAGAATCCAAGAAGGTCACAGGAGTGCGGAGAGTATCTCCGAGATTCTGGAAATAATTGAAGAAGTGTTCTACAGAGCCAGGAAAACATTGGAAAGGAAACTATGAAGCCAGGTGAGCAGCAGAGATAATTTCGCTATCCGTATTATGCCAAACAAATTGTCTGGGCTTGGACAGATGTGAGTTTGCTGCAGAATCCTTAACGGTGTATTTTGATTTGTGGTTCTCATGCTGTAAAAATGCTGTAATTTGTTAGGGTCCAAGTGACTGACTCATTTTGGCTTCCTTTCAGTTATCCTTTCTTTTGAATTATATAAGAAGTTTGAATTGAACTTTTAAAATTAATGAATAAACTATATACTGAATCTCTAAATACACAGCTTTATTCCTAATTTATTACCTAAACTCATCAAATGAGGTAATAACTTTCATGCCAATAATTTTTATTTCACTGAATAAATGTGCATTTTAACCTTGTCATTCTCATGGAAAGAAATCATTGATAGCTTTTTAAAAAAATCACAAGCGCTGAGCTGAGTAAGTATGAGGTTTTTTTTCATATTAACAAAATTAAGTGTTTAATTGCAATTATAATTAGTCATTAAGTTTTATTGGTAAAATATTATTTAAAAATCCAGCTGGTTTCCTGTAAGACTTCATCATCTGTATCAGGGGCTAAATTCATTGTTAAGAAATGTCAAAAAAAATATTTTTCTGGGCTAAAACCAGGACTTAATGAGAAGCTCTAATTTTAAGTGTACAAATTTATTAGTTAATGGGATTTAATCTACATTGATTTTATTACTAAAAAGTCATTTTAGTAATAAAAAGTATATATAAATGAATATGGGGGTAGAAAAATGAGATTGTATGTGGAATGTTTCCAGAATGACAGAAAAAGTATTTTAAGTGAGGGATTTATTTTGTCCAATGATACCGAAGCTGTTTCTCAGTAGTGATACTTAGTTACTGCATATAGTGCCTTTTCCACTGAGAATAAAGTAGGATTCAAAAGCATTCAAGATTTACATAGAAAAGGGTTCATAATGTGTGAAGTAACAATTTTAAATCAACAAGAACTATATTTTCTTTATTGTAACTGAGACAGCTTAATAGGGCATGTCAATGTGCAAATTACAGTAAATTTTAGTTATGTAGCATGGTTGAAAATGGAGGATGCTGATTAATCAATCATTCAAATTAATTTAAAATTCTTCATGCACTTTGCTATGAATTCACACAATTAAAATTCTATGATAAAAATACTTAATACTAAAATTATATGAAATATTATTTACTATTTATGATCCAGAAACCTCTTCAATATCAAATGGTGATTTATCATTATTATGGATATTTATTTTTTCTTCTAATCCCTTCTGAGTGCTCTGTTTCCCTTAATTCGACCCCAAGTCTCCGCCATTATTCAGGCTTCAAACCCTGAAACTTTAGTACTGGTCCTTATCATTTTATACATGAATGCCTATGATAGAAATTTCTACCAGTTTACATCTGCATAGTATCTATTCTAACCCATTACCAAGACAAACCCTCTTATACTCTTGAAAATTAATGAAGACCCAGAGAGCTTTTGTTTATTTGGGCTATATCTATCAATACTTGTCTTATTATTAATTAAAGCTGAGTAGAAAATTTAAACAACTTATTTAAAAGTAATAGTAAGCCTATATTATTTGTTAACATAAATACATATTTTTATTTAAAACAAATTAGTGAGAAGGGTGGAATTGTTTTACATTTTTGCCAATCTTACTATCTAGCTTGATAAAGGCTCTATTCTCATATCTTATTTTACATTTAATCTGTTGTGATAAGACACGTCATATAGCTTCTGCAAAACTTTGCTTTATACTCTTGAGAGAATGACAGTAAAAAGTGTATACTGTAGAATAAACTCTAGCTTTGGGTATAAGTCCTTCATTGGGTCTATCTGTATCTTGATCGACCTGCAAAATATAAAAGGAACAGGGAAATTATACATGGTCACAAGTATTCTAGTACACAATTACCCAATTTGAGACTTTAAATCTCAAACTTCTTCCAAATACTAATATTGGGTGTCACTTCCATGTGGTCTATTCTTAGTTTAAGAAAAAAAATGCAAATTTGAATATCTGGTTAAACAAAGCCTCTGAACTTACATAAATATAAAACATTATTAATGTTTATACATCCATACTATATCAAACTCAAAGGTAAATGATCTTGGGAATTATTTAGGTCACAACTCCTTTCCATTAGATATGATAACTGAGAATTATGTCTATTAATTATCTCAAATGTCCACAATTATTATGGCTGGTTGGTTATAGATTTATTTGAAGATATTATTTAGAATAAATAGGCTTACTATTTTTAAAACATGCTAATTAATTCCTATTGAATATTTCTACTTTTAAGAATGCAAAATTAAGTGTGTGGTATGATCACAGCAGTTAACATGCAAAGAAAAAAATGATTCTATTCAAGTATTAGGACTGGCTAATTTAAAGTATGGGCTAATTTAAAATAAAAAATGTATGTATCTAAATAAAATGCATAGCAAGAAAACAAACTCCATTTTACTTTTCATTCTATCTCCTCTCCTTTACTAGGAAATGTATTATTTTTAAAGTTTTTTCAGGCCAATTATTTGGGAGATCAAATATTTGGGAAATTGACAATACAGTTGTTATTTAATCAACAATTATTTAATATGCTAATATTAGGAAACAAAGAACACTGATGGGTGACCTTAGAATTTAAAATAAGTAAAATAAATAGTCTTGGTCCTCAAAAAGCTTATGTATTTTTGGAAGACAAAACAAACTCTTATGAAGGCTACATAAGGAGTGAGTAATAATACAAAGGATACTTCAGACTGCATATCATATAGTGGAAAATGGTAATGCAAGTCTTTGTCTCTATTATAGCACTCGCAGACATCTCTGTGTGTCACTTCTAGTCTCACATGCCCCCCAACCCCTGCCTTTCCTCAGCCACATTCTTGGTGACCACTTTCTCCAGGCTTTATACAGATGCACTGGGGCAGTTTCTCAACTCAGTCTGCCTCACATATTTCTCATTTTCTACCTGAAGGTTGTTACGAGACATCCACAAGTACAGGGGAATTCATGCCATGCTGCAACCCTTGACTGTTAGGAGATGAGAGCCACTGGAAAGATGCTTGTCTATGTCATCGCACTGGCAGATAGTTCTGAGTCTTTCATAAAACATTTTGTAAGGTCTTACAGGATTGAGCATCACTCTCCGGAGGTGACAGCTTACTTGATGACACATCTTTGTATTAGTTTCTAACCCTTCCCTATTTCACTCTCACTGCCTCTTTCTCCTGCTACCTTCAATTACTTCTAAAATAAACTACCTGCACTTAAACCCTGAAATGTGGACAAGCTTGAGAATCTTAAACCATCAGAATTCTTGAGCGTGGCAGAAGTAAACCCCTCGCTAGAGGAAAGATGCTTCCCTTTGCCTGGAGACACTGCAGAAGCCCTGCGTGAAGCTAGAGCTTCATAAGGTGATGCTTTCTTCCCCATTGCCTCCAGTCGTGTATCCTGGATCAGATCTTGGTATAGCTGGAGTGGGAAATAGCCACTGCCTTGGGAGGAAATAGCTGATCCTCTAGAAATGTTCTCAATCTGGCCAGTAGATAGGCAGGAACCAGTGGAACATATGTAGGAGTGGATCTTGAATGTGTCTGCTCAAGGTGGAGTATTTATTGGCTTCAGAGCGCTTAACTATGACTTGTGGTGGAACAGCCTGGTAAAGCTACGTGGAGTTGGTACAAAAACTCCTGACACAATTCCTTTTGGCTTGGGTACAAAAGTGCTCTACAGTACATGAGATGATGATTCCAGAAATGCTTTGTCATAGTATCAAGGAAGGGATCAGAGGCTGGTTGGGTTGGAATGTTAGCATACTTCTCATTTTCAACCCCAGTGGCTTGAGTTTCGTGCAAGATCAGCTAGTCACTCAGCCATGCACAACCTTAAAAGTGCAGGAGAGTTAAAGCCCTGGGACTACCGCTGACCAATGGGGAGGGGACAGATGAGAAAAAGGAGTCCACGGACAAAAAGAAGTGTCTGGTCTGAGACACATTTCATAAAGTACCTCAGAAGGTCAAATGGGATGATGTGCCATTCTCCAATAGTTGAGACCAACTGCGTAACACATCATTATAAAGGGTTTCCCTTTTTCCTATTTCACTGCCACTGTCCCTCACTCCTTCCCTGTGATCATTTCTCAAATAAAATCCCTATACATAGCCGTGATCATCACTTTCATCATTTTAAGTGTTGGTTTCCTTTTTTTTTCTCCCAATAAGATTATAAGACAGAAACTTCAACTTACTTCTGCATCTCCTAGAGGTAGCATATTGAAAAACTTTACTCTATTTCTGTTGAATAGTTGATAGCATTTGTGGGAAATTTCTTATGGTTAAAGTCAATAACAGGTTGCAGGCTGGAACCGAATAGGCAGAGAGAAATATGAATGCATGAAGAAAATTATGGAAGAGTTAAACTTATGAATCTCTATCATTTACATGCCTCTATATTGCCAGGTATATGCAACAAAAGCTTGGTTTATCATACAATGCAGAGGTTTAATATAATGCAGAAGCAGTAATGTTTTATAGCATCCTCTGGGACTCTTGATATCATAGAAATATAGATAAATACCATTGAAATAACAATAGCTAACAATAGCCAACAAGTTTTTAGAACTCTACCAACCCCTAGACTAAGTGGTTTTCATAAATTTTCTCACTCACAAATGAGGAAATGAAGGCTTTCAGAAGATTAATATCTTGCTCAAGGTCACAGTGTTGTTAAGTGGTACTGCTAGAAGGAAAATCCCATAGTATGGTAGCATTCATTTGTCTTTATGATATTAAAAATATTTAAACAGGTCTATATACTTACAAAATCAGGAATCCCTGTTGACAGAAACCATAATGCCTTGCAGAAAGGAGGTGCTTTTTGAATTTGAGTAACAAAGAGATCATGTGACTACAGAAGAATTAGGACATGAAAGGATAGCAGGATGAAGAGGTGAGCTGGAAGGATAAAATCTCAGAGTCTGTTGTCTGAATACACTGGGGGCTGCAAGAACAGCGTGAATGGAGTGGTGGTTTTTGAGAGCCGCCAGTGAGCACAGATTCCTAATTCTTTTATCCGTAGGTACCTCCAGTTTTTCCATCTAGCTATGTCAGGTGTGGGGACCAGATGTCAGATCTGTGTTCCCTGGTTTTTGGTTCCCAGTACTGAAGAATAGATTACTGGTACTGAGTTGATGGAGCAAATGAGCAGACCAAGCAGATGCAAGTAGGCAAAGTGCCAAAGTTTATTAAAGCATAGTATGTTCTGGAGAAGGCACGGATCTATCTCTGAGAGTGGAGGAGACCCTGGGTAAAACAAGATTTTTCCCCTTTATGCTGATTCCCTAATTTTATGTTAAGTGGAGGTGCAGAATACTCATGGTTTTTCTTGAAAAGAGGTGGGGAATTCCCGTGATGGCGAGTCCTCCCCTTTTCTATCCTTGTATGGAAATTTCCAGGGGTTGCCGTGGTGTTTGTAAACTGTCATGGTGCTGGTGGGTGTGATTATTTTACTATGTTAATGAGAGTAGGTCACTTGAGGATATTGTCACCTTACTTATATGCGTGCTTCAAAGACCCTCTTTTGTGGACTTTGTCATATCTCCACTTTGTGGCCTTTCTACCTCTTTTTGGTTGGTCAGTCCTTGGAGACTCCATATCATAGACCAAACAGTCCTTGGAAGCCCCCTTGACAAGTTCATTTGTTCCTTCTTAGACGCCCCCTCTGGTCAATTTGTTCTTCCTATTGTAGACAAAGCATCCTAGTGCCATCTGCTCCTCTCCCTCCTTATCCCTACCTAACAGGTATATTGAGAGTTATAGTAGCTGTGGCCACATGCCAAGACTATTATTCCATATTGAATAGGCCATTCAAAGAACTAGAGAATTTTCACTCATAAAAAATATTTAAAAATACAATAGGCATTCAGTTGCCTTTGGTGGTAAATGTAGACCTTTCTACAACCCTATGATCATTTCTTAGTCTGTTATAGCTTCGAAGTTTCTATAATTTATGAGTAATAAGCTAGTTGAAAGCCCACATAGCTATAAAAAAAAGAAAAACTATGAGAAATGGTGATTATACAAAATATACCTCTGGGATTAATATAAAAAGATATTAATGTCTTTATAGTTTTATTAAGATCCAATTAGGATTTTATCTCCCCAAAAGTTTTAAAACTATCTTAAAATTAGCCAAATAAGAGAATAAAATGCTATCATTATTCTCAAAATCATGACTCCTCCATCATGCTTCAACAATTTAATTAAAAGATGGGTGATAAATCTCATGTCAGCAGATGTGTATATCAGAGTGAGCAGGGAGCCAAATCAGTGAGCCGAAATACAGGACCAAACAACACTGTTGTAATGATGTTTTTGTTGTATAAGCAAGTGCTACTTTGTGTCTTATTTGCACACAGAGATTTCATTTATTTGTTCAATTTTAGGTTAGACTTTGTAAACCAAAAATAAAATCCTAGGCCCCCTGCCAACCAAACAAACCCCTTACGGGCAAAGGGACCCCAGAAAAACCTTAAAACCGAGTTCCCGGCCATGATGGAAACAGAAGTCAGACATGCCTCCTTATACCCCCTCCTTTTTGGAGGTTAGACACACCAGCATTAATGTTAAAATAGTGATCCTAAGACTGACTCTTTGTGGCAATAAGATGCTAAATGATAAACAGGGCCTAAGGCCATGCAAGACAATGGGTAAGTCTGGTCTTACAAATCATAAGATCTTGTTAAACTGTTTTTGTTTGTTTGTTTGTTTGTTTGTTTTATAAACCTGGTATAATGTGACTTACTTTCCAACCTGGCTCTGGTATGGCATCACATACAGACAGCAGACCTAATCTTAATTCAAGCATTCCTTTCTACTGACTCTAAGCCTTTAGACAAAGCTTTATTTATTTAACCAAATTACTAATCAAAGAGTCTCTGAACTCACCTATAACCTGTAACCCCCCACTTTGAGATGTCCTGCCTTTTTTTGACTGAACCACTGTACAGCTTCCATGTATTAATTTATCATTTTACCTGCACATTCCTGTAAACCAAACTGTAACCTGACCACCTAGGGCACACTGTTTCAGGAACTCTTGAGATTGTGAAGCTCTAGGCTGCAGTCACTCATAATTGGCTCAGAATAAACCTCTTTAAATTATTTTACAGGTTTTTTTTCCATTAACAACTTGTAGTGTCATAGGCAAAATTCAATGAACATTTTCAAACAGAGAAGAGAGAACAGTATAATTTAGATCAATTCCATTTTTATTTTTTAAATGGAATTAAATTTTCATATTAAATGGAAATTTGAGCATAACACTTATGTTTAATTTTATGAAAAGATGAGGGATTATTAGCATTGATTACTCTAAATACTCCTCTAAGTATATGCTAAATGTACCCCTGAATAAATCTTTAGTGACATAAAGCTGTTTTAACCCTTTATTTCTCAAAGTTCAAATTTGCTGCTAAGACTGGTAGCCATTCCTATTAATATGTAGCTTATTTAATGTTTCTTTATAATTCTATGAAAAAAGGAGAGGATACAAATATTATGAAAACTGAGAGTATATTTTCATAAGGAGAAGGGACTCAATATCCTAATCAAATCCAACTAGTTAAAATCAAATTTTTTTCTATATAGAAATATAATATTCTATGTATGTCTTTGATTACAGAGAACAAATACATATTTGAGAAAAAGGGCTTGGTAACATTTTCTACTTTTTCTATTTCTTTTTAATTTTTGATTTTCTATTTAATATTTAACTTTTTCCCTCAAGATCACACACCATAAGGATAAAACTATAACATATATAATTTGACATTACAATAAATAAAAGAGTCAGCAAATTAAAAGCATATGTTGTGATAAAAAGATACTTTCTGCCAGTCATGGTGACTGGGGCCTATAATCCTAGCACTCTGGAGGCTGAGGAGGGAGGATCGCTTGAGCTCAGGAATTCGAGACCAGCCTGAGCAAGAGCAAAACTCCATCTCTACTAAAAATAGAAAAATTAGTTGGGTGCGGTGGTGTGCACCTGTAGTCCCACTTACTTGGGAGGCTGAGGCAGGAGGATCATTTGAGCCCAGGAGTTCAAGGCTACAGTGAGCTCTGATCATGCCACTGCACTCTAGCCTAGGTGAACTCTCTGGAAAATAAATAAATAAATAAATAAATAAATAAAATTATATCACATTTTATTAAAATTTTTGCCCAGTGGGCATTTTCAATTCAGCAGCTAATTGTATTAAAAAGAGCATAAAATTATTAGTGTCACTCCTTAAAATTAAACTTAAATAATATGAACACTCTAACAGTATATAGTACTGTTAAAATCATAGACTCATTTTAAAGTATAATCTTTATAATAGATAACCCTCAGTTTTGTATTTTGTCTGATTGTCTATTATTCATCGTTTTCATTCTTCAACTAACATTGGGAGAATAGTAGGTGACCTTTTATATTTCACAGGATTAATTTGTCTAAATATAGCCTATCTAAATCAGAAGCATTTTTGCCCTCTGGTTAATGGTGGTGTGAATGTGAGAGAGAACACTTCAAGTAATGAATGGCAAAAGAGAGAGTTTCAAGGAGGAGCCAAATGCTTTCAGCTTCAGTTTATAAACCTACCCACTTTAATTAAGAAAAGTAATCTGTATGGTAATGGAAACCGAAACCATTTTCAGGGGGAAAAAAGCACCTGCCATAGCATGAAGAAGCTATGTATGTATCAAGAGAAATACACAGAGCCCAAGTGTAAGGTGTTGCAAATGAATAATACCCTGAAGTAATCAAAGTGAGAAGCAGTGTGCAACAAAGGAAGCTAGTAAACAAAATGAAATTGTCAGTAATTAAGGTCAGGTGAGAACATTAGAAATATTTTAATAACTTGCTTTAAAAGTTGAAATACATCATGAATTCTGTATATTGATTGTCAATGCATTCCTCTGTAACTATTTTAATACCCTCTATATGCTTAATTTATCAAGGACAGAATATGAGAAATAAATGCCAAGTCTAAGATCAGTGAAGCATCTCTGATACGATAGATGAGAGTGAGTCGAATTCAGTTGACTCAACCATGAAAGTCATTAACAAGGAGTAACTATAAAAATCTATACTGATCTGATCTCTTTACACATTCCTCCAAAGTCCCCTAAAACTTGTTTAGGATAATTTCACACATTAGAGGTTTCTGGGAAAGTGCTAAGGGTATAGTTAATAAAATTTCTTGTATAATATACAGTACAAATGTTTCCATCTGAAAACATTTGATTGACAAAAACTGCATTGACATTTTGCTCTAGGCTGGTGTTAATGTGAGAACCTCCAAATTTGGTTTCAAATCTACACCTAATAATGAACCAAGGAAAATGTAATATTGAGTCATTTGCTAGATTCAGAAAAACACTAAATGACAATTCATACTATAAATAAAGGAGAAGAGTTCGAATAAAATGCACAGCTAAATTGTCAGGCGATCTTCCTTAAGTCCGTCATCCAGAAGTCTTATCTGCATTCTTTAGTGGAGCAAGTTAGAAAAAAAACTAAGTATGTTTGACTTTGGTAGCATTGATGTCTCATTCAGGATTGGCAGCTGACTGAGCTGGATTTTTTTTTTAAATTGTTCTTTGAAAAACATTGAAAGTAGAAATTGACAAGCTCATCCTAAAATTCATGTGGAAATGCAAAGGACCCTCCAATAGCCAAAATAATCTTGAAAAAGAAGGACAAAGTCAAAGGATTCACACTTTCTGATTTCAAAACTTTCCACAAAACTGCAGTAATCAAGACAGTGTGGTCTTGGTTTAAGGACAGACATATAGATCAATGGAAAAGAATTGAGAGTCCAGAAATAAAACCATACATCTATGGCCATCAATTTTCCAACCAAAATTAAATAATAATATTATCATTTATGGAGTATTCATTATATGCCAGGCATTGAGCTAGAATATTTACATATTTTCTTCTAATCTTAACATGTAAACATAATTACAAAAATAGGTTAGTAAACAAATGTAGTAGGCTATTCTATACCAAAAATTAAAACAAAACAAAACACAATTATACATCTAGAATGTGCAGGAGGCATGAGCTCTGCACCAAGAAGGTACAGAGCTTCATCATGATTGTAAGGAGAATCTACATTTTGGATTTCACAACCTTATATTTTTGGCTTTTATAGTTAATATATTTAAAAATTTTACAGCATCCAAAGAAATGTATTTTATTTTGCATGATTTGTTATAATGAATAAATTTTGTATTCCTGTTACATTGATTTGCTTGCTCAACTTCATTCTTTGCACAGTGTTATGAGAAAATATCTAAAATATAAAAATAAATGACTACTATAAATCTAAATGTTATTTTGAAAGAAAACATCTTATTTTGTTAGCTTACACACCTAATGACTCTTTCATCTTTCAGTTGTAATATACAAGAACAAGACAGATCTGAGTATCTATTAATACATAATTACAAGAGCCTAGAACTCCCTTAAGTAATGCAACATAAGAGTAAAACATCTAAATGATGTTACATTGGAGCCAGTTAGTTTTGACAGAGTAAATCATAAACATCAACCGAAAGCAGCTTTCTTTATTAGTGTATATTTGTGAAGTGACGGTGCATGGAAGGAAGTTCTACACTGCTAGAATGAAAAACACTGTATATAGTCCTGTATATTGTAAGAGGAGCACTACTGTACATTAAGGATGAGGGAAGAAGCTAAGAGCAGAAAAGTAGGAAGAAGAAGGAGAGGAAGAGAAGCTGATGCACTAGGCAAAGGAGATGGAGATGAGACAAATCTGTAAATATATTGGCTATGCCATCCGTATATGCTCTATTTTTGTTAGAAAAGTTTAAAATGGCCTTGGGTACATAATATGTAGCTATAGATTTGGTGAATGAGTTCTTTTTCATTCTTATACAGTTACACAGAAAGAACAATGGTGTATTTCCAGCTTTTGCTGCAGTGCTACATTCTCTCTTACCCTTTGTCATAATAAAATCCAAAGAGGTGTCTATCTGTTCTGTCTGGACATTCTGCACGACATCTTATTGACCCATTACATCTATGACACAATGCTGATCAGATAGGATGTGCAAACGTGGCCAGTGTGACGGAAACCTTGCTAAGATGGAAGATAAACCCTCTGCAGATTCAGGGGCCTGACACATCAGTTAAATTTTTACATGTGAGAAAAACCTTGCTCCGTATCATTCACCACCATTTAGATTACAGACTACATAGTACATCCATATATTATGAAGGAATTCAGGAATTCAGACCAAATTTTGTTGATTATATGTGACATCCAAGAGACCACTTGGAACAGCATAGCTTAGCAGAGGCTGTGAGGACAACAGTGGCAGCAGAGAGCAGAGCAGCTGGTGGAGCAGCAGGCTGGGATGGTGGGGTTATTCTTGAACAAAGATTTCAAGCATGCTATGAGTTTAAGAGAAGGAAGTGCCAATAATACCATGTTGTGCAAATAGCAGCTGGCCTTGTAAATCAAAGGGCAAATTTTATGTGAACAAATCATGAAAGAGGTTGTAGCATATTTACTGGCCTTTTTAGTCAAAACCATCAGTAGAATGCTTCAGCCACGAAGAAGGGTGATATTTAGACATTCTAGTATTTTGGTTTCCAAACTCAATTGAAAGTAAAGGTTATAATTGGCTAATTGATTAAGAAGTAAAATTACATATTTCATATTCTAGAAGCAAACTTAATGTAAATTTTGTTTGTACTCAATTTTTGAACTTGATTGTGAAGTTCACCTTTCAATATATAGGATCTTCTTTTTCTAACTGGATGGTTCAGTCTTTGAGGGCAGGAACTACATTTTGTATTTATTTGTAAATTTTATTGCACCTTCCCAGTGTTGCTCCAGTACCAAGTGTCCAATATATATTTGGTGATTCATTTTAGTAAGTTGATGTCTACAAGTGGGACTCATACAATGTAGTCAAATAATACAGAATCTGGCATCACATCAGGGTGGGATCTTTAGCTCCTTCATTCACTGTGCAACATTGGATAAGTTACTTAACCATCCTAATTATTATTCTTATAATAATATCTACAATGCACAATTTTTATGAAGATTAATGATTATATTAAAGATTATTATTAGCACTGTGCATGGAACATAGTAGAAGTTTAATTAATGGTAGCCACTATTATCAGTTTTGTCTTTTTTACAATGTATTATAGGACTTGGTGAAGACAGCATCATTAGATAATCAAGTCCCTAATTTTTGTATTTTTGCATATTTCATATATGCAAGGATGAAATCTCATATGGATATTGTTAACTGATATATTTAAAAAAATTATATAATTTGTGTCTGAAGTCATCTGAGAGGTCACCACATCAAATCTCCCACTCTTTCCAGTTTCGTTTGAACACTTCCGGAAACAGGGCTCTTATCACCTCAAATCATCAGTCGTGGAGAAACTCTTAAAGTTACAAGATTTAATCTTTAAAATGAAAATAAATTAGGGTGCTTGCAACTGCCCCCTCACTGACCTTAATCTTGTCTTCTGGAACTGTTTAGACAAGTCTGTATTACATACAAGCTCTTTAAATAATGAAATGGAAATAATATTAATGCCGAGAAGCTAACCTTAACTGCCACATTAGTATTATTGATATGAGGGGTGGTCAGTCAAGGAAGACTTTAGAGCATGGGTATTTCTTGAGTTGGTGCTAACTCCTATGACCCTTCATATTATCACTCACCATGCCCAAATAGGATTGAGATTCCTCTCTGTGCTCTACAGGTCTCTCTCTGCACGTATCTATAGCCTGGTTAGCTCCAAGATGGCGGCCCAAAAGACTGCCATGTGGTAAGTACTCAACAAACGGCTTTCAGATAAGTGAGTGAATAAGACATAGCTAGGTAGATTAGGAGTGAAGGCATTTCAGGAAGCAGGAACCACATACAAAAACCTGGAATTGTGAGATTGCTTAGCAATTTAAAGTAATTCTACATAGTTAGATGGAATTAGCTACACCAAAGACTATAAAAGTTGACAATATATAAAGCAAAAGTGAACCATTTGGAACAGCAAATACATGTGAACTATTTAGAAGAGAGTCTAGGATATGGAATGTTATGAAATGTTAGCAATGAATTTATTTTTAGTGATATTAATAATAGAACTTGTTAAGGAATTCAGGCCATGTTCATCCTGTTCTCTTCAGCTAATGTCTCTGAGTTGAACTGTAGTAGCTAAAAAGTCTGCAAGGTTCCCAGATAATGCTTATCCTTAGCCCTAGTTTCCCCAGCCTCTGCCTGGTGAATCAGCTAGAGAGAGAGTACAGCACAGAAAGGTTATGGAATCACTTCCAAGAGCAAGTAGACATATTTGTCACAGTGCGTGTAAGCAGAGAGAGAACATTTCAGTGATTAAAGAATAGGTCTGTAACTCTATCTCTCTACTCAAAATTCAGTCCTGCCTTAGGTAGGCCTTTGGGTAGATCTAGGAGATCCACTCTGATTTGTAACACAAATCTAGCTGATTAAATTATGAGGGAAATATCTTCTACAGCAGATTGTTTTGGTGATTTTAATTTTTGCTAAGTAATATAAAACAGTGTATTGTTTTTGATGAGTGCAACCTTTATTGCAGAAGAAAATGATTTGTTTATCATACACAGAGCAAATCAGCACCTCTCTCAGGCCAAACATACCATGGTTTATAGTAGGAAGGAACCAGCACTCCCATCTATATTTGTGCCTGTGCTTGGCATGGGAGCCATCAGCTCCTCTCCTTACTATTCCCCTGCAGGGCTAGCTTCCAAAGGTGGCATTTCCTAGACCTCAGTGTCAGCAGACCCCCAGCTAGGTGCAGCCAATAGGTGGCACTGCTGGAAAACTTCAGGGTGATGGTGATGGTGATGGTGGTGGTGGTGGTGGTAAGGAAGTAGGAGAGGAGAAACCTACATTGTTTCTCCTCCTCCTCCACATTGAATAGCTCTCTGTTAGAGGTCGTGACTTTTCTGTGGCTCCAGCTCCCAAAGGACAGTCCTGCCACAATTTCAGCATCATCTGGATGGCACCGTGTCTACGCCCCTCTGGTAATAGTATCTCTTCTCTTTGTCTCTCCTGCCTAGGGGTGGTGGTGGCTTCATATTCATCCTGATGTTTAGAATTATTCACCATCACCTGTTTGTCTTTCTAACCCTTCCATTGTCCATGCAAAACAAACAAACAAACAAACAAACAAACTCTAATAAATTCCTTTTGCTGTAAATACTCATTGAGGACTCTTTCTTTCTGATTAAAGCCTCACTGATACAATGTCTTTGTAAAATAACACAAGAGAAGACAAATCTTTTCTTTTGACTATCTCAGCACCAAGAGAATCACAAAACTTTACAATATATGATTTTTCAGTCATATCAGAATTAATTTTTACTATCTTATATATCTGATTTGTTTAGGAATAGAAAAGATCATGATATACTATATTTTAAGTTGCTAGGAGTTTTTAGAAACAATAATTGAGATTATCAGGGGGTCTCAAAGTCAATGTACTTATTCATATTCCTAGTTGAGAGGAAATGGCTGACTGTTTTAGTCAGTTTGGGCTGCTGTAACAGAATACCACAGACTGGGTGGCTTAACCAACAAACATTCATTTCTCATAGTCCTGAAAGCTGAGAAGTCTAAGATCAAGGTATTGGCAGATTTGTGTCTTGTGAGGACCCTCTTCCCAGCTTGCAGAAAGCAGCCTTCTTGCCCTCTTGCTGAGACACACAGAGATATAGAGACAGAGAGAGAGAGTGCACACTCATGTGTGCACATGCTCTGGTCTCTTCCTCTTCTTGTAAAGACACTAATCTCATCATGAGGTCTCTACCCTCATGAGCTCATCTAAAACCAATTACCTGCCAAAGGCACCACCTCCAAATACCATCACATCGGGGATTAGGGTTTCAACATACGAACTTAAGAGGGACACAAACATTCAGTCTACTTCACTACCGTAGTAACAGAAATATTTGGGAGACTAAATGCATGAATTTAAAGTGGATAATGGTGTTCACTTCAGCAGCACATATACCAAAATTGGAACGATACTGAGAAGATTAAAATATAAAATAATAAAAAATAAATAAACAAAGTGGATAATGAAGAAGAATTTTAGGTGACTAAGGAAAAGGAGACTTCAATCAGGATGGGACGCAGAATCTAAGAAACATAGAAATTGTTTACTTTAAATCTTCTTTCCCTTCCCAAATACACATCATTTCATAGACAATGAAACTGATGCTCAGAAAATATTATTTATTTTCTAGAGGCCACATTACTTAGATTAGAGTTAAGAGTAGAATTCAGATAATCTGAACTCCAGATGAGTGTGTTTTCAACAAATCCATGCTCCTGCCCTTTTTTTCAGTAGGTAAACATCTTTGTCAGCCCATTGACTTATTCTAGTAATGAAAACAATAACCTAAGATGAGATAATAAATTAGATGTAGTTTTCTGTGAAATTTTAAGGCAATGGTGCCAAAATTAAGTGATTCTTGGAAACATCTAACATGGGAGATAGAATTTTGAAAAAAAAATAGTAGGATAACTTGGATATTTTATATGCAAATAGAGGGATATAGAATTTACTTAGGGAAACAGATGGTTTAGCTTATAAAGAAAGCTGTGCTGGTATTGAAATAATAGATTAGGTGACACAACACTTATATTTTAAATACTCAGCTAAAAGAAAGATTGAGAAGCTAAAAAGAGAGCTGGTATTTTCTTGTATATTAATATTTTGTTTAAATGTTTAGTATCTTAGGAAGCAGACATAAACCTATTAGGAGAAAGTAGTCTCCTTTAAATAAAATAAGGGGATAAAAGTAAAAAACAAAAAAAAAGTCAAAAGCTAGACATGATTAAGCTTAGTGAGGAAGGCATGACAAAAGCCAAGACAGGCCAAAGGCTAGGCCTCTTGCACCAAACAATTAGCCAAGTTGTGAACGCAAAGGAAAAGTTCTTGAAGGAAATTAAAAGTGCTACTTCAGTGAACATAGACGTTAAGAAAGCAAAACAGATTTACTGTTGATATGGAGAAAGTTTCAGTAGTCTGGCTTGAAGATCAAACCAGCCACAATATTCCCTGAAGCCAAAGTCTAATCCAGCGCAAGGTCCTAACTCTCTTCAATTTTATGAAGGCAGAGAGAGATGAGGAAGCCACAGAAGAAAAGTTGGAAGCTAGCAGAGGTTGGTTAATGAGGTTTAAGGAAAGAAGCTATCTCCATAACATAAAAGGGCAAGGTGAAGCACCAAGTGCAGATGGAAAATCTGCAGCAAGTTATCTAGAAGACTCAGCTAAGCTAATGGATGTGGATGGCTACAGTAAACAAGAGATTTTCAATGTAGACCAAACAGCCTGCTATTGGAAAAAGATACCATCTAGGACTTTCATATTTAGAGAGGAGAAGCCAATGCCTGGTTTCAAAGCTTCAAAGGACAGGCTGGCTGTCTTGTTATGCAACTAATGCAACTAATGCAACTGCTGACTTGAAGCTGAAGCCAATGTTCATTGACCATTCTGAAAATTCTAGGGCCCTTTAGAATGATGTGCTTTATAAATGAAACAGCAAAAACCTGTATGGCAGTATATTTGTTTACAGAATGGTTTACTGAATGTTTTAAGACCATCGTTGAGACCTACTTTTCAGGAAAAAAAATTCCTTCAAAAATATTACTGCTCATTGACAATGCACTTAGTCATCCAAAAGCTCTGATGGAGATATAAAAGATCAATGTGTTTTCATGCCTGCTAACACTACATCCATTCTGCAGCTGATAGATCAAAGTAATTTCAACCTTCATGTTTCATTATTTAATAAATACACCATGTAAGGCTATAGCTACCATAGATAATGATTCCTCTGATGGATTTTGGCAAAGCAAATTAAGAACTCCCTGGCAAGAATTTTTTTTCCATTCTAGAAGCCATTAAGAACATTGTAATTCATAAGAGAAGCACTCAAAATATCAACATGAACAGGAGCATGAAAGAAGTTGATCCTCTGACTATGAGGGGTTCAAGACTTCAGTAGTGAAAGTCCCTGCAGATGTGGTGGAAATACCAAGAGAGCTGGAAGTAGAAGTGGAGCCTGAAGATGTGACTGAATTGCTGCAATCTCATGGGAAAATGTGAAGGAATGAGGAGTTGATTCTTAGCGATAAACAAAGGGATTTCTTGAAATGGAATCTATTGCTGGTAAAGATGCTGTGAACATAGTTGAAATGACAACAAAGGATTTAGAATATTCCATAAACTTAGTTGGTAAAGCATTAGCAGGATTTGAAAGGATCAACTCTGATTTTGAAAGAATTTCTATTGCAGGTAAGATACTATCAAGCAAACATCACATGTTACAAAGAAATGTTTCATGAGAAGAATAGTCAATAGATGTAGCAAATTTCAATGTTGTCTTATTTTAAAAAATTACTACAGGCACCCTGGCCTTAAGCAACTACCACCTTGATCAGTTAACAGCCACCAGGATCGAGGGGAGGCTCGCCACCAGCAAAAAGATTAAGACTTGCTGAAGGCTCAGATGATTGTTGTCATTTTTTAGCAATAAAGTATTTTTAATTAAACTATGTACTTTGTTTTTAGACATAATTCTATTACACACTTACTAGACTATATAGCATAGTGTAAACATAAGTTTTACATGCACTGAGAAACCAAAAAACCTGTGCTACTTTATTGTGATATTTACTTTATTGTGATATTCACTTTATTGTGGTGGTCTGTAACCAAACTCACCATATCTGAGTTATGCTTGTATAATGCAGAGAAATATATTGGTTTGTGGTTCCAGAGTCTGGGAAGTTCAAGATTGAGGAGGCTGCATCTGGCCAGAGCCTTCTTGCAGCATTATCCCATGGAGGCAGTGCAAACAGAGGGCAAGAGAGGGAGCAAGAGAGCATTGAAATTGTCCTTTCATGAGGAACCTACTCCTTCTGTAGTGAATCCGCTTCCTTGATAATGACATTAATCCATTCATGAGGGCAGAGCCCTCCAGGACTGATCACCATTTAAAGGGCCCACCTCCTAATACTGTTAAAAAGGTGATTAAGTTACCAACACATGCTTTTGGCATAGACTGAATTGTGTCACCTTAAAACCTGTATGTTGACGTCCTAACCCCATTACCTTAGAATATAATTGTAATTGGAGATAGAGACTTTAAATAGGTAATACAGTTAAATTAGGTCTTATGGACAGCTCTAATCCAATATGACCAGGGTCCTTGTAAGAAGAGGAGTTTAGGACATTGATTGAGACACCAGGGGTGCGAATACACTTAGGGACAACTGTGTGGAGAGGCAGCCAGGCAGAGGGTACCTGTCTGCAAGCCAAGGAGAGAAGCCTGAGGAGAAACCAACCCTGCTGGCAGCTTGATGTAGGACTTCTGGCCTGTGAGAACATAAATTTCTGTCTTTTAAATCATCTAGTCCGTGGTATTTTGTTATGGCAGAGCTAGCAGACCAGGAAAAGTCAAATATAGCATCTCTTCATAAAAATTTCTATAGAAGTTGTACTGATTTGTGTAGCATTATGGAGCCTAATTGGAAAATAATCAAGAAAGAGGAAAATAAGGAAAAAAAAAAAAAAAAAAAAAAAAAAAAGGCAGGACGGCAAGGAGGTAATTTAGCCAATATCATCTCATCTAGAATTCTTTGACATTTTATATGAAACACCATATGTGTATACACAGATATATTTCTCACTATATTTATTATTTATAAGCTGTCAAATATGCAAAGTGAAATCATTTTTCTTAGTTAATTGCAAGTAATTATTTGTAAAATTAAGCTATCTCTATGATAAAAGTTTGATATTAGGTTGTAGGCAAGGTTTTGAGTCTCCATCCCAGAAAAATGTAAAAAAAGAAGGGAGAGGCATAACTTCATAGACAATTGGATAAAGACAGTTACCCATAGGTCCATGGAATTGGAAAATTCCAATTTTTTTTTCTTCTCTCTGCAACCCATCTAGTGAAGGAAAATTCCAATTTTTGAGTACAATATAGAATAAACTCCTTTCTTTTTTTTTTTTTTTTTGAGACAGAGTTTCGCTTTGTTGCCCGGGCTAGAGTGCTGTAGCATCAGCCTAGCTCACAACAACCTCAAACTCCTGGGCTCAAGGATCCTCCTGCTGCAACCTCCTGAGTAACTGGGACTACAGGTGCATGCCACCATGCCTGGCTAATTTTTCTAATTTTAGTAGAGATGGGATCTTGCTCTTGCTCAGGCTGGTCTCGAACTCTGGACCTCAAGCAATCCTCCTGCCTCAGCCTCCCAGAGTGCTAGGATTACAGGCATGAGCCATCGTGCCTGGCTATAAACTGCTTTCTAAATATCATTTCAAAAATATAAGTGAGGCCCTTCTTAAACCTTAATATCTGAGGATTTACTAGCTTTATTGATATGGATACTATGTCCCTTAGTAAAAAAATTATTTTAGTCAATAAGAAAGACCATAGTGTGTCAAAGTGAGCATATTCTTTTAACCTCTGAACTATACAAAAAGGATAATAAAACACAAAGGAATACAATACATTAAGAAATAAGACATACATATTGAGTGAGTAAATATATTTCCTAGGAATTCTTATGGATTTTTTTTTCATTCTACTCTACTTAGTGTTCACATTGAATTAGATACTACAGAGTTTTAAAATTCTTTAAATGGATTACATAAGAGCATAAAAACTATTTGAAAAATCACACAATTACTTAGTTATCCCTTGGGTACAGGCTGTACTTTGGTGTGTTAAAAAAAATTCACTTTATTCGGAATGAAATTTCTAAGTAGGAGCAAACAAGTATTGTAGGAATAATTTAAAGACATCTTTGAAAACTTGATGTACAGAAAGCCAAAAAAACCCTCATTATGTTGTTAAAATTCTAGAAGTCCTATTTCATTGAAGTCTAAATGTACATCTTACTGAGTTATTCTTGTTAGAACAATCTAATTAGAAAGGAATATATTCTGGAATCACTTAAATCTATCGGGGAAGAGAATTAATGCAACTATATCATCTAGACTTTCAGAGTGCATACATTCTATTAATGCTAATCACATTTATAAAATTCAAACTAGTTACTTCTTTTTACTCTGTATTTATGTTAATGTGCACAATTTAAACTAAGGCAAAAACACCCTTAAGCCCATAATCTTCATATAAAACCAAAATGATTAGTTTATTTAAAAAATAGCTATTGTAATGGTATGTATCCCAAAGTACTTTAAAGCTCCAATTTTCCAGTTTATTTATTTATACTTTTTCTTTCAACTCTGTAAAAATGAAAGTGTCTGTACAGGGTTAAACCATTTCTGATCTCCAAGTTTATCTAGGGGAGTTTAAAAATTGCTTTTGACATTTGGCTACAAGGCTGAGAGATAAACAGAAAACTGACAGATGGGAAGAATAATATTAGTACTAATAAACTGAATCCAAAGATGATACTACTTTAAAAATATCTCAATACTGCCTTAACTGTATAAGCATCATACAAAGGACTTAGGGGAATAGTGCAGAACAGTAGCACTATCTCTGGGGACCAGCTAATTTGGATTCTGGTGTAATCTCTGCCCTTTACCAGTTCTGAAACTTCAGGCAAGTTTCTCAGCATCTCTAGGCTCATCTATAAAATGGATTTAATCATCATATTCACCTCTTTGGGTTGTTGTGAAGACGAAATAGGATAATTTAAGCCTTTAGACTTAACATGGCTCCTGATAGCATAATAATTGCTCATTAAAATTAGCCATTTTATCATATAGCAGCAAACCATGTGTATAAAGGGGACACCTACAAATGCAGTAGTTGAATGATAGCAGTTGGCAATTATCAAAACATTTTAATAGGTAATGCCAAAATAAAGTATTAATAAATGAATCTCTGTGTGTAGAGATTTGTGAATTATGGTGAATAGCTGTGCAATTTTATTAAAAATCACTGAACTATGATTACATAATGATTTTTATGTAATGCAAATTGTATCTCAAATAAAGCTTCTAAAAATATTGTCCAAAAAAATGAAGTATTGAATCATTTACTAATGTTCATGTGCCTATTCCCCCCATTCCTCCAAAAGAAAAAGAAATAATAAAAAAAGAAGAAAACAAAACCAAAATCCTACTCCTTTTATTATTCTTATCAGGAATACTTAAAAAGATATTTAAATGCTAAATTACTTAAAGATAAAAATAAATGTTTTTAATTATGTATTAGCTCATGTTAGTATTTTGATAAAGAAATATGTAAAATGTAGACTTCCTAAGGGAAAATTGATTGCAGAACTTAGATTCCGTAAAACCTGGATGATAAAATGAGAAACTCTATCCTGTCTAGGTTTAAGCAGGCAAATTCTTCACTTATCTTTTCTTTTAGCTGATTCATTTGGACATAGTTTCCTCTCTCTCTGTCTCCTACTCTGTCTCTGTAACTATCTCTGTGTCTGTATCTGTCTCTCTTTCCTAATGTGAAAGAATGACAGAAAATTGATTAAAACTCTGGGCAAAAATTAGATATCCATAGCTTTAAGAATGTTATTCAGATAATTAAATGAAAACTGTTTTGCAAGAGGGGAAGAAGAAAGGAATTTTGTACTGGATTTTCATGGGGAGTTTTAACTTCAAAAGTTATTTTTCAAGATCTTATTGACCTACCTAGGAACAAGTGTGATTTGTTCTGTGTGTTTGTTGGTGTGGATTTAAATAAATATATATGTGTGTATATATACGTATAATACATATGTATGTTTTTTGGCATAATTGATAATTTCCAAAATAAAATATCCCAAGAAGCATGTCATATTTCTTGTATTTTCATTTATTTTTAATTCTGGCTTAAGGTATTAAAAATTAGAAATATACCCAAATTCCCTGCGGAGTGACCTTGCCAGTAAAAGATAATTTGACTAACATATTTTTTTTTAAGTCATTAACTGTCAATACATCAAAATATATAAGATCAAGTGAAGACAAGTAAATTTTAACTTCTACTTTGCTTCTTAACTTCTAACTCGCTTTTGGTTATGTCTATAAATGTTTTCTCTCCTGTCCTCAGTCTGTCAAAACATATTTTTAGCTTTAAGTGTGGCTATATTGGTGGTAATATTTTAGTTTCAACCAATGTTTAAACAAATTGAGTAACTGAGCATACATTTGTAATGGATATTGGGCCCTTTATAAATAAACTTCTCATGTTGGAGAAGTTCCCCAACTTGTGAACTTTGTTTCTTGGTGTAATGCTGAGCCCTCCTCTCTCTATGGGACCTGGAAATGGTGGACACTCACCTTCTCAGTCTTGTTTGAATATGGGCAGGATTCGTGACCTCTATTCCTCTTTTCAGATGCACTCACTTCTGACTTTGAATCTAGAATTTTTGGTGCAAAGATTCAGAACTAGCAGAGAATCCATTCTGGGACAGATGGTGGCAGAGTTGGCAGTGATATCAAGTATCTAGGAACAGACGTTCTATGTTTTCATCGCTTCTGGAGTTCCAACAGTGGCGTCCAGGACCAATGAGAGAAATGGCATAAACTCAGGGTTTATTGGCAGTATCTTCAGTGTTCTCACTGGAGTTGTTTCGTGACACAATTTTGGCTGTGGTTGCGCTAAATGCCCAATTCCTACTCAACCTTCCATATTCCAGTAGTTTTTTCCTTCCTTCCTTCCTTCCTTCCTTCCTTCCTTCCTTCCTTCCTTCCTTCCTTCTTTCCTTCCTACATTAGAAGAGAATTCTCTATGGATTTTTCACATTCCTTCATGGCATGTTTGAATAGCAAACATGCCTTGGATGCTAGAGATTGTGTCTCCCTAAAGGAGCATCCATGTTAGAATTATACCATATATTGAAAATAGCTACGCTCTTTAGATTGATTTAAAGAGTCAATAAAATTCACTTCCAAATTCCAATGGAATTTTTTCAAATTTACAATCTGATTCTAACGGCTATATGGTAGAGTAAATGTTTAACCCTCTTGAAGAAGAAGAATAAAGTCAAAGGAATTTCCCCAAGAGATATCAAGACATAGTACGAGGCTACACTAATTCAGACAATGAGATATGAGATCAGGGAAAAATGTATCGATCAGTGTAACAGAATAGAGCTCTCCAACATAAGACCATGCATAAATAGAAATTTAAATATCTTGGAGTGTGTACTGCAAATAATTGGGATAAAGAAGCCATGCTGAAACAACTGGTACTTCCTGGAAAAAAGAAAAAGAAATT
This sequence comes from Cheirogaleus medius, assembly GCA_008086735.1. Lineage (NCBI taxonomy): Eukaryota > Metazoa > Chordata > Mammalia > Primates > Cheirogaleidae > Cheirogaleus > Cheirogaleus medius. The sequence continues at coordinate 14,425,493 of VBSM01001927.1, forward strand.
TGGTCCCTACTTTAATCCATATAGGATACTATAAAATAGCATGCAAAATTTTACAGAAATGAGGTAGCAGAACTTCAACATTGATACTTTCTTCTACAAATAGCCAATCTTTTGGTCAGTTATAGATATTTCAAATGTATAGGCAGGGATCATATAACCCAATTCATTGGCTCAAACTTAAAATACCACCATTTGTGCCCTGTGTGAATGCCCATATTTCTGGCAAGGGTAACATTTTAATCCACTGAGTATCATTTATGTCATATTATGAGCAAAGTATATGAGAGAAGGTTTTTAATGAGATGAGAGCAACAAAGACTTCAGATAATTGTACTCTTTCTTGAAGGTCACTGAGAATTCAGTACATTTTTAGTTTATAGCTCTTTTGTTTCCAGAAGACTTGTAAAAAATCTACTTATTAAGAGAATACAACTTTATAGTTTCTTACCTTGCAAGTTTAAACTACACTGGATTGATTTTTTTATCCTTGGCTGATAGACAGGTTCAAATATTTCTGAAAACAGACTGTATAGATTAGCTCTACTTGGTAAGACTGGAAAGCTGTTTATTAGTACCATGGCCAAGAAAGGGCTCAGTAATTTTCTATCTCTAGAAATATTTCTCTGTGTTTGAAGAATTTATAGAGTGAAATCATTATTTCTTCCAACAGCCTGAGAGTCAAGTGATGTTACTTACTCAAGCTCACACACTTGAATAAGGGTCATAGCTGACCTTAGAATCTAGATTTGCTTGGTTCTGAAGTCGGCATTCTTTCTACCAATTTATGATTCATACAGAAAGAATGAAATAGTGACTGTGTCATGAACTTTATACAAATAGAAAAAATGCAATAAGTTATTTCAGATTTTGCTTTAGGTTTAGATATAATATGCAGGTATAATTTCAGATATAACTTTATATACCCTAACTATAAATTGTTTGTGTCTGATCAGTGGGTAGGTATATCCAACCCTACACACAGACATTCTCCCTATGTCTGTGATGCATTTCCCACTTAACTGCATAAAAATATTTGAATAGATTTCTACAGCATAACAGATTTGACCTTATTTGTTAGAAGTAAAAATGGGAATAATTAATACCACATGAAGTTAAAAACTTACAATTAACCTAATTTTCAGTTTATGACTGGAGAGTCCCAGGCAAACTACCTTCTTGTATAAATCCTTTTGCCATCCTAGACATAATGAAGTGTCCTTTGCTTCAGATGAAAAAAATTATTCACTTCAATGTCCCACTCTGAAGCAAAAGCTTGGGTTTGGTGAATACTTAAGGAGGAAATTGAGATGACGAGGGAGCTTTTAACTACTTTGAACATAGTTTTGCCTCTAATGGGAGGAATGGCCAGAGACAATATTCAGATCTGCTAAAGTCACCTGCAAAATGATTTATTCATAGCAATATCATAAATTACCTAAGTATGATATAAAAACTTCAGTACAACCTCATGGATGGGAAAGCTTCAGAAATTCATTTTATGTTCATTTTTGTGGTCAACTATCTTTGGTCTGGAAATCTTCCAGCATCTCTTGAGCTTTTAAGTTACAGAAATCATTTGAGACAGACATTTTGGGGAAACTCACCATACAAAGGCAAATTTATCAAGTTTCAGGCATAATTTAAGACTTTTATTTTTCTTTCTCCATATGTTTGAAAAAGACTAATTCTAGTTTGGAAAATTCCTCTCACACATTCCCTTTAGAAATACACCAAAAAAATTATCTCAAAGCTAATAATTATTTTATATATGTCACATGTATTATTAAAAATTAAAAATTTATTTGCTATGGTTATGCATTGTTTGAATAGGATAGCCTATTTTAATTAATCTTTCTTGTGCACATAGCCAGAAGATGCACTGAAACTTCTGAATCATGTTATTCAATTATGGTATTAAATCAGTGGAACTGGAAAGAAATTTCAGTTATAAATAAATTTCTAACACTGTGATTCATGAAGTCTTTTATGTGAATGTCCACTTCATCCTTAAAGATAAATTTAAGATATCTGATCTCAGAGGTGAAAGTGAAGGTAAAGTTTTAATAGTAATAAGATAGTTAGAAAATTTCTTTTTCCAAGACCAATTAATACAGTAAATCCTCACTTAATGTCCTCCATAGGTTCTTGGAAACTGCGACTAAGGAAAACGATGTATAATGAAGCCAATTTGACCACAGGCTAATTGACATAAACAAGAATGAAATTCCCACGGCATGTTTTTGGTCACAAAAACATCACCAAACTTCTAAATAAATGCTTCTTATATCAATCCTTGAGCTATTTTATATATATATATATATATCCATAAATGTGAGCTATACATACATTTAAGAAAGATTAATCAAAATAAGATCATTATTTACCCAATTTTTGGTGAATGAATGAATGAGTGCCAGTGGTCATAGTGATGGTAGGTCAAATCAAGGACTAAATGTTTACAAAGTGAAAAGTGTCAAGGGCCATCTCTTCCCACCACAAAGTTCACAAAAGTAGCGGCTCACTGAGTGCTTTCCTACTGCATGGTCTTATTGTTGTGCATTTGAATGATTACTGACCACTTGGTGAATTTTTATTTTATAATGATTTTTATTCATTTATTCATTCTTTCTTTCTTTCATTCATTTTTCCAGCCTGCTTATCCCAGTTCAGGGTAGGGTGGCCAGAGCCTGTCCCCGCAGCTCAGGGTGCAAGGCAGAAACCAGCCCTGGCCAGAATGCAATCCCATCGCAGGGCACACTCACGCACACCCACACTCACTCACACTGGGATCATGGAGATGTGCCAGTTCACCAAACGGGCATATCTTTGGTATGTGAGAGAAAACCCACGGGGAAAGCATGCAAACTCCAAATAGGCAGTCACCATGGATGGAAAGCAATTGTTTTTCTTATCAACATTCTAACAAAAGGCCTTTGAAATGTCTTTATTCAAGGACTTGCTGTGCAATTTTTTAAAAATAGACTTCATTATTTAGGGCAGTTTAAGGTTTACAGAAAAATTTGAGAAAAAAGTACAGAGAACTCCCATATACCTCCTGTCCCCCTCACACACACAACCTCCCCTACTATCAACATCCTGCACCAGAATGGTACATGTGTTTCAGTGAATGAACCTACATTGTCACCTTATTGTCACCCAAAGCTCATAGTTTATATTAGGGCTCACTCTTGGTGGTGTATATTCTATGGGTTTTGACAACGTATAATGACATGTATCCAACATTATCGTACCACACAGATTAGTTTTATTGCCCTGAAACATCCCTTTGCTTCACCTATTCATCCTTCCCTCCCCCCAACCCTTGGCAACCACTGATCCTTTTACTGTCTCCATAGTTTTGCCTTTTTCAGAATGTCATGTAGTTGGAATCATATAGTATACAGCTTTTTAAGATTGGCTTCTTTCACTTAGCAACATACAATTAAGTTTAAATTTCCTACCTGTCTTTTCATAGCTTGATAGCTCATTTCTTTTTCAGCACTGTATAGTATTCCATTGTCCCGATGTACCACAGTTTATCTATCCATTTATCTACTGAAGAACATCTTAGTACTTCCAAGTTTTGGCAATTATAAATAAAGCTGCTATAAACATCTGTGTGCAGGTTTTTCTGTGGACCTAAGTTTTCAATTCATTTGGGTAAATAACAAGGAACACAGTTGCTGAATCATATGGTAAGAATATGTTTAGTTTCGTAAGAAACTGACAAACTGTTTTTCAAAGTGCCTATACCATTTTGCATTCCACAGGCAATGAAAGAGAATTCCTGTTGTTCCATATTCCCACCAGCATTCGGTATTAGTGGTTTGGATTTTGGCCATTCTAATAGTTATGCAGTGGTATCTCACTGTTGCTTTAATTTGCATTTTCCTGATGACGTATGTAGAATATATTTTCATATGTTTATTTGCCTTCTGTGTATCTTCTCTGTGACATGAACTATTCAGATGCTTTGCCCATTTTTTAATCAAGTTCTTTGATTTCTTATTATTGGATTTTAAGAGTTCTTTGTATGTTTTGGATAACAGTCCCTTATCAAATGTGTCTTTTGCAAATATTTTCTCCCTGTCTGTGGTTTGTCTTCTCATTCTCTTGACAGTGTCTTTCACAGAGCAAAAGTTCAATTTTAATGAAGTCCAGCTTATCATTTATTTCTTTCATGAATCATGCTTTGGTGGTTCCAATTGCTTTATTATCTCTTGAGAAGCTTATTATCTTCAGGGTGAGATGCCTAATTTATTATTAATATTACCTTCTGGTTTTTATTCTTATCTTTTTCTCTGTGTTCCGGGAGAACTTGTATGGCATGTATTACTTTCATTAATTAATTCTGTTCAGGGTCAGATCTTCTACATCGGCCTCCCTCATTATTTTTAATATAGTATCTTTTTTTTTTATCTGTCTGCATTATCTACTCAACTTAGATAATTCCTTTTTTATTGAGAAGTGTCATGGAAAATCTTTTTGTAAATGTTTTGAAGATAGAATTAAGATATTTTATAAATATTTCTTAAATTATATATTCAGAAGGGATACATTCCTTGAATCTCCAGAAAGCACCCCTTCTAATAATGTGAAGGATGTCTTCATACCCATTGTCATTTTTTTCTCTGCTTCTTCATCCTTTTCTAGAAGTCTCTATGCTGGCTTAGGGTTGTTTTATAGTCTGGCAAGAACTGAATGAGTTATCACCAAGTATATGAGTATTATTCAAAATCTAAATATTTTCTAGAAGGGCTGTCAGATCTGAATTTAAGGAAAATAAAACACTGAAAAGTATGGCAATACACAACCCATTCTAATTTGAAAGAATGCAGAAGAAAGTGACCATCTAGTCCTTGGCACAGCATGGTCATAAGTCATGTCTCTGCATAAGCAGAGATAGTACCCTTAGGGCAGGGTGCTGGCTATGCTGGTCTTCTTGATTTTGAAGCAATTCACTCAATGCATCTGCTCCAATGTTCTTGTCCCAAGAGATGAGAATCCTTGAGTAGCCCTTCAACATGCCTTCTGTCTCTTAGGAAAACACAATTTTTTCCTCTCACATGAAGGAGTCATCTGTGGGATTCTGTCAGGGCATCTGTTGTCCTCTTCTTTCCAGAAAAAAACCCCCAAACAAATAAATAAAATTCGGTTTCTTTCAGGATGACAATTATATGATAGTCTTTAGTTTTGCTTTTCAACATGGTCTCATCAAGAATACATTTAGCAGAAATACTTTAGATCTCTGATAGGTACATGATACTCATCCTCTTTTTAATTACTAACCTATATTTTATCTATTTATAAATTGTTTTTCTATTTGTTAGTACATTGCTTTGCTGACACTACCATCTTGCCAGCAAATCTAGAGTTTTAGTATTTTTCTATTTACATAATATAAAGTTATAGGCTTATTCCATGGGAAAGAGAGTAAGTTATATTGCTGAGTTCTAAGTAAGAATATTGCAGAAAGATATTGTGGATAATAAGCTCTATGTTAGAAGCAGATTTGTGAAAAATGAAGTATAGTGCTCTGGGGGAAAAAAAGAGAAAAAAAAGAAATACAGAAAACAAACATAATGCAATATGATTGATCACACATCCAAGAACTTTACAGGGTCAAGTCTCAAGGAAGGACAGAGTCAAAACTTTGGGGCCACTTGCTGATTTGGGTGGAGGAGTCTACCATACAGACAGCGCTTACTCTAGAAACCAAATTGGTGTGTTCCTAAGGTCCAAACGTGAAAAGTCTTTACTCTTCCAGAACTAATATTAGTATCTTCCATTGAAACTGGAAAGTGAGAGCAAGATAAATTAGTGAAAAGAACTATTATGCAACCCACAAGGCTTGGGAATTAGAAAAATGTTCTAGTTTAAAAAGCAGAGCTATACTCTAAGGTAGTATTTATAATTTACTGCAATTGATTCTGATTAGAAATTGTTCACTCAAATTCCCTCACATCATACTTTCAAATCTAGTTGTTGACTTAGGGAGTCCAAGACACAGAGGGGTTATTGTGAGAGAAGATGAATAGAGAAAAGTCCAGACTGAAGTTTTTTGACTAAAGAACTTTCCTAATAATACCTTTGAATGAAGGTAGATAAGAATGCATCCCAAGTAGAATGTCGCCATAATGCACATACTTGTAGAATGTCCTTTAAAAACACTATTAATGTTGCATTTTAACCATTCCACCATAGATTTTTATTTACTTTTTGATAAAATGTATGCCTCTTTTCTGAATCCTTTCCAAATGCACCATGCTCTTAACTGTGTAGCCAAGACTGTACACTTATCCTGGCCTGTCTTTTGCGTCATATAATGTAAAGATTACTTCTCAAATGTCAATAAAATGACTTCAAAAGAAAGATGAAATCATGAATTTGAATACTATACTCAGAAACTAATTCCTTCATACTAAAGGAAAGATGTCTTTTACCATGAGAGGACAAAAGGAACAATGTTCAAGTATCAATGTTCTTCTCAGTGACAAGTGACAAATTAAAAGCAGAACAATTGAGATTCATAGTTACTCTCCATCATGACATGTGGATGTACCTTCGCATGGAGGAAAATCAGAAATAAACAATAACAATGAATTAAAACAGGATGACTTAAAACAACAACAACAACAACAAAAAGAAATATGAATTAAGGGGAAGCTCATATAACTTTTGCCTTAATTCACTAGTCAGACAATTGCAAAAGAATATTTAAGAAATACCCTGTTTAGGCCGGGCGTGGTGGCTCACGCCTGTAATCCTAGCACTCTGGGAGGCCGAGGCGGGTGGATAGCTCAAGGTCAGGAGTTCGAAACCAGCCTGACCAAGAGCGAGACCCCGTCTCTACTAAAAATAGAAATACATTAATTGGCCAACTAAAAATATATAGAAAAAATTAGCCAGGCATGGTAGCGCATGCCTGTAGTCCCAGCTACTCGGGAGGCTGAGGCAGAAGGATTGCTTGAGCCCAGGAGCTTGAGGTTGCTGTGAGCTAGGCTGACGCCACGGCACTCACCCTAGCCTGGGCAACAAAGTAAGACTCTGTCTCAAAAAAAAAAAAAAAAGAAATACCCTGTTTAAGTTGGACAGCTAGTACGTGAATTAAGAGAAGATTGAACGTCTCTTAACTCAAATGTTAAGAATAAAAACTGTTTAAAGATTTTTACTAGCTTAATTGTGAATACATTATTGAATTTTACTTTAAAAACAAGCTAAGAACCTTTTCTGATTTTATAGAAGCATTTTTTTCCTACATTGGGCACATCCCTTTGACTGTAAAATTAGGTTTTTATAATTTTGAAATACCAGATTAACTTACATTAGGTTCTACTACTGCTTTCAGTATTAAGATTCTTTGCAATATAAAAGATTGTTTCAGTTCCAAAGAAATTCACTAAAGTAAGGTAATTTTCAAATGATTTCCTCTTGATGTAGAGTTGTTTAGACGTATTGAAATTTTCCAAAGGAATGTATCTGGTTCAGTTAGGCCCTGGTAGAAAAGAGGCTACGTTTAAGAGATAAGCAACTTTACAAATACACCTTTTAAAGTAATAGTGATTTCATTACAGTTTGCTTTGGTAAAAATAATCTAACATGATTTGACTATTTATAATGTGAGGCATTGTTCTCAGGAAGAAAAAGAAGCATATACTAGTTTACAAACTCAAACGTACCCTCACCAAAAAAAGTGAATTTGAGTTTTTATGATGTTACTCTAATAATGTTTTTCTTGAGAGGTGCACTATAAATGAAAACATTACAAAACACTTGCATTAAATTAATTTCAACGTTTATTGGGTGTTACCTGAGTATTCTGCAATGAACTAGAAGTCACTGAGTGGACTGTTACAGAAAATGAGGAAATGCTTGTTTACTTTGGTGGCACCTTGACCCAAGAGAAAACCAACCAAGTTAGTATACAAGTCATTTAAGGGAAATGGACAGGGTTGCACTGCAGAGAAGTAACTAATTCATAAAGTACCCTTATGTTTGATCTTTAATTCCAAAATACTATGAGTTATTTTAAGCAGATGAAAGTTCTACATGAGCTTGACTTCCTGATCTAAAAAATAAGCCTTTTATAATTCAGTATCAGGAACACTAAATGCAGTTTTATGTGGCAAAACTTTGATCAAAGTTTATTGCATGCATATATGTTGTGCTTTTTCAGAAGCATTTTAACACCTCTTAAATCAGTTTGCATTTTATGATCAATAGTGTCTTTCTAGCATTGTTGGGATAGATGGAGACCACTTTAAATTAAAATTTCCTCATGAGTTTTTAGAGCACATTGATGGCGTGAATTCAGAATATAGATCTATCTGCTTGCGGTTCAAAATTTCAGAGGAGATATACTTTTTTTCCTTCCCTCTACCTAGTGCTAAGATTGAGATGTGCAAGTTTCCTTGCTGCTTCTTTCCACATGGTGGTTTCATTTATTTCTGTCCTTACACTGGAAGTGTAGCCCTTTGGCATCCCACCTTGGGCGTTTTTGCTTTTATAATGCTATGAAAAATAATGATGCACCTGGCAATGGAAGATTTTTTTAAATGCAATTTAAAGTAGAAATTTGTCTTAGAGATCTTCAAGGATTCCCAGAAGATACCATAATAACGAAGTTTTGGCAGAGAAAGAAAAGCCATCATGCCCTCATGAAGGTATAGTTTCTGAGGCACTGGAAACTGGCTATTAAGAAAATGAATTATAAATCCATTTGCTTTACAGATAATAAAAACTTAGAGCTGTATTATACACGCTGGTTAAATATGAAAGTCCCATATCTCCAACTGAAAAAGTAAAACTGATAAATGGAGGTAAATCAAATGCTATTAGTTTTAGTTTAAAAAATTATATATTATCAACTATACAATAAATCTCTAAATACTAAATAATTTTATTTTAACACATATATTTGTTTCATGCTTCAAATAGGTCATTAGATAGTAACCATCATGAACACAAGTTTTCTCTGTTCTGTTTACTGGTCTCATGCACATAATAGGCACTCATGAAATATTTGTTGTGTTCAAGTAGGGGTTTGGAAAAAAAAAGGAAATATTTGTTAAATGAATGAATAAATGAATGAATGGGTTGAGTCACATCCAGTGATGCATAGCTATTTATATATGTATCGTTGCATAGTCTCTCCTGTATTGTCAAGTGCTTAAGGCTTAAATTCATGTTTGTTTCATTCTTGGAGCATTAATGAGACTACAACCCAATCAGCAGCACCATCCACCTGGCTGACGTTAGTCACTCCATATGTGCTCTGTTGAAATACACTCTAGTTAAATGGACTCTGGTTCTTATCTGGAAGGATCAGTAATCATGGTAATCTGTAAAACATTTTGACTAATTTCCCATGCTCCAGTTGGCTATATGCACTTACAGCTTAATTAACTCTGAGGCTTTTAGAGTACAATTTGATAGATTCTTACTAAATAACATCTTTACAAGAAATCTAGGAATCTTTTTCACAAGTGCATACGTTCCTTCACCTGTAAAACTGTAGTCAAGGAATGCACTAAAAAATATGCAAGCACGTTAATGATCAAAAAGGCAAGTAGAGCTCTATGGGAAGGAAAAACAGAACTTTATATGTATAGTTCTGAAAAAAAGATGTGATGTCAAGGCCGGGCGCGGTGGCTCACGCCTGTAATCCTAGCACTCTGGGAGGCCGAGGCGGGTGGATAGCTCAAGGTCAGGAGTTCGAAACCAGCCTGACCAAGAGCGAGACCCCGTCTCTAAAAAAAAAAAAAAAAAAAAAAAAAAAAAAAAAAAAAAAAAAAAGATGTGATGTCATAGCAAGCCCTGGGGAACTCAGCAATAAGTATACATATATATAAATATTATAGTAGCATAATCATTCTCATTGTAGAGAAACTATAAACTGATAACCATCTCTGACACCAGAGGGTAAGCCAAGCTATGTGAGTTTTCCCTTTATATTCTCTCTAATGCAGGTGAATGAAAAAGATAACTTAACTTAATGGTGCTTTGCAGCACTAATTATTTGGTAATAATCAAAGGGCTTCATGATCTGAAAAAGTTGTTTCAATACACTCCATTAAACAATATGAAGAGCTATTATTCCATTCTGCTACCTTCCTGCTGCTCAGGTGTTAATTTGCCAGATGCTTTCCCATTAAGAGCATATAAATTGAGAATAGCATAAATTGCACAATCAGGTGAGCTCATCAAGTCCAATTTTGGTGCCAATAATAAATATTATCTTTTTTATAATTTTGATCAGGTCATAATTATTTTCCCATGTTCCTATTGAAACTCTTCTATGCCACTAGAGAAAGCTCATCTGACCTTAGCTGATGGTGTGAATCATAGAGATGAATGAATGACTCCTCTAACTTTAGGCTAGCTAAAATGACAGCATATATTTTTTGTCCTTACAAATATGTATACAGTTATTTAAAAATTCATGCTAAGTGATTTGTAGTAAATCAGTCCCCTAAAAGAAAATTTTATTCTGTAATTACTCAGTCATAAATTTATGTTTTCATGGATTAAAACAGGAGCCTTCTTAATGTTCTTAAGTCAGAACAAGAAAGAGAGAGAGAAGAGAAAAGAAGAAGAAGGAGGAGGAGGAGGAGGATGTATGGGAGTAGAGGAAGGAAGAGGATGAGGAAAAGGAGAAAAAAAAAGAAAAAAGGAGAAAGAGAAGAAAAGAAATAATTGAAGTCACTGCCCAAAGATATTTTTTTAAATTATTCTCTCTTTACTATCCTTTTACAACTGAAAAATTGGTTTTGAACTTGTTCCACACTTACTAGAAAAAATTAAATTCCTTTTCCCTTGGCTTCTCTGACCCAAGGAATTGATGATGTGGAATTATTTTTAAGAAAACAGCATCTTTTCTTCTCATTGCTGGAACGTATTTTTGAAGCCAAAGTTTTGACAGCTTTGTACAGGTGTAAAGGTAAGTTGTCAGTCAGGGAAATAGATTAGTATCACCATATGCCAACATAATACACTGAATTTTAAGAATTAAATGCCTGCAAACCAACTTTTTGCCATGTCTGTACTAAAACTACCACCTTGGTTTAAACATAGAGTCCGGCTCCATCCCAAATAATGTGATACTTAGATTCTTCTGGAGAAATATCTTCCTAAATTCCAAAAATGGATTTAATACCAAAGAGAGATAACTTTAACAGGCAGTCATTGTACAGAGGTATGATCAAATAGCAGTCGATTATTTGTATATATTTTTTGCAGAAATGTCCTTTTCTTTTCTTTATTTTTTTAAAATCATTTTTTGTTTTTCTTTTGTATTTTGTGTCTTTTTAAATTTTTTTTTTCTTTTGGAGAAATATCTTTTCAGATCTTTTGCCATTTTTTAGAGTTATTTGTCTTATTATTGAGTATAGTAGCTATTTGTATATTCTAGGTACAGCTCACTTATCAGATAAATAATTTGCAAAAAAATTCTGCCTCATAAAATTATTGTGAGGATTGAATGATTTATGACATGCAAAGTGTTCAGAATTAGGTCTGGCATATGACATGCAATAAAGAAATTATTATTATGAAGCTTGGACCAGGTTCTCTTAGTAACCGGAAAATCATTAAATGCTTCTCTCTTGATAGCTGTACACTTTTCACCTACTAAAGAATGATGGGAATTTCATAGAACCTAGGGGTCTTATACTACAACATGCTCAGAAGAAAGTAAAGAAAGAAAACAATTATAGCTAAAGACTTGATGCCTGTTCCATCACCTGAAGTAGTGTTATCTTTACCTCAGCCGTCATTCACTTTTCACCTTCACGATTTTGCTAGAATCACCATTCATACTACAGTTTCATAAAACCTTTTTTTATTTTGAGGTAAGTAAATTTATTTTAAAATGAAATCTTACATCATTTTTAATATCCAGAAAGGGTGTGGGGGGTGGGTTTAAAGAGACAAGTTGTTATACATTTTGCCCTTTTCCAGACCTTTACCTCTTTTCCAGCTGTAATATTGTAACTGCACCAGACCAATCTGGCTCAACTTTTATGTAACGAAGTTGTGAGTTATTTTTCAGTTGCCATGGACCCCCAGGTTAAAGGTAACATAAACTGAGCACACCCAGATGAACCAAGTGTGAAACCACAGGTGGAACAAGGACCAAATTAAGGAGCAAGGACTTAAATAAGAAGTAGACACTGCATGGCAGGATACAGTCAGATCATACCTCCGGGCATTACCTCATTGCAAGATCCAATCGGATTATGCCTCATGACCCTCTGACTATTAAACTAGCCCAACCTTCTTGTTTGGGGACACACTGCTTTGGGAACTATCCCCAGTGTGCTCCATACTTGTGTCAAGTAATAAAATCTGTTTGCTATAATCAACTTGGCTGTGTCTATTGGCCTGATATGCACCAGCCAAACCAACTCCTCCTTTGGTAGGTAACAAAATTTGCTAGGGACATATTCTAAAATTTTAAACTGATATACTTTACATGAATTTGGAAATTATACCTAAAAAGTTAACATTTAGTATAAAAAAATACAAGGCAATTGACATGCTTATATAAATCATTGATTACATCATATCCCAACAGGTTTAGGATAGAAGCTTCCAATCAAACTCTGCCTTCTTAGCTCTAAGATTGAGCAGGCAAGTTCAATAGCTCCTTATCAAAATTATTTTGGTTACATAATACATATACATTAAGGACTCTATCTAAGTAAGAGTAATATTTGATTGATTTTACAAAAGAGGAGAAACCCTAAAAGAAGAACATGAAAAGCTGGCCAGAGAAAAGTTTTGCTTCTGACCGAAGCCAGAATTGAAACATATAGCTAGTTAGAAACTAATTGGAACATTAATATTAATAGAAAACGTAGCAAAACAAAAATATTCCTTTAGTTGAATATTATCAATGCATAACCTATAGGCCCACATTGGGAAGAAATAGTCACTCTATTCCTGAGAATAGGAATAATTCTTTGTGTAATTTTAAGTCCCCAGTGATTACCCTAATTAGAATGTTCTCTAAAAATATTTAAGTCCCGTTTGTCTATTTCTTGGCTGTTCAGAAAATTCATGCATTTATGCATGTGTTGAAAATCTATAGCATTCCTAGCTAATGAAACTACAACTGGATGGGAGAAGGAAGTGATTTGTTAAATGCTTCATAGCAGTAGCATCAAGTCAATTTGCGCAAGTTGACAAGAGTCAAAAGTCTAATGGAAAATCACCACTTTTTCTTGAAAGATGCTGACATGAAAAGAGCAAGTAGCTACTTGCTATTATTTTAGTGGTGCCATAAAAGTATGCAGGCAATGCCATTGATTAAGTGAACATTGAATAAATGTATATATTTGTTCAACTGGTTTTTTTTAATAATTGGGGAAGAAGAATCTATTGCTTTCACGGTTTGGGGACATTATTAAAATTTGAAATAATTATGGTAAGTAATACTCATCACCACATCATTGTGAAGTCACATGGTCAGACATTCTTTGAAAACATGGTCCCAATTGGCAGTTTTTGGGCAATCACATGTGTAAATTATGTGTTGGCATTTGCGAAAAGTAAAATGGATGAACCTGGTTACCCATGTCTAGATACTAAAATCTCCAACCCATCTGTATATTGCATTCCATCCTAGACAGTGACTCTAGCTATGTAGTTCATCAGTGCACTATAGTACTCTTAATTGAAAAGGAGTAGTACTAGTTTGTTTTGTCTTCTCTTAAAGTTTCAGAAAGTTGCAGAATTTAGGGAGATATTATCTACAATTGATAAATTATTATTCTGGAAGATAAAAGGTAATTTCCACATGCATTTAATTATTGATCTGTTGCTATTTGCCTTCATTCATGGATATTTTGATTTAAATATCAAAAAATTTAATTTTGGAAGATCATCCAAACTGTTTGACCTTGAGAAATGCAGCATTTATATTAATACCTAGAACTCAAAACATTACACAGGTTTGGAACAAAGGAGAAGAGAGAAGAAAGCAAGCAAAGGAAATTTTCATTAACTTCTCTGTGGTTACATTTATAAAGATACTAATAATAACCACTTGATATGGCTGTTTGCAGAAATTAAATATGGAATTGCAGTTAAAACACTTGAAAAAGTGTTTTTTTCATGCATAGCAAATACTTGATAACTTCATGGTTAAAGTCATGTAAAACACCGTTAAATTCAGTTGCTACAGGCACATGAAAGAGTGCAGGCAGTAGGGATGGTGCCAAGTGCTTTCATATTTTACTCTAATTACTCTTATGAGACATCATCACACTTTTGGCTGCCCATTATGTGGAAAAACTTCACATTAGAAAAGCTAAAATGCCACTGTATAAGAAAAACAAACTGTTTTTCTTCTTTTATACTCTGACAATGCTTCTGGTCACCAAAATGTGTGGATTTTTTTTTCTCTTCACTCCAAGCAACCTCCACTTCTCCCAGACAAGTTCTACAATGCAGTTTGCATCAATTATTGATTTATTTGTTTTAGATGACACATTGTATTATATAAACATGATGAGCAGTCTCTGGTTTTGCATGTTCTTGCATGATCTCCCTTATCATTTCTTTTACTTGTGATGGTTTTCTGACATTTTATATCAAATTACACTTGATTTCCTACAGGGAGGTGGGGATAACTTTCCCTAAATAAGAAAAATGAAAATAACTGAACAAAAGACATAATTGTCTCATTTTTTTCAAAGGTAATCATTAGCCTATATTTCTGAAACATGTAAGTATCAAGAGTGTCAAAAGTGACAGAATCTTTGTGTCAAATCTATTTTAAACCCAACCTTAGCACGTTTTTATTCCTTCTTTTCATTGCTTCTTAGCCACCAAATTTTCAGTCTTTGAGTTTTTCAATTTGGAAATACTTGATTACATTTAAAATTTCTTCCTAGGAAACTTTTTAGCATTCATTTTTAGTTCTATAATGAAGTATGTAACAGTAATTTAAACTTACATCTTTAATCTCCATTAATATCATATCTTCCTCATTCATGTGCTTTAATTTATTTTTAATTTTTGTCTTTGGTTTTCTGACAGCTGAAGTACTAACATGCATAGATTAATTGAGTTATAACAGTTTCCCTTCAAAACTCCTTAGATCATGCTCTCCTGTCTTCTGGGTTTAAAGGTTGCATGATTGAAATATGATAGTACTTGTTTTGGGATTTATTTGAAATCTGTTGATTTTTTCCTGAATAGATATTCCTGAAGTTTTCTTTGTATTTTTTCTTTAACTAGATTTAGAAATACCTATTATGCACATGAACATTCTGTGTTCTGTCATCTTGTCTCATTATTTTATTCTCATTTTTTTCTTCTGTATTTGGGAAACAGTATTAAAGTTGCTTTCCACATCAGCATTTGATTTTTCTTCGGAAGCTTTTCCAGTTTTTTTCTGCCAGTGTGAATTTTCATTTTAATATTGTGTTTTTAAATAATGTATTTTTATTTATTTGAAATTGTGATCTAAGAGACCAAAATAGATACTCCTTTATCAATTAAGATTGATTCTGAAGTTATGGAAACAAAAGTTACCTATAGGCAGAGGGCTCAGGACTCAGCTGGCATGGCAAGTCTTTTAATTCCTAAGGCTACAAGAAAAAACACACTCTTGCTAAGCTCCCTAACAATAGGAGTCATCAGGCAAAATGTCAAATCCTCCCAAACTCTGATTTACGGCCCAGATCACTACAACTCTGCCTGGACGGAGGACCACCCTTACAAACATTCTTTCCTGATAAACAGCTTTAAACCCCATGTGTCCTCCAGTTTGCATTTTGATGTAAGTAGCCAATTCTGGAGAGAGAGGCAAGATGGCAGACTAGAAGCAGCCGGTGCACACTGTTCTCAAAGAGAGGATTGAAAGTTGCAAGTGGATGTCCATCTATAGATGGTCCCTCTTAGAGCACTGTGAATCACTGGAGAAGTGGCCGGGGACACTCAGGGTGAAGGAGAAGCTGACAGGGTGACTCACTTGGCAAGATCAGATGGTAGGCATCCACACGTGGGGAAGGACAGGAGGGGAGAATCCTGGGGTTCCACATTCCCCCTTCGGACACTCGGGCAGGAGCTGCGAGGGGCACCACCGCAGACCTCCAGACTGATCAGGGAGCTGCATGGAGTCTGTGCAGTGACATTGTACCTGAGAGCAGGCACAGCAGGGATCTGGTGGCTTCCATTTCTCCGTCGCTACAACTGATCCCGTTCTGAGCTCTCAGGTCCAGAGCGCCTGGTCTACGCAGAGCTTGGCTTCCCTGTAGTGACCTCTGCATCACCTCGGCCAGGCCAAGGAGGGAGCAAGGAGAATGGATGCTCTAGCACACCCTGTGACTGGCAGTTGAGCACCCCTCACTTCATGACGGATGAAAGCAGAACGGGTGCCTCCAATGCCACGGGACAAGCCCTGTGGTGACTCCCTCAGCAGGACCTGGGTAGGGGAGAGCCCCTCCTGAGCTACCCCTCAGCCCTGTGCCCCACCTCTGAGGTTTCCACGCTGCTGCCTGGCCCCTGCACTGGCAGCTCCCACCTGGTGCCTGGCAGGAATCATCCAGTGGTCCAATGCTCCACCAGGGACCTGCTAGTCATGAGCGACCATTGCACCTGGATGCCGGTGGAGTGCAAGTCTGCAGCCCTGACATGCACGATCAATGCTTAGATATCTTTGCGCAGCTGCCACTGCCACCACTGCAGGGAGAACCAGGCAGACTCGCCAGGCCCCCACCGGAACTTACAACCGCGGCCTGGGGAACAACCCGCCACTCCGCATGAAGATCATCCAGCGCTGGCTTGGACTACGACAATCTCAGGAGAACCTGAGTTTTACCAACATCTTATTTCACAGACCTAGAAAAAATAATCTTATCTTCATGTGGAACCAAAAAAAAAAAAAATGCCAAATAGCAAAAGCAATCCTAAGCAAAAAGACCAAATCTGGAGGCGTCACATTACCTGACTTCAAATTTTACTATTTATACAAGGCTATAGTAACCAAAACAGGCACAGAAGTAGAGACACAGAGCAATGCATCAGAGTAGAGAACCCAGAAATGAAACCATATAGCTATGACCAACTGATCTTTGACAAAGCAGACAACAATAGTACCCTCGGGAAACGAGGCCTTATTAAATCAGTGTTGCTGGGAAAATTGGATAGCAACGTGCTATAATGCTTAAGCATTATATAAGATATATCTGTAACAAACACATTTATACCTCCTTAATATTTTGAAATTTAAAAAAATTTTTAAAAGAGCCAATTCCACCTCATTGTAATGCTAAAACCCGGCCACAAAGTGAGCATGCGGTGAATGTTACATACATGTTGACCATTGTGCATGTGCTCAATTTCCCTCATAAATATGCATAGATTTCCCCTAAACCTGCTGAACATGTATGACTCTATTGTGTAACATAGACCCAGTGAGGCATAAAATCCAACCTCTCCTTTCCCTCTTCAGAGAGACAGGACCTTCAGTTCATGCCAGAGACTGTCTCTTCCTGATTTGCAGACTGATATCAGCAATAAAACTCTCCTTTCTATATTTTAGCCATCCCAGTGGTCCTTTGGATAACAAAATTTTTATTTACTTCATTCATCTCCCATTTTGTCCTATTCTGTTCTATTCTATTACCTACTCATCCTTTTTGTTCACTTTCATCTCTAGTTTTTCTCTCCACATGAACTTCTGCTTCTCTTTTAAAGAGGCCATACCTTTATTTAATCTGTGGATTATTCCAAACCTTTTGGATTTTTAAAAATAAATCCTTGGATAGATCAGTTTTAGAGTTCTGCTCTTCCCCAGAGTCCCAGTTTGAAGATAACTTTCAGATCTGGAGTTGGAAAGCTGTTGATGTTTATAGCTTCCTGTCAAATTTCTTGTTTCCAATAAGCTTTCTCTTCAATAATCTTTTTTCCTTCACTGGACAGTTCTCTGGTACCTAAACTGTCACAGCACAGGAAAAAATAAGTTTCTCAGCTTATCCTTCTCCTGCCTCTGTGGTTCCCAGAATGCACTGCACCCACACTCTACTTCTACCTCCTTTCCAGGAGTTTGCTGAGATTTTGACATTTCTCCCAAGATAATGAAAACACATGGAGAGATGAGGGAAAGAAGAATTATTTACTTGCCTCACTGGTGATCATTTTAAGAGGGTAGGAAAACATTTGTCTTTACCTCTACATATAATAAATGCTAAATTTCTGAGTTAAAGAACAGATATTTGGGAGATGCTGACAAAGAGTCTCTCTTTGACCAAACTCTACTGAGGCTCTGCTGAACTCTCTTCTCAAATAGGCCCCGACTTTTGGTCTTCCTTGTTCACTCTGCATTGTCTAATTTTAGCAAGAATCTTGCTAAGTCAATTTAGCCAGAATTCCATACCCTCAATATCTGATCAAGTTCCTCATCTTTCACCATCCCCGAAGTAATGTCTGATCACCCTAGTAGTCTGCCTACAGCAAGAGTCTTGTTAGATTGATTTTTCTTTTTAGTAATTAATCTTTTGTTAATTTATGCATAAACATTCTAAAATATTACGATTGCTGGCTCCTCAAAGAAGCAAACACTAAAAATCAGAAGATAACTTACTTCAGTGATAAGATATACAAAACTCAAATGTCTTTCTAGACATTTATTGTATCAAAAGTTATGCAATAGCTAAGATAATGCGACAGCTCAATCTTCCCTATCAGTTGTTTTCCTCTCTCTTTTAGTTAAAACACTGTGACACTCGACAATTGTTGAAAGTATTTTTCCCCCAGCAAAAACAAAAAGAGTTTTTATTAAATCCAGACTATATTACAGATATAAGTATGTAGATGTTATTCATATAATTTTCAATCTTATTTAATCATACCTCTATTCATGCCAAAGATTTTATCATGGAACAGAAAACTTTTTCTTCCTTCTCATAGTTACATTTAGGCTCTTTTTTCATGAGGATGAGACAAAATGGACTTATTTACATGGAGAAGTCAAAGGGATTATTTGGCAAAATGGAAATGTTCATCATTGTTTTATGATGCTCACCTGACATTAGCTGCAAGATACTTTTAAATTTTAAGTCCTGGTTTTACCTCTTAGTTATTGTCAAAACCAGCATTAAGCTGTTAGTCTTAACCTTATTGACTCTCACCTGACCCATTACTTTCCTCCTATTTCGCATTCTTCCTCATTGTCTTTTGCTGCCTAGTTCATTATTTTTTAATTTTCTGACATAAAATCTTCCTCGTCCTAATTTCTTCCCTTCCTAGCTATTAATAGTGTTTCTTGACAGCCTTGTGGGATTAATGACAGCTTTGTAAAATAAGTGTTTCACACGCAGCAGTAGTTTGAGAAATATTGCTTGAAGTAAATACTTGGAAAGACCTAAAGCTTTTAGGACTTCTGGCAGATGAAAATGATTTTGTCTGAAAAACTGCATAATTTATGTTGGAAAAAATGTACATTCACAAAGTACTTTTTGTTTATATTACTCATCATGCTCAGATATGAAAACTACCCATCTTTATAAGAGTAGAGATAAACTGTGTGCATATTATTAATAGGCTACTATAGGAGCTGACTAAATGACAGGAGCCCTGAAACACATTTAATGATGGATTTCATAGTAGTTGCTCACTGCCTGTTGTTAATTAGCTGATTTATTGTGCTTATTTGTTACTAATTCTCGCTTTCATTTTTTTCAACATAAAATAGTTGCTTTTATGCTCAATGTAAAATACATTGCTTTCTCCTTTTTTAAAAATTGAGTATGAAAGTCTCATAACTGTCTATTTCAAGGAACGGATACCTGGAAAGCTTTTGTTTTCAAATGTTATAAAGTGTCACAGCTTCCCAGGCATATAGACTTTTAATAATTGTTTCTGTAATATTGCTAAGAACTTTCTCACAGCTCATTAATATCGGCAGGTTCTATACCTTCCTTCCTTTCCTTGACTTAATTAAGATAGCACCATACTGAGAGTGGAAGAGAAAGGCCACAGTCTTATTTAACAATACAACAACTTAACCATACGCCAACACTAATCAGGAACATTAACTGTAAAATATTACTGCCAGCTCTTCCATAGAATATTTTACCAACTGTGCATACTACCTTTTTTTAGGACCCAGAGCATAGCCCCAGATGATGACTGCTCAGCATGGTCACATGTGAATGTATGGCAATATTTGCCCTCTAGTATAAACTTACTCTATCTTATTCTTTACAATGTTCCTGGAGTAAACATTTAAAGTCCAAATTAAATTAAAATCCTCCAGTGACTTGTTGTCATATAACCTTTTAGCTGGACATATATGATTTTACAGGTCAGGACCCAAGTCTATGTTCTGGCCTCGTTTCCTGACACTTGAACTTATTTAGTCTATGTATCATCAGACTGAGCTACTCACTGTGACTTTGCATCGTTTGTTCTTCCTTTCCTTTGCTACTTGATATTTTTTTTGCTTATTTTTTGGCTTAAATGCTGATGTCCATGTGAAGTTTTTCTTTTTTCCCTATGCAGTTAATTATTCCCTTATAACATCACATTGTCATAATTAGTTATTTGTCTGTTTCTCCTTTCTCAAGGGTGGAAATTAGAGCTTGTACTTTGTCCAGCTCCAAGCATACTACCTGTACACTGTGGATGGTCCATGGATATTTAATGAGTGGGTGGCTCTTGCCAATATTCTTATTTTGCTGTTATTTCATAGAATAGTACTCCCTTTAAATATGGCACTTTTCTTAAAATATTTTATTAAATAAAATAGCACATAATTTTGGGTGCCCTTTCTGTCTTATATAAGAACTTGAAGTTGACATGTGAGCATAGAATTAAAAAAAGAGACAGGGTGATGAACAATAATTAATCTATTACATGACTGTGGGTGATATGATACATTCTACATGAAAGTGTACTCTGCAAAACATATAAGAGGCTTCAGTTCTCTGGAGAAGCAATACAAAATCTTTTTCTAGTAGTTAGGAACCTTGAAAGTCACAAAAGTCTTCTGACCAGCTTAATGAAATCTTTCTTAATGAAGTTTAATTTTGCTTCTTGGTTCATTCCTCAGGGGTAATTGGTAGTGGCTGAGTCTCATCAATCAATTAACAAATTAGCAAGTACTATTTATTGAGTTCTTACTACATGGTCAGCAGTATAATTACAAAATTGGGAACTATAAGAAGTGTAAGATATCATGATTGTCTTTTTGCAGTTTCCAATTCCTTAGGAGATGCTTCATGGAAAAATCATTAATTAATTAGTTTAAAAATATTTATTGAGTGTCTGATTTGTTTGAACTTGAGTTACAGGAAGAAGATTTGATCTTTTCAAGAAATGCAGAAATATAGTCTATCCCCTCACAAAACATGCTCTTTCTATTAGGAACACTTGCTCCAAACTGTCATGAGTTTTGTTTGAAGCACAGGTATTGATTATATTCTGTACCTGCAGAAGTCATGGGTATTAGAGTGGCATTGGTTGTTGAGTGTATCAGCAATCTGTTGCCACAACAATACTACGTAGCAAACACACCCGAAACTTAGTAAATTAAAAAGACAACCTTTTATTATTTCTCAAATTTATGGATAAGTTGTTTATGCTAGGCTGGGTGTGGTGAGGCTCACTCGTGTGTCTGGTTAGCTGTGGGTTAGCTAGGTGGTTTTGCTGGTATTGGCTTGGCTTGCTCTTGTGTCTATGGTCTCACCTGGGACATCTAACTAGACTTTGCTTATTGTGTGTCATCCTCCAGTTATCTAGCTTGGGCATACTGGCTCTCAAGGTAAAGGCAGAGGAGCAAAATGGAGAGAGAAAGAGCAGAAACGTTCAAGGGCTTTTTCAAGCCTTTGTCTGAATCAGATTTTCTACTGGTCCATTGGCCAAAGCACAGGAATTGGCCAAGCCCAGTCAGAGTGTATAAGGAAAGGGCACAGATACAGAAAGACATGAAAAATTTGGTTCACTAATATAATCATCTACCACACTAGAGTAACTAATCACTGAGAGGTAGGTTTCAAGCCAAAGTTACCAGACCTTTATGTTAAAGATTTTTCAATTTCTGACACTTTACATGCAGAAAGTAGGGGGTTCGGCTGATTCTGATTAAGCAGATGATGATATGACGGACATAACCACAGATCACTAATTACATATGAGAATCCCTATAACAAGTGGGTCTTTCTAGGCAAAGATGAAGGTTATAGGAATATGAAGAATCCACCCCCTTGCCATAACACAAATCTTTCCCTAAAGTTCATGTGTGAACTACAGCAATAAAGACATTTCTCTGTCCCAGCTGTTGCCTTTATGTGGTTCTTTTTGGAAGGGGATTTACCATCATCACACTTAATCGAGGGAACCAACATGCCCAGGAGCCCTAGTTATTGTCATTTTCCAAGTTACATACTGTTGGGAGTTGAAGTGTACCCTCTCCAACCACCAAAGACACGTTGGAGTCCTAACCCACAGTCCTTCAGAATGTGGCCTTATTTGGAAATAGGTTGAAAATGCAGTTAGGTAAAATGAAGTCATACTGGAGTAGGGTAGACTAATTCAATATGACTAGTGTCCTTATAAGAAGAGGAGAGAGACACACAGAGAGGAGAATGCCATGTGAAGGTGCAGAGAAATGCAGGGAGAAGACAACTATGAAATGACAGAGGCAGAGATTAGAGCAATGCATCTATAAGCCAAAGAATGTCAAAGATTGCTAATAACTGCCAAAAGGTAGAAGAGAAGCAGGGAACAGATTCTCCCTTAGAGACCTCAAAAGTAACCAACCATGTTGACACCTTGATTTCAGATTTCTAGCATCTGGAACTGTAAAAGCATACATTTCTGTTCTCTTGAGGCACTCAGTTTGTGGTATTGTGTTACAGCATCCTTAGGAAACTAATATAGATTCTGGTCTCAATAAGTGGAGTGTTGCTATAACACATATCTAGAAATGTACAAGTGGCTTTGGAACTGGGCAATTGGTATATGCTGGAGATGTACGACAGAACAGCCTAGATTGCCTTAAGAAACTCTTAGCAGAAATGTGGACATTAAGGGCAATTCTGGTGAAGGGCTCAGAAAGAAGTGAGGAGGGCTGCAGAGAAAGCTCTATTAAAATACAGAAAATACATATACTGTATGCACCAATGTTACTAAAAGTATAAAGTATAAAGATGCTTCTGATGATGTCTCAAGCAGAAATGAGGAACATATTATTGGAAAGTACAGGAAACACACTCCTCATTCTAAAGTGGCAGAGAACTTGGCTGAAGTGTGTTCTGCTGTTCAGTGTTGAAAAGTAGAATTTGTAAGTAATGAACTTGGATATTTAGCTGAGGAGATTGTTGAGGAAAATATGGAAGGTGCAGCCTGATTTCTCGTTGGTAATTATTATAAGGTACTAGAAGAAAGAGATGAATTGAGGAACAAACTACCAAGCAAAAAGGAGCCAGAACTTGACGTTTCAGAAAAATTTTAGCCTATCCAGATAATGTGTTCTAGTAATAAGGCGAAGGGTGTGGCTGGACAGCAGTTTGCTAAAGAGATCAAGCACATGACTCCTGTATCCAATCAACCATCTCAGCAGAAGCCAGGTGTAGAGATGCTATTATCCAGGATGTACCTGTGGAGAATCCTTGTTTCTAATGGCATAAATCCCTTAGAAGCCCAACATTACAAACCAGACCAACCAATAGAGTAAAGGCCAAATTTTTGAGAATTTTATACCAGCAGAAACACTGCCAGCCTAGACTGAAAGGGACAGCAATGGAATAAAAATAAAGAAATAATGACTCAGAGGGCAGAGTGGATGCAGAGGCCAGAGAGGGCACAGACGAAGGGGGTAGGGCTGCTACCTCATCAGTTCCAGAGGATTGGGCTGTAGCCCAGAGCTGAGGGGGTGGGGCCTTCCCAGTGACCCCAGAAGACAGAACATCAATCCCCAGTAAATTATTCTCAGGCCTTTGAACCCAATGGAATTTGTTCTGCTAGGTTGCAAACTTGCTTTAGACCAGTGACTTCTTTATTCTTCCTAATTTCTACCTTTTGGAATGGGCATGTCTCTCCTCTTCTGCCATTGTATTTTGGAGGCAGATAACTTGCTTGGTTTCACAGGTTTACAGGCAGAGAAAGGAATTTTTCTCAGGATGGAGCATACCCAGAATCTGACTCATATGTGATTTGAATGATTTTGATGATGAAATTTATATCTTCTTAAGTTGGTTATATTTAGATAAAATTTTGGACTTAAAGTTGATGCTAGAATGGGTTAAGACTTTTGAAGATGTTGAGATGGAGTGAATGTATTTTGCTTCTGGGAAGGACATGGATTTTGGGGGGCAGAGGGCAGATGGCTATGAGTCTTGTATGTTCCAAAAGATACACTGAAGGCCTAGCCCTTGGTACTTCAGAATGTGGCCTTATTTGAAAATAGGGTCATTGCAGATGCAATTAGTAAAGATAAGGTAATATTGAAGTAGGGTGGATCCTTAATTCAATAAGACTTGTGCTATAGACTGACTGTTTGTGATCCTCCATTTGTATGTTAAAATCCTAACCCCCAATGTGATGGTAGTAGAAGGTGGGGCTTTTGGGAGGTGATTAGGCCATGATGCTGAATGGGATTAGCACTCTTATAAGAGAAGACATGAGCGACCATGCTTTCTCTCTCTCTATCATGTGAGGATATGAAGAGAAGATGGCCAACCACAAACCAGGAAGAAGGCCTTCACCAAGAACCCAACCATGCTGACACCCTGATCTTGGACTTTCAGTCTCCAGAACTATGAGAAATAAATATTTGCAGTTTAAGCCACCCAGTGGCTGATACTTTTGTTATAGCAGCCCAAGCTAAGACAATTGGTGTCCTTATCAAAAGAAAAGAGACACACAGAGAGGAGAATCCCATGTGAAGACACAGGGAAATGCAGGGAGAAGTTGATCCTACGATGACAGAGGCAGAGATTGGACTGATTCATCTACTTGCCAAGAAATGACAGAGATTACCATAATTGTCTAAAGCTAGGAGAGAGGCATGGAACAAATTCTCCTTCAGATCCCTCAGTAGGAACCGACCTTGCCTGTATCTTAATTTCGGATTTCTAGCCTTCATAACTGAAGTAGAATAAATTTTCTGTTGTTTTAAGCCACTCAGTTTGTGCAACTGGCTTTGGAATTGGGTAATAGGTGGGATTAGCTGCAGGAGAGCTGTCCCAGGCATGGTAGCATTGTTTGAAGCCCACACAGAACTAGAATGACCATTTGCTTTTCCTCTGTGACTATCTCTCTAGGTATAGCATAGCGTCTAAAAAATTCTCAAAACCCACATCTTATTCAGACCATTCTCCCAGGACTCTTGGAACTATTCACCGTGCACCTGTACTTCTAAGAGAGTGCTAACCACAACGATTCCAGAGTGACTGGCCACAGTATTTTTACTATGACTTTTTTGGGCTACTTTGCTGACTTAAAAAAAAAATCACACATTTAATATCTGTGCACCCTTCTGGTAGGGCCACTTGCTAACTATCCACCCAAATAATTTTACCTTTTAAGGCTTTGAGCAAGTAGTTGCACCTCCTCTGACAATCAGGCAAGTACTGCAGGCTCTATAGATTCTATATACATCTGCAGACCTTTCTCTTCCCTAACTCCTTCAGCATTTATCACAAGTACCCCCAGGGGAGCCTGCTGTCCTATCTTGTTCTCTAGTTATCACCAAGCATTAGGATTCTTGCCTTACACCGTAAACTTTCACTTCTATTTTATATCCCCAAGGTGCCTAGCACATTGTGAGGAACATATTGATGCTGTTAACTTGCTGATTAACTGATTCTTGACCTTTTCATCAGAAAAGTGCTCGTCATAAATTCATGGAGAAAATTCTCTGTAGGTTTGTTTATAGGTGGTGGTATTGGCATGGGGGGAGGTGAATTAAAGGGAGGAAAAAGAGCATTACACAGAGCTGGCAAGACAGTTGTCTCTATGATCCAAGCATATCTGTCCCAGTAGTCTACCAAAGGGCCTGGAATGATTACTATTAGAGTCACTTCTTAATGATTTCTGAGAGATGCAGAATTCTAACTGGTAAATGGGAGATCTAAAAGATTGGGAAACTAGCACAGGAGAAATATTACTAAGTAAGTGTTAATTTGCTAATAGAAAAAAATCCCAAACTCTGTAAAATAATTTACAGAGGTTTATTCTGAGTCAATGTGTGTGACCACAGCTTGGGGAACATAGTCTTAAGAGGTCCTGAGAAAATGTGCCCCAGGCAGCTGGGTTGCAGTTTGGTTTTATACATTTTAGAGAGAGAAATTGCAGGTAAAATCTAAAATCAATATGTGGGAAGTATACCTTGGTTTGGCCTGAAAAGGCGGGACATCTTGAAGAAGGGGGTGCTTACCAACCTTACAGGTTATAGGTAGGTTCAGAGATTCTTTGATTTGTAATTTGTTAAAGAAATAAAGTATTGAAATGTTTTAAGATAAGAGAGTCTGTTAATCAGGGATAAGGCACAATGGCCCTTAGGTGTGATTTAATCTTTACCTTGCATGGCCTTAGGTCCTGTTAATAATTTAGTACCTTATTGTAAAAAAAGAGTCTGTTTTGTCAGTCTTATGATCTCTGTTTTAATATGAGTGCTGGTAAATAGTTTATCTAAACTCCAAAAGGGAGAGTGTATAACAAAGTGTGTCTGACCTTCCCTCCCTTCATGGCTAGGAACTCAGTTTTGAGGTTTTACTTGGGTCCCCTTGGCCAAGAGGGGATACATTCTGTCAGCGGAGAGGTTTAGGATTTTATTTTTAGTTTACAAATTCATTGTTTCAGTTGTAGGGAGCCCAGAGGGAATAGAAGGTGGGGGAGAGGGAAGTTTTAGTCATGGAGAAATAGTTATCTGGTAAAAAGAATCTCCCTTTGCTCTAGAAGGGGGACTTTGAATGACAGGAAGCAGTTTAGGCCAGGGAGATGGCATATGCCTGTACTCCCAACTACTTGGGAGGCTGAGGCAGGAGGATCACCAGGGTGACAGAGGGAGACTCTGTTAAAAAAAAAAAAAATAGAATCAGCAGGAAGATGGCAAAAGGTAGAATGAGAAGATGTGGGAGAATAAATTTTGCCAATTTCTCAAGGCTGATCCATGTTGGGAGAATTGGGGTGTCCACAGTAAGAACCATTTTCTTCCCCCTGCTGTGGTTCCCTGTAGTTCCAGGGCACATGCATCTGGATTCTTGCTTCATTTGTGAAAGCTTTTACATTACAAAAAATTAACTACAGATGCATTTATTATTATTATTTTTTTTTACAGAGCCCAGGGAGCTTTTCATAGATGCAATTAAAAGCATCTTCAGCTTCGATTCACTCCTTTGCAATATTTTGGTTTTAAATCAGACACTTGAGTCTTCTATAAAAATAGCAAGCAAATTTCACAACCACAAATATACATTTTAAAGTCTAAGTGTCCTCAAATTATATTTAGGATAAATCAGGATTAGCTGGAGTTTGCAAGTTAAAAAAACCCTATAAATTATGAATATATTTTGATTCAAAATTATTAAATGATTTTTAAGCAAATCAAAGTATTTTTATAGCAACATGAAACTTCAGTATGAGAAAAGTACTTTTTGGCATCAATGTTTTTCTTCATCTTTAAATATGAAGGAAAACTAAATCTTTAAAACAGCAGGTAACCCTCGAAGTGCTAACTCTACTCCCAAGGAAAATGTCCAGTCATTTCAGGCTTGTATTGCTCAGAAATAATCTCATAAGGTTAAGGACCCTGGAATTGAAGATTCCTGAAATTTTAATGTTTACAAAGATTTTTTTTTGATTTATGGAAACTGTAGTTTGAAACTGTTAAATTAATTTTTGCCTAAAGCTGCTTCCTTACATATTTTAAATTCAGCCTAAAGATTTCTCTGAACATAGTGAACTGTAACCTGACTCGATGAGTAAGCAGACTGTAACCGACTCTTGTACCAGTCATAGAGTTTCAGCTAATCACAGGTGGCCAACTGTTCAAACTGAGTTCCAATAAGGCAAATGTATAGCTGTAATGATCCCAGCTGTTTCTGTGCCTCACTTTTGTTTTCTGTCCTTAAATATTATCCGACCCAGAGATGCTGGCAGCCCCAGAGATGCTCTCAACCTATTCTGGTTCTGGGGGCTTTCTGATTCATGAATCCTTCTTTGCTCAATTAAGTTCTGTTAAATTTAATTTGTATTAAGTTCTTTTAACAAAACAAAATTATGTCGAGCATGATAGATAAATCTGCCATTTGTAAACCTTAGGCCAGGTAAGACTCTTCTAAATCCTTGGAATAGCAATGGTAAGTAACAGGCCCTTTGACATTCAATCATTTCATACCGTTGATGTCCTGTTACTTGGTAACTACCTTAACTATTTTCTGAATACTAAAAAGAAACTGGAAAAAACACTGTAACAGGGAATGGCCTGAAAAAAAAAGGCAAAAATTTTTTTTGTCTCTTTGAAACTTCCTCCACTCTTTTTAACTGAAACCTGCATCCCTGCCTCAGGACAGTGGTAGGGAGGAGCAGGGAGAAGGCCTTTTGTTCTTACCCCAGGTGGGGCCAACCCCCCAGGTGGGCAGCTGGTGGAGTTCATAGGCTTTGTCTTTGGCAGAGTTGGAATGATTAGAATAATTAATCACAATACCCCAAAGTAATCTCTTTCCTCCTCCCCAAAATACTTGTCCTCATTCTTCTGATTTGGCATTGTGGACAAGTGTTGAATTTTCAGTAACACTGATCTCTTTTTTCTGAGATAGTATTGAACCACCAGCCAAGAGATAAAAGAAATTTTACTTAAAGATCTACCTTTAAAACCTCTCAATAGTCTATCTCAAAATATTGTATTAGAGATCACTAAGAAAATTAATGTACTTTGCTTTAGAAATTACAAAATATGATGTGAGTGTTTAATAGACAGAGAGATATATTCCTCAATAAGTTCAGTCCCTTTACGAATGTTAAACTGCTGTTGCTAAATAGGAATGCCATTTCACTCATAAGAAAGGCAGGAGGCTTGCTAGAAGAATCCCTCCTGGCTATTTTGTAAGCCTAATACAATTCTCTCTGTTTTCTTGACATTTGCTTTTGACACCCCAACCAGTTTCTTGTCTTGTTTAGGATCCCTGTGGAGTCAATATAAAGGCAGAATGAGAGGAAAAAGGAGTCCAGTTGTTAGGCAATGGCCAATAAAGATGACCTACATTCCTGTTCCTGATTGTTAGGCCCATAAACCTGGAGTAGGTCCGTGTAGGTCATCGCAAGGAGTGCAAGACACAGAACTTGTCTACAAAAAAGGAATTTTCAAGAGGCTTTGGGAATAGTTTCTCTTACTGAAAGAAAGAAGTCATCTCTGAAGGAAAGAAAAGAGAAAGCTTTAGAAATAAAGCATAAACTCCCTCCTGTGCATTTAGACTTTAAAGTCTGCAGGCAAACAAGGCAGCAGGGAGCATTTCCACACAGTGTGAGGAGAGAGGCAAGCAGGGCGAGATTACCACTTGTTCTAGCACTTGACATTAATTAAACGTGTTTTAAATAAGGAAGATGTTAGACTATTTTTCTATTGCATGCAATATTTACATGAATTATGCCAAATGCTGAAACTGTTTTCTATAACCAAGTCATCTGTACTCAATACATTCATGCATTTTGGAGACCAACGGGATATGTTAGCAAAGGATTCTAGCATGGCTTTACTCTGTGCATATGAAATTAAAATGCCCTGCTGGAGAGAGCTTAGTCTTACCTTTCCACATCAGACACTGCTCCTGTTTCTTTCTCCCCTGTGGAATCATTAGTGAGCAACAGTTCTCTATAGCACACTGGGATAAGGTGTCATATTTTCTATTCTCTCAGCTTGTGGCCTGGAGTGTTATTTCCTGGGGCTGAAACTCTGACCAAGGGATACTTCCCGTTTTTTATTGGTCTCCTGTATCTATTGATTTTCAATGCTTCTACTTATGAGCCGGGCAAGATGGCAATGGATGTCATTCCAAAGAACCAGTGCTTCTCTGTTTTCTCCTCCATCCAGGCCCTTGTACCTGCCTCTTTCCTTCTTTCCACTCCTCTTTACACATGCTAATTGCTTGACCTAGAAGGCTATTCCCTCCCCTCTTTGTTTCATTACATCAATTATCTTCCCTATCTTCCCATAGCTCCGTGAACCTTTCTTTATAGGACAGCACAGTGACAATTATACATTTGTAGACATGATAATTTGATTAAGTCTGTTTCTCCTATTAGAAGATATCTCAGGGCCTCCCTGAGATATATATATATATAATCTCAGAGGACCTGGAATAGCAGAGGTATATAAAATGTATTTGTGGAATAAATGAGTAGATGAATCAATGGAACAAATGAATGAAAGAAAATAAAAACCACAAGTATTGCATCCATCCTTGTCTCAAATTGTTCTTTTGCTCATAATGTCCTCTGGTTTTTCAGTCTTTTGATGACTTTCTTCCCATCATTTGAGAGAGGTCAAGTCCCAACTCCTACATGAAGCATATGTTAAATACTTCACTTCTTTCTCCAATGTCACATATCATGGATATACATGGCCTTGCATTTTATGATAATTTTTCTTCCCTTACAGATTGTAGGTTTCTGATGACAGAGCTACTTCCTACCAATTTTAGTACAGCACCTTACACATAGAAGGTGCACAAATAAATTTGGTCTATTTTTGGATTTCCTAAAGAGTCTATTTCAAGCTATATGAAATAATGCACTTATGTCTGTGAGGATGACTGCTCCAGTCTTAAAAAATTGGATTGGGCTGTGGTAGGAAGAGGGCACAGGGACAATGGCCCCGTGAGGAGTTGTATCTCTCTAGGTACAGTGAGGAAAGCAGAAACCATACCAGTTATTTTAACAAAGAATTTAATACAGGGAATTGGTTAAATAGGTATGTGAAAGTTGCAAAAGTGAAAAGGGGACAACAAGGTACCTTAGATGTAGCAAACACAAATAATAACTAACATACTTCGGTTTGGAAACAAAGGGAAGAGGTTGGAGTCATTGGGACCTCACAGCTTGGGGGTGCTGTTTATCTGGGACTCAGATCTCTGGGGAGATTATGCTTTTCATCTGTTGCTCTTACCTCAAAGGGGTCATAAGGAGGCCAGTCTTGGAGTGAGCCAAGGGTTGGGAACTGGAATCATCTGCTACTGGAACAATCTGCTGCTTCTGGGGGCCATGCTGATAGGAACAGGAAGCATCACCAGGTCCCTCTGCATTCATCTGCCTTTCAGTCTTCATCCCAATGGCAGAATTTATCAGCTGAAACAGGAATAATGTAGCTTGAAGAATTTCCAGCCCAGGCATCAAAGAGCTGAATATAAATGGGTAGGTTCAGAACTGAGAGATAATAGCTTCATAACTGGCACAGACGGTTAGAGGAAGATGAAACCTCCTGTTATAATAAACTGCCAGGAATAACGTAGATATTTGGCAAACATATATAACATAATGACCCATATTTAAATGATAATTCAGTATAATATAACCTTTTATATTGGCTAATTTTAAAACAGAACGTACTATATAATAATTATTTTGGGACTAGTTTATTACTTTTTCCATGGAATCGTAATTAGTAAATCATCTCATCTTGAAATACTCTGGGGAAAAGAAGTCTCTAATATTTAAAAGAAAATAACTTTTTTTTTCTGGTCAGTAAAAAGTTATTAGCAGAACATTTCAGGATTATGAAAATACCCAAATTATAAGAATAAAAAGATAAAATTATACATTAAAATTGTGTAAAACTTAAGTGACTCAATTCTTTTTTTTATTGGGTATTTGTCATGGTGCTAACATTGTACTCCTGAGTGATAAGATGAGAAAGGGAGCAAATCAATTTCTATTATTATATTGTCCCACATCTTCCTGGATATTCTCTGACCCAGACTCCTTCCTACCCTCCACCACTCAACAAACACACTTAAAATGCTATCTCTTCCTTTATCTGTCCTGCTCTATGTCCAAGAGGATTGATATCTAGGGACTTCATCACTGCCGTGATCTAAATGTTGGTACCCCACCCCCATAAATTCATATGTTGAAACTTGATCCCCAGTGCAATAGTATTAAGAGGTGGACCCTTTGGGATTAGTGCCCTCATAAAAGAGGTACAAGGGAGCTTGCTTTTCTTTCCACCATGCGAACACACAGCAAGAAGTCACTGTCTGTGAGGAACAGGCTCTCACTAGACACTGAATCTGCTGAATCTTGGACTTGTCAGTCTCCAGAACTGTGAGAAATAAATTTCCATTGTTTATAAATTACCCTGCCTATGGTATTTTGTTATAGCAGCCTGAATGAACTAAGACAGTCACTCATACTCTCTTGCCAACTGGATTCCAGTTGGCTGGATTTGGCCAGTGGAATGAATAACAGAATATCAGAGGAGAGGAAGAGAAAGAGGTTGCAATGCATCTTCCTGACTCCAACCCTTGTTCAGCAGTGTTTCTTGCAGTGACTGCTATCTCTTCTGGATTGCTGCACCTGCTGTGTGTCTCCTTTCTATGGCTTCAGTACTCACTAGGCTCTAATAATGCTATTTTTCCCTCTAGCCCTTTATTCCTAAAGGTAGCAATGGCTTCCTGCTTTTGGTGGTTCCTGAACATCTCAGTTCTTTGTCCATTCTCTTAGCACTTTCCATACCTCTGTAAGTGTTCTTCTCTTTAAAGTGTTTCAAATCATTTGAGTTGGATTCTGTTTATTTTCAGGAATCTAAAGGATTTCACTGGAGCATTATCTAGATGCCAGTTGCAACATCAGAAATAAAATATAGGCTTTATAAAACATTTGTGTGAATTTTTAAAAGTTATTTTTAATGGATGCATAATAATTGTACATATTTATGAGTACATAGTGATGTTTTGATACGTAAAATGTATAGTGATCAGATCAGGGTAATTAGCATATCCATTATCTCAAACATTTATCATTGGATCATCTCTTTATGAAATGTAATATTTGAGCAAAAATCTTAAGGAAGAGCCAAGTAAACTAAATATGGTGAGAGATGAACACCCCCCCAACACCCAACTAAAACCTGCCATAGGCAAAATACTGTGTTTAACATTGAGTATCTTTTTTTAAAAAGGGTAAGAAATTCATGGCTATTAACATGAAGAACAATTAGCATAAAAAGGTAAAGTTGAAGGTATATTATTAACTGTGAAATGAGTGACAGGGATGATGTGTGATAAAACAGTCTGAAGGAGGCAAGAAAGTTGGAGAAATATCTAAGGCAGTGGTAGGGTTCCAGCATGGCATTGCACTTAGATATATAGGACAAGGGTGTCATCATGAAAGTAACAACTCCAGCCATGGCCTAGAAGCAGAAATGCTGGTTTTGTGGCTACAAAGAGGCAGTGAAGGAAAGTAAAAGTGGTAGGTAACACACAGACAGGAAAGTTAAATGCCCTCAATTTAATTATGCATAATCTTTCTTGTAGTAGAATGTAGAGGAATTACTTTGAAGAAAAATTGGCAACTCTGCCTTAATTCTTTCTTGTCTTCATCCTAGTAGTATTACTCTAACTCATCTTTGCATATGGCAAGTGCATCTTGCAATCTAGAATGGCAAAAAGAAGAAAGAACCAGAGGATCGGACCAAACAGTGTCCAAGAAGAGTGTATCTAAAGTCAAAACGAAGAAGCAGGCCTTGAACATTGGACAAGAAGGGAAGCTCTCAGCCACCAGGTCGTGTTGGATTCTGTGATGTGTTTCCCAGGCCCCCTCTCCCCCTTCAGGACAAGGCCATTCATTTCCCCAACTTCTGGAGAGGTGGCTGCTCACTGCTCAGAGCTGAATCCCTCTCCTGGAATTGTGCTTTCTGAAGGATGCTTCTGTAGTACGGTGGCACCCCCTTGTAGGGGGTAGTCTGCACCCAGCGACTAGTCAGTGCAGGGTGAAAAGTTTTAGCCCACTTACTTTGATTGAGGACAACTCTAAGGAGCCTTTCTAATTCCATAGATCCCTATAGGATCCGTTGAGAACTATGTTGCAACAGCACTGTAATCCAACCTCGTCCTCTGCTCAATCTTGCTTCTCTCTTTCCTATATCAGTGTTCCTCTAAAGAGCTTCCTTCTATATACTTTTTTCCATGCAAATCTCCATCTCTAATTCTTTTTATTGGGGAATAAAAACAGATGGATATAGGAATTGAGCAGGGATGAAAGAGTAGGATCAAGTGAAAATGAAAGACTAAGGGAGCTGCCTTTTATACATGGGACCGTGGTGGAGATGTTTAATTTTATTGGCTATCAGCCAGTTATAAGATGGGTTGAGGTGGTTTAAAGGCATAGGGTCAGCATAGGTAATATTCTTTTGGGGATCAGCTTGCCCTAAGAAGCTACACAGAGCTGCCTATATACTATTAAATATCACACTTCTTGAGAGAAAAATGGTAAAATCACAGGCTTATTTGGTCAGCAAATTATTTCAATATCTAGTCTTGATCTTCCCAAATTTCATGTAGAAAGATTCTAGACATGAGATTACATAATTTATTCCATTACTTATTACACATAGGAAGCAAGTGACCATTCTAAAGTTTCCTAATCTTTGAGAGTGGAAAACAATAATAACAAGCTATTGGTAACTCATGTTTTCATTTTATTGTTTAATATCATTACTTAAATTCAAATGTGGTAGTTCATTTATCCCTTGAGCCCTTTGCACATTAACATTGCTCTGATGTCTGCTTTTCTCGACTTGGTTATCCTAACTTACTGTGATTATTTTGAGTGGAAGTCACCAAAAGTACAAAAAATATTGTGTCTAAAATGTTTAGAATGTTAGATCTGGAAGGAACCTTAAAAATAATAAAAACTAGAACAGTTCTAGTAAAAATGATAACAATTGTGACAATGTTTTTTCTAGCTCAGACAGCATTCATTTTACGAGAACATCAATCTCCAAAAATACTTTTTCTCAAATAATTTTAGGGTTCTCCAGAAATAGCTCACACGTGTTTTATGAAAAAGTCCTCTTGGTTTTGCTATAGCATCAGACATTTTCTCCTCTCCATTTGTCTCGTCTTGGAGCTCAAAGTGATAGCTTTGAAGCAATGTTTGAAAGATCCCCTCCAAAGACAATGTTGCCTTGACTGGTGCTCATTAAAGGTAACTCTATTACTGCCTCTGCTTGTGACAGCTGCATGAGATCTGCCAGGTCACCAGATGTCTATACACAAAGCACTTTCCCTGGTAGCCGTGAAAGCTACTTTACCAATGAGAGACCACTACAGTAGAGTCCATATTTTTAATCTCTTTTATCAAAGTCTCTTTATTCTAGAACTCAAAAACAAGTTCAAGATAACTAGGGTAGGAAGAAGCTGAAGGATTTTTATAAGTTGTATTGAGAATCTTTGTTCTTTTCAATCTTGGTCTTTGACAGTTAGGATGTCTGGCCTTTTATTATTATCTTATCATAAAGGAAATATAACAAAGTATTAACAGTTATGAGCAGGAATGTTGATTTAAGTCATTGGTTGATTTAATCCCAGCTGTGCTACTGACTGGCTGCCTGTGTTTAGACATAGATTTTTAAAAGTCTCTCAAAGGCTCAGTTTCCTCATCTGTAAAATGGACATAATGATAGTTGTGAATATGAAATGAGGTCTTGTGCTGTATCCCAAGACCTTTAGATTTAATGACTCATTAAACACACACACACACATCTACACACACACACAAATGGGATAAGGGGTTGTAACAAAGATTTACCAAGTAAGATTATCTACTATTGGCTCAATTTCATGACAGAAATTTCATTTTATCACCAAATACATAGAAAATATTGACAACTTTATATACCTCTCTCTCTCTCTCTCTCTCTCTCTGGTATATGTTTACGTATATAGCGATATATTGTTACAGATCCCTTAGATGTGGTCTCCTTTGAAACATGCATCTAAATTTCTTTAGATAGGGGACCCTCTACAAGTCATACATTTGCTTCTTGGCATGATGTTTTGGCTTTGCAAAGACCCTTGGGTTTGGATAGCTCCTGCGGTATCCTGAGCTTAAGGTAACATACTTTCTGAACTAGCCCTCAATAAAACTCTACCTTAGCCCAATTAGCCCCAGGCCTTCCAAGATTGAGAATAAAACTTAAAACAGACAGTCAGAATGATAGCCTAGCTATGGCAGCAGCTCTAAATTCTAAAATCCACATCATTGTTGTAGGCTCTGTCTATGGTATCTAATTTCATCATCTGTCTTACTATAGCAGCAGTGATATAAGGCTCTACATTCCAGAATAAAAGGCCAAACTGGTTTTTAAAACTAAAGAAAAAGCATAATTGTATTTAGGGTATAAATCACAGGTGTGATCCAGATATTGATAATGCATCAATTTATTTTCTAATAAATAAAAATGTTTAGAGGTGATGGAGAACTTTTTCCTTGTGAGAGCACTTTATGAACATTGACTAATTTATCATTATTTACAAGGCAATTAATTTCCACTACCCTGAGGTAGGAATTGTAATTATGCCAGACTGGCAGATGGGGAAAAAAGAAAGTGGAGAGAAAGTCGAAAAAGAATTGTGAGTTTGATAGTCCTGAGTTAAGTGGATATGTATTATTCCATTTAAGTACCATAAAATAAAATCTGAAGTGGGTATTTTGGTAAGACACTATTCCAAATACAGTTGGGCCACTCAATTGCTCACTCTCATCTTCACTTTCTCCCTCCCTCAATCATTTATTTACTCAATTTATCCCTTTAACTCATGTTCGTTGAGCACTGTAGTAGGTACTAAAACCATAAACGTGAGCGAGATATATTAGCAATTCTTAAGAAGCTCCTAGTTACCTAAAAGAAATAAGCATGTAAGTTAGTAATAGCAAAGTGTTTTTTTAGAGACTACAGTGAGTTATTAAATCGAACTGGGTGTGAGGATGGTAAAAGCTTCCTGGGTAAGATGTTGTCCACACTGAATGTTGCCTTCACTGTTGCTTCTTGTAGAATGACTGGTGTTTATTATCCTGACACAGTGGCAAAGGGTAACTGAGATAGAAGAAACATGCTTGAAAATCCAGATGTATGCAAAAGCATGTGGTCTTAAGGGGCCATAAGAAATTCTTAAGGGCTGTAATATAGGTATAGGTTGAAGGTGTAGGAAGATATAAAATTAGAAAGTAGATAGGAACAAGGCTATGGGAGCATGTGATTAGACACTAACCCGAAGACCCGTGGGGTTCTTGTGAAAATTATTTCAAAGTCCACTCTTAGAAATTTGGGTTCAGTCATCTGGAGTAGGGACTGGGATTTTTCAGATGCAGGTAATCCTTGGCTATAGTTTGAGAAACTGATATAGCTGATGGTGAGCTATTGAAAGGACTTAAATAGGGGAATAATATAATCAAAATTTATATTTTGGAACCATAACTCTAATAGAAATGTGGTGAACAGATTGGAAGAAGTTGGGGGTGAGGCAAAAGTTGGGAGGGAAGACGGAAGTCTACAGCAGTTATTCAAAAAGGAAGGAGGAAAGTTTGACCTAAAGCAGTTGAGAAGGTTAAGAAAGGATAAGTTAATTGGAGAGACATTTAGGGAGAGGGTTTGAGATTGATTTAAAGGGAGAGGAGGCAGGGGGAAGAGTTCAGGATTATTCCTAAAAATTTTCAACCTTGGTGATAGAGTGTTTCTAAAAGAGGAGAATGTCTTCTCTTTCTCTTACTGCCTCATAAGTATGTGCTTGGAGAAAACAAATTTGTTATGATTCAGCTAAACTCATGATTTATGTGAAGCAGAATTAGTGGCTACACTGGGCTGAAGTCCCATCATCTGAATAAGAAAGATGAAATATTTTATTGGTTGGATTGCAGAGGGGAGAGATCATACTCAGGAGACCCAGTTAGTTGTCTGTTAGGACTGTCGGTGAAGTAATAGCTACAATCATTGTAATAAACATTGGAGAAAGAATCAAATGTTAGAAATATTTCAAAAGGAGAATTGAAAGGATTTTGTGACTAGTTAGAGATGGTTGGCAAGGGAAATGAGAAGCATAAAATTATTAATAACATTTCCAGCCAAATATTGGGAAGAAATATGGAATTGGTTATGAACTAGAGTAATCGATCAAAAGGGTTGAGGAGCAGGGGGGGTTTACTTTTGGAAATAATGACATGAAGTTGACGGTGGAAGACTCCAGGGAATAAAGACTCAATGGACACTGGAAGCTACTAAAAGGGAACGCAGACAAAAGGGTTATGTGCACTTTGAGCTGGCCTCAGCCCTAATCCCAACACTGCTTTATGATGAGACACTGGAATTACCATCAGTTGCTGCCCTGTGGCCAGTTAGTAGGTTTACCAGAGGGCACTGCCATTTACAACAACGGAAAATTTGTTTCCTCTTGCTCTCCTTTCCATTGCTGAAATAAGAATAGTGTAGAATATCAATCAAGAATATGTCTGTAATATTTTTGGAGGTGAATCATTTCTTGGTTTTATATGGAAAGCCTGTGTAACCCAGACTTCTTATTTTTCTTTTGTATTCTATCGGTAGCAGTAACTGAATAACTGTCTTCAAAAAGATCTGTGAGTTTAGATGAGTTCTTCAAGGGAAAAGTTATCCTCAAACCTACAGGGATAAACCTCAAATGATTTCCTATTTCAAATAAAAGAAAGGGTTGAGAGGCTTATCTAAGGCATAGGCCTTTTAGAATGTACTTACACAAGAATATAAATACAGTTTTAACGACTTCTAATTTCTTTTTTCAAAAAATCATATTCAGCCTAATGCCAAGTTAAAATGTCTATCCTATATAGATTGAAAATGATAAAAGAATACTGCCAGGATCTCATTACTGATTATGATACTTAAGATAGCTGTTATAGGAAAGACTATTTCATTGTTACCTGTGTTTTTCCAAAAGGAAGCTTACTCTAGTTTCAAGCCAGTGAAATATTTACAATGCAAAGACGCATTTGTACTTCAGGTTTGCTAGTGATAAAAATCTTCCTTAGTGAATTCCAATTATTCTTTCCAGACTATTTTGAGAGAAATGTAAATCTGTTACACGTTCTCCACATTTTAAAGTGGTTTCTTACCAATGTATTAGGGCTTTTTGACCTGTATGTGCCATGGTGTTATAACTCTAAGTATTTCAGATGACCAAAGGGCATGATTGCTAACACTTTGATCAGTAGATTAAAACAAATTACTGTGAATTTTAAAACTTAGTCGTTTTCCCTCTGACATTTTTATGAATGAACCATGAAAGGACTTTCTATTAATAAAAACACTTACCAGTTAAGCAAGTGTTACACGTTTATTCTCTAATAATATCTTTATCTGAAAGCTATCTGCTAGCCAGGACCTACAGTTTACTGTCTATAATCATAGGCTTGTAACCAGATCACATTCCCTTTTGTATATTAGAGTGACATTGCTGAGGTTATCTCCTGAATGAACACACTCCATTTTATATCTAAAGGAGGAGGAGATGGGTAAATTCACACCTAATGGGTATGGTGTGCGCTGTCTGGGGGGTGGGCATGCTTGTAGTTTTGACTTGGGCAGTGCAAAGGCAATTTATGTGACCAAAGTGTTTGTACCCCCATAATATTCTAAAAAAATATATAAAAAACAAAAACAAAACAAGGCAGTGAATTCCTGGGATGAGGGACAGAGAGATTGTTAGAAGCTGGAGGGAGAGATTACAAGGAGTATGAGGAAGCTTTTGGGGGTGATGGATATGTGCATTATGTTGATCATGGTAATAGTTTCACAGGTGTGCATAACATCAAATATAAAACTCTATACTCTGAATACGTGCAGTTTATTGTAAGTCAATTATACTTTAATAAAGTGGTGAAAAATAAAAAAAAGATTTTATTTCACCTTGTTTGAATTTCATTTTATTACTTACATAATTCAGTATAAATCCCTAAATTGGTAAGAAAGCAATGACAAAATCTCTTATTTTACATTTGGGATTAAATTGTATGCCACTTTCACATACATGATCTCCTTTGTATATTAACTTGGTGCTAGATATCCTCAATGGTATCAGGGCCACACTAGTGAATTTGTGTCCCAGATATTTTCTACATTCTTTACTATAGTCTCCTTCACAGGCTGATTACAAATGTGCTCTCTAGCTTTAATCATTAAGCCATTAATCTTAATAACTTTGATGTGTTGTCACTGCATGTCAAGTAGATAAAACAATGGTGAAGACAATTTATTATACAATAACATGCTGCTAATCATGTCTTATGGGCTCTGTCTGACTTAATCTTATAGTCATGAATTCAGATTGGAGATTTTCAGCATTTGAAAGAGAAGGAAATATGGGTTACCCACTGGTAAGTATG
The DNA here is from genome assembly GCA_008086735.1 of Cheirogaleus medius. NCBI lineage: Eukaryota > Metazoa > Chordata > Mammalia > Primates > Cheirogaleidae > Cheirogaleus > Cheirogaleus medius. The sequence goes on from VBSM01001927.1 coordinate 14,465,855, forward strand.
TGGGTAATGATAAAATTTAATAGAAACACACTTTGTATGTTAGCTATATATAAGAAAAAACATTTACAGAAAAATACCTGAAGATATTTGTTGATTAGTCACAAAAGATGTTGCTATTGGAAAGTTTTACAGTTTTCCTGGCACAGGCTACTGTACTGCAAAGCAATGTGCTAAACATAAAGGGAAAGATAGAGTAGACCCCTTGACATTTTTGAAGTATTTTCTCTGTGTCCTCAATGAATACGTAAATATGAATCTGAATTAGTTTAAATAACTAATATCAGAATTTTTGTTGAATAATACGATGTCAAAAAAAAAAAAACAGCTCACACTCTCAGCTTTCAAGTTTTATCTATCACTTGTTGTGTACTTACTGATCTGGTTGGAGTATTCACTGTAAGAATTTCACAAATCCCTTCTGTTTCCATACAAAATATATGGTATACTCCTTCATGTCATGATTTAATTCACATCAATGTCAGCATTACATTAAAAATCCAAATGTATATATTTTATTTAAATGAGCACAAAGATATGGCTTTATTTTCAGAATCATTTTAGAAGAATCGCTTCAAAGGAGTTTATGTATACAGGGTGATGAGTAAAGAACCAAAAAAAAATCTGCATTGAGATATGGATGTTGGGCAGTTAGATAGATTTACTCACTAGCTAAATAATTTGCTCCTATACAGCAATTTTACATCATATGCTACTTGAATTTTTACCTTAACAAAATTGCATATAAGTCACAAATTCTCTGTGTTACTCATAATAGTTGAAATTATAAAGTTAAGTCCAAGAAGATTATAGTCTACTGTAGTCCTAAAATAATGATAGGACTATAAATAACGATTGATTAAGAAACAAACAACAACTAAATGACAATTGACAGTAAAATAATAAGATATGATTTGTTTTGATTTTAAAATGTGTTCTGAGGGCATTTCTAAAGTAGAATTAAAAATAAAAAAGTTTTAAGCAATAGTAACCTATTGTAATAACTATGTAGACACTCCCTAGGTTTTATTTCGAAGAAAAGTACACATTTGCATATGCAAATACTGATGTTTTGTTTAAAAGAAAATTATCCTAGAAAGGTTATGAAGAAGTGCCATAGCATTTCAGGGGTTTGGAGGTGACTTCTATGGCTAAATAAGGACGGTAAACATAAGGAGATACAATTAAACCGGAGCTTTGAAAATTGCTAGGATAGCTACAGTAGAAAAGAGAAAGGAATGCATTTTTCAGATTAGAAACAGAATAAATACATAACCAGAGAAGGGAAAATGCCAGGTACTTCAATGTGATAATAACTTTGCTTTGAGCTATTTGTGTAGAGAAGTAAAAAACAATCATTCCGGAAAATTAGGTTGAAATCAGGTTGTAAAAAGGGTCTAATTCCAAATCTTACGGGCTCTTTTGTTATCCATCAAGCACAAGATCACTTTTCTCCTTTGACCTCTAGTAACATTTGCATCTGTATTATTCATAGGCATTTATTATTTATAGTCTTTTGCCATCTTTTCATATATATTTGTCATTTCTTCAACAGGATTGTAAATTCTTTAGAGGAAGAGCCCTTTTATCTTCCTTTGCAAGTTGTACGGCACTTAGTTAAGTTTTTGTCATATTGTAATTAACCAAAAAAAAGGAATTTCAGAAAGTTATCAATTTTGTAGAATCAATCGACATAGCACAATCCCTGCCATACATTCTCCAAATCGTATGTGGAACAAGTGAGGTATTACATGGTAGAAGAAAAAGATTACTGGCTTAGATTTATATTCAGGGCTCTAATTCAAGTTATATTGCTAGCTTTCTTTTGGACCTAAGCTTATTGGATTCTCCTCTGCTATCTCGTTTGTAAAATGGGTTATTACTACCTGTCTTTTATTTCAAAAGAAATCTTCACAGTTAGGGCTGACCAGTAATGAAGAAGGTGCAATCCTTTATATTAATATAAGAGATGGATGTCCATATGCCTGAGAGGGTATAGAAAGGACTGCATCACATAAGAAAGAAGCTCTGGAGGCTCAGAGAACTTAAAGATTTCATAATTTTACTATTTTAAGTGACAAACAGCAAAAGCTCAGCAAATAGTGACAGCAGCTACAAATCAAAGGCTGATCTTTAATCCAATACTGTGAAGAAAGAACATTTGAGCACCCTCCGGTCTGTTAAGCCACACTGGCATGAAGACAGCAGTCATAAAAATACAGTGTAAGAAACAGTCACAATTAACCTCTGTGGAGGGCAGTTCCTTCACCTGTACAATAAGGGAGGTAGCGTGGTGACCTTCAAAGACCCTTCCAGTTCTAAGTTTCTAGAATATTCTTTGGTTTCTCAATCATTTCTGCTAGAGAAATGGGGAAAGTCTAATTTTGTCCTTTGTTGGTGAAATAGCAGACCCAGCTCACACAAACTGGTGAGAGGAATTGTTAGATTTCCAGCAGTTCAGCAAGCAAGTTGACATCATGTTGGTAGCCAGGAATCAACCAGATTACATCACAGATATCAGCAGCTCTACAAATCAGGATCCTCCCCAGGAGGTGGTTGTTAAACTTTTAGCAGCCTGTCACTAGTCCTACTTGATCAGGCCACCCTGAGTTGGGGGAATTATATTGCTGTGGATGGCGAAAAGCATAGAAAACACTGAGATGGCTGCCTGGACATATCTTAGAACCAGAGGATATCCAAGAGGCAATGTGGTCAGAAAACATCAGTCAACCAAGTAGTAGAAGAATGAATTTCTTGCTTAACTGACTAGGAAGTGTAGACTTGCGTCAGAGCCTGTGAATGGTATTGACTAGCCCAACTATGACTTTGTAGTGGATCCTGACTCTACCTTACCAGTTTAACCACAATATGTAATTGTACTCAAATGAAAAGTATAGATTCTGTCATTATTCATCTGAGTGTAGGTATGATAGTTCTTTAATTATATTTTAAGAAATTAATTAGTCTGGTTAGCAGCTTTTGTTGGGATTAACAAAACCCGTTTGTGAGGGCAAGCCCTGCCCCCTGGCTCTTGCTTGACTTGCAGTTTGGCTTGTTAACAAATATTTCTTCCTCTATGGCTAAATATCCAACCTAGTCACCACCTGTTATGAAATTGGAAATCCTGAAAACATAAAAATGTTTGAAGTTGGCAAACCTTAAAAATGTGATATAGACCATTCATAAGTAGAATGACAAAATATATGTATTTTTAGGCTAAATGTTTGACATCTTCAATTCATATTCATCTGCTATTCATCTGAGTACTGGATCTACTTTAACATTCTTTTCATGCTTTAAAAAATTACTCTTCGTTAGTTGGTATTTATACTTTGCCACTTAAAGTGATATTTAAACTATATTTAACTTTCAGAGAGTAAATCCATTATCTGCTTTTCAAAGATTCTGATTTCCAGTAAATTGAACCTATTTTCTTCTTTGATGCTTCCATTGATTATAACAGGAAATTGATAGCTGGAAGAATCTGGCCCAATATGAGCATATAATTCTAATGATTACCTCCCAAAAGTGACTTATGTGTATAGATTATACTTTCAACTCTGTTTAGGAACTATACCTTTTACAAATTGCTTTTAAGAATATGCTGTAATTAAGATATAAATGTAAATGTGATTTTCAGCATGAGTTCAGGATTGCCGAATTTGTTAAGGTTATGACTTTTTTTTTTACTCAATATCCATCTTTTTGTGGTTAAAATTATATCAGTTCTCATATTTTTCCTACAGTTTATGTTGTTTTATTTTCACGGATATTTCAGTTTCACTTGAAAATCTTAGAACATTACATTTTCCATAGAGATAGTCCAGGTCAGTAGAAATAACAATAACTAACTTTTAGTGTGTTCTTGCTATGTTCCAGACCTTGTGCTAAATCTTGTACAAATGTTATTTTATTTAGTCTACATGGCAACCCAATGAGGTAGATACTTGCTAGGGGTTTGTCAACCTAAAAAAAAAGACATCAGAGAAAAATATCTCATGCAAGCATGAGCCCTCCTCCTTTGTGCCTTTCTGACACTATTTTGTCTGAATCTGTCAAGAGTAACTTCATCCTGGTACTCGCAACTTTCACAGGTTGAATTATATGCCCTACCAAATCTAAATATTTTGGAGTTCTAACCCCCAATACTTCAGAAAGTGGCTGTCTTTGGAGATAGGGCTTTTAAAGAGGGAATAAAGGTAAAATGAGGTCATAAGGATAGGTTCTAATCTAATACGACTATGTTCTTATAAGAAGAGGACATTAGGACACAGACAACACACAGATTGACAGATGACCCTGTGAAGACAAAAGGAGATGACCACCTAAAAGCCAAGGACCATCTAAAAGCCTTACAATGAAACCAGCCTGTGGACACTTCTGTCTTGGACTTCTAGCTCCCAGATCTGTGAGAAAATAAACTTCTGTGGTTTAAGCCACCCAAAGTGTAGTATTTTGTTATGGCAACTGCTAGCAGACCTAGCTGTATTATTATGCCTTTCATTTTACATATGAATAATCTGAGGTTTAAAGAGATTAGACAAAATGTCCCAGGCCACATATATAGCAAGTGGTTGAATGAGACTCAAACTAAAGTTATTCATTAAGCAAATATCTCTTTATAGTGTACCATAGACCAGGTACAAAAGTGAAGAAAAAAATTCCAAAAGTGGAGCAGGATCAAGGGTTTCAAATTATAAGAAAAGGTAATTTGTCCCTGCATCAAAATCAAGCATTGTCTGCAAACATTCTACATGTGGCTGGTGGTGGCAATGGTGTTCTTTGGACTCCTGTGTCCTTGCTGGTGTTAGCGTGTAAATTTACTGACCAGACTGAGGCAAGATATTATTGTAGAACGTGGTCCCTTCCCCAAAGTCTGTTCTGAGAAAAACAGGTTAACAAATATTTCTCAAACAAATGAAAACAAAAACAAAAAAAATTAAAAAAAGAAATTCTTAGCAAGTAAAGTTGGGAAATTTTCTTTACCTCTCTTTTGGAGCTTCCCATTGTGTATTAGCATATTAAAGTTTCTAGTGAAGAAATATCTTTATCTTTGTCTAATCCTATGTTTTGTCACTTAATTGATCACAGGACCCTTATTTCAGCACACATGTAAAAAATGCTCACATAGTCTCTTCGAAGTAAGAAGGTGTTAATGGTAAATCCTATATTTTAAAATGAATTTTAAAATAAAAAATCATTATAATTTACATCATCACAGATATCAGGCGTACCTGTTCAATCCAAATTGAGAATTTCTAAATAGCAGTTTCAATTTCAATGGGAGAAATATTAAGAAAGATTATGTGGAGTACAAATTAGTTTTAGCAAAACCACTTATATCTACAATTTAAGAATTATCTGTATCAAACACATTAATTTGAATAAAAAAGTTTTAGAATTTGCAACATCATAATTTTCATGTTTTTTCATTGTATGTAAGATGATGTTATCTCTATGTTAGAAGTGGAGGATAAGTACATATTTTGTTGAAGAGATGAATATAGTAAAAATTATGTGAGTATGACCTGGCATCTTATACTTTATCTCTAAAGTTAATTTTTACAGAAAATCTATATGCTAAAGATAGTCATCCAAGTCATTATATATTAGGGACAACTAGACAAGTTCCCTGAAAATCTCAGGATTATGGTGGATTGGTAATTTTTTTAGAATTTGAAAATATCACATGCTACTTGCTTCACACTTCTATGTACAAATGCCAAGCCCATCTCCCAGGCGAGATTAATCTGTCTGTTCTCTTTGAACTTGGTGTACCCAGCTTCAGTCTGTGCGCTCAATGATTTAAAGAGGAGACAACTTCACATGTGTTTAAGAAACTTCAGACATTTAAAAGAATAAATTAAGACTTCTTCATTTTACTAAGACATTATAGGTTTCAAAAGAATCATTTCATAAAGATATCAATTGTTAGTATTTGAATCTTAAATACCTTTTGAAATATAGCTCAAACATAGTTAAATTTACACACAACTTTCCAAGAAAGTGTTTGTTACATAGAATGTGGTACATATACATAGTAGATTTTTTTCCATAATCATATTACTTACATCAAATCATGATTTATATTTAGCTAGGGCATAGAAACTCATTTAAACTATTTGGAAATTATAATTATTTTGTGGCACAGATAAAATATTAATTAGTGGGATAACCCTATACACTGTAAATTATGATCTTTACTATATTAGAATGGTTATATATCTTAAGGAAGAGCTCATTTAAAAGTATTTTAAAATAAATACCCTGATTAATTAGAGATAAAATGTTCACGTATATACAAGTAATTAATGTCTTCTAATTTTTTTTGTAGATCAGAGGATGCTAAAAATGTGATACTAATTGTAAACCACTCTCTTATACATATTAATGATTCCTAATAAGAAGATAACCTGTAATTCTTTAGATTATATGCTATTTTAATAAATTATAATGGTACTCTCTACATCATATAATGATTATATATAAACAATAATTAATTTTTAAAACTTGTTAAAGTTCAGACACATTTCCTCCAAGTAATTTTAAACCTAATTATAAGTTTTGAGCCTTCCAAAACTTTATCTTATTTATTAATGTTTACCTAAATTTTAGCTACTTACATGTTGTCTTAGTCCATTTGTGTTGCTATAAAGAAATACCTGAGGTTGGGTAATTTATAAAGAAAAGAGGTTTATTTGGCTCACAGTCCTACAGGCTGTTGAAGAATCATGGTGCCACCATCTACTTCTGGTGAGGGCCTCAGAAAGCTTCCACTCATGGTGGAAGGTGAAGAAGTACAGATATCACATTGCAAGAGATGAAGGTAGCAAGGTGGGGGAGGTGCCAGGGTCTTTTTAACAATCAGTTCTCATGGTACCTAATAGGGCAAGAACTGACATATTACCACAAAGACAGCACCAAGCCATTCATGAGGGATCCACCTTGCTGACCCAAACACCTCATATTAGGCCCCACCTCCAACACTGGGGATCAAATTTCAACATGAAATTTGGAGGGAACAAATATGCGAACTATATCACATATGGACAAGGAGACATAGCTAAGTAAAATATACCTCTAGAATATATAGGATTTGATATCAACCTAAGTCATATGTAAACCTAATTACATTTTATAATAATAGGCTATTACTAAAAAATTGGAAGAGATTTTGTTAAATTTACTTTGCCAAGAAAAAAAGCTACTTCTTTTGCTTAATATATATCTATACTTAGCTTTTTTTTTTTTTTTTCCTTTTCTGAAACTGCAAGAAAGTGTGTTTAAAAATATTATTTACTTTTTGGTTTAAAAACTTTTGGAAACATTTCTGATGGGGATGTTGCCAATTTGAAAATGATATTACTCAAATAAGGATAGTTTTTAAAAACATGTTAGATTTTCCAGAGGTTGAATTTCAGGTCAACAAAACAAAACACACAAAAAACAAAGACACAAAAAAAATAAATATTTCTAAGGTCTTCCTTAGTTCTATATAGTAGATATAAAGTTGTCAGTCCAGCATTCCATTTTAGAGAAATCACCTCTTGCCCTTTCCAGAGACATCATGTGCAGTTGGCAGGACGATGATGTGTTTACTCTGATTGGGACTCATTCCTACCCAGGCTCTCAGGGAGGGGTTGTGATCTAGGCCTGGCCCAAGCAGAGTAATGCCCTTTCCCACCCCCCAGCCAGACTGTGACTGGTCCACTAATTGAGCTAGATGGTCCCACACGGGCTTTTGAAGTGCCACCATGATCTCTGGTATCAACCTAAAGCTGCTTGTGCTCACGTCTTCCCCAAGTGGAGAGAGGCTCCTGGTGAATGAAGCCGGAAGGGAAGAGAACAGAGTCAACAACTAGGGATCAAGTGTTGTTGGCCATCTTTGAGGACCCGAATTCAACTGAGGCCAAAACTGGTGTAAATTCTGGACTATCTCCTAACAGCAACCCAAACCACACCAAAAGGAAACCATGATAGAACAAATAAACAAACCATTCTTACTTGAGTTGGTTGGAGTTGGGCTTCTGTCACTTGAAATGAAGAGTCTTGCTTGATATAAATACATTCTTCTACCTGAATACCAGGCCTTGGGAAATTGCAAGTAAGCTCAATGTGTTTAAAAATATTTATTTAGTTTCAAATGTGCTCCAGGCACTATCTGAGGCACATGGAATTAGAGAAAAAAAAAAAAAAAAGGAAAAGCAAGAAATCTCTGTCCTTTTGAAAACGGCATTTTAGCTGGGACAGATAGTCAATAAAACATAATCATAACATATGAATAAATTCTTATGCATTTTAGAAGATGATAAATGCCAGGGAAAAATTTTTGCAATTTACAATGAGTCAAGGAGCCAAAGGAGGCAGAGTGGGAATGAGTTCTGGTAACAATCTGAAAGAAGACAGTGAGAGTGGGCTTCGTTGAGAGGCTGATTAAACAAAGCTTTGAAGGAGGTGAGGGAGTTAGGTAGGATGATCCTGGTGGTAGAGGATTCCAAACAGAAAAATAAGTCAATGTCAACACACTGTAGAATTGTGTGTACTGCATCCAAGGAGCAATGGGGAGGCAAGATTTTTATAAAGAACAACAGAGAGACAGAACCAGTAGCTCATGGGGAAATTGGGATCAAGAAAATACTTTTGGGGATAAACCAGGAAAGAAGGAAAAACTGACAACATATGAGAGAGAGAGCAGAGTTGCTCACCAGAAAGAGTGTGATGGGATCTATTAAATCTAGGCTGTACACAGGAGATGGACCGAGTGTCTGGGCGCAGATGCGTATAAGTTGGAGTCACAGGTTGTCAGCAGAGAGAGAGAATGGAAGGAGGAAGTGTTGGAGTTTTGAGGACACAGCAGAAGGTGTAAAACAGGCCTCTAGGAGATTGGGAGGGTGAATGAGATAGGGAACTACAATATAGCTGATGGGCTCTGCAAAGGCCTGCTTACAGCATGTTATGTGTTGAAAGTGAGAAGAGTTGATGCAGTTGTTATACTCAGTTGTGTTGGTGCAGGCATGGAAAAGCCAGAAAGTTGAATTTAAGCAAGGTTGTGGTTCCTCTAAGGAAGTGTGACAAATTGAGAGAGAGATAATTAGTTGGGAGTACAGGTTGAGCATCCCTAATCTGAAAATCTGAAATCTAAAATTCTCCAAAATCCAAAACTTTTTGAGCATCCACAGAACCCCACAAGTGGAAAATTCCACATCTGATCTTGTGTGATGAGTGGCAGTCAAAACTTTGTTTCATGCATAAAATTATTAAAAATGTAAAAAATTCCTTCAGGCTATGTATATAAGGTATATATGAAGCATAAAGAAATTGTGTGTTTAAACTTGTGTATTTAGGTCCCATCCCATAGATATTTCATTCTGTATATACAAATATCCCAAAATCTGAAAAATGTCTGAAATTTGAAGCACTTCTGGTCCTAAGCATTTCAGATAAGAAATATTTAACCTGTATATGCAAATGATGATTTTGAGATGAGTCAGGAGGTTGCTGGGGACCTGAAGGAATTGGGGTAACTGGTAAGATTAGAGAGTGGAAGTACTGTTGATGCGTAATGAAGAGTATGTGGGAAGTTAGGCAGTGGAGGCCAGAGAGTGGGATGCAACCAAAATTGTGGAGTGGTTGCAGGTATTTATAATGACATGGTCTTGAGTGTCACTATCGAAGTGTGAGTGGGTGTTTGAGGAGGAATGAAGGATGTGATTACTGGAAGACAGGAGTTCAAGAAAGCAAGAAGCATATATTGAAATTGTCCCTTCTTCTGGCTGGAACATGGACATATTGCTGGGTCTGAAAATCCACACTGGTTGAACTTTAGGGCGACCTTGGTAGTGGCATCCATTTGAAGAAAAACAACTGGACAGAAGGAGCCGAAGGCCCTGAGGACTTCGAGGTGCAGAATGGCTTTACTGGCCCTGGATGTCCCATGTGTTTCAGCTGCTGTTTATTCACATCTGTCCTCACAGCGGAGCCTTATTTTCAATGGATGTCCTACAAACCAGTTTCTCTCTCAGACACCAGTTTATCCCTCACCTCATTTTCTTCTCCTCATTAGCTTAAAACCCAGAATTAGCTTTAAAAAAATCTCTTTCATCCTTTAAGACCCAGAGTATGAAATCAAGCACTCCATAAAGCCTGACTTGGATCCCTTGGGCAGAATTAACCACTTTTCCCTCCACTTGTTTGTGTGTCTCTAAATTCTGAATTTGAAATCCTAAATTCTGAATTCCTAATGTGTAATCTTTGTACATGTCTCACTGTGGTGTTTAGCAGATAGTAAGCTCTCAAATGCTGCCTGAACAAATAACCAATGTGACACCAGCCAAGCAGAACGAACTCACCATAAACCTCTGAATAAGATAAAGGGCAGCTTGGAGAAAGACTTCTACAGCTCTCACCAGTGTTAGCAGATCAAAAGGGAAACGGACTCGGACTTCAGACACGTGTATCAGAGAGATCGCAGGGAGAGGACTACTTCAAAAGAACGCAATGCATTGAGGTTTGCTTCTGAAGCATGACAACTCCAGTCTGTCCCAGAAAAAAAAAAAGAAAAGAAAAGAAAAGAAAA
>VBSM01001927.1:14476527-14501796 GCA_008086735.1 Cheirogaleus medius
CTCGGCCTCCCAGAGTGCTAGGATTACAGGCGTGAGCCACCGCGCCGGGCCCTAATACTATAATATTAATAATGCCCTCTAGCTAGTCTTTTGTGGTTTTTTCTGGGAATGTAACAACCACTGGTGGATGCAGTGAAAACTGGTCTCTGAGTTCGAATCAACTAATTTTCTTCCAGTAACATTCAACAAAAATGCTTCCTGCCTGCTCTACTTGTTGCCCTTAAGAATGGCTTTATTTTTGTTTGACTCTGTATTTTTTTTCTTATCTGACTACTCAGTGCTGCTTTATCCCTGGTCAGCTACATTCTGATAGTTTGCTGTTCATTCTGTTTTTTTCTTTTCCCAAAAGAGTAGGTTTTATATAGCTCCATTTGGACAGGAAGACCAGTATTTACTTGAAGTTTAAGCTAAAAATAATTCCCCATCCCCCCCTTGGTGAATGCCATGACACTGCGGAAGAATCATATTTCTCTGCCATCCAATGACAGTAGTTACAATGCATGCCCTGCACACTATTGTATTACAAGAATGAACAAATTTGCATCAAGATACAAAAAGAAAACCATCAATCTGTTGTAAATGTTTACAGTTTTAAGCTTAGTGTATGCACTGGAATTAAGGAGACATTCCCTTACTTCAATGAAGAGGGTGAAAACTCCAAGACTCTACTTTTCCTAGAAAACTTGACTCCTTCCCACTCTGTGCTCCCGGGCACTCTTTATCATTTTATTTGAAAATTGTTTAATTTTCTCAGGATACTTTATCTACATTCATAGGGCTTGTCTAGGTAACTGCAGCTTAATTACAAACCACTTTCATCATGCTAATTCTTCCAATGTTCATTGAGTGTCTTCAGGTTGCACGGAATTATATTATGCCTATGCTGGAATGGGGGAGGTGACTTAGGTTTTCGGAGAAACAGTCTTACCTTGGTCTAGAGACCTGGAGCTCATAAAAAGCATACTGACATAAAAGAAGAGGTAGGGGAAATTACTAAAACACATAACTTAGATCATAGCATTTCAAGCACTGCACCTGAAAGGGAGAGGGTGATTTTGGTAGCATGACATAAGTTGGCAGAACTTGGTCCGGAAGTTCTAAATAACTAAAAAATTATAAATGCACAATTACCATAATATAGATTCAGCTTGCACTGCATTTTAATAAAGTCTTATTTTTCTTCCACCTAATCATTTGACACTCCAGAAGCCACTCAGTTGCCAGGAAACAGACCAACAAATCACTAGTAGGCACATTTTATGAGACCATCATATACCTCACAGTTGATGACAGTTTTATAAAAAAAAAAATTGCTGAATCTTAAAGGGTTTCATTTATAGCAAGCTATAATAAAATTAATGTGAGTTATTCTAAGATTTTTAGTAAATAAAGGGCATGTAAATCATGAAAATGAATACTAATAATATCAGTATCTTTCTAAAGAGTCAATAGAAATAAAACAAAGAACCAATCAGCCAATCAATGCCACATGCCACCATGCTCTTACACACAAGCACACATAGGTATGCACACAATTTGCATCACTTACATAACACAAAGTCAAAGATTCTGCTGAAATTATTAACTCCCTGGTTGTATAAATTTCCTAGGGATTCCATAACAAATACTATAAACTGGGAGGGAAGGCTTAAACAAATTTATTTTCTCACAGTTCTGGAGGCTGGAAGTTCAAGATCAAGGTGTTGGCACTTTTATGTTGGGTGTTGGTTTGGTTTGTCCTAAGGTGTCTCCCATCTGCTTGCACACAGCCACCTTCTGGCTGTGTCTTCACATGGCCTTTCCTCTGCAAAATCACACTGTCTCTTCCTCTTTTTTAAGGACACCAGTCATATTGGATTATAGCCCCACCCTTAAGACCTCAATTTAAAGACCCTACCTTCAAATACAGTCACATTCTGAGGTGCTAGGGGTTAGGGCTTCAACAAATGAATTTTGGGGGGAACACAATTCAGTCCATAACACTAGTTGTTTTAATTGAGCAGTAAATCAGTTGGCTCTTCTAGGCACTCTTTAAACATTACATTGCAACATTACATTGTAATGTGTAGAAAAGGAGATGAAGTTATCTATTTCTAAAATAAGAAAGTTCATTGTGACTTAATGCTCTAAGACTTGCCTATACAACACTCATCCTAAAATTTACTAGTTATTTCTAGCACGTATTTGCTTTCTAAGGAGAGAAGCTAGAAAGATAAGAAGTATTGATCTGAGAGGTTGAACTTGTGGAATTTCACGTGGGTTAAAACCATTGGGTAGAGAGAGGTGTGACTGGGTACTGTGTTATGTGGGATGGAGAGATGAGGGGGTAGGAGTGAGGATTAGAGGCAGATTTGGGCCCGAGTCTCAAGTCTCTCTGGTTGCATGACCTTGATCAACCTAAGTCTCAATCTTCATTTATCATATCAATATGAAAAGTGATAAATTTCTAGAAAAAGAATAGTATTCTATATCCCAAAGCATACTTATTATTTCATCTAGTCCCATATTAATGGCAGTCTTTATGTATTTCTTAAAGTATTTTGTAATCTCACTTCATTAACTGAAAATTATAAGCATTATTAACTGCCTACTGTTTGCCAGCACTAAGCAGACAGATATATAAAACAAACTAATACATATTTTCTACTTTCAATAAGCCTGCATATTTTACTGGTGGAAAGGGCATATAAATAGTTTTCTACTTATTACTTGCATTGAATATTTCCATATAATACCCAAATTAAATTCAAATAACTCCATAAATACTTGTGTGTCTACTCTATGCTAGGCCCTATGCTAAGAGCCAGGATTACAAATTTACAGTGCTTCAAGAAGAATTACTGACCTTGTTCTTATTCAAAATTTTAAAATAAAAAAGGTCTAAATTCACTTATGTCAGATAGTTCACACCCTTTTATACCATAGTTTATAGTAGTTTCAAGTTTATAAATTTATAAGGGAGTCATCTATCTAAAGGTCTTTGGGCATGGAGATACTTAAATGGACCCTGTGATACTATATCATCTAATTTCACAAATTTGCAGCATTTTTATCTCATAAAATATTTTAATCATTTCAAAGCACTTCATAGTGTTCAGATATTTATGAAATGCCATTGAATTTCTTTACCTGAAGAAAATCATTTTATATGGATTTGCTTCAAAATGAACCTATGGACCACTATTATAATAGAAATTGACAATGCTTTCGATTAGCCAATTTTTTCCACTCAAATGTACTTTACAGAAATAATTTTCTGCCAGAAGAAATATGTCAATAAATGTCTTCTTGGGTATAGTGGTTGCCAATCATTCAATAAATTCTTTTTGAATATTGTATTATTTCCTGGAAGCTATGCTAGGCGCCCCCTTCTGGTGACTGAAAAGTAAGCAAAGACTGGTATTTGCTTTCATAGAAAGTACATAATTTTTCCTCCTAATATGACCATTGAAGTAGAATTCTTTAAAAATGATATTTAATAATTTAACATAAAGTATAACAATTATAGAATTCATTTAATAAATTTAGTAGTTTCGAATTAATTTAATCCTTGCTTTTTTTTTCCTTCAACCTAAATTTAGCTGTTTGCTTGTGGTCCCGTACATAGTTGCAGTGCCCAAGCTTCCCAGCAGATGGCGATATACAGCGAATGACAGCTGTACTCAAGCCAAGTTGCCCCATTTTCCAGTCTTCATTTGTATGCTTTCTAATGAGGCTGGAAAATTATCCCAGAAAATGAATAAGTACATTGAACTTGTCTGATAGAGGTCATAAAGGTTTGTTTACATCTGTAGATTCATGCATTTGAAGAGTGTAATATGAGAAGGGGGAATTAAAGAAATAGATTTTTATTCTTTAACTTTCCAGAGTTTGGTATAAAAATAATCAAAGTGCATTTAGCGAAGATTAAAATTAAAGCCTCATTTAAGGTTTTTTCAAAGGTGCATTGTTTTTCCTTTTGTTCCAACGGAACAAATCCATACAAGAAATGAAAAATGTGGTGGTTAACATAAAAGTCATGTAATTTTGTTTGGGAGAGAAATACAGAATGACATTAATGAAAGAGCTATAAAATAAATATTATAAGAGTACAGAGCAGCTATTTGATTAGAAATTGATTTTAGAAGGTTTGACCTACTTTTCTCTGAATTAAATGCAACCTCCTGAAGGTATTTTAAACACATACAGCACTTTTAGAAATAGTTATCTATTTTTTCTTTAAAATCTTTAATGTAGTTTTCTTAAAATGCTGTATTTTGAATTTTTGTGCTCTTAAAAAAATGCTGCCACAGTCAATAGTATATAAATAGGACAGGTAAAAAAGAATGAGTGAATTATGTAAAAACAGATTATTTGAAAGATAGAATATTATAAAAATTCTTATAAATAAGAATTATCAATAAACCTCTGGAAGGATTTTTGTTGAAAAGCCTTATTCAATTTTCCCATGTTTGGGGGCATAGGAGTTAGATACTGTACAAGTTGAAATAGGAGAATCAGGCTCTTGTTTGACGGTGTTCACTGTGGAAAGAAAGCAGTATGTACAGTCTATGGAAGGCTGGCTGCCTGCTCACCTCTCAGGAGGCCTCATGAGTCAGAATTCATTACTTGATTTTATCAACACACCAAAAAGTGATCCATCTCTTCGAGATGGATTCATTAACCAAACTCCTGAGACAGATATATGAAAACATAATGCCAATTTGTTTTATTCACAATGAGCGGTCCAATTGCTACATGAACTAGAATACTTGTGCTGGATCATATAATTCTTTCCCTGTAGGCAAAATTACTTGAGAGGCCAAATTATAATAGAGGGTTTCTTCGTGATTATGTGTTTTTTTTGTTTTTTTTTGAGACAGAGTCTCACTCTGTTGCCCAGGCTAGAGTGCCGTGGCATCAGCTTAGCTCACAGCAACCTCAAACTCTTGAGTTCAAGCAGTCCTTCTGCCTCAGCCTCCCAAGTAGCTGGGACTACAGGCATTCGCCACCATGCATGGTTAATTTTTTCTATATATATTTTTAGTTGGCCAATTAATTTCTTTCTATTTTTAGTAGAGACGAGGTCTCTCTCTTGCTCAGGCTGGTTTCGAACTCCTGACCGTGAGCGATCCTCCTGCCTCAGCCTCCCAGAGTGCTAGGATTACAGGTGTGAGCCACTGTGCCCAGCTCAAATTATGTGTTTTAAGACATTGTTTAAATCAGAAGTAGTCTTAACCTTGGTTCTTTTAAAATAGCAATGAATTTGAAGCTTTGTGAAACCAACAAACCTGTAGATTAGTCAAAATGTAATTATGCTGCCCCTTTATTCTTTATTCAAAATAATATTACCAAATATCAATCAACAGTGAAATGAATAAATTGTTGCACATTCCTACTATAAATTATTATACACAATGAAAATGAATGAACTAGAGCTACCCTACCTGTAACACATGTTGAATTTCACAAGACACAAAATACTACACTACATGCATTGTGATTCTACTTACATAGAAGCAAAACTTTTTTGTAGTACACATTTAAAGCTTACATTGTAGATAAAGTGAATAAAAAAGCAATCATTATGAACATTGGAGAGTACCTCTAGGGAGAAGGAGCACATAGCACATAATAGGTGTATGTATGTGTTGACACTGTTTGACCTAATAAGTTATATTTCATTAATTAAAACTATATTACTTAATATAGTACCTGCATTTATATAGATGGTTATGTAAATGAATATTAATAAGTATGTATGTATACATGGGTTTACTATATATACACATTTCCTTGATCTGTTTGATGAGATAGCCTTGAGGAATGACAACTTAGTAGCAATGAGCACACCCAACACAATGATTTTGGTCTCTAACAGAATTCCTCAATAAAAGGAACTGGGGCTCCTTGGAGAAATGGCTGATTCCAGGACTGAAGCAGGAAATATACAAGATGACCCTGAAGAATTTTGTAGTGCCAGAAAGTAAGGAAGTGCTCAAAAATAAAACCAAAACCAAAAACACACACGTATGTACACGCAGACACACAAAATGATGAGAGTAATTCTAAGGGACAAAGGAGTCAACTGAAAGAGCTCTCAGTGGCCGAAGCTGAAACAATTTGAACAACAATAACAAAAAAATAAAGTTATATTGGATTATAAGCCAGAATATAAAATAAATATCTAGGACCTAAACTTATATAAATTAATAATCAAATAAATAAATGGGGGATAGTAGACAAATATCCCATGCAGAAGAATTACAAATAATTTATGGAGCTACGCCACTCTCAAGAAGGTGGAGTGCAACCCCTCACTCATTAAATGTTACACAAAAACACTCCCTCAACCATGTGATCAAGTAACATCAACAGCGATGTCATTTAGATAGTGCACTCTTGACATGTTGTGATGAGAATGGCAATTTATCTCTGTGAGCTGCCTCCCCCAAACTCATGAGCCCTGTTTAATTATTAGAAAAAACATCAAATAAATCTCAATTGACAGATTGTACTACTCAAAACCGTACTACTCAAAACCATCAAGGTCATAAAAAACATAAAAAGTCTGAGAAAGTGCTATAGCTCAGAGGAACTAAGAAAAGATGATGACTAAATGGAGGTGGTGTCCCAGATGAGTTCCTGGAACAGAGAAAGGACATCAGGAAAAAAACTAGTGAAGTCTGAATAACGTCTTCTTAGTTAATGATAATGTTTGAATATTGATTGTGACAAATGTACCATACTCATGTAAGTGTTAATAATGGGAGAGTTTGGGTGTTGGGTTTACGGGAACTCTCTGCATAATCTCTGCAATTTTTCTGTAGATCTAAAATTGTTCTAAAATTAAAAAGTTTATTGAAACAAAATAAATTGCTGCAAGTTTTCTTCTTTTTTCTTCAGCTAGCTAAACAAATTAGTACTTCTCACTTTGGGGGGCAGTACACAAAGCATGGACCATAACTGTACATATTTTTCAAAGGGGGAGGAGTTCTGCTCTTAATTGTAACTTAAGAAGTATTAGACTTTTGATTGGCTGGCATGAAGTCCAATTGAAACGCCCTTAAAATGCAATTGGCAGAACACTTACCATTCCTTTCAGGAAAAATTAAACAGTTCAGTTCAGTCAAATCATAACCAAAAGGGTTTGATAACATGGCACTTATTGTAAGCCATATACACTCCGAGAGAAAAATTGGCCAAGTGGGCTTGTCTGTGATACCGGAGTTGGGAGAAATAGTCATTTCAGCATCTTTGTTGGGTTGGTAATGTTGGGTGGAATTAAATATTTCTAAAGGCTCAAAGCATCTGTAAAAGTGTCCAGCCAGTGGAATCAAAGCCAGTTTTTCTTACTTGAAGATGGAGTCTTGCATACCTACATGAGAGATAGTTGAAATATGCTGCAAGTTTTAAAATTCATATTAATTGATATTTTATCTCCTCAAACCACTGCTAGGCATTGTCTCAGCCAGGTGGCCATACTTTACCATATTAGATGTGACCATGAGGACCAAAATAGTCCTAAGGTAAATCTGTGTCTGTGGAGGACAGACATACAGTGAGAACGAGGACATTTATAGGCAGAAAGGGGAATTGTCAGAGGGTACAAATAGGTGAGGCCTAGAATGAGTTGATCAAAGAGGTACAAAATTCTTAGACACAGGAATAGTCTTTCTTTATTCTGCACTGGTCTGTCTGCAACTGAGTCTTGTGCTTGCTTCATGGCAACACTACTTAAAAGAGTCATAGACACATTGACTTGTGTTAAGGGAAAGCACATGGAGAGATGAGAGGGCTAACAACCATCATAGCATGTGAGGAAAGATGAGGTGTGTTTAGATTGAAGGGAAGGCATGGTTTCTGTTCTCAAATATTTAACAGTTATCATGATGAAGAAGGAATAGACTTATTTTATATTGTACCAGATAGATCCAGAGTAGTAATAGGTCAAAGATATAGGAAAAGAGATTTTGGAATATTGTAAAGAGGTAATTTCTAGTAGAGCTTTTGGAAGACAGTTAGGCTATCTCACAGGGTCATGAGATCCTTGTCACTACAACTTTCTAGGCAGAGGCTAAACTATCTCTTGGGAATATTGAAGAAGGAAATCACTCATTATATAGCTAGGCATTGGCATAAAGGGGGAAGAGAAGAGATATGAGAAGTATAAGGCAGGGGACTAGAATGTATGCTTCTGTGTCCAGAGGTCACCGCGAATGGACAATTCCACAACCATGACTCAACAAGGGCAAGGTGACTAAGGATGCTGTTTAGGATTCTCTAGAGAAATAGAAATACTATGATACATATATATATATTATACACAGAAATGTGTATATATATAAAATATTATATATATCATATATATGGGGAATGAATTTATCATTTGTTTATATGTGTCAATTAAGAAATTACCTCACATGATTATGGCAGTTAACAAGCCCCAACATCTTCAGTCAGCAACCTAGATAGCATAAAAGCTGATGGTATTAGTTCTAGTCTGGATCTGAAGGCCTGAGAACCAAGAGAGCTGATGTTGAAGTCCAAAGCCGCTAATAAAAAAATCAATGTTCCAGCTAGAAAGGCAGTCAGACAGGAAGAATTCCCTCTTATTCAAAAGAGGGACAATCTTTTGTTCTATTCAGGCTTTCAACTGATTGGATAAGGTCTGCCCATGGTAGGGGCATCGGTTTTACTCAGTCTATCTACTTAAATGTTAATCTCATACACAAACACCCTCATGTTAATAGAAACACTCAGCATAATGTTTGATCAAATATCTGGGCACCATGTGGTCCAGTCAAGTTAACACATAAAATTAACTACCACAGAAACAGGAGATGAAGATCTGATCAATGCAACAGGCAAGAGTCCTAGACTAGCTGAATTGGCCTAGGGTGCAAGACATAGTGGATTATGGAGAGGGGAAATGATGAATATCAGATATGGCTTTGGGTCCAGAAAGGCAAGACATCTGTTGTTAATAATCTCAAGCCCTCTCAGGTATTGTGGCTGGCCACCACTTGAGGGATGGGACTTAATAGCAAGCACAAGTGGTTCTAAGAAATGAAAAGAGCAAACTGTTGTGCAGCCCATCAACCCCCTTAGCCCCAGTTCTGACGCCAACCACTGTTGTGGGGACCGGTATTATATTGGTTCACACAAGAACAATAAGACACCTCCATGGGGCTTCTTTGATGTCACAGCTGGGAATGCTTATGGTAATGGCACAGCACTCATGCATGTTTTACCCAGAAGAGCAGGAGAATGAATGCTCTTGGTATCACTCTTGCCCATGGGGTGTGGAAACTAATAAATCAATGATTTTCTCTTTCATTACCCCTGAGATGTACTTCCTAAGGCTCCTCAGAAAATTTCTCAGTATCAGTCCCAATAGTTGTGGCCAACTTGATGACACATTTTTTCCTGTTTTATGCACCCTGACCCTTACCAATGCTCCCTGAAATCACTTCCCAGGAAAATAACCTAAAGCAAGTCTATGTCTCTGCTTTCTGAGAAGTCAGGATGAGACACCACCTTAATTTTCATAACTTTCCAAGAGACCAAACTGGTTTCCCTATTATTTTCCGAATATGTTTGTTCTACATTTGCTTCAGGTGTTCCACCATTTGCACACTTCTTCAGTTTTCTGAAGACAAATAGAACCCACACCAAAGTAAAAATGATCCAAAGAGGGTCAGATTGAAGCAAGACCCATTTACCATCACACATGTCTTTTTACCTGACTTTTCTACCAGATTAGAATAATTTGTGGCAGGTGTTACGTAAATATGATGCCTCATCTTTTCTCCAGAGAGGTTAGAGTCTCTAAGCTTCTGGCATCTTTTTTAAATCCTCGCCTTATTAGGTTTGACCTGATGAGTTTGTTATTTCAAACTTTTTATTACCCAGATGCCCTTGAATTATTCCGAAACCCCAGAAACAAGAAGTGTATGAAACAGGTTCACTGTGTCGCTGTGCACTGGTGACCAACTCATCTGAGTCTGGTGAGACAGAGTACCCACACATAGCAGTTACATGAAGTAGATTTATTACTTACAGTTATGCAGCAAGGGACAACAGAAGCTGAGGATTTATAATGAGCCAGTCCCCTAAAACTCAGGAAAGCTGTCTGGGACAGATGGAGTCTCATCTGTGAATTGCCCACTTGCATGGTTTCTTAAGGACCCTGGACAGCAGCCGGGCCTGGGTTTTATACCTGGTGAACAACATCATATCCTAGGCTAACACGTTGAAGGACATCCTGTTTCTAGGACGGACTGAAACAAAGCATGGGCTGTTCTGGCCATTCCCTCCCTATCTCAAGATGTTCCATTCCCAGCACATTCTACAGTTATTCCTTTTGTTTAGTCGTTTGTTTTGTTTTTTTAAAAATTTCAAATTAACAAATAATAATTATAAATATTCACAGAGTACATAGTAATGTTTCGATACATGTAATATACAGTGATCAGTTCACTGTAATTAGCATATCTATCATCTCAAATATTTCTCATTTCTTTGTGTTGAGAACATTCAATATTCTCCTTCTAGTCATTTGAAACTATATATTTTTGCCAACTATAGTCATCCTACAGTGGTATGGAACACTATTCCTCCTATCTAGCTGTAATTCTGTATCCTTTAACAAATTTCTTCCAGTTATTCTTGAGAACTACAAGGGAGGAAAAAAGAGAAATGGTTCAGTCCAAGTCTACTTGGAGAACTATGCTGTGACAGGGTCCATTGTGAATGTTGATAGTGTCCTTTCAGTGTATTCTGGTATGCACACTAAGGCAGTAGCAAAAGTTTAAGCTTGCAAAACCTATAAAATAAGTACTTTTGTTAAAATTTTCAACAGTGCAGTTTAGTAGGAAACAAAGATCTTTAATAATTTTTTTCTGTCGATATCTGCAAACAAAACAAAAATACTATCTATTTTATATTCACATATATCTTTCCAAAATGGTTGCTGTTCTCAAGAAGAGGATTAACATCAACACAAATAGTCAAAATAGAATTCCATTTGTAACCACATATTATGGAAATTTGAAGTGAAGATGGCATAAATTTCAGATTTGAGAGATACCTAAGTGTAAATGCCTCATATTTATTCTGTTAGGGAAATATTCTTTCATGAAGAATTCTGTGCAACTGAATAGCTGATCAGCAATCTATGCATTTAAAACCAATGTGCTTATAGCATAATTATAAATTATAAGTGTGTCACATACAAAACGAATGCCTTTACATTTAGAACCAAATTCTTCTTTCCATTCCTTTTCTTTTCTTTCTTTCCTTTCTTTCTTTCTCTCTGTCTTTTTTTTTTTTTTTTTTTTTTTTTTTTTTTGACAGAATCTCTCTCTGTTGCCTGAGCTAGAGTACTGTGGTGTCATCATAGCTCACTACAACCTCAAACTTCTGGGCTCAAGTGATCCTCCCACCTAAGCCTCCCGAGTAGCTAGGACTATGGACAAACGCCACCACGCTCGGCTAAATTCTTTAAAAAATTCTTTTGTAGAGACTGTGTCTCACTATGTTGCCCAGGCTGGTCTCGAACCCCTGGTCGCAAGTGATCCTCCTGCCTCAGCCTCCCAAAGTGCTAGAAGCCACTGTGCCCAGATGAACCAAATTCTTAATGGTCTCAAATCAACTTTCTCAACTTGCTCTCTACATTTGTAGAAATGTATTGACTTGAAGGTTGGGAAAGGAAGGCAGAAACTGGTTTTGAGTTAATAGGGGACACTAACTAGAAGTGCTGAGTTAGTAAAACCCCAAACCTAAAATTCATGACTACTTAATTGTCCAGTGAGGTCAATGGTAGTATAGTTTTAGGAATGTCAGGGCAAGAAAAGGTCATATCAATAAAACCATAAAAATATATTACTATCTTTTGATACTTTGAAAAGCAAGCTCAGTTTTATGCCAAAACTTATGTCTGGCAATATCTAAGTTAAATATTCCAGGTAATAAGCTGAATAGTTTTGGAATTTCTAATTAGAATAATTCTAGTTAGAATTTCATTGGCTTAAACATCGACTTTAAAATATTAATAAAAGCTATTTAAAAGAAACTCAGAACATTTGAAACTCAAGTTTTAATTAAATATTAAATTCTAACTTAAGGAGAAAGAGCTAGTGAAATTTGACCATTACTGTGATTTACGAACAGAAAATTTAGCAGCATTGATTTTCCTCCTTCCTTCCCTCCCTCCCACCTTCTCTCCCTTCCATCCTCTCTCCCACCTTTACTCCTTCAATCCTTCCTTTATTTCTGTTCAGTACAATTGCTCCCCTATTATGTTGTGTTAGTTTGTTAAGGCTGCCTTAACAAAATACCACAGGTAGGGAGGCTTAAACAGTAGAAATTTATTTTCTCACAGTTCTGGAGGCTGGAAGTCCAAGATCAAAGTGTTGACAAGTTTGATTTCTCCAGAGGTTCTTCTCCTTGGATTGCATATGGCTGCTTTCCCACTGTGTCCTCATACAGCGCTTCTTTCTGTGCAAGCGCACCCCTGGTGTCTCTTCCTCTTTTCAGAAGGACACTAGTCATATTAGATTAGGAACACATCCTGAAGACCTCATTTAACATAATTACCTCTTTAAAGTCCCTGTCTTCAAATACAATCACATTTTGAAGTCCTAGAGGTTGGGGTGTCAACATATAAATTTTGGGGAGACATAATTCAGACCATAACATATGTATAAACAAGATTTCATTGGTAAGAATTTCTACTCCCTTATGACTACACAACCTACCTAAGTGAATTATAAAATTGAAGAATTACATGCAGCAGAATTTTTATTGAAAAAAGAATCAAGGTCTAGAGTATGGCAGTTGCCACATTCAATAGGCTCCACCTTGGTAATTTGCAAATTAGGTAAAGTTTGCTTCAAAGGTTCTCTTTCTCTTCATTCATCTTTTTACCTCTTCTCAATATTGGTCTCTCTAGTAAACTTATTCATCTGCTGGTCCCTTAAGGTTCTCAGGGGCTCACTCCTCTTGCCTTCCCTACTGAAAACTTAACTGTTCTCCAGACTCTAAAATCAGTGCCCATCATGTCTTTTTGAAATCCATTTAAAATGAGTAAGTTTTTATTTTCTTTAACTGTTTAGTACTTATATGACATTGTTGACCACTTTATCATACCTTATATCAGTTTCATTTTTCATACATTTTCTCAAAATTTCCCATATTTTTATCTCCAGTTGAAACCCCTACTTAAGCTCCAGACCCACAAAACAAATTGACTACTAGACCTGTCCACTTGGATGTGGCACAGACACTCCAAATGCAACATATTCAAAAGTGAGATAATTATTTCCCATGCCTCTCCTTCCCTATCTTGACACTCACTCATTTTTTACTAAATTGCTCAATCATATCTTTGACTCCTTCCTCTTTTCCTACATCCAATCTACTGTGTTTCACCAATTCCACAATATATACCCCTCCAGACATTTTGCACCTCTCAAATAGTTAGGCTTCTAACAATGATATCTCATAGTTTATTAATTAGTAGGTTTTTATTTCCTAGTGTTATATAAAATGATATATTTTTAAAATTTTATTTTATTTTAATTGATAAATAATAATTGTATATATTTATGAGGTCCAATGTGATGTATCGATAATATATACATTGTAGAATGATCAAATCAGGCTAATTTCCATACCCATCATTTCAAATATTTATCATTTCTTTGTGGTGAGGACATTTAAAAATCTTCTCTTTCAGCTATTTTGAAATACACAATACATTATTATTAACTATAGTCACTGTGTTACGCAATAGATGCCAGAATTTATTCCTCACATCTAACTGAAAGTTAGCACCCATTGACCAATGTCTCCCTTTTCCCAAACCACATCCCCCAGCCCCAGCCCCTGGTGACCATCATTCTACTCTTCACTTCTATGAGTTTGACTTTTCTAGATTCCACACCTAAGTGAGATCATACAATATTTGTCTCTGTGTGCTTGGCTTATTTCACACAACATAGTGCCTTCTAGGTTCATCCATGTTGTCGCAAATGATGGTTTTCAATCAGTAGAGTTTTAGATTCCATGAAATTCAATACTGTCACATCTAGTAGATTGCACAACCTCATATCTTTGAGATATATCCCCTTTTCTCTATTTCTTCTGCCACTTCTCAAACTCACATCATCATTTCTCCTGAGGATTACTGGAAGAGTATTATAAAGGGTCCTTCTGATTGTAGCATAGCTCACTAGCCACCAGGGCTGCCCTCCACTCCCAAATGTCTACACTGAAAGTCAAATGTCTTTTTCAAGTGAAATTATGAGTCTTTTCCAGGCTTAATACATTTTAATGACTTTCTGTTGCTCACAGAATATTAACCAGACTCTTTCCTTTGGCTTACAAGCTTCTGTACCCATCTAACCTACGTACACCTCCGCAGCTCAACACTCAATTATTTTCTTCATTCCACTTATGATCTGTAGTCTCACTGAATTCATTCTAGGGTTTCAAACATGCTTGTTATCTCTCCTCAGAGCCTTCACACAAACATTCCACCCCCAATTTTCTTTCCCTGGCTAACTCTTACTCACCTCCCAGGTTTTGATGTAGACATTAGTCCCTCCATGAGAGTCCCCTGATCTCCCCAATTCTGAGGTAAAGACGCCTGTTCCATAACATTTTATAATTCCTCAATCAGCATTTACCTGTTTGAATAGCCTATTTTGTCTATAGAATAAATTGTATTTTTTATTAGTATAATTTATGTTTCATCTGTTTCCTATCCCTTCTCCTAGTAAGAAGCTAGTAACTTTGCATATTCTTTGCCTTGGGCATTTTTTGCAGGGCTAAAAGAGCTTATCATTTGTAAAACCTAATTCACTAAAGAGATTAAGATAGAAATGGCTTTAGGATAGGCTTGGAAATTAAAGAGATTTCCCTGTGTGGATGCTAAAAGAAGTGGGAAATTTGTTCCTTATTTTCCAAAAGCATCCAAAAAATGTGCCAAAATTTCAGAGGCTGGCATTGGTATACCTAGGAAAGCTTCATCCTAGACACAAGCGTCCTTGGCTTCCCCTAGAATTTTGGTACCTAAGGATGGTAGATACAGATGCATCAAAGTGGAAGGCATGAAGTGGAGATCACCTGGGATGGGACAATGGGATACTTCTGGAGATGGGGTGGGGGGCTGGGTGATAGTAATGACTGATATTGAGCTCCATGGAAGGATTGTCTTCCATGAAGCCAGTCCCTGGTTCCAAAAAGGTTGGGGACTGCTGATCTAAGCCATCTCATGGCACTTGGGGGTAGCAGGAGAATCCTCCAATATCATATATATATATATATGTATATATATATGTATATATATATATATCCATCCTAACAATCCTACCTTTCTGAGAGTTTCAATCTATTAGTGCTCTGTCAAAGCAGTTCTCTAATTTCCACTTTATTTACTATAATCCATTGTCATGCACAAGCTCCCAAAAACCATACCAAATAGTGTATTACCTTATGTTGCAAATATTCTTGCCATAATGTTAAACACTGAGTCGGTTCAATAAATCCCCCGGGACCAACCTATATTCTATACCCACTCCAGTCTGAAGCCATCTCACACATTCCCAAGCATCCTGCTGGTATCTATTAGTCCGGGTCTTTGTTTCCATAATTTTATAAGTGTTTTCTCTTGTATCATAGATTGTTTTTCCACTCAGGCTGTGCTGATTTCAGGCTTTAGTTATTTTCCCAGAGGCAGTGAAGAATACAGGGAACAGATGTTGAGTAGGATAAGTATTATATCTCAAGATATTTCTAAATGTTTAAGTTTCCAGGCGAGAGAACAAGAGAAGGCTAGTCTTTTTTTTTTTAATCAAAAACTAGGTGACAAATAATTAAATAAATAATTCATTCAGTCGACCAATATTTTTGAGCACTTATCACTCCCAGGCACTCTGCTTGTCTCTGTTTTGTGGAGATCCATGTCTGCTGTTGAAGGTAATAACCTTTTTTTTTTCTGTCTGCCAAAATCTCCCTAAGAACAATTTACTAGTGATTTCATCTCTTGTAACTAGGTTTAATTAGTTTTTTATACTTTAAAATTAAGGTAGTCCTTACGAGGGAACAGGAAATCAAATAGAAATTTGATTTTATCAATGTAGTTCACATGCTTTTTTCCCCTGATTAATCTGTAGCTATTGTTATTAACTCAGAGTGCATACTGTGTGTTCACTAAGGAAGCAATCACATAACAAGAGGGAATTGGTAGAAGAAAAGAAAGATGGACACATAAAATCCTTTAAAAATATAGTTACTGAACTGCTAAGGAAAAGACATAACAAAGCCAAGACTATGGATACTGATAACAAAGTAGTTATGCTCTCACCGTATGTCTGGAATTATTGGCACATATTGAAGGAATAGAGGTATAGAAGGGAAAAAACTTTAAGATAATTGAGAATTAAGAAAGGGATATGTAACATTGTTCTTACTTTTCTTCAATAGCCCAAGAAAAATGATAATGGAAAAAAGGGTCAGTTTTATTTACCCAAGGGAAAATTTTTCTTTTAGTACTGGGCACAAGGGCACATACTCATTTTTTTCCCTGTGTATCTAAATTGAAAAATTAATCATAATCTATGTAATAAGTGTTTTCTCTTTTGAGCCATAGAGTGCATCTGTGGCTGTACTTTGGAAAGTTCAGAAGATTCATTTTTCTGTTTTTGCTTTGGGTTGTTGTCAAGAATAGCTCTCTTTATTACCACTCAGGGGCTCATGCTGAAGTTTTCTCTTCAACTGACTTTTGAAAGTATAGTGGATGTAAGGGCAGCAATGTTAACTAAACCAACTCACAAGGGCTAAAAATGCAAATGGAATCTCTCACTTCATAAGAAGTAATCTCATTGGAATTTTTTTGCTTCCTCTGCCTGCACTCTTCCAGTTTATATGTCCTTATTCCCCCCAAAAGGAATATTTTCATCAGGCTACACGACAATGGTTCAGGGAGTTGAACACTGAACACTCAGCCCAAGGACATTTCTTTCTTCTCATGTACTAACTAAATGAATAACAAAGAGGGTCACAGTCCAATACTGATTAGCAGGAAGGAATGGGTTTGCTTATAAATAATGCCAGAAGAAAGAAGTCTGTTTAGTTCCAGTGGATTCTCTGAAGCACTTTCTAATTTTGCTATGCCCAGGGAATGAAGAACTCTAGCAATCGAAAGCAAGCAAGTCCACCAAAAGTTCACATCTTTTAGAAAAAATACGGGTAACTTTGTAAAAGTATACAGACTGGCTGAGATGCTGACTGAAGACAAATGAAATGTGAAATGGGAAGGGGAGGACAAAGATAATTAATATTAGTAATTATTCCAGATAACAGGAATCAGTGACATATCGAGGATATTTGAAACTCAGATGATTTGTCATTTGATGTGTGGTGGACAGTCACTATGATGTCCCCCCATGAGGCCTGCCTCCTGGTGTTGATACTCTTGTGCAGTCTCCTTCCATACTGTGTCAAGGTTGGGATGTGTGACCTATAGGATATGGCTAAAGTGATGCTGTGTGTGTCCAATATTAGGTTCTTAAAATAGAAACTAACCGTGGCTTCCATTTTGGTCACTCTACAGTCACAGATCACTTGCTCCAGGGAAAGCCATGTGGTAAGCAACCCATGGAGAGGACCACATGGCAAGGAAGTAGAGTCTCCTGCCAATAGCCATAGGTGTGAGCATGAAGATCAGATTCTCCAGAGCTAATCAAATTATCAGAGCCTGCAGCCCAGTCCAACACCTTTACTGCAACCTCATGAAAGATCATGAACCAGAACCACCCAGTGAAGCTGGATCTGGTCCTGACTTTGTGAGATGATAAATACTTGTTTTTAAGCTGCTAAGGTTTGGGCTAATTGTTTAATATAGATGTGTATATATTTATATATATATTTCTCCCTCATATATAATATTTGACAAAATTACTATTAATAATAATAATGAAATGAAGCAAGATACAATAATGGCTGGAAAAGGAATGCAGACAACGAAAATGTTCTCATGTTGAATTTGTATCTACAATCATGTCAGTTTAAAAATTTGAAAAACGTAATGAATATTACAGGACAAAAAAAGGGTAAAAGAAGGATTTATACTTTTTAATTATGGTAATGCTTTTTTTGTAAAAAGGGAACAATTTATATCTATGTATGGCCATTGCAGTAATAAATAATAACATTGCAATTTCTTTGTTTTTGAGACTTCTGGGACTATATCAATAATTTTGTTAAAATTTATATTCTTTGCATATTTATGTCAATAGATGGGACAGACATATTTGTCAGTATCTTAGCTTAGCTTTTTGAAGAATACTTACTACTTTTCATTTTCAAAAGTTGTTTTTTTATTAACACAAGGCAACAGATAGACATGGTCAAGAAAAGTTGTATGTATTATCTCTTCCTTTCTTTTATTATTATTATTTTTAACCCTGTTGGCATTGAATCACATTTAGATATCATTTTTCTTTATTATGGTCAGTGTTTATAAAAAGAAGGTGATTCCTTCTCATCTTTCATGTTGATGTCATTGGAATCTTGTTTCATTTCTAGTATTAATATATGTTCTCTGGAGGTGCTATCTTGGATTTCTTCAAAGTGTTTCTTAACTATATGTGATGTTTAAGAAATTACATGTTTCCAAGTGGACCCAACCAGACTCATACATTGCTTCAATTACATCGTTTTTGGCTTTTTAAAAACAATTCCTTGTTGAGCTCCATGCTGATTCTGACTAATGCAATTTTATGAGGGCATGCATAGCCACCTTCAAATTTTTTCAAGAAATTTGCCAGAGTAAATATGAACAAGTTGCTCAATTTTACAGTCATAGTGCAAAACTCAAACTCCCACTGGACAAAAAAGCACAACTATTTATTTAATAGTCTTAATTCCCAACAGTTGGAATTTTGATAACTTGGTGCCAATCTTATATAACATAAATTTTATTAAAACCAAAATGTCTGCAAAAGGTACAATTTGGGCAATTAATAAATTGTATAGCTAATGTAACATTTTATTTTTTCCAATTTGTTCTTTAGTTTTAAGATGAAAAATTAACAATTATTAAAGAAGAAATTTCAATTTTAAAGATTGTAAAAGAAAACCAATCAACCAGAGAAATGTTAGCAAAAGGCTTTATTTGGAAATGATTGGCCACCAGGGGTGGATCTTTTCAGACCTTGGCATACCACTGATAGCCCAAAATTAGCATCTTTCAGGAGAATTCAAATATAGACCTTATTATAGTGTTTCCTCTTAATCTGTAAATACAGTACTTTCTTCAGCTCAGAAATATTTTTGTCTATTATATATATATTTTCTTCTGTTCCAATATTTATGATCCCTTCCTCAGGAATGTCTATGACTCATGTTGTCAAATAGCTATTGTCTGTTTCAATATCTCTCATCCTATTTTCTACTTTTATAAAAATTTTTGTTCATTTTAAAAATCTTTTCCCTTTGCATTCTTGGGAAAAAATGTATAATAACCAACTTTTCTCATATATAACAACCCATTTTTCATTTTCGTGTATAATAACCCACTTTTCTTTCAAACTTTCTGCAGAGGAAATTCTCCCAGTGCATTTCTTTTATTCACTCTTTGTCTCCTTTTAATCTCTGCTTGAATTTTGGTCATTTTTGAATTCAATATTTTGTCTTATCTCATATTTATCATACCTTTCTCATAATAAAATTTTGCATAAATTCACATAATTTATTCAAACTGAATTTTTTTTGTCTTATAAATGCTAAAGTCACTTTTTGTTTTTCAGAAACATTTTACAGACCACATGTCTATTTGCTGTGAGTTTACCAAGCTTGGGATTTTCTGCAATGCAGGATGTATAAATTCACCATGGATTTTCAAAACGTATACCTGAGTGGTCTTAGAATTTTCTTTCCCAAAGTTTATATTATTAGCTTAGTGATTCATAGATATGACAGAAGAAAGTTTGATCCCAGAATTGTGAGTAATCACAGTAGGAATTTCAATTTTGTCTAATCTTTCTTCTGTGTTTGACAAAACTGTTTTGCCAGGACCTATTAAGTCAGAAACTGTGTAAGTGGATTGAGAGTTTACCCTCCTTGTAAGCTAAGAAGTTAACATGTGCATACACACACACACACACACACACACACACACACACGGCAACCAGAACAGCATCTTGCAACACATTCTCATGCTCTAATTCCTGAAGGGTGATGGGACGAGGATTGGCTACATCACAGACAAAGGCCCTTATAATTGGGAAACTCTGAATTTTCATGGGGCTGCTGGAACATCTGCCTGTGTTTCTATCCAGAGAGACATATTAGTCAGTACCCTGGAGTGTAAACAAATCTCCTCTAAGAAAGAATAGAAGGGCATCTCTAGATTTATTACCTAAAAATATAAGCAAATGTCTCTTGAGAGAGAAAGGGAGAAGATTCTATCTTTACTATACTGAGACGACTTAGGAAAGTACATCTTTGACTCTTTCCAGAGGAAAACATATGCTATCTCTAGCTTCCAAGCCTGTTATTTATTTATTTATTCATTCATTCATTTATTTTGAGACAGAATCTTGCTCTGTTGCCCAGAATAGAGCTCCTGGGCTCAAGCAATCCTCCTGCCTCAACCCCCAGTGTAGCTGGGACTACAGGCATGCACCACCATGGCCAGCTAATTTTTTCTATTTTTTGTTGTCTGGCTAATTTCTTTCTATTTTTAGTAGAGATGATCTTGCTCTTGCTGAGGTTGGTCTCAAACTCCTGACCTCGAGTGATCCTCCTGCCTCTGCCTCCCAGAGTGCTAGGATTACAAGTGTGAGCCACCATGCCTGGCCTGTTTGCTATTTAAATATGTCTTTTTCTTAAAAGGCCCTGGCCATGTAGGAACATGAGAAATACATGGAGAATTGTCTTCTGACAGGAGCACCACATGTACATGATATGACTTTCTCTAGATTCCTTCCTAGCACTGATACCTGTTTTGTCAGGTCTCATCTTGGATGTATGGATGTTTCTGGAGAATCTCTACCACTTTCCTGATTTTCTGCTTCTTAAATGTGTCTAAAATCTTAAGTCTAAAGAAATGTTATTTTTGCATTCCCTTGATGTGTTGTGGCTAAAGACACCTTAGAATGATGTCTATACCATGATCTCTCTTCACCTCCAACGTTTGTCCTTAGAAATGAATCAAGTAAGAATCTCATATTACTATGTCTCAGGAATGTACCCTACTTTTTCATAAAATAGAATTGTGTATCTAACTTTGACCCATGTGTGTCTCCTAATTTTTTTTTTATTTGTACCACATTTCTAGCGGACATTCTTTTAAATGTAAGGCACATGAGGGGCATCTTTCCTAATGTTCTAATTCCAATGCATCACCTGTTTATCATTCAGTGGTATTTGGGATAAGAATGGGAGAAATTTAGAGCCCTCTGCTCATCTCATAATTTTAAGAATTCTTTTAAATGTAGGAATTGTTTCTCTCTTAAGAAAAAATAAATGAAATATAAAAATCTTTATAAAAATACTTTATATTTTTTCTTATTGCATTTTTCCCTCCTCTTTAAGAAATAGACTCCTGACTGGTTTTCAGTGAGGCATGCATCAATAACATTTAATAGTTATTGATAATTTACTACATTTAGGTGATATAGGCCCTATATTTTTAAGATTTATAATGTGTTCATTGTATGCTTGTAGGCCAAAAATGCAAGGATTAAAAAAACCCCTAAAATATGTTCTATAAAGTTTGGAAACTCCTTTTCAATGAAAAAAGCCAGCATTAGAGAGAAATCTTATGTGTATGGAAACTTCAGGTCTCAAGCAAACAGAGATAAAATTCAGGCTATGTTACATGGAGTAAATAAGTGAAAGTTTTAGGATAATACTCATTTCCAAAGCATGAGATTTAGTCTTTGATTCATTTAACAGCACCATATGTTGATTATACAATAATAAATTCACTGTAGACTTATGCAAAAGAACACTTATGCATAAACTACAAGAGGTTGTTATCATAGGAGACTATAACCACATCATCAACATGTACTATGATTTCAGAATACAAGTATTCAAGAAACCATTAACGTATAATCTGAATAGAAATGGCAACTTATAAATGTTCCTATTTCTCTAGTAGTGACAATTAGAGATGTTATTGCTGTGTTATTGCTAAGATAATGTTCTTATTTTAGAAGATTCAGTTTTCTTGCAAAGCTCTCAATAATCTTACTATTTTATTTCTCTAAGATGTATTTGCACTCTTAAGTTGCATGTTTAAAAATTATTTTTCTATAAAATCACAAGAGCCTAAGAACAAAGCTGTAAAAAAATCTATCAACTAATTGGCAATTAAATCCTAACATATTTACTATGGTGGTAACAAAGTGCAGATATAACAAAAAGGCATTATACATGCATTTGGGGATACTTGGGTAGACTCATTGGGAAATAACTTGGCTCAATTCCTTTTTTCTCACAAGCATAAAGCTGCATATTTTAGCATTTGATAAGAATGCTCAACAAGTTAAATACATTTTTACAAAAAGCAATTTCAGTAACAATGACTATATGCATCAACTTGTTAATGAGAGACTTTCATTAAATTCAATAAATTTAGTGGATGTATCTAACCAGCACTAGCTCTGTACCTCACTTTTCTTACTCAGTAAAATGGAGACCAGGCTAGGCACAGTGGCTTATGCCTGTAATCCCAGCACTTGGGAGGCTGAGGTGGAAGAATTGCTTGAGGCAAGGAGTTCATGACCAGCCTGGGCAGCATAGTGAGATATCATCACTTAAAAAAAAAAAAAAAGACGGAGACCAAAAGGAAAACGTAAATTTGCAGAATGACTTCCTCAATGATCCTTTATTTTTGCAGGAAGAGGCAACAAAAAGAACTGTGTTTTATCTGTGCCTAGTATATTCCAGGATTTTCCTAAGGGTTAGCGTATGCAATCTCATCTAGTTTTTGTATGTTCCCACATTAGTATATGGTTTTACAGACCACGAAACTGAGGCTCAAAGAGGCTAATCAGCCAGTCAATCTAGAAAATGGGAGTCATTCTAGATTCCTCCTCCTTCTTTTCCCCACATTCAAATGTATCCATTTTTATCTCCTTAATATGTTTTTAATCCCTGTCCTCCTTCTTATACTTGTCTCCTACTTAGGCTTTTCCCTAATTTTATATGGGATAATGCAATAGCTTCATATCTGGTCCACCTGACTCTGGTCTTCATTTTGAAAACAACTACTAAAAATGTTACTAGAATACCTTATTTAGAATATAAATCAGAAAATGCTATTTTCTTTCTTATAACCCTGTAATTTCAAGCCCAAGCCCAAACTCCTAAATATACATACAAACAACTCTACTATGTGACTCCTACCAATCTCTCTACAACTTCGCTCTCTCACTATATGCCTTAATAAAGCAGAAATGTTTGTAGTTCCTATTCAGTGCTGTTTTATGCTTGCCCCTGTTATTCATTGTGTGCAATATCCTTTCTTCTCATATTTCTGGGCTTAGATAATGCTTATTCTTCCTTTTAGATATCATTCTCTCCAGGAAGATGTTGAACTTTTGAAAAACGAAGTGCTCCTCATATATATTTCCATAGTATCCTGTGAATAACTCTATAATCACTTAGGGATTGAACCAAATGATTCTTTGTGAATCCTACTTATACTTAAAAATTCATATTTTTTAGAAATGTTACAGTTAGGGATATGAAAATAATTTTATTCATGTGATTATGCTTTTATAAGTCAGTCATGGTTTTTATTAGGATTCCCTCTGAGTTCAATAAATTTAGGTCTCTGACTACCTTGTGATTGCCCACATAAAAATGTCACTAACTCATAAAATTAATAAATCATTAGTTCCTTTACACAAAGAGAAATCCAAGTTATTTTAATTTTTATAATTATGAAAAGAACAAAAAAATTTTCTTCAAATATTGAAAATGTCTACATGTCTTTGATTCTGCTAATATTTTTCCCAAATTATAAGTATGCTAAAATCCAATATATAAAATGGAATAAAATAAGAACATGTCTCCTTAGCTGGATTTAGGATTGAAAGTCACAGGTCCCTTTGTCACCTATGGGCACCTATGGAGAACTTCCAGGAAACCATAGTGTTAAGAATCATTGATTTATTGCAGCCCTATCACTTTCCCTGTACATTATAATGCATTTTTAAAATCAATTTATTCTTATTTTTTAAACATTGTCCATTATTTTGAAATAGTTCAACATTTAACCCAGTTTCGTCCTTTAAAAAATAAGTATGGGGTGAAATCAGTAAGGTGGTAAACTAGGAAGTTCCAGGCCCTCTTTCTCCATGGAGACACTGAATAAACAACAATAAGCAGACCAAAATGCCTTTGTGAGAACTCTAGAAACCAATTAAGAAGCTGCAGCAACCAAGTGAACACCTGACCAAGAAAATAATTGAACTAAAAATGGTAGGAAATTTAATCCATTTACATTTATAGTAATTACTGATAGAGAAGGACTTACCATTGACATTTTATTAATTTTTTTCTGTATGTCTTATAGATAAATATAAAAACCTGTATTATAATTTTGTTTCATAACTTTACTTTCAATTATTTTATAGTATTTAAAAGACAAAAGTATAAAAAATAACATAAATCTATGTTAATGGAAACATAAGAGATAAATATGTAATTTGTGACATCAATAACATGAAAGGAGTAGAGCTATAAAGGATTAGTTTTTATATGTGACTGAAGTTGTTATCGGTTTAAAATACATGTTTATGATCTTATGATGTTTTATGTAAATCTCACAGAAGCTAGGGAATGCCAAGGAAAGATTCTTCCCTAGAGCCGTCAGAGGGAACATTATCCTGCCAAACCTTGATTTCAGACTTCTGGCTTCCAGAACTGAAAGAGAATACATTTCTATTGTTTTAAGCTACTAAGTTTGTGGTGGTTTTTTTAATGACAGCCCTAGGAAAATAATACAATGTTCAAATGTGTGTGTGTGTTTGTGTGTGTGTGTGTTGTATTTGAGTTTTCTTAAATGGATTTTGTAGTACTTCTTGAAACTATGGTTTAATGACTTGTCAGATTTGAAATATTCTCAGCCATTCTTTTCACATAATATTTTTGACCCATTATCTTTGTTCTCAACCTGGTCATCTAATTACACATAAATGAGATATTTTCATTATATACACGCATGACTGTTAAAGACGTTCTATATTCTTTTTTTTTTTTTTT
>VBSM01001927.1:14507012-14554126 GCA_008086735.1 Cheirogaleus medius
GCACGTTCATCTGTGGCTGTCGACTGTAGTCGACGCTGGTACCGAAGTGGTTAATGTTAGCTGCTGTCCTACTCCAGATTTCCAATTCCACAACTGTGGGGTATTATATGGACACAGAGTGCGTGATAATTCTTTTTCACTCTCTACTTGCTTATATCTTTCCGTAAACTCCCAACACTTGTAGTACTTATGCAGAGATTAAGTACAAATATGTACTTTTAAAAATTCCTTTTTCTGGAGTAATCACCTAGCAAATGGCCCTGCAAAGGTATAATTTCTAAAAAATAGTCCTTCATTGAAAACAATTATTTAAAAATAAAACCTTTGTCCTTAAGAATGTGTGTTACCAAAATGCCCTCATAGGCCATTTGAATAGCCTTTATATTGCTTAACTTGCAGGATTTGCTCTTACACACGAAAACATTAATGGCATACAGTAAATTTCCACTCATTTGCAAACTTTTCTAGTAAGTCATAATGTATTTGCTCTATGATTTTAATTGCAAATTGTGCCCTTAGAACTCCTCAATAAATATTTTCTTAGTCAAGTACTGCAAGCACATATACATTTATTATGCAGGTCAGTAAAATATTTGCATTTAAGTAATATGTGAGAGAACAGCAAACAAATTTCCATGTTAAAATTTTTGTCTGCTTTCACCATTTTTCTAGGAAGACAAGTTATACTAGAAGTGTCCATAATTTAACCCAAAGAGGTACCTCTCTTCTAAGAAAAAAAACCTGTTTCAGATATGATATATGACTGGGTGACTAGACATTTTGGTTTTCCCAGAATAGGTCTGGTTTATGCCAGTTGTCTTGGTATAATTATTAATTGCTCTCTTTCATTCATAAAAGTGTCTAGGGCTTGAACAGTAACAGTAAATTATATAGTTATCATATATACAACTCTGGTATTGGATCAAGATTAGCTACAGACCATATATGAAGGTTAGGCCCACAAAGATGGAGATCTTGGGATTCAATCATAGCAAATTTATCTAACACTAAACATTGTAGTTACAGGTACAAAGAAAATAAACCTTTATAATGACACCCTGAAGTACATTTTCAAGCTAACCAATGTAATCATGATGCTTTGGGAAATAATCACAAGGCAGGATACACCAGGATGTGGTCAAATAGTCAAGCATTTGGAACCATGGTGACAGGGAGAATGTAGAACATGTAGCATTAAAAACAGAGCAATGTGTTGTAATAATTTATATCTTGGCACCAGGGTTTATAAGTATTTAAGACCAGTATTCCTAAGCCAGTATTTTGAAAATGAGATGAATAGTAATTATGTGCTTTAAATATTTTTAATTAAAATATTTGTTTTAATTAGATTCTGAAGACTTTTCAATCAGTCTTGACTATTAGTTGTTCAATATGGATGAAAGGCATAATAAAATAACACAGAGAGATTGGTATTTATATCAGTATGGCCTCCTCTTTGGGAGAAGGGAGCTAGTGATGAGGAGAGAGAGATTCTAGATCAAGGCAGCTCTTGGTAGCTGGAGTCAGATAAGGAGTAGTTGGAATAGAAGCAAAAGAAATCAAAGTGTAAGTTTGTGATGAGGCTGCTATGGAGATACCACAAAGAGATACAAGTAGAACTACCATTTGATCCAGCAATGCCATGACCAGGCATCTACCCAAAAGAACAAAAGACATTTTATAAAAAAGACATCTGCACTCGAATGTTTATAGCAACACAATTCACAATTGCAAAGATGTGGAAACAACCCAAGTGCCCATCAATACATGAGTGGATTAATAAAATGTGCTATATGTATACCATGGAGTTCTATTCAGTCACAAAAACCAATGGTGATCTAGCACCTCTTGTATTATCCTGGATAGAGCTGGAACCCATTCTACTAAGTGAAGTATCCCAAGAATGGAAAAACAAGCACTACATATATTCACCATCAAATTAGTTTTAACTGATCAACACTTAAGTGCACATATAGTAATAACATTCATTGGATGTCAGGCAGATGGAAGGGAGGAGGATGGGAAAAGTACATACACACCTAATGGGTGCAATGCACACAGTCTGGGGGATGGACACACTTGAAGCTCTGACTTGGGTGGGGCAAGGGCAATATATATAACCTAAACATTTGTATCCCCATAATATGCTGAAAGAAAAAAGAAAAAAAGAAAGACAATCTGCAGGAAAAGCATTCAAGAAAATTCAGCACCCTTTCATGATAAAAACCCTCAACAAACTAGGCAAGAGACATAACTCAAAATTATAAAAGCCATGTGTGACAAACCCATAGCCAACATCATACTGAATGGGGAAAAGCTGAAAGCATTCCCACTAAGAAATGCTATGAAATGGTATCTCTTGTTATGCTGTTGATTTGTATTTTCCTACTGGCCAGTGATATTGAACATCTTTTCATGTGTTTATTGGACATCTTAGGACAAATATCTATTCATGTCTTTTGTCCATTTTTGAATTGGGGTTGTTTGTGTGGTTGAGTTTGGAAATTCTTTGTATATTTTAGATATTAATTCCTTATCAGATTTATCATTTGCAAATATTTTCTCCCATTCTGTGGGTTGTCTTTTCATTCCCTTAATAGTGTCATTTGATATATAAAACTTTTTAATTTTGATGAAATATAATTTATTTGTTTTTTACTCTTGTCACTTGTGCTTTTAGTGTTGTAGCAGGAAATCATTGCCAAATCCAATGTCATTATATCTTTTATGTTTCCTTCTAAAAGTTTGAGAGTTTTAGTTCTTATGTGTAGGTCTTTGACCCACTGTGATGTAATTTTTGTAAATGATGAAAGGTAAGGGTTCATTTTCATTCTCTTGTATGTGGATACCCAGTTTTCTGAGACTCACTTGTTGAAAAGATGGTCCTTTCCCAATTAAATGGTCTCGGCATCTTTTTCAAAAACAAATTCACCATATAATCTAGGTTTATTTGGGGGCTCTTTATTCTGTTCCATTGGTTTATATATCTTTCCTTATGCAAGTTCCATACTGTTTTGATTACCATAGATTTGTAGTAAGTTTTAATATCAAGAAGTGTGGGTACTCCAATTTATTCTTTTTTAAGATTATTTGGATGTTTGGGGTCCCTTGAAATGCTTTCTCTCTCCCTCCCTCTCTCTCTCTATGCTCCTTTCTCTCTCCCCCTCTCCCATTCTCTCTCTCTCTGCCAAGTCGGATACATCAAAAATAAGGCCATCTGCAAGCCAGAAAGAGATCCTTCATCAGAACCTGACCATGTTGGCACCCTCCTCTCAGACTTTCAGCCTCCAGAATTGTGGGAAAATAAATACCCCTTGTTTAAATCACCCAGTCTATGGCATTTTGTTATGGCAGCCCAGGTAGTCTAAGAAATCAACCACAGTCCTTTTTAATTTTTTTTAAAACAACTTATTTTTGCCTAAATTAAGAAAATACTAAAGAGAGCAGCCTTCCTAATGTTTTATCATTAATGGATAAATACATCTTTAAAGAAATCAACCTAATTGCATTACCACAGATTTAAAGGAGCTATTTTTTATGTGCCTCCAGTTACTTTTTTACAGCTTTATATATACAACAAAAAGATTGAAGAATTAAACATACTTTATGAATTAAAGCAAAAATGATTTCAAGCTAACAAAATCCATGTTTAAATGTTTGGATGCTGAAGAAAAGATTTATCATTGTGTGGAAGGTTAAACCAGATGACCTTTCTAAACCTTTCTAATTTTAAATTCTGCAATTTAAGAAATTGTCACTGTGTTTAACTGTTTGGTAGGATCCAATTAGCCATCCTGTCAGGACCTTTGTGAACCCAGCAAAAATTATGCAAACTTGTAATGAGAATTAACAAGGAGTTGAGTAACTCCTTTATCTGGCATGAGGAAATTCATTTAATAATAGTAGGGCAACAATTGCCTTAATTGCCTGAGCAATGTCATTTAAAGTTAACCAAGTACATACGAACATATAAGGCATTGCACAGAAAATAAAGATGAAATACATTCTAGACTTACATTATTCATGGCAGACTAAATTTAGACCATCAATTTCATGAATTTATTGCTAAGTTTCCAGTATAACTAAGTGTCAAGAAATAAAATGAAAATAATTACACCTTTAGTCAAATATATTCTAGAATCCTCGTTTTATACAACCCATACGTTTTTCTTGAACTATACAACTATGTGCATGTATATATAAATCTATATTTATTTTTGCATAGACATATATAATTCTGTTTATATAACACATATACATAAATTAGTCATCAATTTCTAAAACATGATTAGTGTATAAGCTGACTTAGACAAAGTTACCATGGCAGCTTTGGCATAGTGAAATAATACTTTGTTAAAAATGTGATAATCTATTAAAAGTAAATGAAAAATGAAATCTTTCTCATATAGGAGCTTAAATTTCATTTGAAATTAAGACCAAATATAGAAAGCTTTTTTTAAAAAAAGTAACTCATGGCATTATAGATCTTTTAAGTTATTATTATTATATTGTTATTATTGATATTATTATTTCCACACAATGAGTAAGAAAGAGCTTTAGGGTACCATTTTGCATGTTAATCATAATTAGCTGCTGCTGATAACTGCCATGGCAATGAGGTAGAAAGTCAAAGACCCAAAAGATTAGTGAAGACAATTAATCAGGGAGGGGTGGATGGATGAGGTTGTCTTTGACCTGGACCCCAAATGATGGGTAGAATTTGGATAATCAGAGAAAAACTTAGAAATCCTATCACTCTGAACAAATTAAAAACAACATTACTTTTCACATTTTCATTTTTCAAAGTGGAAATGGCTTAATTTCTTTTCTGATTATAAAAGTAAAGACAATATGAGAAAGACAATGGGTGGTGAGGCTGTGAGTGTTGTACCTGTGTGGGAGGGAGAAATAGGAAATTTCATATTTTAAACCATATATACATGAACACCGTATTGATGAATATCAAATAATTATTGGTTAATTGGAAAAATATGCAAAGGCAATATGTTGTAATTCAATCATGTTTTTTCTTATCTAACATGTACAGAATTGTATTGTATATAGTCAGGGCACATAGCTGAGAACTCAGTGTAATTATCTAGTACTGCAAAAGGTACAAGGTCTCTGCCTTAGAAAAGACCTCATTAGGAAACACAGATTTACAGACAACTCTGGATGAGTGAATAAGAGTCATGTGAAATCTTCTGGAAACATCACTTTCTATTTCTGGGTCCAGTCTTTTATATACACATCTTAAATACATAAAGTTGGAACGTTCCTGCATGTGACCTTCTATGACTAGGTGCTCTGAACACTTAGGCCATGAGTACCTGATAGATTTTGGAATTTATCAATGGACCATGTGAATGCAGAATGCAGCACATAATACATTAGGCACAAAAGTTAAGCCTAATCTGAGTCTACTTCTCAGCTCGGTACTATGGTATTAGACCAGAGGATACTTCCCCCTGATGTCTCAGAGAATCATGTATCAAACTATTAGACCAGCTATAAAGAAACATTCTAAGTGAACAAATAAAATAATTAATAATTTGGTGTAGGTTCTTTTACTTCATTTCTCCATACACACATATATATTCAAACCTATCCACTTACAAATAGACGGAAACAAAGAGGATCAAACTATATATACTTTTTCTAAAGAGCTTTAAACCACCTTAAAATAGTAAGGGCATGCTTCCATGTCAAAATATAGAGATCTGCATCATTATTTAAAATGTAACTTTGAACTTCCCCTCTTTCCTTTCACCCTACTGGCCTGGTAAAAAAAAAAAAGCCCAACCCTGGTTTAATGTATAATCACCCACCCTGCACATGTAAAATGTGTTTGGAGAGAACACGACCACACGGAATGGGTTTACCTTAAATGTGTAGCTACAAACCTCAGGTAAACATTCAGCACTGCCTTGGCAAGCTTAACTATATCATTATAGCCTAGCTCTTCACTTGAACGTTGTGTCTCATTCCCCGCTTTCTATCAAAGAGCTTTGCTCCTTTCTATCTGGCGTCATCAATTTTCCTGCTTAGTGCATCATTTCCATCAGCATACAAACATCATGAAATATTTTCAGTCTTTGTGAAACACCCCTTCTTTTGATTACATCCCCTACTCCAATTACCACCTCATTTCTCTGTTCCTCTTTCTAAAATAACCTCTCGAAAAAGTTTTGTCTTTTATCTGTTTCCATATACTCAATATCTTTTCTTTTCTAAAGCCCACTTAGATTAAGCTGTTCTTCACAAATCTCTGGGTGTAAGTTTACCAATGAACTTTATGTTGCCACATTGAAGGATTGATCATGAGCCCTCCCTAACCCCACCTCCGATTGGCATTTGATTCTTCCTTTCTTCTTGGAGCAAATTATTCACTTTGTTTCCAGGGCACTGCCCACTTCTGGTTTCCCCTCTCACTTTTTCTCAGTCTCCTTGCTAGATCCTCTGCCCCTTACTGTCCTTTAAATGTTGGCCTGCACCAGGGTTTCACTTTTCCACTGTAGATTTTCTTATCTTTACCTATTCCTTGGGTGATTTAATCCACTCCCATAGCTTTACATTCAGATATATACTAAAGATTCCCAGCAGACTTTTCCCTTGCACTGCAGGCACATATATCCATATTTAGATCATATACCCAACTGCCACTTGACATGTCTCCTTGGGTGTCCCACAAGCAATTTAAAATTGACATGTCTTAAATTGAACTTTTAATATCTTCCCTTTGCTTCTACTTTGCTACATCTGCTAAATTTTTTCCCCCCAGACACTGGTAATTGCTTGCTACGCAGATTCCATTAACCCTTCTTCTTTACTCACCTAGAGAACCCTGATTCTGTTCAGGCTGGCAATGTGCCCAGATAGAATTCTCACCTGCTCAGGACTGTGTCACACGGGGTCCCCTAGCCTCATTAAAGGGATTGAAGAAGAATCTCTTTAATTCTATTCTCTGGAACAATGTGCACAGTATAGTAATTAACTGTTCATTGCAGGTTTGGTAAAACTTGTCCATAAAACTGACTGAACCTCATTGTGTGTGTGTGTGTATGTGTGTGTTAATTGCTCCCTTTACCATTATATAATGACCCTCTTTGTCTTTCTTTACCTTTCTTGGCTTAAAGTCAATAAATTAGTTACTCAATTACACATTTTAAATTGGAATTATAAGTTCATGACTCTACAATGGCCATTTTTCTCAAATAAATAAAATATCATATATGCACAGTTTCCTATGTATAAAATATTTACACTCTAGTATTGATTTTCAGTTAATAGAAATTACTTTTGACCAGGGATGTCTCCTGGGTATGATATTTAAAGCTGGAGACATCAGGGACTATTTATCTCAACACAAACTAAAATAATCATTCTGTAGAGAGTTACCTTCTCAGCATGCTGAAAAATGAAGAAAGACCCCAAATTTTGGCCAGTTCATTGGCTGGATTCTTGTTCATGACTATAACAGGATGCATACACAAACTGCAAAAGAAGTTTTTATATAAATGATTCCATAATGCTTCAAAGTTGATGTAGTCGAGGACCTTAACTTTCCAGAGACACAAGTTACCGGATTTTTCCTTGCCTTACCAATGCTGGCAGCTTCCAATCTAGTTGGCCACTGCATTGAATTTTGTAATTTTCTGTCTGTTAAGATATGTAGAAGTTATTAATCTCTTTATAATAGACTAGTAATCTGATATAAGCCTGAATTATTATTATTATTATTTTGTACAATATGTCTTTTTAGGACCATAGAATTCTTATGGAGTTTAACATGGCATATGATTGAAATTTGCATCCCCCTGTAATAAGCTGCAAAAAAATTTAAAAAAAAGAAATTTGCATCACTCTCATGGTTACAATTTCTAAAATTTTTTGCTGAAAAAATAACATGAATGGCTAAATGCTGTAATTATTATACATGCTAATACACTTGCTGTATAAAGGAAATAAAGTATTTAGAATAAGAGAGGTTTTGTTCAATTGTACACTGATCTACAATACTTGGAATGCTGTATCAAGTTCTATGTATTAACTTTAGGAAAGTTCTCTGTATTAACTTTAGGAAAGACTGACAAATTAAAGCTTGTAGAAGATGTCTTTCAGAAAGCTGATTAGGCTTTGAATTATATAAAACATTTTTTAAAAACTACACTGGAAAAGAAGGGGCTTGAAGCTGAAATGGAGCTGTCTACAAAGAAGAGAAGAGCTGTTCTTTGGAAAAATGGAAGAGCCTTTCTTTACGATGCCTCAAGGGCAGAACCAGGACCCACGTGTGAAGCTACCCATGTGGATGATTGATTGTCCACATGGAAACATGTGAAAGTTGAAACATCTG
Source organism: Cheirogaleus medius (assembly GCA_008086735.1). Lineage (NCBI taxonomy): Eukaryota > Metazoa > Chordata > Mammalia > Primates > Cheirogaleidae > Cheirogaleus > Cheirogaleus medius. Next base: position 14,515,366 of record VBSM01001927.1, read on the forward strand.
AAAATAGAATAGTCTTCTTTCAGAGATAGTGAATTGAAGCAATTTAAGTAACAGACTAGGAATTGGATTAGAGGGTCTCAAACATTTATTCAAACTGAGCATCTATGCTCTGTGAAGTTTAAGACTTGTAGATTATCTGGTACATATGCTATTAATGAAAGAGAATATTGAGGGCAATGGATGATGGGATTTTCTTTATCCACATCCACATTAAGAAGTTAATAAGGTTATCACAATGTAGTTATGCTACTGTAATTTATTATGACTTTTTAACATTGATGATTAAAAGAAAAAGTCAAGACTTGTCACAGATGGAGAGGGGAATGAGGACTGCCATGTATGTATTGTTTAAAAGGGTGACACTGTCTGAAAAGGCATATATAATTAGGTCTTTTACAAAGAATGCAAATCCTCTTTAATCCTGTCCTTTATTATTATAACCCATTGCAAGATTTGATTTGGGAAGTTGGTCTTAAACTGATTCCCAAAATTACCAGCTCTTACTATGATTCATTGAGTTGTTTATTCTGACTTGGTCTGGGAGATGGCTCCTCTCTCTAATCCATTGGTTTATATGGTTAAATTTGGTTATTTTTATAAAGATCAGTGAATTGACAGAAAGGTAGAATATAGGAATTTATCCATGGAACAAATAAGCTCATACAAACATAGTTAAAGGCCTAATCAAATTTTATTCACCACTAATCATGGTAAATTCAAATGGAAATATGGGTCAGATGGGAAATTCAAATTCATATGGAGCTATAAGATTGAGAAGAAAAAAGACACTAACCTAACAATGTAGAATATAACACAAAAACCTGGCAATCATGAAATAGGGAGCAAAATACTGTAGTGAATAAATCACAGTTAAGAAAACTAGCATGAGTGTTGGATACAGTAAAATTGTAACGTTGAATTTAAATGTAATGTGGTGACCTTTTTTATTATGTCTTGGATTTTACAATGAATAAGAACCATGAAATGCTTGCTATGGTCTGGATTTCATCCACATACAGTTTAGATTAACTTCTTATCTTTCCACTCTAATTTTCTCAGAGGCTACATTTTATAGTGTTGCAGTTGAGCTCCAAAAAGGTGATTAAAATTCAACTAATAAAAAAAGAAGGGAATTGGGGTGATTTGGTCTGGAGAAGAGAAGGCTGGGAATGATTTGATTTCGCTTAAGCAGATAATGGCAACTAGACTATTCCTATTTCCTCACATTATAGAATAATAACTGGAAGTCTATAAATTTTCTCTATAAAAACTTTTTAAAAATGAGTTATATGCTTAATGTATTTTCAGATGTTGAGTAGGGTGGGGTTTATTAAAAGTAAAAGGCTTATTAAGTGGTCTTTCAATATACCTTCCTTTCCTGTAATACAGAGTTATCTTTTCACAAATCTTCTTTAATATTGTATCTGTTTAGTTCTTCAAGATTTATTATTTTTGGTGAAGTTAGTTTCTTGCTCATGTTACTTTAAAATTAAGGTTACCAATACTGAGGTTAAATTCTATTAATTTAAAATATTAACATTCATTTTCAAATTTCAGAATTATTCCCCTCATTTAATTTTATGACAACTAAAGATTGTCCCAAGTTATAACAAGTCAGTAGATATAGAGAATAAGTCCTAGAAATTAAATGTTATGAAAATAGCTACTTTTGATAATGCAGGTTTGTTCTATTCTATTTACAAATGGGAAAGAAAAATGACCTTAAAAATAGCTATTTATATCTCTACCTACATCTATAGTTACATAGCTTCACACATTTTATACGAATATATATTTTTACATATGTGTATATATGTACATATATAATACATATATTTAAAAGTAGGAAGAAAGTGGAAAAATATAAAATGTATCTCTCTAATCATTTATGAAAAATGTAAGTATTTGCAAATATCTTCATATTCTTTTAAAATCAAACACCAAGAGCAAGGGGATAATAGAGTTCAAAATAGATAATAATTCATTTTAGAGTAATAGAAATACAAAAGATGATTGAATATTGCCCATTGAGTTCATGAGACTGTGAAAAGCAAAATAGATTTCCAAATTTACTCTATTTCTATAACACCTGCTTGTTTTCTTCTTATTTCAAGAAAAATAGGTATCTGTTATATTTAAAGGAAGATGATAGCATTTAGATAATGTCAATTATAATCCTTTGGGGTACTAGAACGATAGGTAAATATCTTAAGAATAAAGATCTACGTAGACCTTATAAAGGTTTAAGGTTGGAGGTAAAATAACTGACAGGGAGATTACAGTCGAGGAAATCATTTTGTGTAAATTATTCTCTTAAACTGATAAATAAGTTGAAATAAAAAAGAAAAAAGAGTTTATAGTGCTACATACAAGTGAAATATAGGTTACAATTATCTAAGTTGGTGAAGTGCATGAACATCAAATATTAGATTTTAAATGGTAGGAATGATCTTTTGAGAAGATTCACTTGACTAACACTGGGAAACCTTAATTTTTAGGACTTGTTAATTTAATCTATTAAAACTATAATTAAAAACCCTCAAAGACTATATATATTTTTAATACCAGCCAGAAGTTAAGTTCTTTAAAAAGTGAATAATAATGCTAAAATTAGGTAATTTGAAGAAAGTAAAAATCAAATGTAAATGGACAATATTATTAACTTCTTAAAGTAAGTTAATTATTCCTATATAGTGAGCTCCCAGCAGTAATTATCCAGATTTTATACTTAGTTATCATCTGTTATTTGATATATTTCCTTTCTTCCTTCCTCCTTCCATAATTTATATTCTCATACTGAATGATTTCATTTATTAAAGTTAAAAAATAAGCAAAGCTAATCTATGGTGTTAGAACTCAAGATAGTGGTTATCTTTAGAGAGGAGAGGGAGTTATGGTCAGGAGGGGGCCATGTGTACAGCTTCTTGGACTCTGACACGTTCTTGTATAATTCTTGTTTCATTGGACCTTATTTGATTCTTGACATAAGTGGAGGTCACAATAAGGGATTTGTTTTGTATAATTAACTGAGCTATATAATTATGATTCAACAAATATTATTTGAGAACCTACCACATACCACACATTAAAATAGGTTTTGGATATAAAATATCGCACATGACAGACACTGTCCCTATGGTCATGGAGCACACAATCTAGTGGTGAACATGGGTGACTAAACAGTAAATTACAATGCAGTGGGATCCATGTATGATAAGCTATGGTATGGGTCCCCAAATTTGGACATGGTATGGAGTTCAGCAAAAACTTATTGTATGATATGTCATCTATGTTAAAACTTGAAAGATTGGCAGAATTTTTCCTGGAAAAGAAGGTTGGAAATGTGTTTCAATAGAGATAATAACATGTGCAAGGGCCCCCAAAATGAGAGATTGTGTTTGGTCTTTTATCTAACTGGAATTGGTACAGACTTGTTCAAAATTCAAGTACTCAAGACACAGAAACATTCATTCATTTTTTATCTATTCTTTGCAACTACATTTGCAGTTTCTTCTTAATATAGTTTGTATATTGAAAGTATATAAGCATTTCCTCTTCAGCTACTGTGTTGGTTAAATTTCAGGCTAAGCTAGTATTATAAAAAGATTCCAAAATACAGTGGCTCAAAGAGATAAAATTTATTATCTGACATGCAGTAGTCTGGAGTTTAGTGATGAGGTAAGGCAATAAAACAGCTTTGGTCCCAGAATGTTATTCTAAGATCCAGGTTCTTTCTTCTTATTGTTTCCAGGGAATTGTCCTCATTTGCTTGTTTAACACTGACTCAGCTCCTTGTCTACCTTCTAGTCCATGGGAAGAAAAAGAGGCAAAGATTACAGCAATTTTCTTTTGAGGAAATGATGCAAAAGTGTCATACATAATTTCCACTCATCTTCTATTGGTAATAACATGGTTATATGGCCATACTTAGCTACAGAGGAGGCTGGAATTTGCACTCTAGCAGAGTGGCCCTGTGCCAGCTCAACTCTATTATTCTAGTAGAGGCAGAATGGACTTGGGGAAAAACCAGCAGCCTATCACAGCTGCCCATTTGTAAATCCCCTTTGTGATTGTGACAAAATGTCATAGAACAAACACAGATCATGAGAGACCTTACATGTCAAAGTTAAATGTTTGTATTTTATTTTGAAAACAGTTTGGAGCTGTTAATGAGCTGTAATCAAAGGAGTGGCAAAATCACATTTTCATTTTAGAAACATCCACTCTGGGTACAGGTTTGGGAAAAGACCAGTGGGAGGGAGACCACTTTTGATGGGCTAGTAAGAATCTGGTTGAGATATTATGGTGAGTTGAGCTAAAGGAAGAAAGATGGAAAAATAAACAGAAGATGTGGTAACAAGAACACCACTGGGGCCTTCCATGAGATTAGTTTGATTGGGGCAAAAGCTAGATTGGAGAGTATTAAAGAGAAATTAGATGTGAAAAAATGTAGATTGCCTGTACAATCTCTCTTTTTAAAAATGTGGTTGTAGAGGTTAGTAGCTACAATTAACAGGATTTTTGGAAAAACATTTTTTTTAATAAAGGAGAAATTTGAGAATGTTTGAATGGAATAAAGAAACATTCCTCAGAGAAGAAAGGAAAATGTACAGTCCAAAGTGGTCTTTGAGAAGGTGAAAATACAAGTGTTCTACAGAAGAGATGCAGCTGTTACTGAAGAAGGGTCCATGTTTCCTTTTAACAGAGAAGAAGAAAAGAATGATATGGTTTCAGGGTTTTAAAATTATTATTTCGCATTATTGCTATTGCTTTTGAATCATTTCCAGGAAGAGAGGTAGAATATGACAGTTTTCTGCCACTGTCTTCCTACCAGAATGTTCTTATCATTTTTTGTTTGTCAGTACTAATGGTCTTATTGGCTACAACACAAGCTAAAGCATAAAGAAGAAACAATAATCATTTACAAGCACCAAAGATCTTTACATAGCAAAGATTAAGAAATAAATGAAGTTCTTGTTGAACTGTGCCTGGAAGAGACGATAGACTTCCCATGCTTCAATCCTTATGTTCTCAGAATTTTCGCTGGATGTAGTCACAGATGATTCTGTCACTATCCACCAGCAGAGGTTGTCCTGCAACTCCAGGTACTCTCAAGAGATGGTTGATATGATGTGTGTGCATTGATTCTGAAGCCCATTTCTAGGGCGAGAGCTCTCATATTCCTGCTGAAAATAGTATTCCCAGTGAAATAGAGAAGTCTGAATCACAAAGAAATAGAAAATCTGAATAGACTCATAACTTTTAAAAAAGATTGAATTAGTAACCAAAAATCTCCTGACAAAGAAAAGCTCTGGACCTAATGACTTCATTTCTAAGTTATATTAATACAAAACATTTAAAGAAGAACTAACACCAATCCTTCTCAAACTTTTCCCAAAAATTGAAGAGGAAAGAACACTTTTTAATTCACTCTAATAGGCCAGTATTACCCTGATACCAAAGGCAGACAAAAAACTACCAAAAACAAAAAAAGAAAGAAAGAAAAGAAAACTACAGACCTATATCTCTTATGAACATTGATGCAAAAATCCTCAACAAAATACTAGCACACCAAATTCAACAGCACTTTAATAGGACTATACACCATGACCAAGTAAGATTTATTCCTAGGATGCAAGAATAGCTCAACATATGAAAATTGATCAATGTACATCATATATACCACACGCATTATATTAACTGAATGAAGAAGAAAAAACTGCATGATCATTTCAATTGATGAAGCAAAATACTCAATAAAATTCAATATTGTTTTATGAAAAAACACTCCGCCAACTATGAATAGAAGGAATCTACCTCAACATAATAAAAGCAATACATAAAAAACCTATAGCAAACGTCAGACTCAATGATAAAAAATTGAAAGCTTTTTCTCTAAGATCAGGAACAAGACAAGGATGCCTGCTTTTGCCACTTTTATTCAACATAAAAGCCCTAGCCAGAGTAATTGGGTAAGAAAAAGAAATAAAAGACATCTAAATTGGAAAGGAAAAGTTAAAATTACCTCTGTCTGAAAATTATATGATCTTACATATAGAAAACCCCAAAGATTTCACACATAAAGTTAGAACAAATAAATTCAGTAAATTTGCAGACAGAAAGTCAAAACACAAAAATCTGTTTCATTTCTGTGTACACTAACAATGAACAATGTGAAAAGGAAATTAAAAAACAACTCCATTTACAATAACATCAAAAAGAATAAAATACTTAGGGATTAATCAAGGAATTAAAGACTTCTACAATGAAAGCTACAAAATATTTCTGAAAGAAAATAAAGAGACATAAATAAATGGAAGCACATCTCATGTTGATGGATTAGAAGACTTGGTATTTTAAGATGTCAATACTGCCACCTATATTATATCAATCTATAGATTCAATGCAATCTCTATCATCATCCTAATGATGTATTTTGCAGAAATAGGAACAATTATGCTAAAATTCATATGGGATCTCATAGCCAAAAATTCTTGTATAGGCAAAACGAATAGGAAATACAAAGACATAACAATACAAAATAATCTTGACTAGCACACACACACACACAAAAACCTCTTGAAAAAGAAGAACAAAGTGGAGGACTCACATTTCCTGATTTCATAGCTTACCACCTCATCATAATCAAAACAATATGGTAGTGGCCTAAGGGCAGACATAAACACCAATGGAACAGAGTAGAGACCCAGGAAATAAACTTTATATCATGGTCAATTGATTTTTGGCAAGGGTGTCAAGATCATTCAATGGGGGAAAGGACAGTGTTTTCAACAAATAAATGGTGCTGGAAAAACTGGACATCCACATGGGAAAGAATGAAAATGGCTCCTTTGTAAACAGGGGAATAAGTTCCTTTGTGGGATCACCCCACACAACTGTGGAAATCATACTCTGAGAGCACCATATGAAATGAAAGGATATATTATACTCACAGTGAGGCATGTCATGCCATGCAGGGGCCCATATGGAAAGGGCACCAAGGGAGTGGGTTCAACCAAGCAGATGGGAGCTGAGCATGTCAATAGGTAGCAGCACTTAAAGTGCCCAAGTACTTTGACCAGGAGATTTATTAATATGATCTCAATGAACTGAGAAACCTCCTCCAGTACTTTAGAGGAAGTGATATTAAAGAGCTCCTTCCCCCTTCTTTCCCTTATTATTATTTTTAAAATATTGAGCCACCAGTCTCCACGGATGGGATTTGTGATATCTTTTGGGGTTTGGAGATGGACAGCAATAGCAGCAAGTTATGCAGCACAAAAGGGACGACCAGGCTAGGTAGCATCAACCCTCACCAGGTACCATGGAGGACTCTTTGGGAACCACATTATGCTGAGAGGAAAGAGAGCAAATTATGTCCTTTTCTCATTGAACAGCATAGAAGGGGTTACCCACCTGTACTGCAGTCTACCAGCCCACCAGCCCTCTCAGCTTTCCAGGTTAGCACTCAGAGGTAGCACACTGGAGGGGTTCTTCCTCAAACAGGGATCACTCAGAGGCACACTGAGAAATAGCCAATTTACATAAGCCCAGGACTCTGGATCCTGAGGAGTGATAGAAAAATTATCACCTTCTTGTTGGTATCAGGGCTGGGAAGTGGTATCCTAGGGCGTGTTATTGGATTTAGGACAGGATCCACACTTTAGAATGGAGAATCAGTCTTGAGTCTTAACATTACTTGAAATAAGCAACATAAAGCCATGCAAAACAGCACATGAGGACACCCAGCAGGACAAGGAGCTCTCCCAAATGGTAGAGTGCAATCCAGATAGTCACTTAGTAAGCCAGGAGCTGACAACAGGCATCTTTGAGGGATTCTCTGCCCAAGTTTAGAACAATCCCATCCTCACTGCCAATTGTGTTGCAATGAATAATTATGCTCCTTAAACTGGGATTTTTTGATGAAGGGTCTGGATTCTCCTAATAGAGTCGAAAGACAACCCATGGAATGGGATAAAATATTTGCAAATCATAAATCTAATAAGAAATTAATATCTTGCATATATAGACAACTTTAAAAAATTGACTACAAAAAATAAATGAATTAATTTAAAAAATGGACAAAGGCTTTGAATAGACATTTCTCCAAAGAAGATAGACAAATGGCCAAGAAGCACATGGAAAGAAGCTAAACCTCACTAATCATTAGGGAAATGCATATTAACACCTCAACGAGATATGACTTTACACCTGAGATAGGATGGCTACTATCCCCAAGCAAAACAAAATAGAAAATAAGAAGTGTCGAGGAGGATGTGGAGAAATTGGAACCTTTGCTCACTATTGGTGAGAATGTAAAATGATATTGCTACTGTGGAAAACTGTATGTATGGCAGTTCCTCAAAAACCTAAAAATAGAATTACCATATAATATGATCCAATTACTTCACTTCTGGGTACATACACTAAGGAATTGAAAGCAGGATCTTGAAGAGATATTTGAACACACATTCATAGCAACATTAATCATGATAGCTAAAATGTGGAAGCAACCCAAATATCCACCAACAGATGAGTAGATATGCAAAACATGGAATATATAGGCAGTGGAATATTGTTCAGTATTAAAAAGGAAAGAAATTCTGACATATGCTGCAACATGGATGAACCTTGAGGACATTATTCTAAGTGAAATAATTTAGTCACAAAAAAGACAAAAGACAAATACTATATAATTTTACTTATGTATAAAGTACTCAAATTCATTGAGACAAAGTAGATTCGTGGTTGCCAGGGGCTGAGAAAAGGAGTAAATACAGAACATATTTAATGGGTAGAGAGTTTCAGTTTTACAAGATAAAAAGAGTTCTGGAGTTGTATGGTGGTGATGGTTGTACAACAATATGAATGTACTTAATATCACTGACTGACTCCCCTACTGTACACTTAAAAATTGTTGAGATGGACAATTTTATGTGTATTTTATCACAATAAAAGATTGAAAAAATTATATGTAGACTTCTACATAAATATTTGAAATTTCTACTACATAAATTTCTAGAAAACTGCATTTTTTATTTTAGGTTTTATCCAGTGAAGAAGAAAATATCTGCAAGCTATTGTTTGTTGGCTGGGGAACTCTTCCTTTCTGAAATAGAACCAAGGCAGCACAAGTTATTAAGAGGTGAAGTGGATATTATCAAATAGTCTTTGAAAAGAGCTCTTAGAGTTACGGGAAAGTATCTTTACTTAATAGAAGTGTTAGCACTTTCTGGGCTCATTTTCTGTTTGGGAATGTACCAAAGTTTGCTTCATTCCTATCAGATATCAAGGTCAACTCTATTATTTTCAGTTAAAGCCTACAGAGCTTTCATTGAACGTTAAGTAAAAATCACCTTGTTTCAGTGCAGCTACCTTGGTGCTATCAAGGAGAGTGGAAAAGTGCCAATCTGAGGTCTTTATAAAGGGATGTGTTTATTTTACTGTATCAAATATAGAATAGCATTATTCCCAAACTAAGATTTAGGGTAATTTGAAACTCTGGAAACTGAACTCACATGCAAATAGGTATTGTCTTGTAAATATCAGAATGGTGCTATCCTCAGACAGAAACTTCCAGAAGAGGATTGAAAGGATTAAATGAAGGAAAATGCTTATAGTATTTAAAACATAGAATGGAAAAATGCATCAGAAGATAGGTGCCTATCAGGATGAGTTGGAAAATATTTATCTTGGAAAAAATTCAAGTATTCTGAGCAGGAGACCTGAAAATAGAATGTGGCATCAGACTTACATGCTGTTAGTGGATAAACTGTATGACCTAAAATACTTCTTCACATCTAGTTGTCATTTCTTATAAGATTCTTTTATTTACAAAAATGTCAAGAGCACAGTTTCCTACAATTGTTTTCAACTGTATTTTATTCTGTGATTGAGAAATAACTCTATAACATTTTTGTGGAAGGGATTTAGAAGGGTTTCTATATTGTCTTAAAACTCCTAAACACATAATCCTTTTTCTGTTAAGAATGCATCAAAATAATATATAAGAAGGGTCTGAAGCTCCTTATTTTTTGTCTGTTGGGATGTCAGATTTAATGTTTCCTGGCTGCCTTTCTCTTGAGATCTTCAACTGTATTTTCTTTTCTTAACAGTTATATAATCTCATTAATTTTCTCACAAAATCCCTGTGAGCTGTGAAAGTGATATTATGCTCTTTTAAAATTGAAAGCATTTGAGGCAGAGCTGCAATGACTGATGATGAAATGGCAAAGACGAACTGCTTATACATCCTCAGACAATTGGTGTAGACACTCTCAATTAACAAAACTCAACTTGTTCTTTTTCAATGAGTCCTTTGGTGCTATGGCCAGTCTGTTTTGAAGGTCTCTGGCATTCAGGAGAAACAAGCAATAATAGGAGATATAGGTCAGCCCAAAAAAGTAAATGCTATTTACACAATTTCCTCCCTGTGTATTTCTAGGAAGCCCTTTTTTCTTCCGAATTTTTATCATCTTAGAATTTATAGATGAGAGTTACAGATAAAAAGGGTGTTCATAGATGGGCAACTTGAATATTGCCTATTTTTAAGAAATTGGTTTTTTGTTCTATTTTAAAGATAAAGGAAAAGAAGATAGAAGTCAGATGCCTTCTCACTGGGCTCCTAGTCATATTGGACAGCATCTCCTATAGGGGTAAGTCGGATGAACTGAAGCCTTTAGGGAGTCTGCTTAGATTAGTGCAAACAGGAAAAATAAAAAGAAAGGAAAGGCATTTGTCCTAAGTCTCAAAATATAATGGGTGAAATACAATTTACTGCAACTGATTGTAATTAATAACAGTTACCATTCATTAAACATTAATTGCCAGGGACTACTTTAAGAGCTTTACTTATATTAATTCATGTCATCTTCATAAACCCCATGAGGCAGACATTATTATTTTCTTCATTTTTAAAATTAATTAATAATAAATAAATAATTTATTTATTTATTTATAGATGCAGGGTCTCATTCTGTCACCCAGGCTAGAGTGCAGTGGTGTGATCACAGCTCATGGCGACCTTGAACTTCTGGGCTCCAACCGATCTTCCTGCCTCGGCCTCCTGAGTAGCTGGGACTACAAGTGTGCACCACCATGCCCAGTTTATTTTGCACATTTTAGAAATGAGAAAATTGAGTGGAAGAAGATTATGTGCCTTGCCCAAGGTTGCCTGTTGAGCTATTCAGGGAGCTCTGTACTTGCATTCTTTGTAAATATGACATATTTCTTCTCTTTCACTAAAATATTGTTTCTTTATACTGCTGTTGATACTACTGCTAACGCTGTGGAAGATACACCAACAGATACTGTGATAGTTTCTTTGATAGCTCCGGGGATTAAAATATAGTTTGACAAACATCGAAGGCACACTCCAGGCAGTATTATGAGTGTGGTAGGACTTGACTCTTTTGGAGATGTAACAAGGAAGGGAGATCCAGAAGTATCTTTCACATGGTAAATCAGCAGTTACCCTGGGGGCGGTGGCAGGTCCATGATAGTTTGATGTGAAAATTTTATTAGTCACGTGGGCTTCTGAGACCTAAATGCAGTAAGTAAGTAAGTAAGTAAATATATGTATGAACACACAGGTAGGTAGATAAGGAAAAAAAAAAAAGATAGATAAATTCATGCTGCTAAACAAATTTATTTGGCTTGAATTCACATGACCAGAAAGTTCAAATCTTTCTTTGCTGGTTTAAAGGTGCTTTACTTTATCCATTTATTCAATACAGTTTTTCAGACACTGTCCTTGGTTCTAAGGAAACAACATTTGAATAAAACAAACAGGCACTGCCCTTAGAGCCAGACAAACATGTAGAGATGCTTGACTGAGTGAAGGAGTGGTAGTTAGAAAGGGTCCATCAACTTAGTTCTTATACTGAGGTGTTGAAACTTACCCAACGTTTTTGTTGCTCCTTACTTTTTTGTTTGTGCTATCTCAGACACCACTGGAGTTGCTTTGACCTTTGTTGGCTGTACTTTCCAGAGGCCTCTTATATTCTGGACTTCTATTTTCTTCTTGAATTTATTCCCCTCTGCTTTTAGTGTTGTGGCAATTCCTCACAATTTCTGATTTTCGAAAATTTAATTAAGTAGCCGTCTTTTAAAAACTCTTTTCAATTATATCTCGGGTTTGTGCTAAGAAAGGAGACCTCGGTGTATTTATGTTTGCCATCTCAAAAGTGAAAATGGGTGTAGTCAATGTTGAAAAACATTCTTGAAAATCCTGCTTTGAATTGTGTTCAGACTCTGAAATATATTCCTTGGAATTCATCACTTTATAAATTTTTTCACCCTTTGAATTGGCAGTGAGAACTTTGATGTTAAATCTGGGTAAAATAGAATAAGAATACTTGTGGCAAAAAAAAATCAAATTTGTGACTGGTATGGCCATAAAGTTCTGAAATTGATTTTCTTATTGAAGGAAGAATTAATGCTCAACATATCAGAGTCTGTACTCATTTATTTGCACATTTATTCTACTTGTTCAATAAATATTTATTCTGTGCCAAATATTTGCTATGCATTCTTTAGACACTTCCACGTGTTCCCTGATCATTTTGGAAAAATATTACAATTTAACATATAATCCCAAACAAAGACACTTTATGTGTACAGAGTATTTACAGATTACTTTTGTGTCCCAGTACCTGCATGTAAGAATAGTTATTAGTTGTAACGTTATCTCTAGACAAAGTACAGCAAAAAATTTGTATTAATACAAATTTGCTCTCAAAAATGTACAATGAAATTATAATTTCCATTATTCAGAGACATAGATTATTTGTGTTAAAGCTACTAAAAACTTCAACCACATTCAGATTATAAGAATTATGTATAAATCTTTTTCTTCAACTAAATGTTAAACTGTTAAATTACTTAATCATCACGGCTGGTTGTTAAGTTGTGATTGTATAGTTTTTGTTTATCTCACATAATATCTTTCCTAGTGAGTTTGACAAACACAGGGCTAAGATTTCTGTTCTTATATCCTTCATGTGTTACAGTTGCATTTGTGGCTCTAGCAGCCTTACTGTTCTGACATGTGAGTTTTCTGTCCTTTCTCCAGGAAATAATTTCTTTGATTAAAGTGTTTCCTACCTCACACTCCAGACAGACAACCCAGATATAGAATGTATAAAATAAATTAGTTTTTTTAGTAAGTTGCTATTTGATGAAAACTATGAACACAGTACACTCTTTAAAAAGTTTCATAAATAATATTGTCACTCATATTTCAGGTAATATGGTAATAGAATTATATACAAATGTATGGATATATTATGTATATATTTAAAGGTTTTATAAACTAAGTCTGATTAGCTAGCTCTGCATGGAGTTTAGAATGTTAAAATTTTGCTCTTGTTTTTACTATAGCTTGTTAAAGAAAGCTGTTTAAAAATATATATGGATTTTTTTCTTACAATTTGTCATTAGTCTTCTTTTACTTTGTTAAGAGAGTGGCTCAAACTTGGTAAATTACTTATTATAATTTAATAAAGAATAACTTTAAAAAATAATAACCTATAATTTTAATAGCTGCCTTTCCTCTATAAAAAAATGAAAAGAGAAGAAATCCAATTTAATCATAAATACAAAAAGAAGAATTAAATAATGCAGTAATCAAATAAATTATATAGATGAATCATCTTATATGTACTTTCATAGTTAACAACATTAATTCTCTATTTTGCCAGGACAGGTTTAAAATTCAGCAATCTCTAACTATCAGATAATTCTTTACTGATAAATCTTGAAATTTCCAAAGACATCCTGTGCTTTAAGTTTGACCACTTAAATTCATGGTTTCAATGTAAATTTGCAGTTAATAATCTTTTTTATAATATTTATGATTATTTAAAGGTAACTTTTATCTTCTTAGCTTGGGTTACTTTTAATTTGCCTACCATGTAAAAATTATTAATATTATTGCTAGTAAAATGCCAAGAGTGTAAAAGGGAAATATCCCTTATTTAAGTTGAGTGTGGCTACCAAATTATGGCTCACCTTAGTGAAAACTTTCAGGGGACTGTATATAACAGAAAATTCTGCTTAAATTATTTGTTTTCCCCTGTCTTTATGGGACAGTGCCAAGATTAGAGGGCTTTAGAAAATAAAGTTATCAAATTCTCCTGGGCAAGACTTTACTTGTCCATCAGGAGTGAGGTAGGGTACACTGAAATAGTGGAGTAGCAGCCATTACCATTTGGAGTAACAGAGGGGGTATGGGGAGCAGGGAGTAAGTACAGGAAATCCTATGTCCTGGCCTTGCCTCTTGGAGTGAGATTGAAGGATATGCTCACCTGGTTTTCTTCCCAAAGGCTAAAGGAATGAGACTTCAAAAGAATCATTCTTTATGTTTGGTTATGTCTCTATCAGGATAGGCTGCCATCTTCTGTAGCTAGAAATCCCCTTTACTCCAAGGATGCCAATTGCCCTTGTGCCCCTGGAGAAGGGATAGACGGGGAGAGATGCCATAGTGGAATGCTGAATCAGAGTGGAAGAGAAAGACATCCCTCTGGAGTTCCCAGGCTCTGAGGCAAGTGGAAGATGGCAAGTGGAAGATGCCTGTGACCACAAGCCCCAGTATGATGAAATTGGAGGAGGCTGGATTCTTGCAGGGAAATGTTATAGAATGACAAAGACACTGGCCCCTTAAAAGCATGAAGTATGGCAGCTGTCCAATGACAGTCAGCCAGAAAATGGAGCTGAGTCTTCCCAGAGACTGTTGCATCTTGGCAGCTGATTAGGATTCTTCTTTGGATGGACAGCAGGGCCTCTGGAGTTCTCTACTCTTCCTCAGTGAGCCTAGACAGGTGAGTTAAGCAAGGAGGTAGCAGCCTAATGACTGGCACTCTCCCAAGGAGAAATTTCTTGCCTCTGGCTGTGCTCCAAAACCACATGGACCAGTGCAGGGAAGAGTAAGTGTGGGGAACAGAGAAGCAGGAGAGGAAAGAGAAGAGCAGACCAAGGGGAGAACTTAGCTTTGAATATGAGTTTGAGGTTTTTAAATGAAAGAGTTACAGTCTGTAAATCCAAAAGTGATCAGAAATCTAACAACCAGATTGATTTGTCTTTAAGGAAGCCCAGTACCCAGTGAAAGAGTAAATAAAACCAAGGTGATGATTGTTGAAAAAATAAAATTTCTTAATATTTGTTCTCCAAATCATGGCGTTATTTGGAAGTGTAGACTGTTACAGCTGGAAGTATCTTAGAGACAATATCTTTTTCCTTTTTAAGTGACTATCCCACAGAATATGCTCAATAAATATCATTGAACAAATTAATCTTCATATTTTATCAGATTAATTTTTTTCTCTAAATGTCAGAATAAACATTTGAACCATATAACTTGATTCTCAATCCAGTGTGTTTTTCCCCTGAAATTAATTTGTTTCTAAATTTTGATACTAACACCACTTAGCTTAGTTTTCAGGTTTAAATTGAAACACTATTTTGAAGACCTGAACTATCCTCACCTTCAAAGGATAGAATCTCCTGGACTTTGTTTTTCAATCATTTGTTAACTTTCATGGTTTTCTTAGAAAAATGCGGGGACTACTTTTCTCAATATATTTCTGAAGAAAATCTTCAGTTTCATTCAAGGCTTCTCTGACCCTGGCTTGAGTGTGACTAATGGCTTCTTAAGAAATATCTTCAGTTGCTATCATACTGAGAAGACTTAAATCAGTTTAGAAGTTTCAAGTTTGGAGAGGTCAACTTTAAACATTCTTGAATGCCCATCAGAAAAACCTCTGATCAAATTCAAATATTATAGCATACAAAATGATTTTTCATTATGTGGGGAAAAACAGTTTTGGGGTTCCTTGCTACAGTCTTGAAAGTAAAGTGAGTAAAAATTATTTACAGTGAGTAAGAATTATTAAGTAAAATGGAACTTATATATTATTCTGTTGATGAAGAAAGCAGGATAAGAAGACAACAATATAATTCAACTGAACAATCCCTCATGAGAGTAGTAAAAATATTTGGCAAGCTAAACTTGCAGGACCTTAGAGATACCAATGACAAAAGATTAATGGACGCTTGTCAACACATTGCACTCTATACTTTCATTTTAGCAGCAAACACATCTGTAGACACTACAAACCACATCAATGGACACTGACAAGAATGTATCCAGCAAAACAAATGGTGTGATATGTTGTGATTATTGCCACAGCCACTTTTCTTATTTCGAAAAGGAGTCCATGATTTTGCAACTTTGAAATCATGGAGTATTGTGTAGTCTCCTTAATACTCCATCTGTTGACAATAACCTGTGCAGATGTCTATGTGCCATTCTCCTTGCAATGGTGACTTGATTGCAATTATAGTAAAGGTTATGTGGTGGATAGCTGACAGTATAAATGATGCACATACTTGTGAATATTAAGTATTAAATTCTACCTGTTATGAAGCATACAAATAAGATTATAGTGAAGATTAATTTAAATAATTGATACTTCAGAGAATTTTGACCATGTTGGCAAATAGATTTAATTGCAAATCTCCCCAAGGCTCTTCTCAGAGCTCTATTATGTAAGATCATGGAGGCAATTTTTCCAGTTGAAAATAAAGACATTTACTTTGTAAATGAAAACTCTCAGAAGAAAAAGTTGATTTAAAAATAAATTTCTAAAACATATACTCTGAAATTAAATTTCATGTAGTTTATTCCTTTGACTGATTCAAATACTTAGAGCTCTAACCCTGCCACTTTATTCTGCTCTATGGAAGTTCCAGAAAGCAGCAGATGTTTAGGAAAAAGGCAAAACAATCCAGTCTAGAGAGACAAAGGTCTTGCAACCCTGTGAAATTCCTATTTCTTCTAGCTTTAAATGGATAGAATCAGGAATGGCTTCATCACTAGTTGCAAGTCTGAGATGAGTAACCAAAGATGAATAGGCTTCAAGGATTTATCAAGAAGCAGAGAGTAAGTAACAAAATGCCATGTATTAATACATTTTCTCTGAATTATATATATATTTTAGTTAATAATTGTGGTTCCTTATTTTTCAGAAAGCAGCAGAAAAGTCAGAGATAATTTAGGACACATAAATATGTCTATTCATTATAAAATGGGTAGTAAGCATCACTATTCTGATGTTTGTTATGTGCCTCCCATGTGGAGAGCCATAATACTGGATAGTAAATATGGTAGCCATCAAAAGAGGCTGTACAGTACAAAAAAACAATACAAATGAATGAACTGGGGATTAAAAACAAACTATTGAAGGGTAAGGCTACATTGTTGGTTGATGTTATTCTGGAAAAAAATAAATATGTTCTATCTTGGTGCCATAGTTAAGACACAAAATAAGGATTGGTCTGAATAAGATACATTTTTAATATTTTTTGTCACAATGTACTGAGTGTAGATGACCTATCATGACAAATTTAACTTTAATGATTTAAATAAGTTTTTCATTTATTTGATGAACAGATGTTGAGTGTCTTTTATATATTAGGCACTGTTTTTGGTACTAGGGACGAATAAGGCAGACAAAGCCAAAAATTAGTGTTTGAGATAGAAAAGTAAGTAAGTAAACAAACAAAGAGTAAAAGATCAGGTGCTTATAAGGGTTGTACAGAGAAGTAACAGAGTAGAAAGAGCTAAATTATGACCAAGAGGTAGCGTCAGACTGTGTTGTTATGTCGCTGAAATGCATTTAAACTGAAGTCTGACTATAGTAAACAAACAGCATGATACTGGTATAAAAATAGACACATAAATCAATGGAACAGAATAAAGAATCTAGAGATAAAACTACATACCTATAGCCAACTGATCTTTGACAAAGTAGACAAGAACATACACTGGGGAAAGGATACTCTATCCAATAAATGGTGCTGGGAAAATTAGGTAGCCATATGCAGAAGAATGGAACTGGACCCATATCTCTTATCATATACAAAAATTAACTCAAGATGGATCAAAGACTTAAATGTAAAACTTGATACTATAAAAATTCTAGAAGAAAATCTACAAAAACTCTTCTGGAAGTTGGCCTAGACAAAGAATTTATGACTAAGACCTCAGAAGCAAATGCGACAAAAACAAACCTAGACAAATGATACATAATTAAACTAAAAAGCTTCTGTACAGCAAAATTTAAAAAGTCAAAAGAGTAAATAGATAACCTACAGAATGGGAGAACATATTCACAAACTGCGCATGCAATAAAGGCCTAATACCAGGAATCTATGAAGAACTCAAACAACTCAATAAGAAAAAAACAAATAGCCCCATTAAACATTAGGCAAAGGACATGAATAGATATTTTTCAAAAGAAAACCTACAAATGGTTAACAAATATATGAAAAAAAGCTCAATATCACTAATCATCAGATAAATGCAAATTAAAACCATGATGAGATATCATCTTATACCAGTCAGAATGACCATAATTAAAAAGTACAAAATTATAGATTTTGTCAAAGATTTGGAGAAAAGGGAATTCTTATACACTGTTGGTGGGAATGTAAATTAGTACAACTTCTACAGAAAACAATATGGAGATTTCACAAAGAATTAAAAATAGATCTATCTTTCAGTCTGGCAATTTCACTGCTAGGTATCTACCCAAAGGTAAAATAAATCATTATATCAAAAAGATACTTGCACTAGTATGTTTGTTGCAGCACCATGCACTATAACAAAGAAATGGAATTAACCTAAGTGTCTATTAACAGATGACTGGATAAAGAAAATGTCACATGTGTATGTATGTATATACATCATGGAATATTACTCATTCATACAAAAGAATGAAATCATGTCCTTTTTGGCAACATGGATGGAATTGGAGGCCATTATCATAAGTGAAATAACTCAGAAATGCAAATTCAAATACCACAAGTTTTCACTTACAAGTGGGAGTTAAATAATGTGTACAGATGGACACAGAAAGTGGAATAATAGACACTAGACACTCAGAAGGGTAGGAGGGTGGGAGTGCAGGAGGGGGATGTGGGATGAGAAATTACCTAATGGGTACTATATACATTAATTAGATGATGGTTACAGAAAAAGCCCAGACTTCACCAATATATTCACATAACAAAATTTCATTTATACCCCCTAAATCTATAAAAATAATTAAAAAAAATAAATAAACTGAGACATAAATAGTCAACAGGAACAGCTGTGGAAAACTCTTCAAGGCAAAAGAAGTGGACAGTATAAAGACCATAAGATGAGAAGATGATGGAATCATCTAGAAATAGGGGAAAGGGCAGTGTGACTTGTAAGGAATGGGCTGGGAAAGAATGGTCACAGATGAGGCTAGGACTGTCATCAGGGGACTGGTCATGGAGGACTGTGTAGGGCAAGATACAAAGTTTGGATTTCATTACAAGTGCAGTGGAATTCACTGCAGAGCTTTAATTCAAGGAGAAAAAAAATTCTGATCTGTGTTTTTAAATGATTGTTTTGGCTGCTGTGTGGAAAATGGTTTGTTGAGGGGTGGTGATGAGAGTGGAAACAGAATCAGATGGGATTCTATTGCTGTCGTCCAGTTGATAAATGATGGTGGGCATGGAGGTGGAATTGTGCTCAGATTCAGAACATGTGCCAGAAAGAAAGTGGACAGGACTTGCTGATGAATTCAGTGTGGTTGTAGAGTGTATCGAGGATGGTTTCTAGGCTCTTCACTAAACAGTTTGGGGGTGATTGTGCAGTTTGATGTAATTGGAAACTTGGGGAGGAATAAGCTCCTGAGGAGAACAGTTTGTTTTTAAATGCCATCCAACTGGAGATGTCAGACATGCAGTTGAATATGTAAATAATGGAGTTAAGAAATGATGAAAGAGCTGGAGAAATAGTTTTGAGAGTCATGCACAATATGACATACAAAGCCTTAGTGCTGGATATTGTGTAGAGGAATGTGTATAGAGAGAAGAAAAAGAGGCCCAGGACTGTGTCTTTGACCTGCCAATATTTATTGCTTATGCAAAAATGGATGCATCCTGCAAAGAAGATGAGGACAGTTACCATTTCCCTTCACTTTCATCCAACAGCATCATGATGTTACCTTGGCTCTCTGCCTAGGAGTCCAAAAATCCTACTTCTAATCAGTCTACTAATCTTTAAGCTCAAACAATCACTCCTACTGAATTTCCCCCCATACCTTTTAAACCCTTTATTCTTTTCCATTACCAATGTCTGTTATCTTCTGGCTTTTTTGGCTTCCCTGTCTAACCTGGTCACCATTGCAACAACACCTTTATCAGAATCATACAATGACTAACTCCTCTTAATTTCCTCTGTGCAACCTTGGAGTCCTCAGCTCTGGGTGAGCTTTATCTTTTGGTTTCACTGTTTCTTGTCCTAAACTAATGAACATTGCTGCAGTAGTTCTTAAAAGCATCTTGGATCAATCATTACAAATGCATGGTTTCTAAACACAACTGATGGACCTGATGTGAGCCCTTTATATCCTAGGCAGTTTTTTCTTTACTCCTTATTCATCGTCAATCCTACCAGTCACAGTGGTTTTTCTACAAATGTGTCTATTTGTAAGGTCCACTTCAATTATCCACCCTTTCACTCTCAGATGTTGCTTCTATTTTTCTATGATCATGGCAACATTTTTTTCCCAAATCTTTATAACTTCTCATATCTTCCATTCAAGTCTTTTTCCCTTTTGACCAGTTCTAACTCATATGCTCTAAGTTCCCATTCCCTTATTTTCTCTTAGCATTAATAATTTGCTTTATGTGTTACCTTCCCCAAACTCTTTTTTAGTATACATTTCATTTTGTGTGTGTATTGCCACCTTCTGCCGGCAAACAGATATTTAGGTCTTTCCTCTCTTAAAGCCATCTTTCTCTCAAGTTTCCATTCTTTATAACCTTCCTTTCTTCATGATCACACATCTTGAAAAAGTAGTTTACACTTGCTGCCTCCACTACATTGCCACTTTTCCATCTCTTGTCATTTAAATTCTTAGCCCACTCCTTTAATGACTCCCTGATCACCGATTCCACACTAACTTTCCAATTTCTCCCCCTCCTTCATTTGTGCACATGTTGACCACCTCCGCCTTCCTTTGTGAGCTTCCCTTGTTTCCAGAACATTAACCTATTTTTCCTTATTTTAAACTTTTTCTCTGTTGCTCTTGTTATTATTTTTCTTTTCACACTCTGTTTTTTGTTTCCATTAAGTTTCTTTAATTTTTAGGGTTATTGTTCCTGTCATCGTCATCATCATCTCTTCTTTTCTCTGTTCACAATCTTTTCACCCTAATGGTCTCTCCTTTCCAAACATATTCTCTACAGATCTACAGAGTGCTTATCTTACATTTCCAGCTGTCAGATCTATGTCTACATTCTGCTGTATTTTTTATTAGCACCTTAAACTTAACAGATATAAAAGTGAACTCATTCTATTTTCCCTAAACCAATTCTTTCCCCCAACTTTTAAGTCTTGATTTATAATAGCACTGCTGTTTTGGTCACTCAGGCCAGAAAATTTCAGAGAAATAGTTGTGTTTTTTTGTGCTCACATTTCTCAGTCACTTCATCTGCAAATAGGCACATTTCTAGATCCAAAATGCTTTCATTTTGACCTCTGAATTCTCTCTTTCCCTGTCCATTCTCTTTGTTGACTGCCAGTCAGTTCCTTTAGCCTGGAGTTTACACTGCTTTTTGAATTGCATTTGATAATCCCATTTCTTTATAATGTAATTTATGTATCCATTCAATTTTCTACATGTTACTTCCATAGTAATTCTTCTAAAGCATGGATTTAATTATTTAATTCTCTAACGCAAAAATGGCTCTCTATTGCTTAATAAATTAAAATAAACAGGCTGGGAGTGGTGGCTCATGCCTGTAATCTTAGTACTCTGGGAGGCCGAGGAGGGATGACTGCTTGAGCTCAGGAGTTTGAGACCAGCCTGAGCAAGAATGAGACCCCATCCCTACTAAAAAGAGAAAAAATTAGCTGGGTACGGTGGCGGTGTCACGTGCCTGTAGTCCCAGCAACCTGGGAGGCTGAGGCAAGAGGATCCCTTGAGCCCAGGAGTTTGAGATTGCTGTGAGCTAGGCTTATGCCACGGCACTCTAGCCTGGGCAAGAGAGTAAGACTCTGTCACACACACACACAAAAAGATAAACATATTCAACCCAAAGTATGAATACAATTTTTGTTTCTACACTTATGTCCCATTAATTTTTTGTTATTCTACACCAAATTACAATATTCATTCAATTCGAATATTTCCTTTAATTCTCAAAAATATTGATGTATTAATTTCTTGTGCTATTTCCTCTGCTTGGAACATTGTATTCTGTTTCTACTGGTGAAATTTTAAAATTACCCTTTCACATGAGGCCTTCCCCGAGTTTTCCCAACTTCTGAAACTAAAAGGCATTGCTTCCCTTGAGAAAAAAAAGTCACCTCTTAATTAAAAGCTAGACAGACATTAGAGATACACGAACAGTAAGCTGGGTGATTATCTGATCTAGAAGGGTAAATGGTGAAGTCAAGGTCAATTACTGGGTCTCTTAAAATAAGATACCAAAAGCTGAATGGAAGTAGTTAATTGTAATATATTGGGAACAAATATGAAAAAGAAATAAACTAAATAATGTAATAAAAACAGGAGCACACAAAGGAAATGTAAGCTTTAGGGTGATGTTTCAAGGACGTTTAGTGTTTTAACTGTTTCATAGCTTAATTTCCCAAATAATATTTGATTTAAATAGCTTAGCCCTTTTTAGACACGTCTAATTTAATATTCTGCTTTGAATTCTAGTTAGTTGTGTCATCGCTGTTTTCACCACCTCATTATTCACACTAACAAACTGAACAATTCATATATTCTTATCCTTAACAGTGACCTATCACGGCAGGGGTTCTCAATGATTGGCTCAGGAATGGGTCAGGAGCACCATGGCCATAAGGAATCTTAGTGGAGGTGTCACATACCGATTTAAAAAGAACTTCGGAAGTCATGAACCACTACCCTCACACCCGGCCTTCCTCCCTGACCAAGGTACTCACAAGTGTATGCTACCTCCTATTCAAAATTATAAACTCTTTGAAGGAAGATGCTAGCTATTATTCATTATTGTATCCCCTAGATTACTTAATATAGTGTGTGGGACATATTTGAGACTAAATAAATCTGTTATGATTGAATGAATAGGCAATTTGGAAAAAAATAAGCCCTCCATATGGTTTCCCTAATTACGGAATTAGGGTAATTTTTTCTACTTGAATGTAATGTAAGATCCTCTTCACTTATAAGCCTTGAGGGCAGATACCATGATTTCATACTTTTCTCTGAGAATTATTCAACAAAATAGCTGATTCTATTCTTTTGCTTATTAGAATGTGAAAGCCTAGAAAATCATAATTTTAATCATTAACAATGGAAGGTAGTTTTATTCCAGACTCCAGAGCCTTCTGATCTTAGAATTACTTTTTGTATGTGAATATAATGAGAATTTTAAAGAGAAAATAGAAAAAATGAATGACTATAACTGATTATTTACATTCTTATTAAAGAGAAATACATGCCTTATACAGATTATTTTGTTAAGGGACAAAATGAAATATTTGAAAAAAATATCTCAACCAATATTTCATTTTCTTCTCATAAACAATTTGATACCCCTCAAAATACAAGTATAGAAAAAATATGAGAGGTCTACTGTAAATGATATATTTTTAGAGAAAATATTAATAAAGAAGATCTATGAATTTTTTTACAATTATATAATAAAATAATCTCTCTTGACAAGCAAAATTTTACTATGTTTCTAATCCTAGTTTAGACACATGATGAAGAATAATACTAAAAGAACTTAATATTAATTATTAAAACCCTACTCTCTCTGTCAGGTATATTGTATACCTCATATTAATGAATTATTAACCCAACTGAATGCTTTATACATATTATCTATCTCTATAAGCTTGCAAAGAAAATACTATTTTCACTAGGTATAATACAAAACTAAAACTTATATAGGTTAGTGTCAAGCTAAATAGCAATGTGAATATGCCTAACTCCAAAGACTTTGATGTCATCACACAAAGGATATTTTCTATTTGATGTAAAATGTGACATGTCTTATATATTTTCTCTCCCTTTTTGCTTTCCTCTATGCTTAGATTTAAGTCAAGTAAATGTAGGGTAAATAGACATGATTTCCACCAATGAAGAAACTTTTCTATGCCAATAATTCTCTTGCCGTACTACTATACAGCACTTTGATTGATTTGAACATTTTAAATAAAATGCTTCCTGCAGGAGATTGGTACTCTGTTTCTCTGTTATGGACTAAATGTTTGTGTACCTCCCAGCCCATGGCCATAGGGAATCTTAGTGTTGAAATCTATGTTGAATCTCTATGTCGAAAACTTAACACCCATTTGGAGGTGGGGATTTTGAGAGGTAATTAGATTTAGGCCATGAGTGGGGCATACTTGATGGGGTTAATGCTTTTATATAAAGAGGAGGAGACACAGTTTCTCTCTCTCTTTCTCTCCACACCCCCATCACTTTTTCTGTTTTCCACCATGTGAGGATATAAGAAAAAGAGAGTTATCTGCACATCAGGAAGAGGGTCCTCACCAGACACCAGACCTTGGACTTCTCAGCATCCAGAACTATGTGAAATAAATGTTGTTTAAGTCACTCAGTCTGTGGTAATTTGTTATAGCAGCCCAAACTGACTAAGATACTATCACACCACAAACACTGTAGTGAATTGTGAATTCTTATAATTTCATGTTGCCTTGGAATCCGTTTGGAATATAAGTTTAACTTTCTTATACTAGAAGCAGAACTCAAGCGTCCCTGACACAGTTTCCACTTCTCCGCCTTCTCCCAGATTCTCAATGTGATCAATCCAGATATCTGCATTATACAGCCACCTGGTGATCACCTCCCTATGGGACAGGTGGATACAACCTACTTGACTCCCTCACTGGTCCCCACCACCTGCATGGACTGTGCAGAGATGCCGCAGTGACCACCTCTCAGTCACAGCGTGATTCTGCAGAACTCTTGCTTGTTTGTTCTAAACCCACCAATTAAAGCTCCCCATGGGAATCCTGCTTGGGTAACATCCTAGACTCCAATAAAGGTTTTGGTCACAAGTCCCTCACTTTCTTTGTCTCTTGCTCCCCAGCCTCTGGTTGAGCTTCTGTGTCCCATATGTCTCCTCCATTCCAATTGGCCCTGAAAGCCATGCTTCCCTCCTCTCTCTGGGACCTGCTTCCATTATTTCATGTGTTTTCTTATATTGTTTCCTCTGTGTCTCACCTGACCAACATACCTGAACCTAATTTTTTTCCTGGTCAGGGGTCTCCTAGAGAGTGTTTATCTTGGTACGAATACTCCAAACACTGGTCAGAGAAAAGCCACAAGGGTGTCTTCCAGCATAAAAAAATTTCCTGTGAGTGGGACACCTGGTCATAGGTTAGGCAACACTTAGGCATTAGGCCATCCACCAGGGTAAAGAAATATCCCATAAAAGCCACACTGTAAACATCCGCAGCTACTTCCCTGTGAGCCCTGTCAGGGCAGGGCTACAATTTTTAGCCACTTCCCAGACATAAACCTAAAGAACAAATTAGAAAGAATTTATATTTATGAAACACACATACACACAGAGATATGTACAAACAAATTATATGTTTGTACAGTTAGAATTCCAAGGAGAAGAAAAAGTGAACTGGAAATCAGTATTTATTAGATAGGAACACAAAGAAAAATTTTTTAAAAATCTCAGGTATAAAACAAAAGTAAGTCTTACTATAAACGTGCTCTGAGGACCAGAACATCTAAAACCACTCTTTAAGAAAGCATTTGTTGTTTAATATTGCCTCATACACTGTATCTGGGTGAGCCCATCTGTTATTAACAGATGCTGGATTGCCAAGAAGAGGAATTCTGTTTTATGCTTTATGGTGAAAAGATATTACATGAAGCAATGTTTTATGTCATCTTTTCTCGATTGATTACTGAACACCACAGACTGGCCCAAGCCAGATTGTGATGCTTCTGGAGAGGTCACTAAGAAAATAGTCTATTGCAGGTGTTTGTAGAGTTTTTCAAAAGACGTTAAGGAATATTTTAGGTGTCCAGGACAAAAAAAATCATTCAATAATTCATGTGCCATAAGTAAAAATATAGACAGTCCCCCACTTACAATAGTTTGATTTATAATTTTTTGAGTCTGCAATAGTACAAAAGTTATACATGTTTAGTAGACACCACATATTGAATCTTGAATTTTGATCTTTTATTTTTTATTATTATAAAATTTTTATTTTTATTATTATAAAATGAGGTTTGTGCTAGATTATATCACCTAACTGTTATAATATAAGTGTTCTGAGCACATTTAAAGTAGGCTAGGTTAAGCTATAATGTTTGGTAGATTAGGTGTATTAAATGCACTTTCAACTTATGATATTTTCAACTTACAGTGGTTTTATCAGGACATAACCCCATAGTAAGTTGAAGAGAATTTGTGGGTTGTTTAGTTAAATGATGTTTGTTCATCTGTCTTTGTATGTGTGGCTTCATAAAATGGAACAAAATACTGGGATCCTTTTGACAGGCTGATCTGGTTGGTAAAAATCTAAAATTAGAGGATCCACTGTTCACATGCTTCTAGGACAGTACTAGGCAGATACACTCACAAGGGTGGAGCCTGCAGCCCTGCTTTCTTTTATTAGATTATAAGCCTGTTACTATATTCTTAAATAAATAACATTCATATAACAATGTATTACATGAATCAGGTAGAGGTTGTGCATTAAGTCTGTAGAATTATAGAGAGCTAAATTGATTAATGATTCTAAATCCACTTTGAGATTAGAATACTAATATTTTAATCAATAGAATAATAGATATTAAGTGAATCACAGACCAATCTCTGTGTAGTTTTGGGATTCTTAAATACAGCTTCTATTTAATATAAAGCTATTATTTTCCTAAACACAGACCTAACCAAATAAGTTGATAATGTCACATGATTTCTATGTATTTATTTTCCCAGAAGTTAAATAATAAGACTACCAATAGTTTAAAAATTTTATTAAATTACTGGTTTTATTTTAGAATGGTACTTTTGAAAATGCATTCTACAGGAATAATGGTCCTGCAAACTGTTAGTAATGCTAGGTAAAAAT
Organism: Cheirogaleus medius; assembly: GCA_008086735.1. Lineage (NCBI taxonomy): Eukaryota > Metazoa > Chordata > Mammalia > Primates > Cheirogaleidae > Cheirogaleus > Cheirogaleus medius. The sequence goes on from VBSM01001927.1 coordinate 14,542,529, forward strand.
TGGGTTCTGAGGATAAATATGTTTGAGAAAATATGGGATAAAATGGTTAAAGAAGTCTCTTGTAGGGCATTATAGAATTTTAAAAATGCTAATGGGGGAATGTGATGCTGGGTAGGAGGGAGTAAGAAGGTTCCCCTTCACCCCAACCTCTATTTCTCCCATTGAATTTAACTACTGAAATAGGGCAGAATGTATAGAGCAGCTCTTAAGAGTAAGTAATAGCAAATGAATTAATTGAAGAAGACCAGAATCAAAGTACCACTGAAATAGCTGTGAGATTACATGTTTCCCCCTACTGTGTCTACTGGTCTGGAGGCATCTGAAACTGAAAGTGAACTTCTGCATGGACAGAGGAGTACCAAGAGAAACCTTCTTGTTTAGATTCAAGGATTGAGAAAGGGGTTCCCCTGACAGTGGTGGCAGCAGGAACACAAAGGTATTTAATATTCTGAAAAGGAAACTTTCTCTGAGTTTTGGCACAAGACAGGGGAGTACAATTCTGCTTTTTTCATCTCTTTATCTGTCCTGTCGCTTGGTTCCAGACATAAATGTGTGTTTGAGGGAAGTATACAAGAGAACAAGGTAAACAAAGCCCTGGGTTTTTTTGGCCAGAGTCCAAAATGGGGAGCCAAAGGGGAAAGAAGTACCAAAAATATTATGGAGCTCAAAAAAGTGAGCCCATAAATTTGTTTATAACTCTTATGCTCACTCTTGAGCTGCACACGTGTAGATCTAATTATAAATGACATACCAAAGACTTCAAGAACTGAAATAAACAATAGATCATTACTCAAGTCTTATAATAGCCACATACAGTGTGTATATGAAAGAGTCTAGAAACATTTCATAAACTTTGAAAATAGAAGTGAAACAAACAATAACCCACAAAAGGCTAGTTTGAGTTTGTGGTTGGAACTAAACTGTGTTTATAGCCTATTAAAATAAAAATATCAACATTCTTCATTAAATTAAATTTGAAAAAGTTATATAACATGATATTTAAAAGGTCCAAGAAATAGTCCAAACTTATTTGACATATGAGAAACCAGTATAATCTAACTAACATGGGAACAGAAAAATAGATGTGAAATCCTAAATGACACAGAAGTTGAAATTATTTGAGAAAGTCTTTAAAGCACTATTATAAACACATTTCCAAAAGAGAAACCAATGACTTTGAAAAAAATAGAAGATAAAAGGAAGAATAAAATAAAATTTTAGTACTAAAAAATACAATAATGAAAATAAAAACCTCATTGGCTGGTCTAAATAGAATTGGTATTAAACAGTCAGTGAGCTTGAAGAATGGAACAATAAAAATATCTAACCTGAACACCAGAGGAAAAAAGATTTTAATACATGAACAGAGCCTCAGGGACCTGTGAAACTGTAACAAAAGATCTAGCATTTGTGTCACTGAAATATGAGGAGAAGAGAAGGACTATATCACAAAACAAACAAAAACAAAACAAAAAACCAAAACTATCAATATTTGAAGAAATAATGGCTGAAAAATTTTCAAGCTTAGAGGAAAAGATAAAACTACAGATTTGAGAAGCTCAGTAAATCCCAAGAATGAGAAATCCATAGAAATGCACACTTATAGACATCATAATCAAATTGCTGAAAACTAAAAACAAGGGAAAAAAATCTTAAAAACAGCCAGAAGAAAACAGGCATTACAAATAGGGAAATAATAATTTGAATGACTTCAGATTTCTCAATAGAGATTATCAACACCAAAATAGATTTTGCTGAATAATAAAAAAAAACAAAAACAACAGTCATCCTAGAATTTTATATCCAGTGAAAATGTACTTTACTTCAGGAATGACAATGAAGTAGAAATATCCTCATATGAAGTAAAGCTAAGAGAATCCATTAGCATTGAACTTTCTTTAAAAGAATTGCTTAAGTAAGTTCTTTAGGCAGAAGGGAAATGACATTAGAAATATGGAGCATTAAGAAGAAAGAGGAGCAAAAGAAATGACAAACATCTGGATATATGCAATAGACTATTCTTGAGTTCTTTAAAATTTGTTTGACAATTGAAAACATGAATTATAACATTGTCTGATAAGGCTTCAATGTATTGCAAAAGTAATATATGATAGCTAAAACATAAAAAGAGGAAGATAAAGGGATCCAGATCATAGTAAATCTTCTACATTTCACTTGAAATAGCAAAATAATAATTTCAAATATTCTATGACAAGTTAGGTATGTATATTGCAATTCTAACAGCAATCAGTAAAAATGACATATAAAGAGATAAAGTCTAAAACACAATGGATAAATTACAATGCAAAGCCATAAAAAGTTCAAACAACTCAAAAGAAAACAGAGAAGAGGAAGCAGTGGGAAAAAGAAGGAAAAACTGAACACAAATATTAAAATGCTAGATTTAAATCCATTCATATTAATAAATACACTAAATGTAAATGGCTTAAAAAATTAAAAGACTTAGAATGGATGAAAAACATCACAACTCAAGTCTATGTTATCTATAATGAACTCATTTCAAATATGATGATATAGGAAAATAAAAGTAAATGGAAGGAAACAGATATAGAATGTAAACATAAATCAAAAGAAACCTGTAGTATCTATATTAATATCAGACAAAGTAGACTTCAGAGCAAAGAAAATTACCAGTGATAAAGAGGGACATTACATAATGATAAAAGAGTAAATTCATCAAAAAGATGCAACCATCCTAAAAGTATATGAGCCTAGCAACAGAGATTAAAATATATGAAGTAAAAATTGATAACACTTAGAAACAGACAAATTCACAGCTACAGTTAGAAACTTCAAAACTTCATTTTTAGTTTTCAAAAAAACTAAAAGACAGAAAATCATCAAAGAAATAGAAGAACTGAGCAACATCAGAAACCAACTGGATCTACTTGTCAATTACAGAACATTTCACACAAAGCAAAAGTATCAATTTATTTCAAGTCCATATGGAACATTCACCAACATATACCATATTCTGCAACATAAACAAATTAAAATAATTGAAACCATATAAAGTATGTTCTCTTTCTATAATGACATTCAACTAGATATCAATAGCAGGAAGATAACAGAAAACAATTCTCAAATCCTTGGAAATTAAATAGTATCCTACTGCATAATATAAGGGCAATGCTGATGGCTCAAAAATTATAATATATTTTGAAATAAATGAAAATAAAAATCTGTTACTTCAAAATTTATGTTATAAATAGCTGTGCTAAAAGGGACATCTATATTAGAGAAAAGAATGTTCTCAAATCCATCATCTAAATTTCCCCCTTAAGAAAATACAGGAAAAAAGGAAAAATAAACCAAATCCAGATGAATAAGGAAAATAATAACTGTGGAAATCAATAAAATTGAAAAAAATAAAGAGAAAATGAATGAATTCAAGTATTAATATTTATAAACTTCTAGTAAAATTGACAAAGAAAAAAGGACACAAAATACTAGTACCAAAATTGAAAGAGAGGAGATACCACTCCAGATAATACAAACCGTTAATGGATAAGTGAATAATATAGGCAACTCCACATACACACATTCAACAACATAGATGAAATGGACTAATTCCTCAGAAACCACAAATTTTCAAAACATACTTAAGATGAAATAGAAAACTAATATAGTCCTATTACTGTCAAAGAAATTGAATTCATAGTTTAAAAACACCCCAAAAGTAAAGTACCTAGCCTAGGTTTCACTGATGAAATCTACTGGATATTGAAATGAGAAATAACATCAATTCTACCCAATCTTTTTCAGAAAACAGAAGAGGAGCAAACACATTTTAATTAATTTTAGGAGCCTAGATTTTCCCTGATTAAAAATACAGGTAACTTTAGACCAATATTTCTCATGAACATAGATGTAAAAATCCTCAACAAAATATTAGGAAATCAAATTCAGCAGCATATAAAATAGAATAATATATCATGAATATGAGCAGTTTATTATGGGTATGCAATACTGGTTAAACATTTGAAAATCACTCAATGAACCCCATCATATTAATGGTCTAAAGAAAAATGCATGTTTAAATCAATTAATGTGGAAAAGGTGTTTTAATAACATTTACAGAATTCTGAGCAAACTGTGACAGAATGCATTTTTTTCCATCTTGATAAAGGATATCCATGAGAAAATCTATAGCTAGCATCATTCTTAACTGTGAAAGAGTGAGTTCTTTCAGGAATGAAGCAACAAGGTACCATGCTTACTATTTCTATTCAAAATACTATTCCAAATACTAGCCAGTTCAATAAGGCAAGGGAAATAAACAAAAGTTCTATAGACCAGAGTGGAAGAAATAAAACTTCCCTTATTCACAGATGACATAATTGTCCATGTAGAAAATCCCAAGGAATCTACCAAACAAAACCCGAACACTTCTAGACCTAACAAGACCTAATAAGTGAGTTATGAGTTTACCAAGGTCATAAAATATGAGGTTAACATATAAAATAAATTGTAGTTTTATATAATAATAACAATGAATAATTGGAAACACATTTAAAAAATAATAACCGTTATAATAACTTTTCTCAAGTAACACATTTAGGTATAAGTATAATAAAACATGTACAAGAGCTATATGTTCAAAACTACAATACATGCTGAAAAATAAATCAATGAATACCTTAATAGGTGGAGAGAGATACCACATTCAGTGATTCAAAGACTCAAAATAGAAGGGATGTCTATTTTCCTCAAATGGATCCACAGATTTATTGCAATTCTAAACCAAATTCCCACATGACTTTTTATAGATATGGACAAGCTTATTATAAAATTTATATAGAAAAGCAAAGGAACTACAGAGTAGCAAGAACAATTTCGAATGCTCTGGTAATCAAGACTCTTTGGTATTGGTCAAAGGATTAACATGTAGATGAAGGAATTAGAACAGAGTTTCCAGAAATAGACCAATACAAACATGGCCAGTTGATTTTTGCCAAATGTGCAAAAAGGCAATTCCACGGAGAAAGATAACCTTTTCAAAAAATTGTGCCAGAACGAATTGACATCTATATGCAATGATAACAGTAATAATAAACTTTGACATTCTTCACATCTTATACAATAATTATTTCAGAATGGATCATAGGTCTAAATATAAAAAATAAAACTCTAAATCTTTTAGTAGAATATGTGGGAGAAAATTTTCATAATCTAGGGTTAGAGCTTACAAGCAAAGTACTTAGACATGACACCAAAATCATAATCCATGATATAAAATAGTGATAAAAATGTTGATAAATTAGACTTCATAGAAATGATAAAACTTTGCTCTCCAAAAGATAAGGAAAAGAGAAGATAGTGTGGTAGAAAATATTTGCAATTTACATATCTGAAAGGGTTTATGTTCAGAATATATAAAGAATACTCAAAGCTCAACAGTAAGAAAATAATCTAATTTTAGAAATAGCAATGAGGATATACAGAAGGCAAACAAGCACACAGAAAGATGTTCATAAGCCACCAAGGAAATGAAAATTAAAACCATGATGAAATTCCACTATACATCTATTAAAATTGCTAAAATAAAAACTGCTGACACTACAAAGAGCTGGTAAGGATGCCATAAAACTGGAAGATTCATACATTGCTGGTGGAAATGCAACATGACACAGTCACTCTAAAAAAGAGTTTGGAAGTTTTGTGTTAAACATGCATTTATCCTATCACCCAGTAATCCAATTCCTATATATTTACCCTAGAAAAATGAAAAGTTATGTCCACACTAAAATCTATCCATGAATGTTTATAACAGCTCTCTCTATAATCTTCAAACTGGAAACAATGCAAATGTTTTTCAATAGATAATCAAATAGGGTACATCCATATGATTGAATAAGCAATCAAAAGAATGATTTAGCAATATACACAACAATTTGCATGAATCTCAAAGTCTTTATACCAAGTAAAAAAAGTCTCCAAAGATTATATACTATATGATTCTATTAATATATGATTCTATTTATATGGCATTCTTGAAAATATGAAATTGTAGTGATAGAGAAGATGACAGCGGTTGCCAACATTTAGGGGTATAGGGAGGATTTGTTTTTAAGCATAGAAGTTAGGAGAGAAAACCCTGACACAAGACCTTTTGGATCAAATCCAAACTTGGCTACTTCTTAGCTGTGTAACCTTGGGAAAGTGACTAAACTTCTCTGCACCTCTGTTTCCTAGTATTTCATGAGGATGAAACAGGACCTACTTCAGAAAACTGCTGTTAGAATTTAAATGGTTTAAATTAGTGTGTTTTGTAGAGTGCAATGGAACTACTGTGTGCCTTGACGGGATGGTGGTTATAGGAATCCATTCATTAGGTAAAATTCATAGACCTGTATACCAAAAATGTGTTTTACTTTGTTAATATATATATATATATATATATATATATATATATAAAAGAAAATGCTAATGTGGATTACCAACTTCTAGGAAGGATACAGTATTCAAAGTTGTTCTGCAGACTTATTTAATCACTAAATTTCTTTGTTTTGCTTTACTGGGCTGAGCATATTGAAATACTACTGATTAGAGCAAAGACTTTTGGAAATGCACCTCAAGAAAATATTGCAATCTCTTATGAATAGAACATTCTGAGAACTAATGAGTTAATTTAAAACACTTGGAAAGTAAAATGACTCCAATGAATTATTTCAAAATTGTTGGCATTATTACAGATAAGTTGTCATAATCTCATTTGAAATGTGTGCTGAAGCTGTCAGATAACTTGATCATCCGTTATTCGAGGTGAATAAGGGTTTAAGTGGAATTCAGCATTTGCTCAGGCATTAGTTTTACTGCCCATAAATAACAGAAAGACAATGTAGAAAAAAAGAGGCCAATAGTGAGAAATAAATCTTATGTTGGCTTTATGCCTAGGACTAATGAAGGAAAAGAAGGTGGGCCAAAATGAACAATAATTCAAAAGGGAAATATGTACATCCTTTAATTGATTTTATTCATAGGGTTCATAACCCTGAGATATCAGAACTTGTGACCAAAATTGAGGTTTGTCAAGTCCACAGCAGAGGTGTCACCTTCGGTACTCTATACATCAGAAACCCAGGTAGGAATAAATCACACACACACACACACACACACACACGAAGTAACGGTGACATTAGCTTAGTCTAGCAGCAGCCAAATTCTTGTCTTTTACTAGCATATTGGCCCAAGCATCACAATTCACAATTCAAGACTGATTACACTTTTCTTTTATAAAATGAGACATTGTATAAAAAAGGCATTGTATTAAAAAAACTGCACAGCTTTTCTTGATATTCTCAAACAATTAATTACTTCTATGTAGAAAAAAAGTTAAAACAATCTGTGCCAACGAGTTATATTTCCAAACTCAATTAATTTACTTGGCATTTAATTTTTTAAAAATCACTCTTTCCTAATCTCTAATAATCTCCTAATACTTGCATATGTTAGGGAAATATAACAAACCAACAGGTGCATTTTGAAGCATAGGATTGCAGTTAGGAGCCATATTTGTGAAAGATATTTTAAGCATATCTTTATTAGAAGAGAAAATTAAACACTATAACATTATTATTACTCTTTTTATTCCCTTTAGTTTATGGAAAAAGTCTATAAATATTTTACAATATTGATCACATATAACACTTTATGTTTTCTTCTTTTATAGTGCTCCACAGGCTCTTCCTTCTGTTTAGTCATTGTATAAAAGCAGGCAATCAGTGGAGTCAGGAAACAGATTAAAAATCAGGCTCTATCACTAGTATGTGTATTTGACAAAGGTGCTTTAAAAGCTTCACCCTTTCATCCTTTCAAAGCTACAGTTCCTTACCTATAAGGTGGAAATAATCCCGGTCCTGTCTACAACAGCAAGTTATTGTGAGAATCCAATGAATTCATAGCACTTAGTAAAATGAGATTCTATAAAAATGTTCATTCATATCATCATTATGATTATCTTTTTCATATTCTTTACCAATCCATGCCTGTCAAAATACTGCACAAATCTTGGTATTTGTGTTGCTTCTTTAAGGGTTCATACTAATAGAATAATGTGTGAATATGAGTATATAAGATATCACAGCATCTCTTACTACACTCTGTTGCATCAATTTTTGTGCTGTGGACCTCAATAAATGTTTATAGACAGAAACTTATCAGCTTTAGTGCAAGGGTAGGTGGGTGGTAGATGGGCATGGTCATTCCTTGTTCAAAGCTTTCATCAGTTTTTCAACACTCAATGTACGGTTAGGAGAGAAGACCCTGGAGAAAGACCACCTAGGTAGTAACCCAAGCTGCTCATTTCTTAGCTGTGTAACCTTGGACAGGGACTTAAACTTCTCTGAACTTCTGTGTCTCAGCTGCACAACAGGGATGATACAGAATCTACTGCATAGGAATGTTGTGAAGTTTAAAGATGTCAAGTATTTAAAACACTATCGGGCACATAGTAAGAGCTTAATAAGCATTTATTGCTGCTGTTGTGTGTATATGGATGAAAATCTATAGCAGGATTTTGCATGATTTGGCTACTAGTTACTTCATCTTGATTATTCTACAGCCACTGCCCATCCCAAACCAAACCTCTTTCACATACACTTTTTTAGTCCAGCCATACCAGTTTTTACTAAATTGTTGAATTGCAGAACTTGGACTACTTTTTCCTGCCTTACGGCATTCATACTTCCTTTCCCATCCACCTGAAATAGTCTTTCCACATCTCAATTCCCACTTGTCTTTCAGAGCTCAGGTAAAATATCACTTCGCTGAGGAAGTCTTTCTTAATCTACAAGAATAGGTCAAATCTCCTTGTTACTTGCTAACATACCTCCCTGTACTTCTTTGTTCAGAGCATTTATGACAATCATGAAATAATTAATTTTGCAATTCACCATTTATTGAGTCTTATAAAATTCTGTCTTATTTACTTCTGTATTCCCAACACTTAGTACAGAATCCAATAAATATTTGTGGAATACTTAAATAAATGAATAAGTAAACAAACCATTTGGTAACCTCAAATGCTCAAATTTAATAGATTAAATAGGCACATTTCAAAATGTCAAAGAAACATGGTTTAAAGTATATTTAACTGTAAATATCCAAGGAGATAACACATGAAAAAGTACTTTTTTGTACCTATTTAATATTATATACATTTCAAACATTGTGACTATTATTATTCATTCAATTTCTTTTGGACAAAAAAACGAGAAAAGTCCATGATCTGTAAATTTCCTCTATAACCCATTCTTTCCCAGAAATAATGGCTGGGAAAAAGCTACCACAAAGCTGTGCCTATATAGGTTTAACTTTAGAAAATGAACATGTTGTTTGGAATATTTTTATACTACATTTTGGAAGAAACATATTGGATAATTATTAAATAATTTGCCTCTAGTATAAATTAGACTTGAATAAACTGATAAACCTCCCATTCAAGGCAAAGCCTTGAACAGATTTTCATTAACATCTGGTATTTCCCAACTCACTTTTCTCATTATTAAAGCCAATAAACGATTTGGGTTGAGATTATTCTCAAAGGGTCTTTAGAAGACAGCTGACCAGATCTATTTATTACTTTACTTTCCAAATGTTGCCCAAAATACCCTTTGGTAATCAATGCATGACTAACATTCTAGAACCTATTAAGAACAAAAGATTTGGAATCTGCTATGCTCTAGGCTTTGCTCCGAGTAGAAACTGTTCATTAATTTGCTAAAAAACCTTTTATATAAGGGACCTTTTTAAAATATTCATTCCACCTTGAAATTCAGTTCAAGTAAAAAATTTGCCTTTGCAGTTTATGTATTTTCTCTGATTAACCATGAGATATTTCCATTTATTTTTTTCTTTTGATACAATTTTGACTATTTGACTGTTGTAACTGACTTCTAATTTTCCACAAACATCTGCGTGTCTACCATTTATTGGGATTTTTATTGTGTGCTCAATGTAATTTGATTGCCCTGTGTCATATACTGTGCAGTCTTTTAAGGGGCTTCGAAATCAAGTAGGCATATGTAAATTCTAAACTAAAAGCAAACAAACAAACAAAGACACTGATATTAACTCTGTACAATGTCTTTTCTACATGGGAAGTAAGTCCAACCTCCAGACATTCCTCAAAGTCGTTTGACTTATAAAATATTAAGGAATCAGATAATTTTCTTTTTCTCTCATGTCATAACCATTTAGATAAAAAAATATATGTCATGTTTTTTTCTGAAGCACCAAGAAATTGTCATTGTGGTAAGTTATCAGATCTGAATGAACTCTTTGGCACATTTCCCTCCTCATCTTCTTTTACACAGCCCTGCCCTGGAGGACATGCCCCATTTCCAAACTGTGAGGTATGCAACCAACTGACCACATGGCAAATGACACTGGAGAGCCAGGTGGATGGTGTTTGTAGTTGGAGCAATGATCCTTCCCCTTTGCATTTCTTACTAATTAAGGGGGAAAAAGGATGGAATCTTGACAGAATGGAAAGATAATGTGATTTAGAGTCAGTCAGTGGTGGGTTTGAATCTTAACTGTTGCATTAACTACTCTGAAGTTGGAGGAGTTACTTAACTTTCCTGTGCCTCAAGATCTTTTCATGTTAAATCTTTGTAATGCTACTATCAACATTATGTGAAATCATGTACGTGAACAGCTAGCCCAGAGAGTAGATGTTTTCAGGAACTGGACATTGGTGTTAGTACTACTGCTATTAATGAGGGCATTGGTGGCCTTTGCATGCCCACTTTACTCTTTCCTTAGTGAGGAAAAGTGGGTAGATAAGTGATTTTGTGTCTCCAATGCCAAACCAGCTAAAATTAAATTCTTTTTTTTTTCAGAAACTAAAGAGGCTTTTTATTTTTTGGTGTTATTATTAATTTTATGATTATTAATATATAATCTTGTTCTCTCCACCTGGAACACTTCATCCCTGGGACACCTTTCCCCATGCCACTTCTCTGCCTAGGAACTTCTATTTGATCTTTAAGAACTCGACTCAGATGTCACCTCCTCTGAGAAGCTTTCCCATCTCCCCAAAACTCCAATCCTCTGGAATCCCACAAAAATTTGCTCAGATTTCTATTATAGCCCAAGTTATATTATAAAGTGTTCATTTTCATACCTCCTCTTTGTACCAAATTCAGAACTCTTGAGGGCAAGGACTATGTCTAATTATTCCTTAAGGTTCCACTGCTTGGCTCAGCTCATTGTAGGTGCTCAGGGAAAGTGAGATTAAATGACTCAACATCACACCTCGAGGACCCTCTGTCTTACCGGGTACCATGCTAAGAGATGTAAAGTTAAAAAGATCAGGTCTTTGGCCCCTTAAAGTTCATAAAAAAAATTGAGGATGTGTTCCTATCTATGCTGCAGGCAGAGTATTTATAATCACTGCACTTTACAATGATCAAACTGAGCTTCAGAGAACTTAATTGGATGGGCTGAGATCAAAATTAGAGGAAGCATGTAGCTGAGCAAGAGTCAGGCATAATTGGATTAAATTTGATTCTGATGTGTGACTTTAGAGAACTTAACTTCTCTATGCTTCAGTTTTCTTTTTTTTTTTCCTTT
>VBSM01001927.1:14554226-14652842 GCA_008086735.1 Cheirogaleus medius
TTTAGGCTTTCCACTGTATTATGGAGATCCTTGATTGTTTCCTTCATTGCCAGATTTCTGTTTGGTTCTTCTGGATAATCTCAATTTCCTTTGAGAATATTTCATTCATTTCCTGTATAGTTCTTGTGGTTTCTCTACGTTGTGATTCTATTTTCTCTTCAATTTCATTTAGTTTTGTAGCAATCCATATTCAGAAATCTTCCTCTGTCAGCTTACTCATATCATGTATGTTGGTGTCAGATGATGGAGAATGAATATTTTGCTTTGGAGGTGACTTTTCTCTCTGCTCCTTCATGTTTCCTATGAACTTTCACTGGTTCTTTCTCATCTGGGTGCTTTATTGATGATCGGAGGTGACGGGGCTGGATTATGAGCTAAAATCTGGAATTCAGGAGGGACGATCCTTGGCAGATCTGGGGATATGTGCTATGGACCTGTAATGTCAGCAGAGTTTGAGCAGCCAGAGGCCACTGAGATGATCCGCCAAGAAGTGAAATCTTTCCCTTTTCTGTGTGACACCAGCGGAGCTTGGGCCGCTGCAGCCCCCTGGGGAGGATCCGTGGAGGATCACACTCACTCTACTGCTCCTTAACCAGCAAGGCTGAAGCGGCTGGGGACCCCTGACAGGTCCCGCCGAGGGGTGGAAACTTTTTCCCTTCTGCGCATCCCTGCAGAGCTGGGGTCGCTGCAGCTCCCTGGGGAGGATCCTCGGAGGATCATGCTCACTCCCTCTACTGCTCCCTTCCTGGCTGCACTTGGGTCCCCCGAGTCCACTGGACAACTCAGCCAAATGAGCGATCTGTCTCACTTTTCTGTCCCTTCACAAGCGAGGCATAAGCCGCTGGTGTGTACAGATCTCCCAGCCAAGGAGACCCTGCACCGTGCCCTGGAGATTTCTAATTGCTCTCCGCTCCTGCCTCCTCTCCGAACTGCCTGACCGCCTGTGTTACCTCTTCACACTGACTTCAGGCACTTCCCTGCTTGTGTGAGTGTGAAGGTCGGTGAAGGAGAAGTTGTCTCACTGTGGCACGGATCACAGAGTCCCATTTGGCTGGCCGCTGAGTGCAGCCAGCTTGCACTCCAATCCCTGTTGTGCCACTCGGATTCTCGGAACTTCACAGCAAATCCACTGAGTCACTTTCCTCCTTTTCCCAGCACTGCTGCCCCTTGAAGCTTCCCTGTAATTTCGTGAAGCTGATCCTGTGGGAGAACTACCCCCTCCAGTGATTCAGGTCGCCTTCTTCACCTCCCACTCTGAGAGCAGAGAGCCAGGAGGTCATCCCTAATCTGCCATTTTTGACAGTCCTCTAAAATTAAATTCTAATTCAAACAAACTAATAGGCAAACCAGTGAGAACCCTAATATTGTTTCATTTATATGCACTAGATTGGCAGAGTTTGTGAACTAAAATAAAATTTTAAGGCTTATCTGCCCACCAGCTGACTAAATGGACCCCCTCTCATGACCAAAGGAATATCCTAAAACTAAATTGCCTGCCAGGAGGAAGGAGGTCAGACATGCCTTGCCATGCCCCCTCCCTTCTTGGGGACATCCTCTGTAATCCATTAATAGACCTAAGGGTATTCGAGACAAACCTGCAGGTTCTCAATTTCCACAACAAATCTATGTCCCATGGTTTATCTCTGATAACAGCTCCTATGTTGAAACATTCCAAGCCTTTAGACAAAGCTTCATGTCTTTAGCCAATTACAAGCCAAAGAATCTTTAAAGCCACCTATAATCTGTAAGCCACCTCTTCGAGATGGCCCACCTTTTCGGGCCAAACCAAAGTATGTCTCCCACGTACCTGTAACCCCTGTCTCCCTGAAATGTATAAAACCAAACTGTAACCCTGCTAGAGCGAGTCCACTTGCTCAAGGCTTCTTGGGAGTGGCTCTGGATCATGGTCCTCAAATTTGGCTCATAATAAATCTCTTTAAAATTATTTTACAGAGTTTGGCTTTTTTTCCGTTGACAAGTTTAAAAAAATAATCATGTAATAAACCTACTTAGCCATAGTTGGTGGAGGAGGAAAGTATGTAAAAGGCCTTTTCTTTATCAATGTAAATAACCTCTCTTTTTAGGCTACTCCCAAGCCAGTGCTCCCTAGATGGCTGGAGTCCTCCCCTGAAATCTCTCCTCTGACAGTGTCTGCTCAGGCTGGCTGCCATGGTCTTCCGCCAGGATCCATTCTCTCTACATGTGGCTCTCTGTTAGGTAAGCCGACAATCTCCTTCTTGGTGTAGTATTGATGTCTGACAGTGGCTTCCTAAATTACACCTTCTAAGTGACATTAGCATTTGAATAGGAATTTTGGCAGATGGAGTGGGCGGCATTTTGGAACATGGGTTCTTTTTGGTTTCACTGTGGCAGCATTTACTAAAGGATTTTTTTAATGGAATACTAATTATAAGAGATGTGACTAGGAAAAAATGACCACATCCATTGTGGAGACACTATGTTAAACAAAATTAAGCAGATTCATTGACTGTAATGCTGCTCGAAGCCCTTAACAGGCAATGTGCATTGTGTACAAGGAGATAGTAGATTATACAAAATCATCAATTCAACGACTATTTATCGAGCACCTCCTACATACCAGGCACCGGCAACCTTTCTGAATGTGAAGAAGGAAAGAGTCCTACAAAGCTGTGAGGCAGGAGAATTTGAGAAAAAGGTAACAGGAAGTGGGATGAGATGAAGTGAGAATGAGTTTGGCATGTTCACCATTGCATAACGCTCACTTTGGAAATCTCTTTTCCTGAACTTTGCAAAAGGGTAGTAGTGTTCTGCAGAACATATTTTGAGGAAAACTACTCTATTGCTGTACTGCTGAATTAAGTCCTTCTCAGCTTCATGGCATTATCTGTGAAGTGGGATGTAACACTTATCTCATATGTTATAAGATTAAGAAAAAAGAACCAAACTGAATGTCTCATACATGTAAATACTCAATAGCCATCAATTTCTTTCCACACTGTTACATTGAAAATCACTGAAGGAAAGAAGATGTTAATATTTAAGACTTGGTAAATATTTGCACTGTTTACCAGTCTTTACTATTATGTATTATCTCTAATTTGTTCATGCTGTAATCAATCTTATTATTAATAAAATCTGATTTCCTACTAGCCATATAAAAGAAAAATACATATAAAATTGTGAAATGCATATTTTTATTTTAGTAATAAAAGATCAATTCTTTTTTCCCCACCAAATGGTGTCCTCAGAAATTTGCTATTGGATTCAAATAAAAACTCAGATTAGCTATATGTGTTTTTTCCCATGAAAATTAGTTATAATCATAAAGATATATATTAATAAATACAGAAGGCAGTCTATATATAAATACAATTATAGAAAATCATTGGTCTATTAATTCCACAGAAATAAACATAATACCAAGTTATCTAGATTGAATTGTATCTCTTGTTAAAAAAAAGCATTAATCTTTCAATTTGTTCAAGAGGAAAATGTAAGGTGAACTTTTTTAGTGACTCATTTTCCACAGTTTCAGAGAAAAATGTGTTAGAAATGGAGTAGATTTCAAACATGAATAGAAAATTATCTGTCAAAACAAACACTTTCATATGACTTATAAAGAACCTATTTTAAAGAATTACAAAGATTTCTGTCTCAAAAAATTTAATCTTAAATGTATAGTATTATCAGGTTTTGTACCCTTCACTTCTATTAGTATAGGCAACTTATAGGTAAAATAAGATTATGCTTAAATAATTTGTTTTCATCCCTACTGCCACAGAATTCATGTGGGGATTTTTGACTAGCAAATTAGACAAATTCAGGATAAATGAGCAAAATAGAAATCGAAAGGCTAGCGTAATAGAGAAAAATTGTAAAACGATTATGGCTTTTTTAAAAAATAAAAGAATACATGCTCATCATTCAAAAACAAAACTGTACATAAGGGTAGAAAAGGAGGAATGTCTACTGTCCCCAAACCATAGTCTCACTCTGCAGAGGTAGTCATTATTAAGAAGATTTTTTTTCATTTTTGAGTGATACTTTTTTTTATTTACATAGCCTTTTAAGGAATGTAAAGGCCAAAAAATATTTGTCAACATACTGTTTAAATTGTATTGACATCTAGTTCCCTAAAACTTTACACAGGTCCAGATCCTTGATGCAAAAAGTACTTCTTCGTGCATCTTGTTAAATCCAAATCAGTCTTTGAATGCTACAAAATATTTGCCATACAAGTGAGTCTATTATATTTTTTACACAAACGAGTATAATGGGTGTACTATTAAACATAATTGTCCTAATCGTTCTTTTTAACTTTTCAGTTTATTTTGGAAAACTTTTCTGTCAAACGCAGAGCCCAGCTTCTCTTGTTAATGATACCTGGTTTTTCATTTAGTGGATTTGTCACAATAGGTTTAGCTAATCTCCAATCAAATGGTGAGCATTTAATAATTTCTGTTAGTTTACTTTCACAAATAATGGTATTCTAAAATTAGATACACAAGTCCTGCTATGGTTGCTTTTGGTCTCTAACATCTGGCCAGCTCTGTGTAGAACTACCTTAATTGGTCAGTGGAAGAAGTGGCTAGAACACACTCTCAGTCTTGTTTAGGATGCTTTAACAAAGTACCATGGAATAGGTGGTTTATAGACAACATAAATTTATTTCTTACAGTCCTGGAGGCTGGGAAGTCTAAGATCAAGGTACTGGCATATTCAGTGTCTGGTAAGGGCCCATTTTCTGGTTCATACAATTAGAATATGTCATATTCTGGCTTAAAATTCACCAACAATGTCCATGACCCTTGGGCTAAAAGCACACTTCTTACCATAGCCTACAAAGGCCAGTATGATCTATCTACTGCCTACCTCTGAAGTTAACATCATTTACCACTCTGGCTTCCCTCAGGATCCAGTCACACTGCCTCTGTTGGCATATCTCAGAGATATTGTGGATTTGGTTCTGGACCACTACAAGAAAGCTAATATTCCACTGAAGCAAGTCACACAATGTTTTTTTGGTTTCCCAGTGAATATAAGAGTTGTGTTTACGCTCTACTATAGTCTATTAAGCATACAATGGCATTATGTATAAAATGGACATACTTTAATTAAAATATACTTTATTCCTAGAAGTTGCTAACGATTATCTGAGCCTTCAATTAGTCATAAACATTTTTCTGGTGGAGGGTCTTCCCTCAATGTTGATGGCTGCTGACCTATCAGGGTGGTGGATGCTGAAGGTTGAGGTATCTGCAGCAATTTCTTAAAATAAGACAACAGTGGCTGGGCACGTGGCTCATGCCTGTAATCCTAGCACTCTGGGAGGCCGAGGCAGGCGGATCGTTTGAGCTCAGGAGTTTGAGACCAGCCTGAGCAAGAGGGGCACGCCGTCTCTACTAAAAATTGAAAGAAATTAATTGGCCAACTAAAAATATATAGAAAAAATTAGCCGGGCATGGTGGCGCATGCCTGTAGTCCCAGTTACTCAGGAGGTTGAGGCAGGAGGATCGCTTGAGTCCAGGAGTTTGAGGTTGCTGTGAGCTAGGTTGACACCACGGCACTCTAGCCTGGGCAGAGTGAGACTCTGTCTCAAAAAAAAAAAAGACAACAGTGAAGTTTGCCACATTGATTGTTCCTTTCACAGAAGATTTCTCTGTAGCATGGGATGCTGTTTGTTAGTATTTTACCCATAGTAGAGCTTCTTTCAAAATTTGGAGTCAATTCTCTCAAACCCTGCTTTAACAACTAAGTTTATGGAATATTCTAAATCATTTGTTGTCATTTTAACAATTTTCATAGCATCTTCACCAGGAATAGATTCCATCTCCAGAAATCATTTTCCTCATTCACAAGAAGCAACTTCTCATCTGTGAAAGTTTGATCCTGAGATTATAGCAGTTCGGTCACATCTTCAGGCACCATTTCTACTTCTAGTTCTCTTGCTATTTCTACTACATCTGCAGTGACTTCCTCCACTGAAGTCTTGAGTCCCTAAAAGTCATCCATGAGGATTGGAATCAAGTTATTTCAAACTCCTGTTCCTGTTGATATTTTTACTTCCTTCCATGAATCATGAATGTTCTTAATGGCATCTAGAATTGTAAATCTTTTACAGGAGGTTTATAATTTTCTTGCCCAGATCTGTCAGAAGAATCACTATCTATGACAGCTATAGCCTTATGAAATGTATTTCTTAAATAATAATACTTGAAAGTTGAAATTATTGCTTGATCCATGGGCTACAGAATGAATGTAGTGTTAGCAGGCATGAAAACAACATTCATCTCCTTGTACATCTCCATCAGAGTTCTTAGGTGACCAGGTGCATTGTCAATGAACAGCAATATTTTGAAATCATTTTTTATGAGCAGTAAGTCTCATCAGTGAGCTTAAAATATTGAGGAAACCATGCGGTCAACAGATGTGCTGTCATCCAGGCTTCGTAGCTCCATTTATAAAGCACAGACAGAGTAGATTTAGCATACTTTCTAAGGGCCCTAGGATTTTCAGAATGTGCAGTAAGCATTGGCTTCAAGTTCAAGTCATTAGCTGCATTAGCCCTTAATGAAAGAATCAACGTGTCCTTTGAAGCTTTGAAACCAGGCATTGACTTATCTTCTCTAGGTATGAAAGTCCTAGACAGCATCCTCTTTCAACATAAGGCTATTTCATTTACATTGAAAGTCTGTAGTTTAGTGTTGTCTCTTTCATCAATTATCCTGGCTAGATCTTCTGGATAACTTGCTGCAGTTTCTTGCTGCATCAGCACTTGCTGCTTCACCTTGCACTTTCATGTTATGGAGATGGCTTATTCCTTTAAACCTTATAACCTCAGCTAGTTTCCAATTTTTCTTCTGCAGCTCCCTCACATCTCTCAGCCTTCATGGAATTGAAGAGAGTTAGGGCTTTGCTCTAGATTAGGCTTTAGTTTAAGAGACTATTGTGGTTGGTTTGATCTTCTATCCAAACCACTGAAACATTTTCTATATCAGTAATAAGGCTGTTTCATTATTTTATTACTCATGTGTTCACTGGAATAGCACTTTTATAATACTTTCCTTCAAGAACATTTATTTTGCACTTACAATTTCGCTATCTGGTGCAAGAGGCCTAGAGCTTTGAGCCTGTCTCGGCTTTTGACATACCTTCCTTATCAAGCTTAATTATTTCTAGCTTTTGATTTAATGCAAGAGAACTGTGACTCTTCCCTTCACTTGAGCACTTAGAGGCCATTGTAGGTTATTAATTGGCCTAATTTTGATATTGTTGTGTCTCAGGGAATAGGAAGGCTCAGAGGGAGGGACAGAGAGAGAGAGGACCGGCAGGTAGGTGGAGCAGTCAGAAAACATAAGACATTTATTACAAAAATTCCCCCAAACAGTTACAATAGTAACATCAAAGATCACTGATCACAGATCATCCAAACAGACATAATAATAATAAAAAGGTTTGAATTATTTTGAGAATTACCAAAACATGACACAGAGACACAAAGTGAGCACAGGCTGTTGGCAAAATGGTGCCAATAGACTTGCTCAATGCAGCGTTGGCACAAACATTCAATTTGTAGAAAATGCAACATCTGCTCAGCACAGTTAAAAGAAGTGCAATATAAAGAGGTATTCCTGCATGCACAGAGATTACTGTACAAAGTTATTCATCATAGTATTAAATATAATAACGTAATTATAATATAAATAGTCAAAATATGATATAGGTAACTTACTAAATAACTTCTGGCACATTCATAAGATAAAATGATTAAATTAAAAATCATGTGGAAGACCAACATGTTATATCAGTGGTCATTCTTGGGTAATAGAATCATGTATGATTTTATTTTTGTACCTTAAAAAACTTTCTACATGAGCTATATATTTCTTTTGCAATGAAAAGAAAACAAGAATTTTGTTTTGTAAATACTGTCAGGATTTTTGTAAAAAATTTTTATACATCACCCTCTCATGTTACTGCGAAGATGATTTTCTTTTCTTTTTCTATCCTCAGTTGAGATAGAGAACAACTAATTACTATATTTGTGTAGAATATCACCTATACATTTCAGCCCTCAGGTATTTTAGGATTGTTTTAACGTTGCCTTCAACCTTCTTGTCTTTTGAATAAATTAACCAGTTTTTACTGATTGATTTGGAATTCATCCAACTTTTCACTTTATGCCTTGTTTCCTGATATATTTTCATCAGAAAATTTAACAATATATGCTCTATTTTGACATATTTCAATGATTTGAAGGATTGCTAGATTTTGTTTATATGAAGGCATCTTGACACATATTTACACAAATATCTATTATTACATCATGTTTCAGATCTACACTCAGCAGCCTACACAAAAATATCTCAATTAACCTTATATTTCATGCTAATCTATGATACTTTATGTTTTTTGAACAGATTCTTCCAAACTAGAAAATAATCCCTGATTGTAAATTAAGCCCCTTTCAAACTGCATATATTTTTGATTGCTTTTTTTTTTTAAGCAGTGTTAGGTTCACAGCAAAATTGAGAGGAAAGTACAGAGATTTTTCCATATAACCTTTCCCCCACATACACATAGCCTCCCCTATTATCAATACTCCCCCACCAGAGTGAAACATTTAATATAATTCATGAAGGTACATTGACACCTTGTGATCATCCCTGGTGTTGTACAAGGTCTGTCCAGAAAATATCCAGCCATTGTTATATAAGGAGAACGGTTTGCGCCACATCAGTGTAACTGGCAGCCAAGGAGAGTGGACTGGGATGCGCATGTGTGAACAATGCTGAATTCACTGTACTAGTCAGTAGGGCACTAGACACTGTTGAGTGAGCATGTGTGCTGTGTGGCTGTCACATTCAAAGTGACTGAGCTAGTACAGCAACAACTCATTTTCTTTGTTCTTTTCTAGTCTCTTTTTCATTTATTTCTGCTGTTATCTTAATATTTCCTTACTTCTGCTAGTTTGTTCCTCTTCTTCTAGTTCCTTGAGGTATAAACTATATCACTTGAGGGTTTTTTTTAATGTAAGCATTTATTGCTACAAACTTTTCTCTTAGACTTTTGCTCCATTCTGTGAGTTGTGGTATGTTGTTTCCTTTTTTATTTGTCTAAAGACTTTTAAATTTCTCTTTTGATTTCATCTTTGACCCACTAATTGATTGTTCATGAATGTGTCGTTTCATTTTCAAATATTTGTAAATTTGTCAATTTCCTCCATTACCGATCACTAGCTTCATAGCACTGTGGTCATAAACGATAACTGATATAATTTCCATCTTCTCCAAATTTTTAGACTTGTTTTGTGGCCTAACATATAATCTACCCTGGAGAATGTTTCATGTTCTCTTGGAAAGAATGTGTATTCTGCTGCTTTTGTATGGAATGTTCTGTATAATTGTTGGGTTCATTTGTTCTATCATGTTGTTTAACTTGATGCTTCCTTATTGAATTTTCTGCCTGAATGATCTTTCCTTTGTTGAAGTTGGGGTATTGAAGTCCCCTACTATGATAGAATTGATGTCTATTTCTCCCTTCAGTTCTATTAATATTTACTATATATTTAGGTGCTCCAATGTTGGGTACATATATTTTTATAATTTTTAGCCTTTTGATGTATTAGCACATTTATCATTAAACAGTGAAAGTTTTTGTCTCTAGTGACAGTTTTTTAATTAAAGTCTATTTTTGTCTGATATAAGTATAGCCACTCTGGTTCTCTTTTGGTTTCTATTGGCATGGAATATTTTTTTTTTCCATCTCTTTACTTTAGTCTACATGTGTTCTTAAAGGTAAAGTGAGTCTCTTATAGGCAGCATATAGGTGGGTATTTTTTTATCCATTCTGCTTCTTTTGATTAAAAAATTTAATCCAGCTACATTTAAAGTAATTATTGATAAGTAAAAACATTCTACTGTCATTTTGTTAATTATTTTCTGATTATTTTGTAGTTTGTTCTATTGCTCCCCTCGTTATCTTCCTTTGTGATTTGATATATTTCTGAAGTAATATGTTTTGATACTTTTGTGTATCTGTATAGATTTTTTCTGTCGTTACAATGGGGCTTACATTGAGGATCTTACAGTTATAACAGTCTATTTTAAGTTGTTAACCGCTTAACTTTGACCTTATACAAAAAGTCTACTCTTGAATTTTTCTCCCCCTACATTTTATGTTATTGATGCCACAATTTACATCTTTTTAAATGTCATGTATTCATTAACAAATTATCATAACTTTAGATATTTTTAATATTTTTGTCTTTTAACTTTTATGTTAAGGTTGATTTATGCACTAATATTACAGTATTAGTGTATTCTGAATTAGACTATATTCTTAACTTTATGGTGAGTTTTACCCTTTCATATGTTTTTATGCTGTTAGTTAACATCCTTTCATTTCAACTTGAAAAACTTCCTTTAGCATTTCTTATAAGGCAAGCCTGCTGGTGATAACCCTCTGCAACTGTTTTTTTTTTTTTTCTTGGCAATTCTTTATTTCTCTTTCGTTTCTGAAGGACAGACTTCCATGTGTAATGCTCTTGATTGACCATATTTTTTTTTCTTTCAGAACTTTGAACATATTATCCCATTTGCTTCTGGCCTGAAATTTTTCTGTTGAGAAATCTGCTGCAAATAGAGGTTCTTTTATATATGATGGACTGCTTTTCTTTTCTGTTTCCAAAAATCTCTGTCTTTGACTTTTGAGCATGTGATTATGTCTTTCATTGAAGATCTCTTTATATTAAATATATTTGGGGTTCTTTGGGCTTCTTGGATCTAGATGTTCATTTCCTTCTCCAGATTTGGGAAGTTTTATATCATAATTTCTTGAAATAAGCTTTCTACAGCCTTCATTTCCTCAGATCTTTCTGGGATTCCCATAGTGCTTAAATTGGCTTGCTTGATGGTGTCCCATAAGTCTTGTAGGCTTTCTTCACTCTTTTTTATTTTATTTTTTCTTCTTGTTCCTGGGAGTAGGTAATTTGAAATGACCTATTTTTCAGCTTACTGCACTTTTTTTTCTTTTGTTTGATCAAGTCTGCTGAAGTTCTCTATACATTTCTTTCAGTTCAGTCATTGTTTTCTTCTGCTCCAGAATTTTTGTTGGGTTCTTTATTATGATTTCTATTTCTTTATTGCACTTCTTATTTTGTTTATGTATTGTTTTCCTGGATTTGTTTAGTCATCTATGTGTATTCTCTTGTAGCTCACTGAACTTCTTTAAGAAAATTATTTTGAATTCTTTGTTTGGTAGTTTGTAGATCTCCATTTATTTTAGGTCAGTTACTGGTGCTTTGTTTTGTTCCTTTTTTCGTGTTATGTTTCAATAATTATTCATGATCCTTGTGGCCTTGTGTTGGTGTTTGTGCATTTGAGAAAAGAGACACCCCTTTCAGAATTTAAAAACTGCCTTTGGTGGGTAAAACTCTTCACCTAGTCAGCCTGTGCAGAGATTCTTGGTTGGTCATCTGGTGTGGTTAATGGGCAAGCTTGCTGCTAGGGTCCTTGGATGGACTTGCCTGGTACCTCAGTCGGCAGGTGGGCAGGCTTGGTGCTTGAGTTCATAGGGACTGGCCTGGTGCCTTGGTTTTGGGGGCCAGCCTGGTTCTGGGGTGAGCCTGGTGGCAGGTTTCACTGGGACAGGCCTGCTGCTGGGTTCTGTGGCAAAGGTGATTGCTCATTTCACTTTCCCTTCCCCTGCATAGGGAATCTCTCTGTTAGCTACATAGTTAGGATCTCCAGCTCTACTCGGAACAAGCCTTCTCTATTTTGGTGCTATTTTGAGCACTTGCTCCACATGAGAAGAAGGATAAGGGCTGGCACTCCATTTTGGTGCTGCCCTACCCTTAATCCTATCCCGAGCAACTGCTATACCTGGGGAAGGAGGGAATGCTTTATCAATCTAGGAATTCCCCAGCCCAGGCATAATAAGATTTAGAAAGTGAACTAGAATAACCTAAGGATTATTAATATACCATTAGCTAGAATCTGCATTGTGGTTCACCACCCTCTCAGGTGGGCTCATATACACAGATGGAAGTTTGACGACACCTGTTGACCATTTGATAACAGCCTACACCTGCCAAGTGCCCTCCTCCAGATGGGGCTAATAACAGTAAACAATCCAATAAGTCAGAGAGTGGTGAGTAGTAGTGAGTCAGTAAGTGAGTTGGTCTGTCTCTCTCCACTCCTGGAGACAGACCTGTTTTATTCTATAATAAAGAGCTGCTCTTGTGAAACTGCTTCCTTCCTGGCCTTGCTGGTGATTTTTCCAAGAAAAGAGTCAGAGGACCAAGATGATAGTCTGGACTTGACACTTTTGTGTATCTCATCATTCTTCTGCCAAGAGCTCACCAGGAATGGAAGGCAGACTTCCACCCTGACGTCTTCATGCTATGCTGCTTAGCCTTGGGAAAGTGGTGATGGAGGTAATGTGAAAAACTCTTTCTACTTTCTTCAATGTGTTTTTTCTTATTTCTGTTGTACACTAAGGTGCTATAATCACTCCCCCGAATTCCTTAGCTCTTGTGAGGGTAATTTTGCATGTGGATGGTTATCAAAATGATGTTTCTGTGAGGAGACAAGCCCTAAAAGTCCTACTTCACCATCTTGCTGATATCCCTCCAGTCACAGTTGTTTTAATGTTTGTTCTGATAATTCCAATATTCCTGCTATATCTGTGTCTTTATCTGATGCCTGCTCTGTATCTTCAAATTGTATTCTTTTCCTTTTAGTATGTCTTGTAGTTTTTTCTTGATAGCTTGACATGATGTACCAAGTAAAAGTTAATACTATAAATAGGCCATTAATAATGTGGTGGTACAGAGACAAGTGAAGGGAAGTGTTCTATAATCCTGTGATTAGGTTTTAGGGTTTCAGTCTTTTAATAAGCTTATGTGTTTGAACTAGAACTTCATAGTGCTTCCCAGTTTTCTCCATGCCTCTCTTAGGTGAGACAGGATGGCTAGAGTGGGCTAGAGTTGAATATTTTCCTTCTTCCACATGGAGGGCTAGAGCCGGCTGGAGTTCAGTATTTCCCTTTCTCCAGGTTGATTAGGTCCTGATGAAACTCCAGTAGGTTAGGCTCCAATTAAATGGTTTCTCCTAAGGGCAGGCCTTGTTAAGAAAAACAGAGTTCTCTGGTATATTTCAAAATGGTTCCCTTTCTCCTCCCTCTGCCAGCAGCATGACAGGATTTTTCTCCAATATTTACTGTGAGAACATGGTCAAGTTCCTAGATGTAGAACTTACAAAAGTGTTGGGGCTCCTCTATCACTTGGTCAACCCTGGAGTTTTTAACTTTTAGACTTGTTCACACTGAGTATCCAGCAAACACAGTTCAGGTTTTCTTATCCTGGCACTGGTTCCGAGGGCAGTTTCAGTTTATGAGTTTCTGTTGTGATAAGCTGTGACTTTCTGTGTTTTTCTGTCTCTCTCTCCAATCTCGGGCACAGTGGTTTTCCCTATGTCTTTACCTCCCTTATGTATCCAAGAAAAGTGGTTGACTTTTCAGTCTGTTCAGCCTTTCACTTGTTAGGACGGAATGGCAACTTGCAAGCTCTTTACCCTCAGAACTTGAAGATGGAAGTCTAACATGAAATTTCTGAAAGCAAAATATTTCTATTTAAGAAACAGAAATAGCAGTTTGAATTGTATAACTAAGAATCTAATTCTCATTTTTATGAGATATATGTATATAGTTCATATATATTTATATAATTGTTCTTATATATCCAGCAACTATTATGTTATTTTTAACCTTTAAAATATTATATGCAAGTAATAGGTTCAATGCACATAGATTTATACACAATAAAAAGTTTGGGCAAGAAAGTTGGACAAAGAATTATTTAATAGTTTTTACTACTATGGCAATTTGGTGCTATGCTCCAGTGTATCCACTGTATTGTGTTATTATGGTGGTTAAAGGCCACCTAAGGTCTTTCTTTACACAGCAATCTCCATGAGTTTTTATATAAACATAAAAAGCCTTTTCATTCTTTAACCTTGAGTAAAGACATTGAGTATTATGTTCTTCTCCTTTAAGAAATGGGATCATCATGTTTTAGAATTTCTGGCAAGGATATAAATTTGAAATGTTGTAAATATCATTTGGCTTCAGTTTTTCTGGCTGCCAAGAACTTTTGAATATAATCCTGCATGTTAGGAAATTTTCCTCCCTTCTGAGCCTCACCTTCCTGTGTGGTAAAAGTCTGAAAACTTGATTCCCACCTTTCTTTGTGGCTGACGCCCAGACATATGAACAATCTCCACCCATCAGAGGTGTTAATAAAAGACTCCAACTTGGAAATTAGCAATTTGAGGAAGGATTCACAGGGCTGAACTCATTTTTTGTGGAAAGGAGGAGGGCAGGAGCCTATGACTTGGGTGATGGTGGTGGATGTTTAACCTGGGTCCTAGAACAGCAGTGGTATTCCAGCTGGTGCCAGCAGCAGTTGCAGCAGAATCAGGGTTTTTTTTTTTTTTTGTCACCAAATTAAAAAAAACCCAAAAAACTATAATATCTACTGCTTGTTAGTAGGAGTGTCTGCAGCAGTGGTTTTTTTCATTTGCCCCTTCTGTGGTGTGGTTTAGAGCATTATTTTCAGAAGTGTAGTCTTAGTCTTGGTTCTTTAACCCATTCATATAATGTTAATATCTACCCAATAAAATCCCTTTTTGCTTGGCCAGCCACAGTCAGCTTTGGTGATTTGTAGCTGAGAATCTTGTCACAGATCATTTCTTATTGCTTTTATTCTGTGAATTTTTTTTTTTGCATGGACATTTGATTTTATCTCCTTTTAGCATATGGATTATGTTGCTTTTTAAACATGTTTTTACTGGTTGTTTTAGAGTTTCTATTATACTTTTTAAATGAATCTAAGTCCAACTGCAATTAGCACTATCGTCCTTCAGGAGTAATATAGCTAGATACTTTGAAAGTGAGTATTCTACCAATTCCTGCCTCTAGTCCTTTATAATATTCCTGGCAATTATATACTTATCCATATGTGATACCAAATGATACATTGTTGCTATTACTACTTTGAACAGTTATCTTTTAGATCAATTAAGAATAAGAAAAATTAAATTTTTTTTCCATTGCTCTTCCTTTCTTGGTGTAGATCAGAGTTTCTGAACTGTATATTTTTTCTTTCTGCCTGAAGAACTTCTTTTAACATTTTGTGCAAGAAAAGTCTGGTAGCAATGAATTCCTCCAGCCTTTATTTCCCAGAGAACACCTTAATTTCTCCCATACTTTTGAAGATAATTTCACTGGATATAAACGTCTAGGTTAGTGTTTTATTTTTTTTTTTCTTTCAATACTTTAAATATTTCAGTCTCTTGTTACTTACATGGTCTTTGATGAGAATTATAATGTAATTCTTATATTTGTTCCTCTATAAACAAAGTGTTTTTTCTCTGACTTCTTTCAAGATTTTCTCCATATTTTTTCTTTTCTTCAATTTGATTATGTAGTTGATGTATCTAAGTGTAGTTTTGGGGTATTATTCCCGGTTGGTGCTCTCTGAGATTCATGATTTGTGTTTCAGTCTCTTTTGGGGGTTAAGGGAAAACTTCCACTTTGCCTACTGAATCTTTGCTGAAAATTACTGACAAGAGGCAGATTAATAGAAGAAAAGGCATACAAATTTATGTGCTCATAGTTTTACATGACAGGAGAGCCTTCAGAATGAAGACTCAACTTCCCAATGGGGTGCAGAAGCTTATCTACCATCTTGAGGTTACAGAAAGATTGTGAGTTCATAGTATGGTCAAAACAGTTTGTTGGTAAGTCAGGTTTTAATGGCAAGATAGGTTATGGAGGGAGATAAGAGGGGATTTGGCTAGCAAAGGTGGTCTTGTTGTGTAATTGAAACCTCTAAGGTAGCAGTTCTCAGAGAAAATCCGTAGTAACTGTTTCTTTTGGACCTTTAAAGGTGTCAGTCTCAGTTAATCTTTCCTACATCAGGACAAAGGAAAGCCTAGCTGCAATAATGCAGACTCTCTACAGATGCAAATTTCCCCCACAAAAGACAGCTTTTCACGGCTATCTTTTATTGCTGGTGCTCTGACAGCTATCTCAAAATATGTCAAAAAAATATATTTTGGGGGTAACATTTTGATTTCCCTCGCTGTCATTAATTTTGACAATTCTTGGTTGTGGTTACTTCAAATATTTCCTTCTTTCCTTCCTTCTCCTTGTGGTATTCCAATTTATATGTTACACTTGAAATCGTCCAACAGTTTTCGGATAATCTACTTTTTCATTCTCATTCTTTTTTCTTTTTGGCATTTCTGTTGAGAAAAAGTTTCTATAGGTTTATCTTCAAGTTTGTTGACTCTTTCTTATCTGTCCAGTCTACTGATGAGTCCATCAAAGGCATTCTTCACTTCTCTTACTATGTTTTGATTTCTAGCATTTCCTTTTGATATTTTAGTTACAATATCTATCTCTGTGTTTACATGTTACCTTATGTATTTGTTCTTGCATGCGGTATACATTTTCCATTATAGCCCTTAGCATTAATGGAATAAATTATTTAAAATTATTTAAAATTCTCTCTTATAATTCTGATTCATAGCTAAGTCTCAATCTGACAATTGCTTTGCCTCTTCAGGATTTTTTTTTTCCTTTGGGCATGCATTATAATTTTTGTTGTAGGTAGACGTTTTTATTGAGTAAGGAGAACTGAGGAAAATGGTCTTTATTGTGGGAATTTATGGTAATCTTGCTAGGAGTTCAACTGTGATACTGTTTGCTGTAGCTATAAGTGCCAGGGGCTTAAAATTCCTCCAGTGTTCTTATTTTGTCTTCCTTCTTGACTTTGGGCTTCCTTAATTACTCCTCAGAAGTCTGAATCTTGTAGTCCTTTCAGCTGTAATCCACTATTATCATATTGGAGCCCTATCCCACCTGTTATGGTAAGGTGTGGTATAGGGGAAGCATTGTATATATTTTGATTAAATATTATTCTTTTAGTAGGCATGTTTCCCTGGCCTGTGACTCCATAATTGTTGTTCCAATAGTATAGTTTTTCTTCCCTCAGGTGTGACAGAAAAGATAAAGGGAACTGAATGCGAAAAACTCTACAGGTGAAATAAGGTTTTGGCAGTCTTTTCCACTGGAGGGTAAGTTTTTCTCATGGAGAACACTCTGAGAATATTTCATAATTATTACTCTTTTCCTCCCTTGCCAGAGCCAGTAGAGAATCTTTCTTGACTATTCAACCTAAGATCCTGGTTGGGTTCATAGAGGTAAAACTTTCAAAAATATGAGGTTCCCCCCAAGACTGCAGCCCCTGGGATTTCTCATTCTTATGCTAGTTTATACTTAGCCTCCAAAAGTTTCTTAAAATTATCATTTCTGTGTTCCTACCATTTTATGGCTCCTCTGGCTTCTGCTCCAGGTAAGTATATATTGGAGGTGATTCTCTGATTCACCTGTCTCTTTAGATTTAGGGATGCCTGTTTGCTCTGCAACCACAGTTCCTTGAAAAGTCATTGATTTTTAGTTTGTCATAATTTTTTCTTGCTGTAAGGTGGGAGTAAAGACTTCCAAACTTTTGGCATGTTATAGCCAAAACTATACATCCCTGGATTTGTTTTTTTATACATGTAGAGATTAATGATTTGAAAAAAACATATTGATATAGCAAAATAATATCTAGAGATACACTGGGGGAGAGGGCAGATTAAATTTTAGGTTAGATACATAATAGTAGAACATGTACAGTAGGCTTCCTTAATCAGTGGATGTATTTTCTTATTCTGTAACCACCTTGTTGGATGCCTGCCTAGGGCAGAGGAGGTCACTGGAATCCTTGCAAGGGGGTCAAATGAAGCCACTTTCTCCAAATAAGATGTTTTGCCATTGCACTGGGTCACTAATGGGATTGTAAAAGGCTCACAATTCCCTCCACTCTCAAAACTGAAGTGTTCCATCAATATCAAAGTTCTTTAAACCAAGGAAGTAAAGCTACAGCATAAGGATCTCCTAGCAGAATCAGCCTTCAAATGTAGTTTTCAAAATAAAATGCCACTTCTTACTAACTAATCATGGATGATTGCTTCACTTTCAAGAATCTACTTTCATGATTTGCACTTGATTTACAGCACCAGTTTTACAATAGTGTTTTCTGCTGGACTTAGTGTTTCTTATAGAGCTTAGCCAGTGTTTGGTACCACTTTTTCATTTCATTAGGAATATTTTCCTATCCTTTTTTTTTTTTTTTCTTTGAGACAGTCTCACTCTCTTGCCTAGGCTAGAGTGCCGTGGCATCAGCCTAGCTCACAACAACCTCAAACTCCTGGGCTCAAGCGATCCTTCCTTCTCAGCCTCCCAGGTAGTTGGGACTATAGGCATGCGCCACCACACACGGCTAATTTTTTTCTATTTTTAGTAGAGATGGGGTCTCATTCTTGCTCAGGCTGGTCTCTTACTCCTGAGATCAAGCAGTCCTCCCACCTCGGCCTCCCAGAGTGCTGGGATTACAGGCGTGAGCCACTGCGCCTGGCCTACTCTCCCTTGTTGATCAAGGAGTCAAACAACTATGGTCAGGATGCCAAAGTGTCAGAAACATATCCATGGTCAACTTTCAAAATGGCACAGTCAGAAAGGCTGTTAACTACATTTGATTAATCCAAATTTAGAAGACATACTAAAGGAATCCAACATTAAATATGCAATAATACTTTAAAATGAGATTATTAGACACACTGTGGTACCTGACAGTTTATGAAGCCATCATTTACCTTCTTTCTTATCTTAGTGGATAATTTTAGTATTTCACTTCTTTCTCAATTAGCTTTATCAGCTTTTATTCAACAATTTTACCCACAGTAAGAGCCTACGTCCTCAAAATGGCCTGAAATGCCTATTCGCACTGTTCTCACCTCCAATTTTTGTCTTCCTTTAACTTCCTTCTAGCCATGGCTTTCTTGATGATTCTTGAACATATTATACATATTCTCTTTTCGGATCTTTGTATCAGCTGTTCCTCCTGCCTGAAACTTTTTTAGTTCTAATAAGTGCATGTATAACTCCCTCATCTCTAAGCTTTTGCTAAATTTCATCTTGATAAGGCTTACATTACCATCTTATTTAATTTCCGACTTTCCCTTCCCTGGTTTTCCTCACCCTCATTAATCTGATTTTTCTTTTCTTTTTCTCTGATTCACTTACCATTTTCTAACATGCTAATAATTATTTATTTTTGTTATTATTTACTGTTTGTTGTCCCCTGCTAGAATGTAAGCTTCAGGGAGCTGATATCTTTGCAAGTTTTGTTCATAGATGTATCCAGACTATCTAGAATAGTATCTAGAACATAGTAGGTGCTCATTACATTGTTGTTCAATGAATGAATGACCATGCCTTTATACTGTGCATTTAATTCTATACCCCAGGCCCTGTGCTAGGAAAATGATGATCAACAAGTCATAGATTTTTGCGCTTCATAAACAGACCAGTGAGATGCATAAAAGTGGGTTGCAGCATGTTGAACAAGAAATGATGCATATCTGAAGTACAGCTCTAGCAGTAGAAATGGTTCAAGTGTTTAGAGAAATAGTCCCAGAAAGTACAATCAAAAACTTTTGGCAATTGATTGGATGGTAGAACATGAAGGAGCAACATACAATGATAATTGTTTCTGAATTGAAATTAGGAATGCAGAGACATAAATTTAGGAGATGAATATATAGATTAATTTCTATTTATGTTAAATATAAGTTACTGGTGGTGTGTTCAGGGGCATATGTTAAATATGGTTATATAAATCCAGAGTATGAGAGAAATATTTGAGCTGCAGATAAAAATCTGAGGTTCATTACTATTTAGGTGATAAATGAAGTTACGCCTTAGATGAGATTTTCAGAGAGCATTCAAGAGGACGTAAATATGAGAAAGAAGAAACAGTGAGAACAGCAATATAAGAGGATGGTGAAGTGAGACCTACAAAGGAGAGTGAGAAGGTGAATTTTGAAAGGTAAGAGGAAACTCAGATATCGAAGAAGAAAAATTCAAGAAAGAAGCTGGCTACAGTGACAAAGATTGCAGAGACATGCACACACAATGGAGAAATAAAGTAAGACAAGAAATTACCTAAAAATAACAATTTACAATTTATATATCCCAGTTGAAAAATACCCATGTTTGAAAGATATATGTGCCTGCCTATGGTTTGGGGAACAAAGATTTTGAGTAATAAATACATAATTGGTTCGGATTCAGAGAGTTCAGTCCTAAAAGTTCCATGTACTCTTTGCTATATTGCAATATCACATAGTTCTTATTAATTGGGGAAGACTCTAGAAAGGGGACATTTTCATAAGCTGTCAATTGATGGGCTTATAGGGTGAAGAAAGCATATTTCTTGACTTTTTTGGACATGCATTTGAGGCAGGTGTGGAATGAAGCCTGCAAAGGCAGAAAGTGCAGAGCAAGTTATGTGGTTTATGACAGCCTTGTGAAAGATATTAGAAGTGGAACATAATGGGAAACCATCAAAAAGTTTTAAAGGAATGTTAATAAAGTCAGATGTGATAGCACATAAAAAATGTCCCTTGCTGAAGCTGTCAAATGGCTGGTATTAAAGGTAGGACACATGGTCATTTTTGTTGCATCTTTGGAGCCCAGCATATTTTCTTATGTATTGTAGGTGCTAAATGAATGGTTTCTGACCAAAAGTAAATGTGCTAGGACTATCTCAGGAATATCTCAGGCAGTGGAAACAACATATGCACAAGTTCTGAGGCATGAAAAGTTCTGGCATATTGGGGAACTGCAGATGGTTCTGACATAGAACGAATGTTTTACAGAGTAGAACATAAAGCTTAAAAAATTAAGCCTTGTAGGAAATGGGAGGCAACTTTAAAACAAAGAGTTGCGTTAGATTTGCATTGTGGAAAGATGGTTGTGGTGGTGATCTGGATGTATCAACTTTTAAGGGAAGGACAGAAGTAGATGAATCTACAAAAGTAATGAGAGGGAACATTTAGACTGAGAAGGGAGATGAAATATGGGAGTCAGTGCAAGAGAGAGATTCAATTAAAAGGTACAGAAATGTTAAGTAAAACTCAAAATGTAGCTGCTGGATTTGGGAGTCATTTCATTATTGTTGTCTTTTCTCTCCCTTTGGAGAGCAGAAGCCAGATTATAAGGGACTGAAGAGTGAAAGGGAAATGAGGAAATAGAGGAAGAGGATTTACAAAATTATTTCTAAGAACTTGGCTAGGAAGGGAAGTTGGACACACAAAAAAATCATAGGTTTTAAAATTTTTTTATGTTCAAAGGAACAAAGACTTGATATTTTTACATAACCCTTGGAGAGAAAGAGCTTTAAAATACGAGAGAGAAGAGTAAGAAAATTCTGCTTGAAAAGAGGGAAAAGAAACCAGAACACAAGCGCAGAGATTGATTAACCCTAGATAGCAGGAGGAACACCCAATTCTCTGCCATAGGAAGAGAGAAAGTAATAATGGTTGTGGAGGCAAATCTTTAGATGGAGTTAAGCAGAGTACTGAATGAAAACGGTTGCTCTTGGCCAAAAATGAAGAAATACATTAGTAAAATTCATTATGCAATTTTATGAAGCAATGGTCAAGGGTTTCCTGTTTAAACTGGACTTGAAACTACCACTGAGGCCCATAATACAAGAGTTGGACTAAAAATAGATTTATAAACTAATGATGCTTTTCTCTACTTGACTGTTGATTCTTACTTGCATTTTACTTATTAAAATAATATCTGCTGGGCAAGAGGATTAATTTATAGAGTGTTCTATTTTCCTGAAGATGAATCAATAAAGAATTAAAAATGCATATCTATACCTCTTTTCTAATTTCTCCCTTGTGAAGAATTCTTTTTATTTGTTTTAATATCATCATCCCTAAAATTGTTCTATTTTGCAATTACCTTATAGTAACACATAACTGCTATTGTTACTGCCTTTATGAAAAGAGAGGGTTATCATATTTTATACATTTTAAAAAACACCTAATATTTTATCTTATAGTCACCAGTCTATTGGTAATTATGAAGAACAAAAATTCATCACTCTAGCATGCTATAATAAAAAAGAAAGTCGAAGAAAACACCTCACACATAGGAATCACTCAGTAAATGTTTGGGGAATATAAATGTGTGTCGGAAGCCAGGCCAAATTAAGAACCAGCCTCTGGCACAGTTCTGTTCCCCTGTGACTTTGGGCTATGTCCTCGATGCATCAGCACTCTTGACTGTAGGCTTTGCGGGCCCAGTGCAGACATTAGCATGCCTTGGCAGGCGCAACCTTGACGTTGGCAGGGACTGTTAACAGCAGCAGCACCTTGGGGGAGGCTCTGTGGCGATTCCAGCAGAGGGCATTGGAGGCACAGTTCCTGACACAGGCACAACAGACACCCCACGGGTGCCTCAGAGTAGGGAATGACCAACCCCACATTATTATCTGCAAACTCATATGGGAGACCAGTGAGATACCTCCATGGCATTCCCAGAGGCATTATGGGGGAAACGGAGGTGAACCGTTAGGGTATTGAAAAAGCAGAGGCAGAGAAATACTATGCCATACCTGATATTAAGATCCTTATTTTGGTCTCCAATTTGGATAACCAAGAAAACAAGGTCTTTCATATTCATAGGGCCTCACATCCTCCTTTTTCCCATCTCCTACTCCTCAGTTCTTATCCACCTTTTGCTACTGCCGCTGCTAAAATGATAAAAACGACGATAGCTGCCATACATTTTATAGCATGCTTACCTACTATTTGCTAGTATATACTTAATAGTTTATCTGAATCATCCCATTTCAGTCTCAAAAACATAAACCCTAAGATAGGTAATATTCTAATTTTATAGGTGGAGTATATTGTAAAATTGAAACTTAAAGTGATGAATATCTAATAGCCACAATTCATAGTA
Organism: Cheirogaleus medius; assembly: GCA_008086735.1. Lineage (NCBI taxonomy): Eukaryota > Metazoa > Chordata > Mammalia > Primates > Cheirogaleidae > Cheirogaleus > Cheirogaleus medius. Next base: position 14,577,141 of record VBSM01001927.1, read on the forward strand.
TGTAAAGATAGGACCTAACGCTGTTAACTCTGCTCTTGGAGCTGAAAAGACTTTCACCCCTTACTGCAGATGTGACCTTGCATCTCAAGATGCTCCTTTGAGTATTGCAAACTTATGTGGGACAGTGACAAGGAAAGTCCCATGTGGGCAAATATTCTGTCAGAGAAGCTCTTTTTTCCTCTATTTTTGTCTTTGAATAAGAAAATTTGATTAGCCTGTTTAAATAACACATTGTAGTAGAAGCTGACATTGTATATGAAATTATACATATTAGACTGATTATAGGAAACGGTACAGTTATACTCCTGTAGGATATTGGGAGTTTGGTTATTTTGACTCAAACTTAAGCTATCTCTCTGTGAATAAAACAATAGCCCCAACAACTTTATATTCATAGTTTTGGTTTATTCATAATATGATTAATATTAGTATGTATGTATTAAATAAATTAAGATTAGCAATTTCTTAAACATGCTTTTTATCCTTATTTTTAAAGTTATAATGATGAAATTTTCATATTTTAGATAGCTTTTCTGAACTTTGCCCTATGAAAAGTTCTTTTTCTGGTATAGGTCATTTATTATTAACACTAAGAAACAAGGCTGGTTACTCATGCAAGAATAAGTGGTACTATTGTATTTAACAAAGAAAATCAAATAAATCTTTATTTTACTTTAATTTAAAAATTACCCCTTTTGGATATTACTATTGATTATACATTTTTAAGTTTAATGAATAAGAATTACCTAAAATCAAAGCTATGCCATGGTAAATATCATCCCCCGGATTTCCCATTCAATGAATTGTGTGCACATTATAAACAGTGTCATTTTCAATTTTTTCCCTAAAGAAAATCCAAATATTCTCACTGTTATTAAAACTTTTTAAAAAAAGGAGATAATTAAAAACTTTTTAAAGGAAATTGTATTATCTCTGAAAAGCAAAGTAAGCACAATAGCATCTTTCTCGTCACTCTGTAAAAGACAATTATCCAGATATTGCAAGGAGAGATTGGTTTGGCCAATAAAGATGTATCAGCAAAAAATGCACGTTTGTGTATTAGAAAGCCTTATAACAGTGGCAGCAAGAAAATGCAAGTCCCTTTGAATAATATCCCCCAAATTGACAAACAGTGACTTAAGTCACTGCTCCAGGCCCAACAAGAGAGTGTCATCACAATCACAAAAGGACACAGCAACAACTGGAACCTTCTTTTATGTTTCTAATATGTTTTCCAAGGACCATCTCTTCTACAAGTGTATCCTGTCTTCTGTTGATCATCTACCTCCCTTCCATTTAGGACTCAGATATTCAACAAACCCTGTAGTCTCCCAGTTCTGGGATTTACCCCTAACTTTTGGGTCTGTGGTGTCTGGACTGACAATAATAATCATGATAATGAAAACAGTGGCTTATGTTTATATAGTGCTTGCCGGGTGCCAGCTATTGTTTTAAGAACTTGGAATTTATTTACTTATTTAAATTTCACAAAACCTTAATTTACAGATTAGCCAATTGTGGCACAGAGAGGTTAAGTAACTTGCCCCAAGTACAGAGTTAATGACATTGGCAGGGATCTGAGATCTAGAGCCCACATCTGTACTCAGTACACCAGGCTTCCTCTCAGGATTTTTGCTTTGTCTTTTCTGGCTTAGCCTCAGGCTCCTCTCTCCTGAGCTGTTCTCATGATAAGCTCCCACTGATGCTATCAGTAGTCTGACATTCCTGGAACAACTTCCTGCATTCCCCTTTCCTGCTTCAAACAAGAGATGTGAAACTAGCAATTTTATAATGGCTCTTCCCTTTCCATGCCAACTCCCTAAAACTCAGTGTGATTTGACCAAGCTGTGACAATGTTTGATTTTAAATTATTTTATAATTTGTGAAATGGAGTCCCCCCAATATCACATTGTGACAATAAATTGAATAATATAATAAATACCAGGGTTTCCTCATTTGATATAAGTCAGACTATACCTATATTCCCAAAGCCAAACACAGGAAAATAAATCTAAGTAAGACTTTAAGTCAATAATCAGCCATTGTAACAGTGGGTGAGTGGGGTGGGGGGAGAGATTATATATTAATATCTGTAAAAATCACTTATTCCACAAATATTTAATGATTACGGAACTTTTACTCTGTGCAAGGTGCTGTGCTAAACAAATGGATACTTGTTAAAAAGTTTAAAATCTTGGCAGAGAGATGAATACACATAAAATATTGTTATGAGAGCTTAAAAGAAGGACATTTAATTCTAGTATGGTTGAAAAGACTATACTTATGCAACATTTTGTAACAGTATTTATTCCATAATAGAAGACAATATTATTCCTTTGAAAGTTGAATAGAAAATCTGTCAATGATGAGCTAAAACTTAATAACATTCAATTTGTAGTTGGAGCAAGAAAGTGATATAAATTGAAATTAAATAAGGAATCTTTTAAATAAAAGCCATAGATCCACACACTGAAGGGAAATAAAAAGATGAAAAGACTATTGTTTTATTTGTAGGGAATATAAGCATAATTCTTTCATGTGGAAATCTCTATAAATAATATAAAATATCATATTTAATACATTTATTCTATAATTTCTCTTATTTTTGTTGCTATCACATAAATGCATTGGTATCTTGTAAGATAATGCCCCATCTTAATATTTCCTATTCTATTCTTAGACTCTAGTTTTGGCTCTAGGACTATCTACTTTAAATAATTCTATTTATGTATGCATCTGGTTTTTTTCTCTCTATATACAAAATGAGGACTTACCTACATTATCTTTATGGTCTCTTCTCAAATTTAAAATAATTCTGTGATTCCATGAAGTGGTATCTATAAAAGTCGAAGGCATTCCTTTTGTACTTTAGTATAAACACTCTCTATTTGCTGGAACACACAGAGGTCTGGAAATGAATGAAAAGATTTGTTTTCATCATTCTATTTCTGAACTAGTGGGTTAACTATTAAAATTAGGAAATTTTCCCATTAGTGAGTTTTCCTTTGATAGACAGCTGGCTCTTGTTAATGATTATGGGTCTTTTTTTCTAGGGCATACTCTAGAGCTCTAGAGTAATGAGCTCAGGCCTGAGATGTAGGAGCTGCTTATTGAGTGTGAGTGATAAGCAATGGATGGTGGGATGATGGAGTGTGAATAAATGTACCAACCACATTAATCTTCCAAATCTTTGAATACCTTGATAAATTTACATGTGTTTATACAATTAAATAATTTAATTATATTAATATTTTGTTTACTTTTACATGTTTTTGTACTTATGTATAACCAGACCCTATGCATGTATGTATTATGTATGCATCCATCCTAGTGTTAATGTACATTGGAGTTGTATTTTTTTTTTGCTACAACAAACAAATATGCAAAAGATTCTCTAGGAATTAAAGAATGCCTGTGCTCACCATGTCTATATTCTGCTCTCCATTGCAGCCATACACTGATACTTCATTTCTCAGGCTCATCTGCAAATAGAAGGGACCGTGTGACCACCCTTTGGTCAATGCAATGTGAATAAAAGTGATGTATGCCCCTTCCTGGCTTATTTCCAGAAATATCCTCATGCTCATCCTTTTTCTTTATTTCCTAGTCAGAAATTCCTCACTTGTGGCATTGGCTTAGCAGTCAACAATGGCAAGGACTCATATATCAGAGACCTAAAGGTTGGAGAGCCCTATTATAGCATGGCAAAATCTGGTAAGACTATTGCTAGTGATAACTTGAAGGGTGGAACGTCCACATATTGAGCTTTCAGCTCTAGAGGAAAAGGACTGGAAAAGAGAATGTTCATACTGATTGTTAGCTACAATTAGCTACCTTTGGAAAAGTATAAGAAAGAGATGTAAGGGAAAAGAAAAGGGAATAGAACCAGTCTAAATATTTAGGGCACCAAAAGGGTAGAAATGTCAACTACTTTTCGAATTCATAAAATAAGAGATAAAATTTTTAAGAAGCTCTATATTATAAAGCACCAGTAAACTAATCTATTTAATAGTCAGACTTTGGCAAAACTCAGATCAACAGTGGTCTTCCTCCCAAGCCTACTGCCCCTGTGTCATTGTGTAGTCATCCATTAGTTTAACAAATGAGACATTGAGTAGCAAGCAAAGAAATAAAGCACATCTAAGAATTCTAGGGAAGAAATTTTGGTGTGGTCACAGACACATGAAATTAAATAAAAACAAATAGATCATAAGCCTACTAATATGCCCTGCCAAAGAAACTCATCTTTAATATTGAATGTTCCAACTGCAAAACAACTTTTGATATCCTGTTATAGGCTAAATTGTGTCCCCTCCCCTCCCACCAAATTCATATATTAAAAAAATCTAACCCCTAGTACCTCATAATGTGACTGTATTTGGAGATAGTGACTTTAAAGAGGTGATTAGATTAAAACGAGGCCTTTAGTTGGGCTCTAATCCAATTTGACTGGGGATCTTATAAGAAGAAGAAATTTGGATACATAAAGAGACACCAGGGATGTGCATGCACAGAGGAAAAGCCGTGCAAAGACACAGTGAGCCGGCAGTCACCTGCAAGCTGAGGGGAGACCTCAGAAGAAACCAAACCTGATGATACCTTGATTTTGGACTTCCAGCTCCAGAATGGTAAGAAAATAAATTTCTCCAGTCTCTGGTGTCTTGTTATGGCAGCCCTAGTGAACTAATACAACTCCCAAGCTAACTTCAGCAAGAAGTGGCTTACAAAAATATTCTAGCCCCTAAGGACAGCCTACTCTCCAACACTCATTTCATATGTGACCAAGGAGGATGACGAACACAGAATAAAATTCTAGAATGTGGAGGTAAGACAGCATTGGACGGGTGAGTTCTTCCCAGTAATATTAGAGTCGAATCAATGAACACTGTCTACTCCCAGGATAAGGTTTCTGTTTAATATCTGTTAAGGGTTCTTCAGAATTGCTCTGGGGCAGTGAATGTTGGGTGTCTTCAGTTCTTCCTTTTTCTTAATGGGCATGATTTCTTACAGCTACCTTTTCATTGTTACACATTTAGATGTGAGAGTTTTAGAGAAAATTGATTGTCTTTCTATTCACAGGTGACTAGACTGAGGAACCATTTCTGAAGAAGGACTATACATAACCCAGAGATCCTAGACATTGAGCTAGGTAAAGTGTTCAGATGAGTTGATGTATTCTATGCATGGTAATCAGGAAGCAATGAGATATTTGTTGGCCAAAGAGAATAATTGTGACAGAGATTACTGTGCTTATTAGTATCCATGTTCTTTTCTTTCTCTCCACAAAACTGCATTATGTTACTCAGTGCCCCCCACAGTTAGGTCAAGCCACTTGACTGAGGTTAAGCTGACAGAATGTTGAAGGAGGTGATGTATAACAATTTCTGGTCTATCCCATAAAATCTCCTCATTTATTCTCTACCCCTGTCTCCTGACTGATTGAAGGTAATCCAGTAAAGGACTTAAGAATCTAGAATTCAGAAGAGCCGCTAGCTTGAGTAATGGAGTAGAACTCTTGTCACATTGCCCCACATCAGTATGTGACATGAACAAGAAATAAAACTTCGTTGCAGTAAGACACTGAGATTTGGTTGTTGTTTACTATAACTAGTATTATTCATGTTGATTGATAAGTATGCTTATGAGTAGACAGAAACACAGTATACAGAATCACAGCATATGCTCAAATTTACTAGAAAATGCCAATTTCCTCAATATTGTTGAATCAATATTCAAGACGAATTAATATTCAACCCCATGAGTGCACTATAAAAGTATTTTACTGGCTCCATATTCTCCCCAGCATTGTTTTTGGTCAGATTTAAACATTTTTTGCCAATATAGTTGTATAAAATATTATCTGATATGGAGTTAATTTGAATTTTCCTGAGTAATTATGAGGATGGATATGGTTATTGACTCTTTGCTTAACTTCTTCCATAAAGCACTCGTTCAAATCTTTTATGTAATTTTTTCTATTTTGTGATCTCTTTCTCTTCATCTCTATATATGAGTATTCTATATATATATATACACACATACATACATGCACAATATACATGTAGTTACCAATTCTTTGTCAGCTTTATGTATTACAGATATCTAGTAATACTTCCCATTTAAAGTATGTCTTCTTTCTGGTGTCTGTGTTCAATTATTATTTAATCCACTAAATTCAGATTATAGGAAATTTCAAAAATAAAAATTACTAATAATCCCATCAGTAAAGATAGCATCTCTTAATTGTTGGTGTATTTTTCATTTAGTGAACACTTGAGAGTAAATGGAAGTTTATGGTAGATTTGTAGAACTAAAGGAAAATGTACTAATATCTATTGTGTATCTGTAGTATAATGGGCTTTGTGGTAATGCCCATTACATATGTTATTTTACTTAACCTGCTTCAAAAAGTGTGATATAAAGCAGTTATAGCTCTAACAGAGCCTCATTATTTTAAAGAAACTTGACTTAAAAGACTACTCATAAGTTCACAAATTAACTCATTTCTCTTGATTTTCATTGTAGTTCTTTTTCTACCATATTCCACACTAAAAATTTTGGGGAAGTAAAAATAATATAAAAACATTTTTCTATAGCTCATATTCTAAAATAGAGGTTGAGATTTTGTCCTGACTTTAAACTTAGAACTGGATCATAGCACTGGGTGTGTGTTCTTTGTGATTGTCTAGAATAGGACTTTGGATTTTCTTTTCTGTCATCTGTTACTGATTATTGTTAACTCTATGTGCTTAGTAGCTCACATTTCTTAAAACCATGTGGTTTCAAATATACCAACTTTTAATAAATATTACTGATTAACTTGAACTATAATTTTTATAGAGATTATGTTCAATTAGTCCTAATAGTCTTATATCACTGAGCCAAAATTTTACCTTATTTGTTTTTAAAGGAAATTTAAGTCAGTTGATTAAAGTTAGAAAAGTATTTTCTTATTTTTATCATAAAAGAAAAGTAAGTAATTTTTAATTTCTGATAACTGTGGAACTATGGAAATTTTATCTTTGAGTCAAGGTCTTGTGTTACACACAACAGTTAAGACTGGCTGGCATATAATTATGGAGAGAGAGTTGATTTTTGTAATTCAGGGCTAAGTTGAATGTAGGCAGAAATTTAAAAAAATAGTTCTCTAGTCTTACAGGTAATTAATACATGAACATTTATAAAATACCCTTGAAAAATGTACTTTTGTGAAATTAGTTTTTAATGAAAATATAAAAAATTTGTATATTGCTCTAGATCAAAACCAAACAAGTAGAAAATTAAGTTTACAATATTACCATGTGAAAAAGAATAATATAGTAACGAAGCATTATGAAAGTGATTTTACAACATGACATACAATTTACTATATACTGAGACTACTTCTAAAATGGATTATCAAAAGAAAAACCTACAAAGATGTTTCATTCTGTCTCTAATGTTCAGACCTCTAATAAACATGCACTTTATCCATATGTGCTTTACAAATCAAAACAAAAATAATTAATCATACATAAATTAAGTCTTCCTTCTTTAGATCACAGACATTCACATGTCCAGTTAGGATTTTAAGAAATTCTACCCTTTCAAACATCAATTTCCAAAAATCATCTTTGAAAAGGAGGAGAGTTTGCAGGGTTTTTTTTTTCCTTTTCTTTTTTGGCATTTTTTTTTTTTTTTTTTGCAGAAACATTCTGAGGAGCACCAGGATAATGGGTTAAATCTGGAAGCATAGGAAGGTGGAGCTGACTGCATTCAGAGTAGGAAGAGTTGTATGATAATAAGGAAAAAGCTACAAGATCCCATAAAGAATCTCCTTCTTGCCTAGAAGTTTTTGCCAAAACATATATAATTTTATTTTTAATTAGGACAAAGATAGATATTCCTGGGCTTTTTAGGAAACTACTTGTCATTCTGAAGTACGGCACTAGTCAGGCTACAGTTTGTGGGGAATGTACTCTCAGTTCAATATCAAGAGCATACCAGTTTATGGAACATTGTCATGCATAATTTGGCTTTAAAAAAACCTCAAAAACATGCTCTCTAACTTGGTGCTCTCAATGGTTGCAAATGGGTAGAATATGAAATGAACCCAGCAGTACCATGCTCTATGGGCTTCCATGCTGCCACGGCTGATTAAGCCGTTTGTAACCACTGGGTGTAAACATAGTTTGTCATGCAAGATAGATGATTCCAACTTACAGCTCTATCTGCCCCCACTTGGCCTTCCTCTGCCTTTTTTATTTTTTAGCAAGTCAGTGACAGTTTTAAACAACACAGTAATAACTTTTTTTCTTGACTTTTAATTTTATATCCTTGGAGCAGTTCAAAGAACTTCATATAAAATAAAAATATTTAACAATGACCAAAGAAATAAAATTATCAGAGAAAATTGTCAAAGTTACTAAAGGTCGATGGCAACAGTACATATTGATGATGGGCAGGAACTGATTGCCAACAGATACTCTTAAAATTTAAGTTTGGTCAGATCCTATCTCCCCTCACAAATAGGATAGGATTGAGAAGTACTCAATGAAAATTTCATTATTATTTAGTGATAGCATCTTTATTAGAATTCAATTTTATAATTATATAATTAAAGTACATAAGAGGTCTGTTTATTAAATATTATTTCATTCAATTACTCTTTATTTTTTTAATTAGGCAGTAAAGAGAAGAAATTTCACATTAACTAATTTACTAAAAAGTTTCAAATCACAATCATATGTCAGTGAACAGACCATAAAAACAATAATGTTTTGTTTTATGGTATCATTCATTGACATTGTCAGAATAGGGACATTTCTAAACTAGAAGTAATTTGAAAGTAAGAGTCCTGTTTTAGAATTTAATCACACACATTAGAATTAAGTATTTTCTTGTAGATTCCTTAAGTTTTTTGTTTGTTTTGTTTTCTGTGCTACTCCCAAAGTATTCCAACCTAAGCCAATACTACTTTCAGTTCTTCCTGGCTATTCCAACCCTTCTTTTAGAATCAATTGCAGTTTTATTTCTCTCTCTTCATGCCTGTGGTCTTGTCTCTCATATTATTCCATTTCTTGTAAGACTGATGTCAATAGAACCCATGGAAAGACTGACAGTTCATAAAGGTTTTATTGTTGGTATTATACTGGTTTATCACTTCTGGACATGTGGGATGGCTTAACAGTCAAGTTCTTCTGTTGGAATAAAAAATATTCCCAGAAAAATCACTTTCCTTTCAAAAGGTTAGCTTAAAAATTAATATGAAGCCTGTTTATAGAGACTAATTTTGCTGAAGAGTCCAGCTAATATTAAACAGAAACAACCAACTTATTATATAGTCAAGATGAATAATGAGACAACAGACTTTCCTTTTCCTAATAGTAAATTTAGTTAGTGAGATTAGTAAGATTACTATTTCTAATAGTAAGGTTTTTCATTTGAAGGTGAACAAAAATTCTTCAGAGTTTTATTTTTTTTGGTATGTAGTTATAGTTTTAGGGCTCACTATTTCTGAACTTTTAAAGCATTTAGGTAAATTGATAATCATTTTTGACAGGAAAGTGCATTGAAGATCAACAGTAGCTTTTGATTGAAGACATTCGACAACACTGCTTTCTTATTTGTGCATGTATAGTTATGGTGTGATATTCTTTGACATGGACTGGTGTGCTGCTTCTGTTTTAATTATTGTGTTATACCCTTAACTATCATGCATTTGTTGCTAGCTTTAATTCAAATTTAGATCACACTATTTGTGTGTGTGTGTGTGTGTGTGTGTGATTTGTTATGTTTCTGTTTCTTATACTCCACAAGAAGTTTAGCATTTTGAGGTGGGTTGTTTTTTAAAACTTCAAACTATAAGTAGCAATGTTTATGACTCTGAGCTTCAATAAATAATGGTTTTGGGGGATGCTTCTAAGACTGGAAGTATATTAATCACCATTCTCTTTAAATTCTGCAAAGCAGATTCTCCATTATCTTTTAGAGACTACTATCATCTATGCTATAGAAAACACATGCATTCTCATGATTAAGCTACTTTTGAAATCCTATGTGGCCAAATAGAATATAATTTTTACCAAAAATGAAACATTTGCCATTATTTTTTTCTCCATTAAATCTATAAAGGAAAGAGAGAAATTCTCCCAGTTTCAAATTTTTGATAACTTTAATTCTACATTCTGGCTTCTTTTTGGCTTCAAGCAGGCATGTCTGTGCCCTTTACTCTCTTTATCCTTTGCTTTCTCCTGTCATCTGAGGTACCAGTTCTATTTTTCTTTTTTTTTCCCTTAGGGGAAAATTTGAAGTAGGAGCATAATGGGGGTTGAAGGTTAATGGAAATTATTTTAACTTAATTGCAACACTATTTTCTATGAGAAATACACATCTATGCTATAATAGGGGTGATCGTTTTTGGAAAAGCCAAAGGGTATCCTTTCAACTACATCACAATGTTATTAGCTCATTTATTTTCCTCATTTACTCACATATTAACAATTACATGTCTTATATACAAATAAAAACAAGTTAATATTTCATATTTTAGCATTTTCTAGTACATAATTTTAAACTTCATGGAATAATATTTTTAAGAAATAATCTTTGTTGCAAGTGTTTGGATCCTATGAATATAAATGCTAATCACTAGAACTAAACTAGCGGCAGCTATGTCAATAAGTTATTACTTTATTTTAATGAATTATGATCCATTACTTCTCCCTTTAATCATTTCAGGAAATAGAAATAAAATATGATCTTGTGATGTAGTGCACTATGAAAATTCACATAAATGCATAAAATTGCAATTTTGGCAAGAGAATTGAACAACGAGAGTAGAAAGGCCTGGAAAATTTAAAACTATTTAAGTGCTTTTAAACTATAGATGATTAATAAAAATTATATGGTCTACTGGAAAAAGGAATATCTATTTACAAGTTTCGCACGTCTATACATCAGTTAAAATAAAGAAGCTCATAATGTCAAGACTACATTTGCTTTAATGCCTTATGGTCGAAGGAGACATTGATGAATGTATCTATGGATGAATGATCCTGAAATGTAACATCTCATGACCTGCAGGTGTTTCCACAATGCCTTCCCTTTGCTTGGGTGTTATAATTGCTCTTTGAAGTTTGCCTGTGAATTGTACATTTTTGCTAAAATTGAATCGTGCCCCTTTCACATACCCTGTTATGTGCCAGCATAATTTCCTCCACAGCCATGGGTAGCTGCCTTTGTCTTGATGTTGTGATTCAGGACATCTAGAAAATATTTTCTTCGACTCACTTCCTCATATTTCCATCAGTTATCTCACCTTAGTCATATATCAGATGAAGTGGAACTGAGTCCTAATTGCCTTGGAGGGTAATATAAATATGTTTTAATGAACTATGTTGTTTTGATCAATTCTAATTTTATTTTAGGAATATTTAGCCTAATTAATTTGCAAGGGAATTCATGAAATAGTAAAATACTTGGAAATCTCTTCTTTTATACACATTTAATTTGACCCAAATATGTAACTAATTTGGAAATTACAAATAGCTTCTGTAACTCATCCAGTGCCAGTCTATTCACTTAATGTTACATGTAATTTAGTATTTTTAAATTCACTAAGGATGAATTAAAGTAATTTTATATTTACATGTATACATATATGTGACTATATATAACATTTAAAAATATGGCTAAGTTTAGTTAACTTTATTATTAAGTACATCACTTTTTCTTTCAACTATAATTTGATGCCATATTAAGAAATTATCTGGAGTCTTCCCTTTCTGAAAAATATTTAAACATTAATGCTTATTTTTACAGATATCTTCCTTGAACTATGTTTTTAAATTGCAAATTCAAAACTTATAAATAGCTAATATGTTCAAAATAAATTTGCTTATTTAATTTTCTAAAGTTAGGCAATGACAAGTTGACAGGGAATTTAACATACGGAAAGGCTTGAATTTAAAAAATATGTAATTGTATTTATTCATGTTGAATTGTTGATACAGTCTAGAAAAGAAGCACTTTTTTAGAGTTATAAGTTTTATATAAGTTCATTTACTCTCAACCTGCAGTGTTATTTTCCATCATATATTATGTAAAATAATTATGTAAAATGAACATGTAAAATTTATTATGAGGATTTGATGTTCAGCCCTACTAATAATGGACTGTTGGCTACTTGATGTTAACCTTGAAAGCTGTAGTCACAAGTCAAAGCTTGAAAGAAAGATAACTTTGATAAATGTGTGGAATAGAATAGGCTTAAACTAAAGTCAGCATACTTGATGATATAACAGAACCCTGCAGGCTTAGCTGCAAACTCAGAGGGGAAGAACTGGGATGTGCATGTTGGTGGGGGTGAGGGGAGGAGGGAGCCATGGGGGTTTTTAGACATTAGAGTACTAGCTGTAAAGGTTTCTTTCCACACATTTATCTGTTCCATGCACATTTATGTGCGTATTATCTGTTAGGCTCTCAGGATATATTGGTGAACAAGAAAGGTAAGGAACATGACCTCAAGAGCATACAGTCTACTGGAGGAGTTATATAAGGAAACAAACAGATAATAAATGCATACATTAAATAATGGTAAATTGAGGTTACCGCTGTGACAAGAGGATAGGAGAATAGCTAGTGGATTCACCTGATGTAAATCGTCACTGATGAGTGACTTTAGTCCATAGCATGAATCTTAAACATGCCATGAGTGAGAGGGGGAGAGAGCTGTCCTGATTGCCCGGCAAGTTAAAGGTGCAGTGGCAGAAGAAATGGCCGGTGGACCACTAGACCAGGTGGCTGGAGCTCAGCAAGGGAGAAGGACAAAGAGGAAGTTAGGGAGGCCAGGAGGCTAGATTGTGCACATTTAAATCCTAATAAAAAAAGAAACAAAAGTACTTATACAGCCTATTTTTCTGAATCTGAAAACATCTTTCAATCTCGATAGTTTATGTGCCATAATAAAAATAAGATGAAATTGTTTACATCCCTTCAAAAGTCAAGCTTTTACACTAAGAAATTTAAATGAAGAAAATGAGCCCTTTTCCCAAATCTACAACCTACAGGTTAAATGCATGGACCTGCCAGAGTCTATTTAAAGAATAATTTTCCAATAAAAAGTTGCTTTATCATAAGCATCATTGCAGGGAATTTCCTTTAATATGCCTATTTGTCACTTTATTTAAAAGTCTGTCTTAAAAAAAAAAACCTGACACTAAACGCAGCAGAGATCTAAAGTGAATATAATCTGAACACATGAGAATGATACATGTAAGCATATTTCTCCCAGCGCCATAGGAACAAGATGAAGCAACTGTGTGAAATGAATTAAAATGCTTGTCACCTAGTGGATTCCGGACAGAGGGCAGTCTTTAAGACCCAGCGATGGTATTTGGAGAGGAAATGTTGCTTTTTGACAGATGAGAGAAATCCCCTTAGTGCTGGCTGTGAGAAGAGAGAAGTGAAGTCAGTCACCTGGTGGTGAAGGCTAGTAAAACAGCAAAGCAGGAGGAAAATTTTTCTCTCCCTCTCTCTCTCCTCTCTCCCTCCTTTCTGTCTGTAGGATCCACCTCCTATTCTCTCAACTCTTTTAGCATAACCTTCCAAGGAGAACGTTCCCTTCAGACTTTATTATCTTCTTTTCCCCAATGAGAGAATACCTCTCAGCTGCAAGACATTTTTTTTTAAGTGTATGCAGGACTTCGGGGATTCTGTTATCTTGCCAGGGAAATTGATCATTGCTAATGCCTGGGACTGGTGCTAAATTAGCTACCAGAGTAAGCCTGGCGGAGCAAGGCTTTTATCATATACTCTTCTCTTCAGTTTGAACACATTTGCTTGAAATTTGCCGCATGATGCTGTCCAGGGAAGCAGCTTTTTTTCTCGGGATGCAGCAAATCGCTGGTTTCTAAGCTTATTGCAGAAGAAGAAATAATTTTAAATAGAGTGGATTGTTTTATTTTTTTTAACCCCCTGCTTGATTCGTTGATTCAACTGAGTTGTGTTGCACCGCGGTAAAGATCACCTGTCACTAAATCTTTGAGGAAGTAAAACAAAAGTGAATTATCATTATTTATTTATTTTTATTATTTTTAACCGGTGGAGGCGGCGTGACCACGGAGAATGAGACTGAGAGAAGCTTCCAGGGCTTGGAGGAGGATAAAGCTGAGTTTAAGCTGGAAACTAAAAGACTAGATTGTTCTGGGGTCCAACTTGTCCGGTTCCTCTCCACTTCCTCTAGTTTCGCTCCATGGACAGATCAACAAACCTGGACATCGAGGAGCTCAAGGTATGTGATGCTCCCCGGGCAGGCGCCGTTCCCCCCTTTCCCGAGCTCTCCCGCTCTCCTCTCTGCGCCCCGCTGCCTCTTCCCCACGCCGATGGAGGAGTTGCTGGTCCCGTGGGACGGCGAGTGGGCATTGGGGCCAGTGCACCCGGGCGCAGCGCCCCTCCTAGGGCCGGGGACGTGGAGGGCGGCTTTCCAGAGCCCGCTCGGCACCCTTGGGCTGCGCTCCTTCCCTGCCTGCTCCGCCTGACAACAGCCGCCCTGTCCTCCTCCTCGCCAGTGACAGCACCGGGGTACAGACCCGGTGCCCGGGGAAGCGGCGGCGGCAAGGTCTCTATCCCCTATCGCCTGCTTTCCCAGCAAAGTTGTCCTAGCTGCCTGGCCACTTTGCCTCTCTCCTGCTCCGAACCTGCTTCTGTCCCTGCCCGGTCGGGGACAGCGCATTTCCGTTCGCAGATTCGCGTGACAGAGGTATCTGCAGCGACGGCTCGTTTTTATCCCAGAACTTCGTGAGACCCGTTTCCTCCCACGCCCGTCGACATGGGTTCCCCCCACAGTTGCATTGCCCGGGGCGCAAACTGCTGTCCAGCCATGGGGTCGGCCGCAAGTGCCGGGACTGGAGGGGATCCCCCTCTGGCAGGGCTCAGCCAGCGCCACGGACGTGCCCGCCCCAACTCCCGGCTGGGGAGCAGGTCTGGAGAAGGAGGGGAGGGGGTCGGAGAAGCGGGAGAAGGGCTGGGTGGGGGGCGGCACCTGGTCCGCCACCCACACGGAGACCCCCTCCCCTGCCGCCCCCGCAGGTCCCCTAACCAAGCCCTCTCCCTCTGGGGTCCCCCATCTCAGCCGCGAGGGGCTGCCTAACAGGAGCACCTAGCCTGACAATTTGCCCCTCTGCCTGTGGGCACCGCTGCCTGCCGTGCCTGTTTAAAAAAAAACAAAAAAACTTAAATCAACAAACCACAAAATAATTTAAATGTCCCGCTCACTGTAAATAAAAAAGCGGGAAAGGGGGCGACACTGGGAACCCCCCTTTTTTAAAAAAAATTCTCCACTCTTTTTTACCCCGCGTTTTATACATTTTACTCTTTTGCTTCAAAGGGTATTTGTGCTAGACATTCAGATGGACACTTTGCTCAGGTGAGGGCTTTTAGATACCCCTCACCCACTAGTAGTAGACTAGTAGAAGTTTGCTTTGAAACGTCAAGGAAATGGGTTTGCCCTACAAGCTAAGCGGGCTGGGAAATCCCCCGTAGAGCGAGTGACAGAGCCTCTGTCTGCAGCCCGCCCTGTGCCCTGGCCTCCGGGCATGCCCAGCCAAGGAACCCAGTTCTCCTGGCGCCCCAAACTGTATAGAAGAGGAAACAAGGAGGGACAGAGGACAGTGGCGCCTGCTGGAACCGCCCTACCACTGACTGGGGTGGGCTGGAATTGGGGAGACAGTCAGAAGACATCATTTCCATCTGAGACTCTGGGTTCCTTGGAGGAAGGGAAGTAGAGAGGAGGCAGATTTGATGTTCCAGTTAAAGTTGGCGAACAAGTTTCTGTGTTTTGACCAAGGTCACTGTCAGTAAACCGTGGCCTGAACTAGAAGTCTCCTATTAATCTGTGTGCTACACGGCTGTAGGACACATTGCCTTCGTGTTTGAAAAGATCCCTTGCTTCCTTTTCCCAAGCATCACAGTCTCTTGGGAGAGGGGGCGGGTTGTACTTGAGATGCAAAGGAGAGCATATGAACAATGATTGTGATGTGTTTTTTATGCAGAGGTGGAGTATTCAGATTATTTTCCTGTTAACTATAGAGGATGGCACAGAGGAAAGCTTTTTCTTATGAGAAATGGAAGGAAAAATGATCTGGGGTGAATATTTTACCTGATATCCCCTTAGTTTCCTACTAGCTTATCCCCCTCTGAACGCCAGTGCCAATAAATTGTTTAAATCAGCAGAAGAGCCAATAACCCACTATGGAAATTTCTGTCTAGTGTTAGCAGAAGATCTCAGCTTAATCTCAGTACTACTGCATATTAATTTAGAGATTCTCATAGCCAGAGTATGATGGACTTTGTGGACTGGCAGTGAAGGATAGAGAACTTGGGCTTGAGGGAGTGTGTTGGCAATGACTGGGAAGAAATGAAGGAATGTTAAATGAAAAGATCTGTTGAGGTTGTTGAGAAATTATGTCAGGGGCAAGCTACTGTTGAAAGTCAAAACTGGCAAGAGAGGAAATATAGTCAAGCCTTATTAGAAAATGTTTGAGATCCTCCAGTTAGGGAAATAAATTTGTGTTGTCAGTTTTGACTACACCTCTGGAATACTGAGGCTTTGGAACACTTGCACTCTGAAATATACACCCGTTGTAGAGATGGATGTACTGCATGTGGAATAATTTGTCTGAATTTTTTCTTATCAGCAGAATCCATTGGCTTGGGTTTTCTAGACAATTCTAGTTCAAGTAATTCTCTGGGGGTTCGTTTTTGAAGGGCCTCTCAGGGTGATCCATGGAGAGAGGGGAGAAAAAAGTTGGGATACTTATTAATATTTTTGGCATTACTTTTGTGTTTTGATTTTTCTTCTTATGGTCTAATAATACTTGTATTAAGGCACATTCACATAAAACTTAAGTTTTTATGATGCTTTAAATATATAAAAATGTTTACTGGGGTTTGATAAATAAATGTACATAATAGTATAAGAATATAGTTTAGCTTAGTTTTTAAATGATCAGTGTCATTATTAGGTGAAGCTACTTGTCTCAGGTTTTAAGAAAAGAAGATTCTACTAATTCTTTATCTTTGTTTGGGATAAACTATTTTCTCTTTATGAGATTTTAACAATTTTTTGTTGTTGTGCTGAGTGTGTGAACATTGATTTTTATGTATTGTACAGTATAAATAGTGTTGTCTTTTGCAAATTTTTAAACTAAAGATAAACTACAATAATTGTTAAGCCATTACTGTCATTATCATAAAAATAAACATGATATGCATATTAAAGGATTTATTGGTAGAAAACTAAAATATTATGTGTGTAAAACTTGCTAATGAAAGCAAGCATGTTTCATCCTCTATTCTGCACATAAGCTCCTGATGAAACAGATTAGTGTTGAAAAGGGAGAGAGAGTTCTCATCCAAAGAATTTGTTCTTTTCCCTTTGATCTCTGTTTCTCTCTCCAATGAATGTATAAACCTTACTCTGGTTTTTGCCCTGGTGTTTGTTTTAAAGAAGAAACATCAAACAACCAAAAATATGGGTTGCTGCTTTGGAAATGTGGGTGTTAATGAATATTGATATTAGAAAAAGCATCCTCTATCCTGGAATATCTCTGAGTTATAGAGTACTGTCTGCCTTTTGGTAGTTGGTATTTAAATAATACCTTTAGTTTTTATTATAGCTCTCTAGTTGCCCTCTTTTAAACAACTGATCTTACACACTATAAGAGAGACTGCTACTAATTTTTAGAGCTGACACTTAAATTTGCTTTATGTAGTGTTTATAAGGGACATTGAGGCTAAATAAGTGGTTATGACTAAATATATGACTTTGGTGATTCTTTTACTACCTTTTGAAATATTGGTTCTAATTCACTTGCATTAATTTGGCAATTAAGAAATTATACTTTCAGATACTCAGAATATACATGTGGATAATGTTATTTGCTTTGGGATCAAAAACATTAAACACATCAAGAGTATAATATAATTTTTACAGTCATATTAGATCTCAGAGTTTATTTATCAGGATTGTTCCTTTAATGGGATGACTGGCTAGAATTTAAAATGGAATTTTTCTACTATTTGCAGAGCACGAACAATTTGTTTCTGGAATATTTTCTTAATTATCATGTAAAGTGCAAAAATTATAAACTATATAGTCATGGTTAATCTTGATATAAAACAACTTTTCAGTAAGTATAATTTTACTTGTTGGAGGTAATTAAATATAGTCCAGTCACTGTTGCTTAATTTTATCTCTTTAATTTAAACAAAATTTCATCTACCAAGACCTTGAATCTTGCCGTACATAGGCAAGGAAAAACCTTTCTTGAAATTATAATTAGGTCATTAAGAAAGTATTATATGGGTGAGAAATTATAATCCAGCAAAAAATTTCATGTGTTTAAACAAACGGTTGATTAAAAAATGCTAAGGTCTTAAACCGATCTCATAGTACATTCGTCTACAATTTCAATCAAGTAGGAGAGTTGGTGTTTAGAAAAATTCTAAAAATGTTTTTTGGTTTCATCAATAAGACACTCAGCCCAGGAAAGTCAAGCTTGCTGCAGTGTAGGAGGCTTTCTGATGAGTCTAAGTAGGTGGTATTTTCTTATGTTAGTCATTCCATAGTGAAAAATAGTACTCTCTAACAAATGTCATATTTTTAGCAACATGCCTTATATATTCATTTCTTGGCTTAGAATAAGAAACATATTTGTGAATACTGAATTATTTGACTTCTTTCACATGTAGAGGAATTATAACTTCTCTCCCTCCAGGTGTAGTTTCAGTTCTCTTTCCATACAGGAACTACTCATAAAGATTTAGTAATGGGTAACCTTATTTTTTAAATTAATAATGTTTTAAATTAAATCATAATTGTGTACATTTATGGGGTATAAAGTGATGTTTCAATATATGTATACAATGTGGAGAAATTAAATCAAGATAATTAACATATTCATTATCTCATTTTTTTGTGGCCAGACATTTGAAATATACTCTATTGTTTTGAAATATACAGTCCATTATAATCTTGAATTTTCTATATTCAGAAATGGACTTGTTTAATTGAAGTTGAAATTAACTTCAAGTTATAGTAGTGAAATATTCTTTATATACATAGAAGGGATGAGGGAACATATTTGATATGAGTGAAAAGAGAATTAAGAAAAATATATTTGAAGGAGGTTGTGCAAATGACTATTTTAGAACTCTTTAGTTGCCCACTGTCATTACTAAGCATATGTTCCAGCCTCTCTACTGGCTATTGCTGCTTTGCTGATCTCCAGACTTTACCAACTGAAAATACATCACATTTTGAAGGTCCAGTAAAAAAGAATATTTTAAGATTTATGGACTCAAAATTATAGCTACACAAGATGGCTTAATGCTGTAAGACAATAAATCAGCATGTGTCTTTTGGGGTGTTCCTTTTATGTATTCAGTGAGTTGTTTCTCATACTACATTGGAATTTCAGCTAAAATACAATTTGGCAGAGCTTACAACTTTAAGTTACCATTTACTTCTTTTCAAAATATTTATGAATATTTGAGTACATACATTTAAATTGGTAACTATTTAAATCAGTAAATGCTTACATGTCAAAATAAATGTTTATAAGTTTAATTGTTAATAGTGCTTGATTTCTGATAAAGTTCTTAGCTTCTAAAACTCTATGTGATTAAAAGTAAGCTGCTTTATTTTATATACATGTACGTTTTAATATACTAACATCTAAGTTTTATTTTACTCTAGGTCTCTTTTTCTTGGCAAATGTTTAGAAGCATGAGTTGATCATATGTCTTCAGTGAAGCTGATTAGAGACTTCTAGGACAACCACAGAATGAGCAAATTTAAGGATTCCCATTCCCCCAAGAGAATTATAAAGCCTCACATCCTAAAAGTTAAAAAATGATTCAAGTGCCTTGAGAATTTTCTTGATGCTCCTAAATAAGATTTTCTAGATTGACTCTGTAAAATATTATAAAGCCTGATCAGATTTTAGAACATTTTATACTACTTTGTTGGTATCAAGTAGGTTATCTAGAGTGTTCTCTGCCAAACTGACATTGAAAACCTTTAAAAATAAAGGATTTCAGCATCCAGCCAGAAAGGTTGTAATTGCCATGGCAATGTCCATCAGTGATCTAGGAGCTAAAGCTTCAGCCTTAGATGTTAATTCAAATAGTCACCCTACACTAAAATGGAGTTCAGAAGCAGTTAGAATGCAGAGGCACCAAAAGTGCTAAAGCTCTCCAAATTTAACAGCTTGTAACCTTTGAGGAGATTCATTTGTGTGATGAAAAGGGTGCTGATCCCATTAGAATAGTACTTAGAAGAAATTGTTCAAACCCTGGCTTTGCCATCTAGCAGCAGTAGCACCTTGGGCAGGTCCCTCCATCCTTCTTGGCCTCAGGTTTCTCAGGTGTTGCAGGGTGGGAATTGGATTTGATGAAAGGGTTTTATCATGATCATTTTTAGCCACAGTTGAGGAATTTGTTCCAACAGTATCTTTTAAAAGACTCCAATATCTAATACCAGTAAAAGGGAAGTGCCTCTGGTACAAGAAAGACTAGGGGCACTCTCTAGTCTACTTCCTCTTTGCCCCTGCAGTTGACTCTTAGACACTGCCAAGAACTGTAGACTGAGGGACACAAGGTAAAAACCTCAGGACCAGTTGATCTCTAATTATCTTCCAGGTCTCAGAGTCTTTGGCTTTGAGTACTTTTTTTGGAGTGACATTTTGTGTCCTCCTTGAAGAAAATCATTTTTCACATTGATAAAGTTAATATAGCTTTTATTACCCAAATATTTGCTCATTTGAACATCAAAACAAGTTTGTCTGCTGAATATTATATTCTCATTTTATAGATACCAAAATGGAGACTCAGAAAATTCAAGTGAGATGCCTAGAATCACAAGGTTAATAAATGATGGAATAAGAACCCAAATTCATGTGCTCTATTTCCAAATCCTATGCTTGTATATGTAGGTCAGAATTCAAGGAAGTTCTTCACTTTTGATAGAGGTTTCTCACTGAATTTCTCTAATATTCTTGTTTCAAGAAGAGTAACAATATTTGAACTATAGTTATAGTATTTACTCTTACTACAGAATAATTGTTCACATTACATAGTTGTTTTTTTTTTTAAACTAGTATGCCCATTCCTAGTAACTTACTTTAGGCCAAATTACTGTTGGTTGATATTTGTTAATCATTTTTATAATGTTTCAGTGGACATGCCTCATTATTTCACATTTCTTCATGAAAATCCTCCAAAATAGTTAAAAATGCAAACCTTAAATCTATGAGAGCCAGGAGCCTACTATATTTGTCTTTGCTATAGGCATGTAATGCTTCAATTACTAATCCACACATTATCATTATCTGACTTACTTCCACACTTGTTTATAAACTCCCATCTTTCTTTAGAATGGCTAGAAAAAGCGTATTTTTTACCTTAGATAAAAGGGCCTTTGATTCTTTCCTTTCTTGGATAGAAGCAACCAATTCAGCTGCCATGAGTAAGAACATTTTTGTGAAACATTATATAATAAATCAATGTCATGAATGGGAAAATACTGTTAACATTGTGATTCCACAAGTCTATATCTACTCAGAGTATTTGAAGGTTTTTAAAATCCCAAACAAGAGAAGCCGACCAATTTAAGGAAAAAAATTGCTTACCTGAAAGTTTATTGAATTATATAATAGGTTTCTACCTCTCTGTTAACATGAGATGCATGAGAGAGAAATTCTATCTTCTTAATACCAGAATTAGTTGTACTCCTAAGCAACGAGTTGATATTTAGTGTTATGAATCTTTTTCATCATAAAACCTATAGTGTTTCCTGCTTTAACTTAACTACCCCTTTGTCTTTACTTAAGAGGCAGATTTGAGGTCTAGCTCTAACAGATATGTGTATTAACCTAATTCCTGGCTTCATAATATCTTTTACCTTTTTTTTTTTTTACTAATTTCATAAAGAATTAGCAGTGATAAATAATATTTATGTACTTAAAATTACCAAAACCTTTTGCAGAAACTCAATTATTTCATAATGTATCAGTGGACATGCCTCAATATTTCACATTTCTCTGCACATCTTATAACTCTCCATGCATTTTCTTTAGTTTGTCAGGGGCTACAGAGTTTAGAAAGTTTGAATTTTCATGCTATGTATGCTCAGTTATGCAGTGTGCATGAATTGCATTGCCTATAATAGCTGTGTAACTTTTAAACCTGTTTGCCACAGAATGAAAGCTGCTACCCTCCTAGAGTAAAAGGCTGATGTTTAACCCATGTCATTGGAATCTCTACTTGTTCTAAGACATTCTGTCTTATGCCATTATTATATTTTATTGTTTTCAAATTTGGCCTTTGTGGGGAATGATCACCTTTATTTCTAAATCTCTGTGTTTCTGTTGCCTGTTACTTTTGTCTGATATGGAGACATTATTTTAGGAAAAGTTAAAATAATTGAGCTCATCATAATCAACATTTTGTTTAATGTTTTCAAATCCATTTTGTAAAATCAATGTTTTAATCAGTTGATTACTCTAGGCAGCAGAGGCATTTAGACTTTTATATATTTTATTCGCTCTCATCAGTTTCTTTTTTTTTTTGAGACAGAGTCTCACTTTGTTGTCCAGGCTAGAGTGCCATGGCGTCAGCCTAGCTCACAGCAGCCTCAAACTCCTGTGCTCAAGCGGTCCTTCTGCCTCAGACTCCCAGGAGCTGGGACTACAGGCATGCGCCACCATGCCCGGCTAATTTTTTCTATATATTTTTAGTTGGCCAATTAATTTCTTTCTATTTTTAGTAAAGACGGGATCTCACTCTTACTCAGGCTGGTTTCAAACTCCTGACCTGAGGCAATCCTCCTGCCTCGGCCTCCCAGAGTGCCAGGATTACCGGCGTGAGCCACCATGCCTGGCCGAAGTTTCTTAAAGTTCATACCTAAGTCATGGTTCAAAGAGTAAGCAGATCCATGCACAATGTTGTGTTTTAATGATAAAGCTTCTCTTTATTAAATCCTAAAACAATAATAGTTCTTAATCTATAATAAATAAAAACATAATTTGATTTTAAGATGTTTAACATTTGCAAGTAGTAACTTTTTTCCAACATCTGTTTCATATTTAGACAGACCTAAAGTGAATTTTAGAAACTTTTGGATATATATGATTTAAGGCATAGTAAAATTTTAATGTTATATATGAAAATATGCTATCTCAAGCAAATATTTAATATACTTTTACCTGATTTTTGTGTATGTCTATAATTGTAAAAATTATTGTAAACATGCTCAGAATATAAATTTTTATCTTCTCTGCCTCAACTTTCTGATGTTTAATGAGATGCACAATCCATCTTATTTGTAAATTCTGTGCTCATCCAAAGTTGGGAAGTTGTACTTAAGTGTTTTCCAACAAGCACAGTGAAATCCAAAAGATTAAAATCTCATGTTTCCACCTGTTGTTTTATTTATGAATAGTAGCAGAGTATAAATGAATAAAGGTAAGAAAAATAATCATTTAACATTTGAGAATGTTAACAGCGGTTTATAGCTTGAAAGAGAAAGAATAACTCCAAATAAATATAAAAGTAAATAGAATAAACATTATACTTCTACCCAAAAAGAACATTTGACTTAACTGATAATATTTCCTCTTTGATGTAAGTAATCCATTGTCTAAATTTTACATTACAAGCTTAGGCACTGAAATATATACATTATTGAATTCTTAGCAAGAATTTAACTTTCAAAATATTTTCAGTATCCAGCCTGAGCAAGAGCGAGACCCTGTCTCTACTATAAATAGAAAGAAATTAGCCAAAACAACTAAAAATAGAAAAATTTAGCCTAGCACAGTGGCACGTGCCTGTAGTCCCAGCTACCCGGGAGGCTAAGGCAGGAAGATCGCTTGAGCCCAGGAGTTTGAGGTTGCTGTGAGCTATGCAGATGCCACGGCACTCTAGCCCAGGCAAGAAAGTGAGACTCTGTCTCAAAAAAAAAAAACCAACAAAAAAATTTCAGTGTATATGCATTATGGAAATTCTTACCTATTTGATCTTTCATTCTCAGAATCTTTTAGTAGCTTCTTTGTATAAGCCCTGGGAAAATCTGTTTATATACAAAATCTGTTGCTTGGGATTTAGTCTGTGGTATTTTTCTGTTCCCTCTTTACACATACCTACCTCTTAGACAGTCTCATCTTCTCATGTAACCTATACTTTTACCTACAAAATGATGATGCCCAGTTATGCATGTCCATTTTCTGCCTCTCACTTGAGCTACGTGCCCTGCCCCCCAATTTTCAGCCACCTACTAGAAATCTTTATTGAGTGTTTTACAGTCACTTCAGTCTAATAAAATGGAGCATACTGTTCCGTGTCAAATCTGCTTCTCCTGTAGTATTTAGTGTTTTGTTTCATTTCACCAATCACTTAGGCATCCAAGCAGGAAGATACTTTCCTGCTCATCCCTTGCATCATCCACTTGATCAGTAAGGCTACAACACCTTGTAGTCTGTTTTTTTCCCTTCCCATCTCTTGTTAAAACCCTACATCAAGTTCTTGCTTTCTCTATTATGTCTTATCCTAAGAAATATGTATGTAATTCTTGCAATGAGGTTGGCCATATTACAGTGAATTCTAATGGGATGCAGCCTAGGGCTCAGAGTGGGGTTGGGATCACAATAAAGGAATTTATATATTCTCTTTTTTATTTCCAGTAAGTCATTTCAGGGTAAGTTGGGAAAGACTTGAAACTGGGGCACCAAAGCTGGGCCAGGTGTTGGATGGAGAAGGATTTAGAGGTTTGAGAAATGCCCAAGGATACCCTCAAACATGAAGAAAAGGTGGCTTCTGAAAGCTAGACCATGGTAGCCACTGATTATGACTAAAATGTTCAGGCTGGGGAAAATGGACAAGATTATTTGAAGATAATAATGATCAATTTTGACTTTCTGCCTTGATGAAATATTTGCATTACACTGTCCCAGAACCATGAATTACGTTTGACAATTTCCTTAGCTGATTTTTTGTATTTTTGACAGTTTGATCAGATTTCTTATAGTCAGAAATATTATGTACCTATAGAAATTTGACATCTCTTTTTCTGTAAGGTGGCCCAAAGACAGTATGCACAGTGAGCCAGCTAACCAAGCAGGGAGGTAGAGCTGAAGAAATTTCAATGAAGATAAGCCAAGATGTTTGAATTCTGGAATGCATATCATACCTAGTGAACCTGGTTTGTTAGTTACCTGTAAAATGTTGGTTAGATGGTTTTGTAATTATTTTATCCGTTATCTTTAGTCTTTTAGTAAAAGTTAATCACCATAATGGTGTTTTAGCTGTTATATGGGGGTTACAATGTGGACTAATAAGAATAAAGTAATGTAGATAGGCACAGGTCAAAGTAGTGATGGAGTTGCAAAATCTAACTGAAGATGTTTGCTGATAGCAATGCAGGATTTCCTAAGAAAATGTGATTTGCAAGGAAGGGGGGGATTCTAGGGAATATCTGTCCATGATTCTCCAAGGAGAAATTTGTTCTTCTTGAAGAACCACCTGGTTTCCTGACACTTTAACTAGTTTTCCTCTGTCCAATTTCCAAGCAATTCACATCGCACATTTTCAGATTTCCTTTTAAGAATAAAAATAATATTTTGTCCCTCAGTTTCTCAAAATTCTTTGTCAATTTTCCAATTCCATACTCATCAACATGATGCAACATGATACAGAACTTGCTCATTTCCAGGCTATCTATGAATACTCTCTTACTTTCTAAGACACACACACACATATACACATTGTACCATAACTTCACTGAATAACTCACTTCTCTTTATTGATGGCAGTTCTTTTCCCTCTGTTATAATATTGCATACGTACTTGTCTGGAATTCATCTCTACTTCTTTGCCCATAGAATTACTACTTATTGACCAGTAATTAGTCCTAGGAAAAGACGGTTCCTTTGTGTTTCTACACCCTTGGTACATTTAACTCCATTGTACATTTTTAACTAAATTGCATTGTGATAGAGAAAACTGTCTGCATAATACCACTCTTTTGAAGTTTGCTGAAAATTGTTTAAGGGCCACTATAAAGTCAATATTTGTACATATTCTGAGTTTCCTTGAAAAGAGTTTGTATTTTTTCTCTCATTGGAGAACAAGTTCTATATATTCATTAGATTAAGCTTATAATTCATGTTGTTATTTTTTGTAATCTTTCTTTTTTGTTTAAACTATAAATTATAAAAGAAGTATGTTAAATTTTCTGTTTTTACAGTGCATTTATTTCTTCTTGTAGTCTATAAATTTTTGCCTTAATATATTTGAGATCATGTTATCAAACACATATAGGTTTAGCATTGCTATATTTTCCTGATGAATTGAGACTATTATGTGATGACCCTCTTTATCTCTGATAATAATGTCTGCCTTAAAGTTTATTTTGTCTGATTTTAATAAGACAAGCTTTCACAAATATCACTATACCATTATCCAGCTTCATTTTGGCTAGTTTTGGTGATATATATATATTTTTATTCTTTTATTTTTAACCCTTTTGTATACTTAAATTTTAGATGTATCTCTTGCAAGCAACATATAGCTAGATTTTAGAAATTAATTTGGATAATGGTTTGCCTTTTATTTATTGCATTTAACTTATTTATAGTTACTGTAATTTCTAATACATTTGGGCTTATTTCTTCCATTTCAATTAATGAGTCCAGTTTATCCAGAAATAACTTTCCTGTTGCCTGAAGTACATATGGTAGTGGCAAACTCAGTTTTCTTGGTAATCTGAAAAATTCTTTATTTTATTGTTTTAGAAAATTTTTTTCTGTGCAATTTTAGAAAAACATGTATTTTTCTTAGAATATTAAAAATTTTTCACTGTCTTTTTGATTCCAATGTTCCCAGTGAGAAACCAGATATTATTTTTATAGAGGTAATGTTTCTTTTCTTTTTAGCTGTTTTGAATCCTTTTGTTTTTGTCTTTAGTGCTCTTCAGTTTTATTACAGTGTATTTATTTGTGAATTAAAAAAAATTATCCAGGTTGGTATTATGTTTCCTGAAACTTTTTGAAAGGAGAAAAATAGACTGTTATAAATAGAGTTTATCTAAGAACTACCACATTATCTTTTAAAAGAAGCTTTCTTGCTGACAACTGCTACCCATGGTGATTTTGCTATACGTTTTCTAGTCCTTATTTTTGCATATATGTATTCTGCACTGACTGACTATACTTTCTGAAGTATGCAAAATATAAACATATAAGTATAAACACTGAGAATTATGGATTGTGTTTTAAATGTTTTGCATATCTAATGTCTCTAACAAATCACTGATATAGGTTAGACATTTATTACATTCTTATTGATATATGTTTGGCAGTTCTTGGTGGTTGACCAGAATTTTATATTGGGTGAAATAGTACTATCTATTTTAGTCTTTTTGTTTTGGTACTTAGTCCAACACAGAATAAAACCATGAATTAAATTATGAAGTAAAAGTTACCCAGTTCTTTTATTAGTGATTAACTACATATTTCCAGGCTTTTATAAGTTTATCACCACGTGGTGATGGCAAAGAAGTCATCTTAGGGTTAGGTGGGATAATTTTCCCTTTGGATTTCCGGGGCCAATTTTTGAGCTAATATATAACAAAAAATATAGAAACTATATTTTTGTAGCTAAGAGCTGCTTCCTGCAAACGTTTCATCATGCAGTTCATTTTGAGTTTTCTCTATAATGCTTTGCCCATGTTGATATCTGCTTCCAGGAACAGTAAGCCTAGTTCAGCTCAATTTCAAATTAGCCACAGACTAGTAGATTCTTACACATCATAAGGTATTCTTTAAGTGTTAGTGAAATATTAATGGAAAGCAGCCCATGTAAATGATTTAAGATGATCAATCTCTCTACTGCCTAGAAAAACATTTCCCCAATTGTCTGAAATTTCCATTTAAACCATTCCTTTGGATTAAGAGAGTGGTTCTTAAACTATGCTCCAATGAAATCCTAGTTATTTGCAACTCAAATTGAATATTGGCAATTATCAATTTTATATTTTCTTTCCATGTTTTTTTAATTGTCATAGAGTGCTTCTCTGTGCCAGAATTTAGAATTGTTGGTGGATACCACTCTGTACTAGAATAACATTTCCTCTTCTCATATAGTTACACATAAACACACATACAACACACACACTCACTCACACTTTGCATTTAAACTTGATAAATGAAAGTTTTGGAAGCCATAAAGAACATAATGACTTTCAGGACCTTGACCAGCCAAGCAACTTGGAATATATAACAAACAAACTCTTTTAAAGATATTTATTTACTACAAATGTAAAATGAAGGTGCTAAAATAAATGATTACAAAAAAAATCCCTTCTAAATCTGTGATAGACAACTTCTGGTGAAAGCTAGTGCATTAAATCATTTGTAAACATTAATATCTTAGTGCTAATTAATTTATCAGGTTTATTATCCAAGCAGATCCCTGAACAGGTGTTTTCTCACAGGCGAGGATATTTCCCATGACATAAAAGGAAGAAGTCCTGCCCAGTTAAGCCCTGTCATCAAAGATGGACCCCTGCCAACCATATTTTAACTTTTTGAGTCTGGCTATATAACCATAACTAATTGGGGTATGGTGAAACACCTGATGCAAGCTTATCACTTAGATTCTCTCTCCCTGGTATATGAATGAAATAATCTTATTTCAACCCTTTGGATCCAATATCCTCTTTTTCATAGCAAATATATTTTACATAGCCTCCTTCAGTATTACGAGATGCTTTGGTAATATAACCTACATGAAATTTTTACAAAGCCCCCTTTAGAATTCTCTTTTAAATGCTGTGATAATATAACCTACTTGCACATAATTTTGAAAGTATTATGACCTAATTGCAATACAACAGAGAAATAAAAGTAAGAGGAAAGCATGTTATGATGAGAGCCTCTGTATTTCAAAATATAAGTGTTGGGACACAGGAAATGCAAAGGTACAATTGAAGACTGTCAGAGATATATTGTAGAGGCCATTCAAATTTTATGAGTAGCATTCCAGGGTGACATGATATTATAATATTTTTTTAAGCAGTAAGCAAATCTTGGTAAATTCTGAACAAAATACAGCATTTCTTTCCAGTTACAGAAAGGTTGTATTCCTGGACAAGTCATTAATTGTGCAAAGAAAGATTCATTAACTTTTGTTTAAAAAAAGTATAAAATGGATTTAGGGTCCAGATAATGTTGTGGACAACTATTTCACACAGTGCTGGGTTTTTAGCATCTCATGCTTCCTCTTACCATATTATAGTAGGGATTCCTTAAATCACTGACACCAAAAAATGTCTTTACAAATTTCAGATATTCATCTAGGGGGCAGTATCACCCCTGCTGGAACTTTTTGGATTAGCTAATGGGAGAGTAGACCTGTTTTATAGTGTTGATAAAATTTTAAATGAAAATTTGGAAATGAATTCTCTTAATTCACCAGGTGCAGTGCACAGCTCTGGATAGCTGCTGCTAAAGAAGAATGAAACAAACCAAAGAGGAGAAAAAGTTCTATTCTTTCTAGAGTCCTGTGATATTTCTCTGAAAATAAATCTTGCTTCTTAGCCCTCAATTTCCCCTCCTCCACACACATTATTAGCTTAGTTTGATTTCTCTCATTTTCAGTTAAAAGGTCTGTTTTAATACAACCCCCCTTCCTAAATTTAATGGAACTTTGAGATTCTTATATTGCCTTTGACTTCTTAGAATAAATATAATTATTTGCTTATTCAATATTCTAAGAGCTTCTCCCCATTTGAGTCTAAATGATTAAGAAACTGGATGCTTATGGCTCAACTTATCCCTGATTGTAACCAGAATTGTCCAGGCAATTAGAGTTGGGGGAACAAAGGGCTCCATTTGCCAGGGTCTGAGGATTTGATGCCTCCACATTCACCCTTTTTAGTTTTAGTGAGCCACTGTTGTAGATAAATGATTTCAAGAAAAGGTATTATTATATCCGTGATTCACATTTACTGGAATAAGACTAGATAGCAGGAAGTTTGGAGTAAGAAGTTATGTCTATAAATATCTGTTTATCCAAAGAGCTACAAAACTGACTTTTGAAATACTACTTCCACATATATTAATTACCTCAAAAAATTTTGGTATATTATTTAGGCTATATTGAAGAAAGCATTTTTTCCTATGATTTCAATTGATAAGTATGTTTGTAGGTAGTGATGTTTTTTATTCTTGAAATTATTTTAAGATCCATATCTGTTAGTTATAAGTATATTACAGATCCATGCATTTCAAAGACATTGTGAAAACCATATATATGCCATT
This sequence comes from Cheirogaleus medius, assembly GCA_008086735.1. NCBI lineage: Eukaryota > Metazoa > Chordata > Mammalia > Primates > Cheirogaleidae > Cheirogaleus > Cheirogaleus medius. The sequence continues at coordinate 14,607,500 of VBSM01001927.1, forward strand.
TGTAAGAGTTGTGCTTAACAAATGAATATTCTTTTTACAAATATCAACAAATTATTTTTACACTTAAAATTTTTTCTTTTATCCCCAGCACCTAATAAAGTGCTTTGCACTTAATGAGTATTTGTTGAATTAATTTACCTTTTGAATAAAAGTTCTTTTTTAATACTAATCTTACTGTTTTTTCCCCCCTCAAATTCATGATGAGGCATATGTGACAGAAAATGATCTTGTATGCTCAGCACAGATCTCTCCTTAGTTAAATCTGTTTCACTCAGTATTCATTTAGATGAGGTGGATGACATTCAGCATTCAGGTAAATATGTTATCTACTCAGGCTCCCAAGACCACTTGCATTATTGTGTAATATAATTAATAGGATATGAACAGTGTCACTGCATCCTAGGATCAAATTCCCATTATGATCTGCCAGTCATAAAAAGAAAAACACTTCTTTCCCAGGTGACCATTCTATTGAATTTGTCATTTCTGATTTCTGACCAGTACATAATAGGAAATAAATCATAGTATTAGCTCTTTAAATATGAAATGTCTGATTTTGAATCAAAAGTGTAGTTCATTATATCTCAAACAAGAAGCAGTACAATTAATCAAAGTATGAGCCTAAACTATCGACACAGTCTTGCCATCTTAACAGTAGCTTGTTTATGCCAGCAGCAAAGAAGCCTGAAGAGCAAGTGGTGATGAAATTGCAAAAGGTGTTTTCCATAGCTTGTTGAGAATTGAATATTTTTCCTTGCAAGAAGTAGCCCAAAGCCTGGAAGAAGTGGTAGTTAGTGGGTGTAAGGTCTGGTGAATATGGTGGATGACAGAGAGTCTCCAAGTCTGGCTGCTGTAGTTCGAGCAGCATTGTTTGTGTGACATGTGGTTGAGTGGTGCCTTGCAAGAATATTGGCCTGTCTCTATTGACCAATCTTGGTTATTTAATCACAATCATCCTCATCATTTCATCCAATTGGTTGCTGTAAACATCTGCTGTAATGGATTGACCAGGTTTCATGGAGCTGTAGTGGATAAGACCAGCGCTGGACCACCAAAAAGACACCATTAGCTTTTTCTGATGAATATTTGGTTTCGGACTGTGTTGCAGCACTTCATCTTTATCCAACCACTGAGCCAAATGCTTGAAATTGTCAAAAAGAATCCATTTTTTATCACATACCACAATATGGTGTAGAAACGGTTTGTCTTTATGTCATGGCAGCAAAGAAAGGCAAGCTTCAAGACTATTTCTCTTCTGACACTCATTTAATTCATGCAGAACCTATCTATCCAGCTTCTTTACCTTGCCAATTTGTTTCAAATGGTCCAATATTGTTGGAATAGTAACATTAAATCTTGCTGCTAATTCATGCATAGGTTGAGATGGATTCACTTCCACTACAGCTTTCAGATCATCATTAACCATAATGGTCTCAGGTTGCCCATGTAGCTCATTTTCAAGATTAAAATCATCAGAATGGAACTTCTCAAACCATAGACGTACTGTGCATTTATTAGTCACATCCTTCCTAAACACTTCGTTGATATTTCAAGCTGTCTGCACTGCATTTGTTCCACGATGGAAATCATATTTGAAAACAACACAAATTTTTGACTCATCCATGGTTTCACAAAATTGCTCTAAAATTTTTTTGAAAGATAATCACAAGCCAAAACATGCATTTGAAAGACTGATGATGTACTTTCACAATAAAAAATAAAACAAGAAGTGTTAAAGTGAAATGTCAGATATATTAACTATTAAACATAATATTTAAGGAAATCAGACATTTCATACTTAACCTAAATTGATGAGAGTAGAAGCTGCAGTTGATACACCCGATACATAAGAGTTTATGGATTATATTGACTCAATGATTGTATTGGCAGTATATCTTAACTGAGCACAGACAATCAGGATTGCTAGTTTGTATTTTGTCCAAATCGCACACTTACATGTCTATATAAAATAAAACTGTTTTGAAGAAATACAAGATAAAGTTAAGGAAAGTAGTATCATGATAGTAACCCAAATGCAGAATCCCTGAGAGAATTCTTATCATATTAAGCTCTGAGAAGAAATTAATTTAAATAATGACTACTAAATAAACATATTATGATGATAGCCACTACCTAGACAAGTATCTAGCATAAAAGTGTTAATACTCCACATATAGGTACTGAACAGAGTTTAATTTGAGTAGAAAAGATCTTTACTTTCCTAATCATGGAGAACTTGGAGTAAAATGAGTTGCAGCCTGCTCATTGAAGGAGAAAACTAATGCAATCTAATAGTCTTTGAGAAGCCAATTATAGCACACATTCTTTCTTTGCTTAGTTTTGGAACCCCGTAGACATGGATTCATTTCCTGCTCCACTTGTGAGCTGTGTGACCTTGGGCAAGTTACTTAACTTTACTAAATGTCAGTTCCTTCAAATGGTAAAATGAAATTAATAATTGTATCTACTGCAGATAGATTGTGAGAATATAATGAGCTAGATATAGGGTGCAGTCACCAATGTTTGACACAGAGCTATCCATCCATGCATCAATTATTATTTCATTATTATTGTTAATATGATATTCATGAGGGCTGGTGAAAATGAGTGAAACATGATTGGGATATAAAAATAAAAGAGTATATTCATCTGGTAAAGTGGCAGGTTCACCCTAGGAAGGAAAGTTGATGAACTGGCTGTGCAGAACAGTATTTCTAGGTGGCCATGTTAATAATCTGTCCTGGGATGAGACTTGAGTTTTGGTCTTTGCATAGCTCTATGTTAGAACTAAATGTAAGTGCTTGAGTTTAATAATATCAAAAGCTCTCTAAAGGTTGTTAACTGCCTAAAGGCAGCTTTTAATTTTAAATACTTGGAAAAGTCAATCAGCCTACACCTAAAAATATGCATTGGAATGTGTTTTGCATGCATTAAAACCTAATTTCACATCTCACCAAGTTTAACTACTTTTTTGCTCAACTAGTTTCAGATTCTGAGTTTTTTATTTATTTATAATAGGGCCATAGGCTGTTTAACTCATACAAGACTCTATTAACTGTTCTATTTGTACACATGCTTTCAGAGATGTTGATTCCTTGAGATATTATAAAATATTTCATAAAGACCTTTAGAAAAGTTATACACTAAAAACAAGTTTCTTCTCAACTCACAAAAAGGAAAAATCTAATCAAATGGAAAGCACAATTTTATTAAAATACTTTCATATTACATAGTAAATGAGCTATATTTTACATAGAATTTATTGCATGTATGTTTACCAAAGTAAAATTAAAAGGATGTTCTTTATTCTGATATGTAGTCCTTTTCAGTACACAAAGCCCTTGCATCTTAAGTTTTAATGCATTGCTTTGCTTAGAGACTTTATAGAGGAGAATTTAATCTTTTAATTTGTATAAATAGACAAGCTAGTTTATTTGTCTATGCTGATATTTCACAATGCTAAGTGGAAAATTGAATGCCTGCAAATCAGGAAAATAGGAGAAGGTGTGCTGGTGATGTTCCTTTCCACATTGTTCAATATGGGGACTGGACTGGCTAATGGGGTATATCCTTGTCTGAATTGGTGAAATTTATCGTTAGTAAGAGCCCAGCCTTTTGATTATGGAATTCAAACCAAAAGTACCACTGAAATTTATTTAAAAGGTATTTTAGTTAGTTCAATTCCTACCTCTATCTACTTTGTGGGGTTAATATTAGCTGTTATAATGTTCACTTCTTTGATCCTATCAATTTTGTAAAGAATATAAGCACATAAGCAGGACATGAGGTGTTAAAGAACAAGAGAATTTATCAGTCTTCCCAAAAGGTTGTCTTCAATATGATGGTAAGATTCTTGACCCTTTGCTCTCTGGTCCTAACCCCATCCCCTGTGCAGGTGGAACCATAGCCAGACAACCTGGCTTAAAAGGAAATAGTTCAAGATGAGATGAATTTTATTCTCTCCAAATTCTAGTTCTGTTTGTAACTCTTTCTACTGCAGCTGCAACCACTATAACTAGATTTTATGTTTGTACTTTTTAAAAAACAGTGCTTGACATTTAGAAGATACGATTCCAGGAATGTAAAGGCACAAGATGTTTTTTATATTTTCTTTAATAACGAGCTGATAACAATAGTGATGTCCATGTAGTTCTCTTGGCAGTTTTCTGAAAATTCTGCATATTTATACAGAACTTGTTTAGGGTCTTTGCTATGCTTAACATCCTTTAGGAAAATTATGGAATAAACTAAAGTAGTACATAAAAACATCCTTTTTCTTGAAGCTGAAAATGCCTTTCCTTTCAACCTTATCCATAGGGAATGAAATTAGTGGCTCTGGGCAGATGTTAATGGTAATGAATTTTGGACTAGCTGGGGCCATACATGAGATGGTCTGAACATTGCTGTGTTAGCTCCATTTTCCCATAAACTACAAGGGGATATTAAGGATGCACTCTTGGTGAGGGAAGACTCTGACCATCACCAAGTATGTACTTTCAATATTCAAACAGAATGAAGGAAAGATGGCATTACAGAAGTTGATATTTCTATCTTTGGATTAAAGTTTATGATACTTCATCACTATCTCAGTCTGCACATAGACCCCAAAGGATTTTTCAAATGTGTTTTCATCAGTTTATTATCAATAAAATTGCATATGCGCCTTTAATGGGTAAGACAGTGATTTAGTACTGTTTCAGAGCTCACCAAGAACTGATCAGTTTGGTGGGGTCAGATTGCTCTAGCAAAAGTTTCAGTTTAGCTTGTCTTGGTGATGAAGTTTTATAATCTGGACGAGGAAAGCTTACAGTTATTGCTCCTGTTGTGCTAAAAAAGATCCATGGCAACCCTATGTGATAGTCTCACATCCAATTGGTCATGATCATCCTGAGCTAATATTTAAGTGGCTAAATACAACCATAAATGTCCACAGGCATTGTTAGGTAGACAGATGTGGGTATTCTTGTGCTCCAGACAAAAATCTGAAATCAAGATTTCCCCTGAAGCAATTAAAACAACGCCTGTAAAAATGCCAAGTTCAGCAAGAATTTGTGTTATATTCAGATAACAGAAATTCCCTGAAACTTTAAATGTTTCTTCTTGGGGATACCAAATACAATGCATTTTAGGAAAAAATATTTTATAGGTAGTCTACATAAAACTACTTTTATAAAGTAGAAAGTACTATAGAAATGCAAAGTATTTATATTAATATCTTGAAGAGCAAGAATTATCTTAATTGTAACTTTGTATCTAGTTTAATGTCACAAGATGCTACAATCTACTTCAGTTAACTAAGAGACTTGTAAACTAATTTCTTACACTGTTTTACATATTCAGCAATCTACATTGTCATTACTTAAAGATGAAAAGAGGGAATTATTTCAAGATTAAATGTTAAAAGATGCAAACTAGCATGCTCATTTAATTAAAGAAGCTTGCAGATGAGCATGTGGGAAGAATATCAGCCTTAACATTGTGTTTTATATATTGTATCCTCCACTAGTTTTCATCATAGTCTCATTATCTGAAAGTTCTCTTTTCTTTCTAAGTGCAAGAACACCTGCTCTTCGTTTCTTATTGAGTTTGCTGTTTTCATTTGCTTTTAGTAACATCTCTAAAGACCAGTTGCCAAATTATGTTCTTAAAATTGCTCCTTCAACAGCCTGGATAGGCAATTATCTTGGAAACAGAAAGTTAAGTCAAAGTGTTCAAAATTTGTGTCCGAGGTTTCTTAAATATGACCTCTATAAGGAATATGCCTCCCTTAGGAAAATAAATTATAACATGAGCTCCCCATTATTCAGGGAACTGCCTGAAATTGCACAGGAAGATGTGCATGTCTAGCATGACAAAATATTCTGACAAAACCTAAGAAGCAATTAGAAACTGTGCAGAGGTTTTGGATTTAAAATCTAATTTTGATTAGCTAGTGTACTAGATATTATATAAGTGATTTATACGCAGACACATTAAAGTTGGATGAGTTAAAATTAAAACAATCAAATAAACCTGAGTGAGTATTCACTTTCAAAACATTAAATAAAAGAGGCAGTGTTGGGATTTTAGATTTTCCTGTAATGTAAAACACTGTTTAAAACTTTTTAAATAATAAATATCTTGGCCAGAATGTATGCTTTTCAGACTATTATTTTGCATGTTCTTTCATGGTAAAGCGAAAAAAAACCAAAAAAACCACAACAAATTTTATGTTTATGTATTATGACAGTATTTTGTAATTCCAAAAAAGTAGTAAATAATTTTTATAATATGGATCATTCATGTTATAATGAATATTTTAAATGCCACTTTTGGTGCTTAACTTTTTGTCATATAAACATAGATGTTCTTTTGGATGACTGGTCATCAGCATTTTATTATATCAGAATAAAAATTATGAAAGGCTAAAGTAAATCTGCAAAAGCTTCTATTAGTCAATAGAATTAAACAGGGATGCATTTTAAAACAAAATGGTAGTTCATTAGGCAAGTTTAAAACTATTTATATTCTTAAAGGTCAAAGAGTACAGCTGAACCAAAAAAGTATAATCTGATATTGGTGATAACCATTCCTAGGGGCAAAGATTAGAATTATATTTTTTTAGAAAAATTTTGTTTCATGAGAAAATAGAAAACATTCTCTTTTTTTTATTAAAGAGTATTACAATAATTACAAATTGCAAGTTTGCCATCTTCTCAAGACATAAAGCAGTATTATTTCTTGTAGCAGGAGAAGTTGACGAGGTTCATGTTAAGTGTCTTTTCATTTTTTTGCTACAGTAATCCTCTGAAAATTATTTAATTTCAAATGTAGAGAGCTTTCTATATTTCATGAAATTTATAAATCTATATAGAAATGTGGCACTTCAGATAGCTTATAAAAGTAATTGGGATTTGTATCTTTTCTATTTGTGGACTGATAATATATAGCAAATAGAAAGGCACTAGAGAGGCTTTAAATTAATATTTAATATATTTATGTAATATATTAATATTTAATATATCATCAAAAAGTCTATATAAGAAAACCATCATTTTTTCATAAATATAAATATTTTTTATTTGGCTCTTTGAATGCCACCATATGTAGAAACACTGAATTATTTTGAACAATAAATTTATGTAAACTATTTTGCTGTATAATTTTTTTTTTTTTTTTTGAGACAGAGTCTCACTCTGTTTCCCTGGGCTAGAGTGCCATGGCGTCAGCCTAGCTCACAGCAATCTCCAACTCCTGGGCTCAAGCAATCCTCCTGCCTCAGCCTCCCAAGTAGCTGGGATTACAGGCATGCGCCGCTATGCCTGGCTAATTTTTTAAATATTTTTTTAGTTGTCCAGCTAATTTCTTTCTATTTTTAGTAGAGATGGGGTCTCGCTCTTGCTCAGGCTGGTCTAGAACTCCTGAGCTCAAACGATCCACCCCTCAGCCTCTCAGAGTGTATAATTTCTTAAAGAAAAAATATCTTGTGTATATTTTGCTTCTGTGCGACATAACATTTTATTTAAATAGTCAAAAATTCTAAAAGATACTTAACAAAATGCTTTTGAGATAGACTTACTCTTGTGGAAATTATTGGTTAAAACCTTACAAAATAATAAACATTAATTTCCCTTAAACTTTATATGATCTTATCTCCCATTAAAAAGCAATTATTCTCAAATGCATTTAGTTTATAATTATGCTTGTCTGATACAATATATTTTCCCACTTTCCTCTTTATGATACCCCTCAATGGTGAAAAAACAGGTATGAAATGCTTTTGTGCATTTAAATTGTTAATTTCATCAATTTCCATTTATTAGAATTTTAATTTTTATGTTGAGTATAAACATTGAGAGGTAAATGTCTAAACCAAGTTGTCATGCTTTTCAGTTCAGCAGATCTGTGACCAGTTATATCCATCGCCCCAAAGAGGGAAGGTTAATACCATTTATTTTTTAAGTATGATGTTGAAGTCATTTTAGTATACTATAACATTTTCCCCATTCCAGCTGCAAGTGGTTCTTTAGTCTCCTGGGAAAATATGTCTAAATAATCACTTTTATCATCTCAGTAGATTTACCAGTCAAAACTCTGCTTTCCCTCTAGGAAATTTATAAGCCTATTGCCCAAGATACTGAAACAGTTTGTTCTCTTATCTCTATGTTCATCAAATCTTTTAAAGGGAAACTTATGAATTAAAATCACTGACAAATAACATTTATATATGTATATATATATATATATATATATACCTTTGGCCAAGGCTCTCAATCAGTTACAGAATATATACAGAAATAGTGAGAAAGTGGGGAGTTTACCCAAAGAAGATTATTAATGAAATTTCTCCCCAACTTCAATTTTTAAAAGAGGTAGCCAAATGATCCTAAACAATTGTATAGAACTCTTTGAAAGAAATAGCATAAGAATCTAAATTCTTACGGGTTTTTTTTTGTGTGTGTGTGTGTTGGACTAATCACAAAATTGAAATGATTAGAGCTAATCTGCCAATATGTGGCTTCAAAAAAGATTTTCCTTATGCGCAATTCTATACAAGGCATTCTCTTCTTGAAATTAGCTAGTGTAGATGGCAGGATAGAGTAGTTAAATCATTATAAGAACAACTCTAATTAAGAACAATGGACCTTAAGAGATTTAAGGAGCCCCCTGGGAACAGGAAATCTAGAACTAATTTTGATCCATAGTATTATGTGGCCATCCATGTAGTTGTTTCTGAAGATCCAATAGTCAGTATAGGAGAAGTGTAAAACTCTCATACCTTTTCTGTGCATGGATATGTGACTGTTATGAGTAACTTGACCAATAAAGATACTTAAAACTTCATCTGATAATGTTTTGTTTGTTCCCTTTCCTAATCAGTCTGACATTTGCTCAGTATTCAACATAAACCTTGGATATTTACAGCACTAGAACCCTTTCTTCAAAAGTAAAGCCTAATCAAAGATTCTTCTATTAAAAGACAACGGGTCCCAGTTTTCTATGAAATGGAAATTGGATGCCTATATATTTCATCATAGCAAATAATCAGTTTGTTTTATGGCAGCTTGCTCAAATTGATGAAAAGGAGCCATTAGAAAGGGAGAGGCTGAAGATATGAAAAAATTATGAAATAATCACTAGAACCAGTCCGTTTAGTAGGCAGGAGAGGATGGGATGTAGAGAACTAGTGGAGAAATTATCACATGGAAGAAGCTAATGCATTGTTTCCAGTGAAAAGAAAGAAAGGAAGAAGGGAGGCGCAGGTGGATATGTATGTAGTAGGTGTGGTGGCAGGACACAGAAGGGGTTCCTACATGAGATTCTCTTTTGGCTGTTACATTGAAGACAGGGTTTTTTTCCTCAGAATGAAGGAGTGGTAGTGAGGGAGGAATTTCGAGAAGGTTGCAGATGTTGTGAAATAGTTGTATAGGAAAAAGAATAGACTTAGAAAACACAGAAGAACGTTGAGAAAGGAGAGATGGTCTGATTTATATTGAAGATTGTGAATTAACCTCCGTGGGTTCTGGATTTTTTTAATGAAAATCATCAGAAGCCTAGGTGGTGTTGGGGAAAATTTGTACAGTTGGATTGATCCAAGATTTCTAGGCAGAGGCAATGGAAGACTGGGAATAAAGGAAGGGAGTTGAAGATATTAAAATGATAAATTGTAAACTGGATAAAGAAAAAATAAAGGTTTAGTGGGAGTGACAGAGTAAGAAATGGAGGATAGGAGATTGTTGCCAGAGAGTAGGCAGCTTAAGTTTAGCTTTTAAGAGCTGGAGTATTTCCAGCTGAATATGGGCATAGGAGAGGATGTCTGAAGGGGATTGGTGACAGAGTGTACTAGAGACTAGGAGTACAAGTTTACGAGGATGTATTGGAGTGTTCATTCTTTGCAGAGGCATTTAAGTCATTCAGGAAGATGGACAGACTTGAGGTCTATAGGACAGTAAGTTAAAGTGAGTGAATATATTAAAGTCAGCTCTTGGGGGGGGGTGATTCATAGGAAGAAAGGCAAGAGCCAGGTTGTAAGTAAGGCAAGAGGCAAAGAATAAGTTTGATGAAAAGATTGTGACCATAGAGAATTTGTTATGGAATTTGTTATGGAGTAGAGCCATAAAGAATACAGTAGAAAAGTTGGGAGGGTATATTATGGAAAATAAAGAAGATTCCTCTTCTTCCTATGGAATTCTCATAGGATAATGTATTAGGAGAACAGAGATCCATGAATGACTTCATATCATAACAGGGAGTGCTTTGGCCTGAAAATAACAATAAATCCCACCTAAAGGGCTTATTCCCTTAGAATCATGATATAATGGGTAAGAAGCATTGAACTTTCAAAATACAACATCCAATGAGAAAGAAGAGAAACGATTTTTTTAAGTGTGGGTAAAGCCCTCCCAGAAACTCTACAGCTGTGATCTCCTAAAATATAATTGGTCTAAATTACATCATATGGCTATAACTAAACTCATGACTTGTCCAGGTTAGAGAAGTCACAGTGATTAGCTGAAAACAATGCATACTTACTTCCTGGGGCTGAGAGAGGCACAGCCTACTCTCAAGTAAGAAGAGTAGTGGTTTTTTAGGCAACCAGTAGTGTCTGTCACTGGCGGTAGCCAAGGATAAGAAAAACTTGAAGCATGTGAGTTTGCATCATATTTTGTCTGTTGATATCTGGTGGCCTTGAGCAATTTACTTTGGTTTTTCTAAAACTTCAATCTCCTCACCTACAGAATTGTGATTTAACTTATACAAAATATCTAGCTCACAAAATGTACCAAACATTAGCTTTTTGTCTTCCTCTTCTTTTTTTTTTCTCTTTTTCCACACTTTGGTTAAGTACTTTAACACAAGCTGAAAGTCACCACTTTCCTTTTACTATTATGCTGACCTTTAACTTTGCTGTTTCTGTGTCTGACCATAAAAATAAATGAAAGAAGAGATTATTGAAATAAAAAGTGAAGATTGAGCCTGGGTCTCTCCAATTCCACAGGCCTTAATTTTTAACACCCCTTTCAAATAGACTCAGAAGTCTCTTAGAAGAAAATTCTCTTTTAACTACATTTAGTAAGAAAGTGAAAGGAATTTAGAAGCTTTACAATACAAGGATTTTATATTTCTTGCAAATCTAGCTAAGTACATAAAATAATGCAACACAAACTGATCATAGAATCATGTAATTCTGGTTCTAAAATGTGCTTTACAAGTCATTAAATCTAAACCATCTATTTTCAGATGGAGAAACTAAAGACTTTTGTGATGTACTCAAAGTCAGGAGTGAGTATGAAAAGTGGGAACTTCAAGTAGTTTCTTAGAACTCTGAGTCTAGGACTCCTTTTAACTCTACCACACTACTCTGAAGAACTCATTTATTCATAAAATGCAGAGGAATTTATGAAAAATTGTTATATCTTTTTAGGTAAAACAATTCTCTCTCTCCCTCTCCATATATATATACACATGCACACACATATATACTCATATATATTTATATAAAGTAGGGATTATTCTTTTCATACATTTGCAATGAATCAATTGAGTCATTAGAGGTCAAGTTTCCACATAATAGTAAATACTATTAAAGCTAAGTGAGACCTTGAACAAGTTATTAATACTTAATCTCTAATGCCTCAGTTGACACATTGCTAATGTGAAATACTAATAATCACTAACTTACAGAATTCTTTAGAGCTTTCAATGAGGTTAATTATTAAAATGCATCTTATTTCAGATACACTATGGAATAAATTGGCTTTTGTAGGTTACTCTAGGAAGAGAATCACTATTTTTATATTATCTGTGAACAGAAAAGCCACAAAAAATAAGTTTGGGGTTTCTGACAACTGATTTATAAATTGATTTCTGGAAAACACTCTATTTTTAAGGTGGGAACAGCTACTAATTAAATATAAAACAAACATCAGAACAGATTACAAGCAAATTATTTGGATGGGATAATTAGATATTATGTCTTAAACTGTTCCTGTCACTGGTGATAATTGATTCTTTTGCTATAATATGCCATGCTTATATGGAAAATAATCAATGGGCTCCTCCTCCATCCCTTCCCTGAAACCTGGGAACCACTGTCTTTGGCCTCCTTACACTTCCCAAAGGGGAATTTTTTTGGCCTTGGAAAGAATTATTCCTCACTGTGTCTATCTTTCAGTGTGGCTTTGCTATTTTATTACTCTTTAAACAAGAGGTAAATAATATTTAGTAGATATATAAAACTATTTAATACACAGTAAGAAATTTAAGTTAAATGTTTCCAAGATTTTGGAGAAATCTGAAAGCAGACTAAGCAGAGAAAATCCAAGACATTCACCAGTCTATATTCCTTAATAATTATTGAGTTTTGAGAAACTTGCATTAAAATTATGAAACTACTAAATATATATTTTATGCTATAACAAATGTTTTCTGTATCAAACTTCCTTTTAAACTTATCCAGAATTTTTTAGGATATTTTTTATTTAATCCCTTCCCTCTACACGTAAAAATGCTCAGGTATCTTCTATCTTAAGCTCCTCCTTTAAATCTTATTGCTCTTTCTAGCTACTTCTTTTTTTCTTTCTACTTCCCAAATGTCTAATTGAATGACAAGGAAAGCCTCTGTTTCCACTTCTTCAATAACCTTTTTTCCCCAAACTCTTTGTGATTGCTGCTATAACCTGACTTCTCTAGATTTCCTGACCTTCTGAGCATTGAGTACAATGACATCATTGTCCTAAATCTCCTTGTCCTGTGGGCACCGCTGAGCTCTCCGCTCTCCCAACTTCGCTGCTCAGACATTCTTCCATCCCCTGATTTTTATGATCCAACTCTCTCATCCTTCTGCTGTCTCTCTGATTATTCTTCTGCCTCTTCCTCCAGTTCCTCCTGATCCTCCTGCCTCGTAAACATGGATCCATTATCAGTTTCAAGACTAGCCTTCTAATTTTTCTTGATGCTCTCTTTTTGGCATACCTCGTCTACTCTCAGGACTTCAACCTTCACCCCAGAAAGTAATTCCCACTAAATATATAGCCCTGTCTCCTCTCAAAGGTCCAATTTTCCAATTGCTTGCCTGGTATTTTTGCTTGATTAGCCTGCCATCAACTCAAACTTAGTGTGTCTGGAAAGAAACAGCTTTTTTCCCCTTCTAAAACTCACTTACTCTCTTGACTTCCCTGTATATTTTAGCGGCTCTAAAATTCTTGCTTTGCAAAGACTTGGAACCTAACAACTGTCTTTTCAGCCTGTCTACCTTCTCAAGTCTCATATCCTTCAATCTTGTAGTTTTTATCAGATATTTCATGACAGTATCACTTGCATTTAATCGTTCTTTCTTTCTGCAAGTTGTTCTACTTTAGGTCCCTATTAGATAATATTTGTCTTATTGCAGAATAAGTTCAGTTCATATCCTCCATCCCATCTTTTACTCCAATCCCTATCCCTTTTGCTTGCTAAAGTCAAATTCATCTTTCTAAAGTACCACTCTAATTATGGCATTATAAACACAATCTTAGATGACTCTTATATTAGAAAACAAATCTCCTTAGTCCCTCATGAAAGACTCTCCCCAAAGTAAAAGCAGCCTACTTTCCTATCTTTATTTTTCTTCCTAAATGGACCTTCCCCTGCAGCTTAATTGGATAAGTCACCACTTTCACGAAATGCTGATGTTCTTGCCAGCACCCTTTCCAGAAAGCCCTTCATACTGTTCACAATGAACTCAGCCTATAATATAGAGTTCAGCTTTCACATCTTCTGAAAAACCTTCCTTAACCACCCTGGCACTAAATAATCTTTGCTTCTATAAACTTGGGTAACATTCAAACTGAACAATTCATTTTACAGAGAGTCATCAACTTTCATGACAACCTATTTCATTGTTAACTTGAACTTTTTTTAGAAATGGATTTTCATGAAATAAATCTATTTTAAAATTTACTGTAGCTGTGCTTATTTCTGTTCAGTTAATTAGAATAAAATATTTTAAAGACAAGAGCCATGATCATTCATGCAATTTTACTACCTGTTTTTTTGTGTGATATTTTTAGAGATATGGAGCTGAATTAAACACGATCTTGTCTACCCATACGTGCCATATTGGGACAGACAAATAATTGCTAGAGGTTTTTAAAATATTATAATAGAACTATATGTGGGGTATAGTTAGAATAGAAAGGAGAGAAGACTAACACTATGTGAGGTGTTTAGGACAGGTCACTATGATAGATGAGTCTGGAAGGTCTTTCTGAAGAGGGCAGTGTTTAAGATGAGTCTTTCTATTGTATCATGTCTCATTCTTGCAAAGTGCTGTGAACATTGCTAAGGAAGAGACAATCTTAGTTAGGTGAGGAAAGATATCCGAAGAAAGCTAGCCCTTGATACACACATTTTCCAGTAAGGCAAAATGCTTAAAATTTTGAGTCATTTTTAGGAATGAAGTAAGTTGTCCAGTTTGACTGAAGCATGAGTATTTTATTGGTGGTAAAAAATAAAATAATGTAGATAATTTAGATTTAATTCATGTTATTTTCCTATTTCTGTCTAAAATACCTTTTATTCATGCATTTCCTTCTGTAAACAAATAAGATAAAGACCTTATACATACTCTTTGAATTTTATGTTGAAAAAAACATTATTTGTCTTCAGCTTTTTGGATTCATTGATTGCAAATTCTACTTGGTGACTCCAACTCCATATAATTATTATGAAACAATCTTGAGGTGACCAATTGTCTCTTTATTACTATTGGATTTAGAAAGTTTTCTCCAACAGTTTTAAAGAGACTGAAGTGATGTGGGATGATTAAAAGCAGTGATGTTTAAAGGTAGGAGTAGATAGCTACTATAATTGGTCGTGATTTGAAAAATTAGTAATTATGGCCACAAAACTTCTTGTCATCTCCTGTATGATAAGTCTAAAGAAAAAGTGAAAATAAAAAGAGAAATATTTTCATTATGTTACCTAAATGTAGTCCAAAAAGGATTTTATTATTACTAAGTTTGAGGCAAAAACTATATAGCACATAAAGTAGAGTAAATAAATCAGTTTGAATTCTGTTTGTATAGTGTGTAAATAAGCTGCAAAATTATAGTTATTTCACTTATTTTTGAATCATTGTCATTTCTTGGCTGTTTCCTTAGATGGACAAGGAAATTATTGATCCTGATGTACTGACTATATTACATGTGATATTTCAGCTAAATCACGTGTATTTTTTAAAATGACTTTCCAGATGGTAGGCCTTATAAGATCTTGGCAATTCATTTATTCTCCTTTTTATTTGCACTCAGTTGCTATAATAACCATGTGATATATGTGAATACCACATATCTCTATTTTAAAAAATCTTTTTAGTCTCTTAAATCAAAACCAATTTAGATTTTAAGTAGCCTGTGGCATTTGCATGAAGAATCAATGTGCTTCTTGCTATGCAGTTAAATCTACAAAGCCAAAATCTTGTTTTACATCAGTCCTGTGTATTCTGTTTGAATTGAGCCTAATAAAAATGTACATAATGAAACTGCAGTTGCATCAAGGGGTTTGTACACTCAGAGCTTGACGTTGGTATGATTGAAAAGCCAAATAAAAGTCCCATCACCATAGATTTTGTTATCCCTAGTGACAATAGAGATAAAAGGCAAAAGCGTATTTAGAAACTTTTAGAATATACATTTATATTTGAATTTGCCTATTACATTCTCCACCTCTGAGAGTGGAATGGAATACAAACTCCCAGAAAGGGTACCAAGGCAGAATGTAATAGGCGAGGACTTTGGGTTCAGACAGACATAGGTTTATGTCTTAGCCTATGTCTTAGCCTTTAGCTGTGTGACCCCACCCAGGTTCTTTTCAGTTTCTCTCATATGTAAGTGATATTGATAGTGGTTATAATTCAGAAATATATGTAGGATGTCTGGCTTTAGAAGGTGCTTCAGAACTATTCCTATCAGAGATGCTATTATTTAGGCAAGTGTTAGCAGTGGTAAAATATTACATTTGGAATCATCTTTTGCTTTGAGATTTTGGCCCAGGATCTTGAGTTGTAAAATCGTTATCCAGTTGCTTACATGACACTTTAATATTGAAATGCTGTCTTCCTTACCTTAACATGGGCACCACTAGGATCAGGAATGGAGGAGCTTGTAGACAAGAGGAAAACGTGTCCCTAATTGTTTTAATCAGAATGAAAAATGAAACTACATTAATGGATAAACCCTTTAAAAGTACAATAAGTGAAAATGAAAATAGCATTTTAAAATATTTTTGATTCAATTGGCTTGATTTTTTTAAATATAGATAGTAACTCTTTTTTACTGAAAAAGTAAGATAGATGTTAGAGTAGGTAGTGAAATGATTCTGCTGTAAAAAATGTTCCAGGTGTCTGTATTTTGCTTTTCAAGTATGTTACCAAAAGGACAAAAAAAGTTCAAGTTTTCTAGACTGCAATGTGTGTTTCTCTTCAGTGGTGTAATCGCAATGGTTGAGCATGGTTTTTCCGTGTGAGGTGAGGGAGGAAGCATAGGTGTTTCACAAACCCTTGAATAGTACCTGTCAGGAAGGCTAGATGCAGAATCAACAATTAACTTGGGTGATGGGTGTGGTTCCAACACTGATAGAGGTAAAGGCTTTGCCTTGAATTAACATTTATCATTCCTGTGTCCTTTGGCAATTTACATTTCTCCAAGAATATAACTTTACCCTTGACATGAAATGAAAATAACACTTGCTCTACCTTGCTGGATCATTGTGACGATTAAATATGATTATAGATGATTAAATATGAAGAAAACTATGAGTCATCAGCAGGTGTCTGGTGTATCTTCTGTTTCATCTCTTTAAAACAGATATGATTGGATCTGTTTTAAAGAGATCCAACACTTTAGAAGTGGGGGCGGGTAGACAATTTGTTATTCACACTGACAATAGAGATTCAAAGGGAAAAAATATTTAGAAACTTCCAGAATGTGGATTTATATTTTAACTTTGATTAGCACTCTTATAATAGACAAGTATTATTTCTGAGAATGGAACGGGGTTTAGAGTCTGACAGACATGGGATTGTGTCCCAGCCTGGCTTTTGCTCATTTCTAAATGATATTGATAGTTCTTACAGTTCAGGGATATTGTTGAGAGAATTTCCATTTCTGATCGACTCTGTTTTTCTCTCTAACCACCAAGTCTGTCTCCCACTCATGTGATAGAAAGGATCTAAGGTGATGTGACAACTTATACATAACAGTAAGAAGACTGAAGAAACAACATGAAAGCCTACTTTCATAGTTATTTCTCATGCGTGCTACCATTAGATCATCTTTTTGACCCTCCTCCAGGCTGCTCTAGATATCTGCTTTTAGAATTTGTAGAACTCACTCAGTCATTTTCTAACTTTACATTCACAACAGAGCAGTTAGATCATCTTCTGATACCATGTAGGATGTACCAGTGATTGCCAAGAACAAGAAGGAAAACTTGTGGGCTGAAATAGTCCTGGTGGAATTCTAATGAGGTTCTTACTGAATTCTTCAAATTTTTAGATCCAGTAGGGAGAGCTAATTTATTTAAATTCTGGAGCTTTAACAAGTCTGAAGCCATAGATGTCAATCAGCATTTGTGCCTTCAGAATTGACTTCAGATTTGAAGATCTGGTACAGGAACTTGAAAAAACCCACCAAGCACATATGCACAGGTGGTTTGCCCCGGATGAATAGACAAAAATTTCTACTGAGTTGGTATTTTTGATTAAAGAATTTTCCCAGGTAAAGTTTGTATGCTTGACTTGGGTCCTTTAAAACCAGAGCAAATGGAAGTGTATACCACAGCAAATATGCCACATAATCTGAAGGTGCTGTCATTTTTTTCTATAAATCCTATTTATTGTAATAATGGGCATTTATATTTTCATCATATCATGACTGGTTGGCTACAGAAAAAGAAGAAATGCTTGTCCTGTTTCACCCAATTAAAATCAACAAGAAAAATGTTTTTTCCCCCAAAGATTTGATAATTTAAAGCAGAGGTTTTGTGACCATTATTTATTTTTCAATTGAAGCTTATTTTTCTGAAGCTAATTAAATATATCCTTTGTTTCCCTGGGAGATAGTTTATATGGTCATTACTAATTTCTACTTTGATACTATTGATGTGTATTAGCAAACTGTGAATTTATATGTTCTTGAGTATAATACCCCTTAAGTCAAAGGGGATTAATATCTCTTTAGAGGAGCATAAGCTGGTTTATTTCTTATTTATAAAGATGATCTATTAATTTACTTCCTAACCCTAAATGGAAGCCATAATTTCCTTCATGCTTTCCCTCCTGGCTGAAAATCATAATTAGTTATAACTCTAGAGTATTGCAGAGTGACAATGATTTTGAGAACACCTGGATCATTCTAATCTCATAAGTAACAGTGTTGCTCAACTTTATTACACAAATTTGAAAGATTAAAAAATTAAATATTAGAAATAAATTCTGTATTTAATGGGGATTAAATGACTTTAATGGTTGAGGGAATTGTTCTAGACTGAAAGTGAGCTTTAGATTTTTGCTGTTTTCTTCTATCACTGGCATAATACACATTTTAAAAAAGACAAATGTTGTGGTTACACATAGCGGTCATTCAAGAAACACTTGTTAAATTACTGAAGAAATGAGGAATGAATGAATGAATATAAAATGACATCCCAAGTTCTGTCAAAGTTTCAGAATCTTGGGTATCATTTCTGTCCAAAAATTAAAGTTTATAAAAGTTTGTGAAGTTTTGGTACCTAGTTTGAGCAAAGAAGAAGGTCATGAAGTATCTTTGAAACAAATCAATATATTAATAATCTCATAGAGTAGAATTTACAAAAGGAAAATTTAAGTTACTTCATGTGTTAAAAATTATACTAAATGTAAATTGCACTTTGTGTAGATATTTCATTAGCCTGCAAACCTGTGCTTTTTCTTGATATCTAAATCTGACTTTAGATTGATTTCCTTGACAAGAAAGCACAGGAGGGAAAAATATAAGAGTTATATTGTTACACTGGGCTTGAGTCTCTGTAATTTAGCTATGCAACAATGTGCTAGTTGATTCTCTCATGCTTGGTAGTGTGTGTTTAGAGATGCTTAATTGGCAAAGAGACTAGCACATTGTAGCCTCATAGTAAATAATAGCCATTAAAATGGTGGTGGTTGTTACTATTATTATTAAGGGGTGTGTTATGATAATTTCCTTTAGGACATACATTTAACAACATCTAATGGGGAGTTGTATCTACTTGATATTATTAGGCATTCATTTGAATTCTTTTTTATTCTAAAGTATAATGAATTCTTTTCACAAGATTGTACATGTAAGAACTCCTCCGGATTGATGTGCTAGTTTAAAAACTTTCATTTCCTAACTAAAATTTTTAATAGCTTCTCATTAGCATGAGTAATATGTGATAGACTAGAATAAGGATACCCTGAATGCCCTGTGAAATTTAATATGTATATACAATATAGAAGAATTATGAGAAACTCTTAATTTGAAGTTTTCTCTTTACTTGTTGAGATATAAAATATCAGTTCGATGAACAATGCATAACTACTCCCCTTTTGTAGTTCAACATAAAATAATATTTTGGTATAAAAATGCAAATAAGTTAAGTTTTTAGCTAAACTTGTTTAGTTTTGCATTTTTAATTAGCCTACTCAAAAAATTCAAATGTTTATGGATCAAATAATGTATATATTCTCTCTCTTTTTCTCTCTGCACACACATATATATCATTATCATAATATATATCATATATATTATATATGTATATATACATACATATATGTTTGTATACATGTGTATGTATAATCTATGTAAAAGATGGTGAAATAACTGAGAATTGTCATATAATCAAATTTAGTTACAGTATTATGTTTATATTAAAGCATACAGTAATAATCAGTTGTTATTTTTAGGCCACCTTTTCTTTTTGAGGAAGGGCACTCAGAATATAGCAGTGGACTGAGAACACCATTAGGTCTTGAGTTGACAGCTCTGGTGTGATCTGGATGCCTGTCATTTCTTGGTGCATGCCTGTTTTTCAAGCTTGGTTCACCAGCATTTTTGTTGATTCAGTGAGCTAACTAATATTCCTCTAATAAATTCCTGTTCTGCTCCATTTTCTACTTTTTGTAACTGAGAATTCTATCTAGGAAAATATCAATGCCTTCTATACCACCCTCTTATTTTCATGAAATTATACTTTCAACTGTGTTTAAAAAAACTTTTTAATGTTTTCCCTGCCACATTCTGAAATGGAACTTCTTTTTATGTGAAGACATTATATTCTTTCTCTCTTTTTCCTATAAACTGGTTATATCTATTCTGAAGAACAGCAAATAATATTGTTAATGTAGATGCTAACTTAAATGCTTCATTTCAGTATGCCTTTTACTGTGCTCAAACAATAAAAGGACTGTTATAAAATAATGACACCTCCCGGGTTAAAGCATGCTGTGCATGGTAGATTGAACAACATAGCTGTGATATTTTGCAGCTCCTCCCATAAAGAGGCAAAGTTGATTTCCCCACCCCTTGATTCTGGGCTGGCCTTGTGACTTGCTTTGACTAATATACTGTTAAAAATGACATTGTTTCTATGCTGAATCTTGGCTTCAAGAGATCTTGCAGTTTCTTCCTTTGCCCTCTCAGAACACTGCTCTGAGACCTCCATGTGAGGAATACAGTCTGTCCTAGTAGAGGATGAGAGGCCACACGGAGGAAAACAAAAGTGTTCCAGTTGCCTGAGAGCCCATCTGACCTTGCAGCTGAATGCAGCAACATTGGTGAACCCAGACACCACCACCAGAAAGAACTACCCACAGCCCACAGATTTATGGGAAATAAAAAGTTATCTGTTAGGTAGTAATAGTTAACTTAAAAACTTTGTTAAGTCTTAACACCCTCAATATAATAAATTCTTGGTTCTAACATAATGGGGTGAAATGAATGACACTATATTATTACATTAATCTCATTTGCAAGATGATCACATTTCGTGTATTCTGGCCTCCATATAGGATTCCTAAACTTACTGGATTTTTGGAATTTTTGGAGAGCTGAACACATGGAAGTTCCTGGGGGGGTGTCACACCCAGGGAGGACATGAAAGCTCTGTGACCCCTCCCTCATACCTCAGCCTACAGATATCTTCATCTCTATCCTTTATAATATCCTTTATATTATAATATAATTATTATATTATAATATATAATATATTATAATTATTATATATTATTATATTATAATATAAAGGATATTTAATATATTATATTAAAGGATATTTAATATATTATAATAAACCAGTAAACACCCCTGGCCACTGTTGATCTTCTGGGTCCAGAAGCCTGGGGAAGGTCAGTGACCAAAGCTGGTGGCCAGTTTACATTGAGAAGCAGGGAAATAGGTCCACACTGCTGCATTCTGCATGCAGATAAAGGGATGTGTGGAAGGCAAGGCGAATCCACCCTCTTCACTGAAGATGTTTAAGAAAGCAGCCTGGGAGTTGATGAGGTTGTTTCTCTCTATGGAAGAATTCCCGTGAAGAAATGAACGAATGCTAGAATGAGAATATTATCTCTTTACAACCTCTGATGAATGGACAAGTCTAAAGAAGGGGCATCAAAGGCTGCTAACATCACAAACACAGAGACAATCAGGCATGACACGCCTCCTGGTGCGACAATGCTATAGCACTGACCAAAGAGTCTTGTCCAAAGTTTTTGCACCTGCACCTCATTAGACCTCTAGATCCAACTACCAACTTATTAAAAAGAACAGAGGAGAAATATGTTTAACCATACCAGGAGGATGCAATCAATAGAATCCAGACTGTGGGAAACCTTACAGGATAAATGGCTAGCTTCCTCAACAAATGAATTGCACAGAAATAAGAAAGGGAGAGAGATGAAGGGGGAACCTATGGATTATAAGAAACTTATTAACTAAGTACAGTGTGTAGACTCATTTGTATCCTAAATATACAAATTAAAAAAAATAAATTGACTTGATGTAAATGACAAAACAAAACAAAACATATTGTACTTTTGATACCTGCCCCTTTCACTAGGATGCTTTGATACACACCTGCTTTCTTCACCTATTCACTCTCAGCAGTCCTGCATGATGTATATTTATATCCTAAATATTTAAAATGATTTTATATTAAATAATAAATTAATATTGAAAAAATCTAAAATTATATTGTCTTTAGATATGTAGGAGCCATTTGGGGACATCTTTTGAGTTAAATGGAGACAATAGGAGATTGTCAAATTTTGTTTTGAACTAAACAAATTTTGCATTAAGAAAAGAACTATAGCTTTGTATTTAAAACAGAGGCATCTAATTTGTAATGTGGCATTTGGGATATTTCCTGCATTTAACAAAAAAATCTAAGCCTAAGGATGTATAAAACCATTATAAATTTATAAAGGAATAGCTATTAGCTTGTGTTAAGTCTCAATTACTATCAACATACAGTTTAAATGACTGCTATAAATTCACAATGAAATGTGGGAGGTAAAATTTCTGAGATGAAATATGGGTTTCAGCCATAAGACTTGGTATTGTATTATACTTGAACATACCAAACAGTAACATTTCAGATTAATCCTGCAGAGAGACATTTACTTGCCTTACAGAAGAATTTCACTTGGTTGGCACAGTGATGGAATTTGAGCTCCAATCAGGCATAGGCTCTTGTCACCAAAGGAATAAAAATATAACCCATGATTTTAGCATTGTCAAAGAGGAGGCTGATAACAGCAAGAAACAAAGTTGCAGGAGACAAACAGATGCTCATGTC
Organism: Cheirogaleus medius; assembly: GCA_008086735.1. Classification (NCBI taxonomy): domain Eukaryota; kingdom Metazoa; phylum Chordata; class Mammalia; order Primates; family Cheirogaleidae; genus Cheirogaleus; species Cheirogaleus medius. Next base: position 14,630,315 of record VBSM01001927.1, read on the forward strand.
AGAGAGAGCTGAGAGATGGGCGTGAGAGTGAGTGTGTCCAGGGCCAGGACCACAGACAAAAGCCATCTCTGCATCAGCAAACAGAGCCAGCAGCAAGCATTTGGCAGTGGGAAGGCAAGCATTCAGAGAAATCAATTGCTGGACATTCTGTATGAGTAATCCCATATACAGATCCTGCACATCATCTTCAAAGATTTCTAGCAGGAGGACACAAGTCTCCTAGCAAATGATTTCTATGTTAAGGTAAGAAAACTGCAGGGCACCCAGAAAATGATTAGTAGGACAGCATAAGAAGTGGGATTCAGATCAGATTTGTATAGACACTATATTCCAGTTTTCAGAGTATAAATGTTCTTACTGGTTCCTTCATCAGACAAAGATGGGTCTTAATCTAATAGACTTTACTATACAGCATTTATATTTGATTGGATGGAAATGGGTGCTTCAAATAACAAGATGGGAATTTTATTCTAAATTATATGATAAGTCATTTTTAACATTTCCTTTTGTATTTCCTTATGTTTTCTTTTTAAATCTATGTCCCAGGGTATAGATACTTTCCCAATGTTAGTTTCCTATTGCTGCTGAAACAAATGATCACAAACTTACTTTTAAAACAGCACAGATTTATTATATTACAATTTGGGAGGTCAGAAGTTCAAAATGTATTTCACTTGGCTAAAATCAAGTTGTCAGCAGAGCTTCATTCTTCCTCACATCTCTAGGAGAGAGACTGTTTCCTTGCCTTCCAGCTTCTAAAAGCTGCCTGTATTCCTTGGCTCATGGCTCCCTTCCATGTTCAAAGGCATCAGTGTAGCATCTTGAAATCTCTCTTTCTCTCTCTCACTCACCCTCTCACTTTACCTTTGTTTCCATCCTTACATCTTATTCCTCTGACTTTTCCTTGTCATTTCACTGGGCTCACTTGGATAACGCAGGATAATATCTCCATCTCAATACCATTAGTATCACATCTGCAAAATCCTTTTTTCCAAGTAAGGTGAAACATTCACAGGTTCCCAGGATTAAGATTTGGGCATCTTGGGGTGTGTGTATGGAGGGGGGGGAGGGCTGGCTTTATTATTATGCCTTCCACATAAGCTATATAATAATATTTGTTTGAAGTTTTTACCGACCTGACCTTTAAGAAAGGGTTTTTGTGCCTACTATGAGTAAACGTAGGTAGGCAATACCTTTCATAGAATGTTTTGCTAACAAGGCTAACTTCATTCTGGGTGAGTTACACCAAAGGGAGGGCAGCAGGGGTGTGTGTGTGTGTGTGTGTATGTGTGTGTGTGTGTAGGGGTGGGCATGGCAAATATTTCAGGCCAATAATCTACTGGATAAGAAGTACTAAAACTATATGAAAACTCTATGTTTATTTAAGGATAAATAACTCTGTTTTAAACTCTATTTTATTAGAGAAATGTTTTTGCATAAAGTTCAACTCAGAAAACATTGATGTTAACAGGCCTGATTTTATTTTAGGCAAAATGAAAATCGCTTCATTAAGAATGTATATTCTAACAAGTTATATTGTCTATTTATAGATTAGAAGAATTCCAGTGAGAATTTTGGTCCAGCTTTTTAGTTGCTAGAATATTAACATAGGAGATATGTTTGAGAATAGCAATTTGAGAATTACTTGTATTTTGTCTTAAAATGAGGTCCCTGACTGTAAACTAAGTAGACTTTGGTGTGTTATTCTTGTTATTCTCTGCATTACCTAAAGTATTTTTGTTTTTGTTTTTAGAGACAGGGTCTTGCTCTGTTGCCCAGGCTGTAGTGCAGTGGCATCATCATAGCTCAGTGCAGCCTCAAACTCTTGGGTTCAAGCAACCCTTTCTGCCTCAGCCTCTTGAGTAGCTGTGACTGCAGGCATGTGCCACCACACCCAGCTAATGTTTTTTTCATTTTTTTAGAGAGAGGGTCTTGCTGTATTACCCAGACTGGTCTCAAACTCCTGGCCTCAAGCAATCCTCCTGCCTCAGGCTTCCAAGTTGCTTACATTACAGGCATGGGTCACTGCACCTGGCTGCTTCAGCTAAATTGTTGATTACATAAGGTCAAATGGTGCCACCAGCAAAAAAATTATATTTTTGTATAGAAGTATTCTATTATAGATTTGTCACAATTCAGCACTAGCTACTAATATTTGTGAAGAATTCTAAGAAATTGCAGATATAAGAATAATGTTTGGGAATATGGGCATCAGCGGACTACCTAAGTTCAAATTCTTCACTCTTCTATCTCTTGGTTGCGGGCATTGGGAGAGTTATTTCACTACTTTGTGAGCCAATTTTACTTTTTTGTTTATTTTTTATTTGCACAGCACCATCGATAGTACCTACTGTATAGGGTTGCTACAAGAATTAAATCAATTAATACAAGGAAAGTGCTTAGAACAATACTTAACACATGAAAAATACTTCATACATGTTAAAAGAAAGGGTAAGTCCATCCAAACATGTCAATAATCCAATATGTGGCAGTTATGGAGTTATCATCATGAATTTTTTGGACCTAAATGTCCTGGCATTCTTGACTGGGCATAAGATTATATTCAATGATCTAGTCAAACACTCTTCCATATTTCTGATAAATATATCTTTCTACCAAATATCTTCTGTGGATGTTATTATGATTTCTATTCCTAGTCACATTGGAAAATTGGGAGAAAAATACATCATACCATTGGGATCAGAAGACTTGCCAAATGGATATTACTTTCCAGTCAAATGTTTCAGTTGGGCTCACCTGTTTAAGTTCCAGACAACCATATCCCCCATTTCCACATCCACTACCAGTATTTACCATTTTAAGTGGCAAAAGTTTAGTCATAATCATTAAATAATCTTCACTAAATGGGCAAATGTGCCAGTTGTAATGTCACTTTAAAACACTATTTGGTGTGAATCTATTTCTTTATCTGGGAATCCTTATAGAGTACCTTTTTAAAAGTCCTTTTTCTTTTATATATCTAGCTTTGAAAAACAACCCAAGACAGTTCAGGGTTTTTCTGCTTCTTTGAATGAGAAACCAAAAGAAAACAAAACCCAACAGAATTTTCTCCAAGCAGCTCAAAATTCTCTCTGAAGTTAGCTGTAAGGGAGCAGAGGACTTGAGAGGAAATGATAATTTTAGGAGCTGTACAACTCCAGAATAAGAAAACATCATAGGACTTGATGGTTGTGAAGGGGCTTGTTTTATAGATGGTATATATGGGATCTATTGATGTGTTTGGCATTGGTGTCAGTAAACCATTAAGCATTGATTGTGAGACTTTGGTTAGCATTTAGTGGCTCTCCCTCCAAATTGAAAACCCAGATTTCAGAGTTGTGGAAGAGAGGAAAGAATGAATGTTTTCAGTGATGCTTAGTCACAATGACTAGAAGATATTTAAATGGAACGATGTGATTCTTCTTTCAAAATATTTTTCTAGCATGTTTGATGCACTAAACCCAAATAAACTGTTATATTCTAGCATTTTACAAGTTGATTTTGAAATTCATGTATATTTTAAGAAAAATTAGTATTCATGCTTGAAATTTCTTCCCACATTACTCATCAGAACAATGTTCAGAAGTAGCTAAAGCTGTGTCTACATCATCTATAGGAATTTGAGTTATTGAAAGGAATAAAAATATGTCACCAGGATAACTATCTAGGCAGGGGGATTCAGGAGCAAAATTTTGTATGGATGAAGAAATGGTACAAAAAGCAACAGTATTTCAGTGTAAGAATATTGCCATTATTGGTAGGGGGTATTTATAACAGAATTAAAAACACTGGAATATCATACTAGCTCTAATTATGGAACTCCTACATTGTATAGAGTTCCAAGTGCTTTGTATATATTAAGTCATTTAATCTTCACCACAATCCTTGGATGTGTATACTACTTTTATGCATGTTTTTTCAGATGAGAAAATTGAGATACAGTTTGGCCTAGGGTTGTATAACTAGAGCTGAATATCAAATCCAGCAATCTGGCCCCTTAAGCACTCTGTCTTAAGGTGTCTGGGAGATGGATGTTTATTTTTCTTGTGGATTGTTTAACCTTTAATATTTTGGAGTCATTTTGTATAGTGAAATGGGTAGGATTCATTGCTATTGAAATCTTCAAACAAAGATTTTACTCTTCTTCTGAAATATAACAATACTTTTTCAACTCATTCTATTTCTATGATATTAGGTGTACATGATTTATCTCCACAGGTAAAGCTCCTGTGAGGTATTTCCTAAATATTAGTCATTTTTATATTCCTTGCTGTCTGTTTTCCCTAAATTATACATCCCTTACTTTCATATAGTGGTGAATTAAATAAATATTTTTAAAAACAATAATGAATTAATGGAGATATGTTATCTAAGGAGAGTTTGAGGTCTGGCATGTAATAATAATGTTTTTTTTTAACTTTAAAAACTTAACTCAAGTTGTTTTCAAGGGTAAATATTATTTATATTCTCAAATTTATAGTTTAGTTTAAATCCCTTAAGCAGTGACATTCAACTTGGTCAAAAATATTTTCTACTTCATTTGTTCTGACAAGTTTACCTGCCTGGACTAGATTTACTTGAAAATATGAAATAAATACAAAATATTTTCTTTTTGAGAATATATGAATACATAATAGGTCATGAGAAAATTTAAATTTTTTTACTCTTAAACAGCAGATATATTTAAATTTAGACCCTTGTAATTCATTAGGTGAATTTTACAGTAATAATAATCCAAGACAAATAAACTCAAAGGCCTCAGATTGTTTACAGGTACTACATAATTATTAAGTTTCTTAATTCATCTAAATTATACTTATTATTGTATTAAAGTATATTGGGAAGTTTTTATTTTTGTGGTACCGTATTCTTGATTTTGATAATAAAACATTAGAAAAGAATATAATGATAGGAATCATACTAGGTCATTGGACAGCTAAATCTATACATGGATAATTTATTCTTGGGAAAAGAAATTAATTATTTTCAAATCACTTAAAATTTGAAACAAATAATTATACAACTTTTCTAGTTGCTATTGAATTAAGGAAGTAGCATCATTTAGCTGCTACAAACTGGTTTTGGAAACACTATTTCTCATGTTATTGTTACTGAAGAAGGCTTTTTATAGAATTGCAAACCTTTGTTGATAGTTTTTGGTTCCAGAACAAGAGTTCTTAACTGCTAACAAACCAACACACACACACAAACACACACACACAATTTTAAATAAGAGTTTAAGCAAGAACTTTGAAGGCTTTGAGACTATCTGAGAAGTATTTGAATAATATCAACCTATATATTTGCATCATTCTTCATGCTGAAAGGACTGACTTTTGAGACAAGCTGGACCACTCTTTCAAGAAAGCCTTATTGTAACTAGACAGTGTCTGTCTTCTAATCTTTGGCTTATTTGTCTGTTTCTCTGTTTAGACTGTTAGATGAGGGCTGGGGCTGCATCTTTACCACTGTCTACTTTGAGCCTGGTCAATCCTAGTGCATGATAGGTACAAAATACTCATACATATTGAAGGAAAGAAAGAAAGAATGAATGAATTAAAAGTGAGTTAATTGTCCTTTCATTTCACCTTTCCTGATTTGCTCGCAAATAATATATACAGACTGTTCTATCAAGGTGAAGGCACTCTGATATCAGGGTTACTTTAAGCCAGTGCAAGCTACAGTATAAGGGATACAAAAATAAATGAGCCAAAGATCTTGCTGCTGGCGATGTGATGGTGGGAGTAAGGACTGAGTGTAGAGAGACTGAGTATGAAGGAGTATGAGGAGTAGTTCAGGTAGAGCAGGCTTCCGGCCATGGGTTTGTGAAAAGCCCTGGAATATGCAGAATTAGGTGACAAAGTCAGGTGGGCTGTAACAGCTAAGATTTTGTGGAGAGTGGCAAGAAAGAACAGTAGGTAGTTTGTTGAAACTAGGTTACTATGGGTCAGAAATACCAAGGCGAGGCTTTTGGAATGTGGAACACAGGAAGTCAATGCAGAGGCAAGGAAGAGATGAAATAAAGAACATTTTGAAGATGGCAGGAGATTTTACTTGGGAAAATGCATCAAGGTCCTCATAAAGTATTTTGAAATGACAACTGCACATGAAGAGTCCCTTAAGCTTAACAGGAAACGAATGCCAAGACTGCTATTTGGCTATCATGATTTAGGAACCAGGAACACTTTTGGGTGGAAGGCTTTCCTTATAAAAACTGAGAATGACCATTGGAAAGAGATATTTCAAAAATACATTCCCTCAGGAGATCATGAGTCCTCTGGTTATGTTTGTGTTTGCTTTTATAATAAACATATAGTAATCGATAAACCAATAAAGGTCATTGTGTAGACCTTGGTCAAACTCTTTGCTTTTCTCTTTACTCTCTCACAAAGTTGACCTTCCAAATTTGTTTTCTCTTAAAATGTGACCTAGAACATCTTCCATACAGAATTCTTACGGCTAAGTGGAAGGAAATGCAGATTGATTTATATTAAAGCAAAAACATGTTATAGGAAATATAGGCAACTTCCTGAATCTCTTTCAATCCACAAAGATTTGTGTATTGTCTACCATGTGCTATACACACATACAGTAGTTTTATAGTTTCTTCTATCTGTATGAGCATATCTACACTATTTTCTTGACATTTAATGAATGTTTGAGTGAATGGAAAATAAATGTCTAAGTATAAATATTACATAAAAGAAGGGTAGATATTACCATATTATTTTCTGGCTTCTTTCTTCTTTTTTTCTTTCCTCTTTCTCTCTTTCCCTTTTTCTCTACCCACTTTCCTCCCTTTCTTCCTTCCTTTCTCCTTTTCTTTTCAAATTAACACTTCCTAATATAATATAACAGGGTGAGTCTTAAAGGAAACAATAATGCAAATAAAATTGCAGTGCGTATATTTATTATTCTTCATGTGAAAATGGCAGATTAAAAACTTTAACACATTGTTTATATGCAAATAAATTCTGCTAAGTACAAATGATCTTTATCTGTTTCTTAAAACAAGCACAACAGGACTTTTACTTAGTAAATGTTTTTAGTATTTAGAGCTATTCTTTGTAGGAAATGCTAAATGAGTCATGCCAATGAGTGAAAACAAAACAAAACAAAACAGTCTCAGCATATTTCATGACTACCAAGTGGAAAGACAAAGACAAAAATTTTTCCCCAGTGAAACTGATTTCTCACATTGGCATCTGCCAAATTCTGTGTTTACATTTTCAGCTAATGTAGGCCTATAGATACACAAAGAGGGATATTTTAATATATACTAAGGAATATGTCCATATGGGACAATTCCTCAAGTAAGAGATACTTTGAGAGCTAATTTGATTTACAAGTTCATAGGGTATAAAAGAGGACATATAACCTGCTTATCACACTAACTTTCTTTGGGCCCATTCTTCTTATTTTATTTGACTTTATAGAAGTACCACTTTGTTTAATACTCAGATAAATGAACTGTGATGTTTAGGAAGATATGCTGCAGTCAAATTCTCTAAAGAATATTTGAATCCATTGGAAAATGGAAAATATTATTATGTAGGCATGCTTAAAATTAAGTATGCATACATTAACATATAAGTAGAATACATGGTGTTATATACAATTTTAAACAACATATAATTATTATCTATCATGGACAAACATACATTACACACCACACCCACACTCACACAGGTATATTTTCTTCCAACCCTTAATCATTTTCATGAATAATATTTGATGAGTATATTTTTATTTTGTATAATAAATTAATTCACATAGTTTACTTGAAATTCAAATTCTATATTTGGAGATGTCATTTGAATTAAAAAAAATCTTTCATTTCTTCTTATAATATTCTGTGATCAAGTAAAACCACCAAGAGGTTTTATTTTTCTAAAACCTTATGGCTGTAGTCATCTTGGTGTTCAGAAATAGAAATAATACTTTTGTTCTTTAAGTCAATAAGTTATTGACATTTAACTTGGGGCAACAAAGCCAAGGAGAAGCAAGAATGTGCCTAAAAATTACTATGATACTAAAAGGTTAAAAAAATAAATAAATAAAAGTTTCTTTACATAATTTTGGGTCTATTTCCCCAGATTTTTGAGTCTATTGCTATAAAGCACTGCAATAAATATTGTTTTAAGAAATTAACTCATGCAGTGAAAAATACTTTACTAAAAATGAGATATCCTAAAATCACATCAAATTTAATTTTGCATTATAATCATTTATCCTGAAGTCATTTTCTCTTTCTAAATATCCTGTTCTGAAACTCTCTCTCCTTTTCTCAAATGTACATTACCTTATACATGTATTAAAATTTCTGGGCAATAGATGAAGAAGCAACAATTCTTAAACCCATGAGATTCTTTTTTTTTTTTGATAGCATAATGATTTTATATTAGAAGTATTACCTTAAACATAAATATGGAATTGATTTGGAATATACTATTGAAATAAGAAAAAATAGGTGAAGGAAAATATTGCACAATGAATATAAGTGGCTTTATTTACTTAAATAATGAAGACTACTTGGGCTTAATTCAAGAATCAGCTAGTAGAGGTAAATTAACAAAATTATGTTTTCTTGCATAAATTTAAAACTTGTTGACTGATTTATGCTACTTTCTGGAAATCATGGCACATAGTATTTTATATCAGGTAGGGTAATTTTAACTGTAAGTAATAGAAAAATTTCCACTCAACTGACATTAAAACCATAAAAAAATGATTATCTCATATAAAAAGTAGTCCAGAGGCAAAGTTGTTGAATACAAGACAATAGAGCTAATAAGATCTGCTTGAATGCTTAAAAACCTAGTAGCTGAAAAACAAATGTTCAAGGTTAATATTTTGGGCAAAATCAATGTTGTGGGCTTTTTTGTCTCATTAATTATAGACAAAAGTCTTATATAATTGTTACTTCTGATTGGAATCAGCTAGCATTCAAATTAAGTGAAACACCCTTTCATGTACTCAGTAAACATTTATTGATTGCCTACTTCTGCAACTTTAAGAAGTACAGGATGTTTTATACTTAGAGTGCAATTTTACTGCCATCTTTTGAAGATAAATTATAATACGTGAATTAGCAAATAGTATTTCAAATCTCCAAGGGTAGTACTTTATATATGCTGATTATTTATGCTTAGAAAAAAGTGTATTCACCTACCAATGGAAAATTCCACCTTTTATTATGAGAAAACAAAACCTTTTACCTCCAATAATAAGCAACACCCTGTTGTTTTCTTTTAACCAGTGTAGCTAGCCTAACAAATATAATTAGCAGCACTTTTGTTACTCTTTTACTGCTACCTGTCATGCTTGACTTGAATTACTTAATTTCCCCTCATCCTTTCTAGCCTTATTGCTGTGATGTGGGCACAAAAGTAACGTTTAATAAATTAAAAGATTCTAGGTGTATTGAAGAGGTATGTTATACCTCTGATTCTGGAGATTTTCTACTTAATTTTTCTTGAAAACATAATATAAAATTCAATTAGTTATTTTAACTGTCTTCTCTTACCATGATCCATTATATTTCTTTAAGTGGCTTTCTAAAGTTTAGGAATAATTCAGCAATGCATACAGAAGAAACATCCGCGAATGTATAGGAGGTCATCATTGTTCTTCTCATTATATACATTTATTGAAAAATCAAATGAAGTCTCAAATACTAGCTAACCGATGGAGGAATAGTAATTAGCAAAAACGAAAGTTTGAGTATAAAATGCATCAACATGGATGGAGCAATTGAGTTTTCTTTCCAATATCTCTTCTCCTCTTGGAATATCGTAGAGTGTTAGCTAGGTCTGTGATCAACCAATTAAGACTAGATTCCCCCAGACTTCCTGGCAGCTAGATTTGTTCATGCTATTTGGTTCTGAACAAAAAGATATTAGCTGAAGTGTGCATGTGCCTTCTGTTTCTCTTTTTCCTTCTTGTTGGAACATTCATCTTAGAGCATGAGTGGAAGTCTAGTTTGAGAATGGAAGAGCAACAAAATAGAAAGATACTTTTTTACCGACTAGAACCACCATATCTGCCTTTGGAGACTATTTCTCTTTGGACTACCATGTGTGAAAGAAATTAACTTCTTTGCTGCTTAAGTCAGTATTATTTTGGACTTTGTTTTATTTTAATTGAAAAAAGCTAAAAAGAAAATTATGCTTTTAATTTATTCATAAAGCATGCATTTTACAGATGAGGTTTTGTAGTCAGAAATTATCATTAACCAAGTTGCAGATCATAAGGCTTTAGATTATTTCATTTTATCATAAATAACTCTAAATATCCATAATATAGCTGAATATGCAAATATGCTTTTATGTGGCTATCAGACTGCCTCAAGTAGTATAGTCCAATAGAACTTATTGCAGAGATGGAAAAGGATGTATTCTGTGCTGTCCAACATGATAGTCACTTAACTTCTTGTCTCTCTTTCTCCTTTGCCATCTTTTGATAAAGCATAGATGAGAAGATAGATACAGATACAGATATATAGAGAGAATAAATAGATTTCCCATATTTCAAGTGAGTAGATACACAAAAAGAGTACTTTAAACAAGTAGGAACATGTATGTAAGTCAAACTAGAGATGTGGTAGTATCCCAGTGAGTACTTAGAGCTTTATGATGTCCATGGTATATTTTTCTGAAGCAGTAGTTTACTTAATTATTTTGATGGGACTAATTATTTTATGTTAAAAACCAACATGTTTTTAAATTATCATACATTTGTAGTGAAACCCTGGAATTTTGTCTGTCTCTTTAGTATAAACCTATTGCTAGTACTAATCCTACAGTGGAAATTTTTAGGAGCACCCTGCAGAAGGCAGACTTCAATCTTTGCCCTTTCCTCTATTTGTTCTCAGAACTCTGATTTTTCAAATACATAACTTTATTTCAGAAAATGTATGTTGTTTACCTAGTCCCTAATTAAAATTGTCATTATGATTATGCAGATATTGCTCCTAAATTCTGAGATCCCTTTTTCTATCTTCTATGTAGCAGGGTGACATTTGTGTTTGGAACTAAAAGGTCCCCTGCGAGATGAAGAGGGACCTGACAGTGCTAGGGCATTGGAGGCCTAATTGTCCTTAGACTCTCCAATTTTAGTCTCCACTTGCTACTCACAGCCATGCATGAAACAGCATACTTATCTGGAATTTTAATGACAATTTAATAAAGGGGCTATATAATGGGAACTGATGGTGGAGGTTGAGGCATACAGAGATTAGCAACAGCTGGGAACCATTACAAGACTGGAATTGAGAAGAAGAATCAATCAATCCACATCACCCAATATTACCAAATCCACTGGATCCGTGGCTGCTACTTCCCGAACACCAAAGCAGGAAGGGAGTGATGAAGAAACAGCCTGCTCTCTCTCCTGTGACCCCCCAATTTCCTACTAGTGACTCTCATTGGCTGAACCCAGTGAAGCCAGAGTGCAAGAGTTCTGGAATGATCAAATTGTTGGGGACCAGCCTCCTAAGACCTTGAGCAGGACCCCCCCCAAAAAGGGCAGAAAAATAGTGGCAGATGAAGGATGAAGATTAACTGGCAACTGCATTCCCAACACAATTCCCCAAATTTCTCATCTTATCACTAAGAATGAAGTATTTTTTATAAATTAGGTGGCCTTTCCTATTTTGAGGGGATGTGGATGCACCTGTCTCAGTTTTTCAAATCAGTGAGAGTTGGATTCTATGATACTTACCTATTTGTCCTAACTAGAAATTGTACATATTTTGTTTGTTTTAAATATAATTGAAAATTTAAAAAGTGTAGGGTAATTATCATGAAATGAGTTTTGGTTTCCTACCAAAAGTTCTCCTAGTGAAGGCACATAGAAACAGATTAGTGTTCCGTTTTGAAGTGATAAAGAGTTTATAATTACAATTCCTTTTTATGAGCAAGCATGCTAAGGAGAATTAAACATTTTAAGCACAGTTGTCTCAGGAAGTATAGAAAATATGTAATTGGAATGTGTTGTTGAAATGGAAGGTGACAGTAAATAAAATATATATTTTTCAGCACTGTAAAAGCAGTTAACTGCCTTCCCACTCTACCTTTAAGCATCTAAGTAGACTTGCGCATCATTCTTTCTTATAATGATTCTTCCTTCTATTTGCTTTTCATAGGCCTTTACTACTTGTGCAGTATATAATAATTACACTTGATTCCATAAAATATTTTGGAGTAATAAATGCTAGCTAGTAAATTTTTGTGAACTGTGAGTAGATTTTTCGATACAGACTGTAGCTCATAACTGAGCATTACCACAATGTCTAGTAAAGCATACTCTCCTTTATTCAGAATCAAAATCCCTAGTAAATATAAATAATTGTGAAAACTATACTGGCATATTTTACCCTATATTTTCATAAGAAACATAGATGGCAAGTAAACAAACAGATATTAGTAATTTTTTCTTCCTCAAATGGCAACTTAAAGATTATGTAATAGGATCATTTTGTCTTAAACCAAAATTCCTGAAACTTTCACATCTAAATTAAAGCCCTATCATCACTAACACATAAAATGATCCACAGATAATACAAGATCATGTGGCATCTCTGAGTTATGAAAAGTGAAGAATATTATACTGTCATGCACCACGTGATGACATTTTGGTCAAAAACTGACCACATATATGACGGTGGTCCTATGAGATTATATTAGAGATGAACAATTCCCATCACTTAGTGATGTCTTAGCAGTTGTTACATCACAGCACAAAGCATCACTTGTGTTTGTGGTGATGCTGGTGTAAACAAACCTGTGCTGCCAATATGTGCAAAAGCATAGCACATACAATTATGTATACTACACAAACCAACTATGTTTCAGGTTTATGTGATTACTATGCTTTTTATCAATATTTTAGACTGTGCTCCTACCTATTAAAAAAAAGTTAACTGTAAAACAGCATCAGGCAGGTCCTTCAGGAGGTATTCCAGAAGTGGTATTGTTGTCACAGAAGGTGACAGCTCCATGTGTGTCATTGCCCCTGAAGACCTGCCAGTAGGACAAGATGTGGAGGTGGAAGACAATGATATTGATGATCCTGTCCCTGTTTAGGCCTAGGCTAATGTGTGTGTTTATGTCTTAGTTTCTAACATAAAAGTTTAAAACGTAAAGAAAAATTAAAATATTTTAAAAATAGCTTATAAAATAAAGATATAAAGAAGGAAAATATTTTTGTACAGCTGTACAATGTGTTTGTGTTTTGAGCTAAGTGATATTACAAGAGAGTCAAAAGGTAAACAGTTAAAACACTTATGAAGTAAAAAAGTTACAATAAATTAAGATTAATTTATTATAGAAGAAAGAAATTTCAAAAAATAAATTTAGCTCAAGGGTACAGTAAACACTGCACTGACAAAGTCATGCACCACTCACCCACTGACTTACCCAGAGCAACTTCTAGTCCTGCAAGTTCCATTCATGGTAAGTGCCCTATACAGGTGTACCATTTAAACAAATTTATGATACCATATTGTACTTGTTCTATGTTTAGATATGTTTAGATACACAAATACCATCGTGTTACAGTTGCCTGCAGTCTTCAGCATGGTAACATGCAGTACAGGTATATAGTTTATGAACAATAGGCTATACCACATAGCCCAGGCTGTACCATCTAGGTTTGTGTAAGTATACTCTATTATGTTCACACAATGAAGAAAACACCTAATGACACATTTCTCAGAATGTATCCCTATAGATAAAGAATGCATGGCCATACTATATTTAAATACAATGTTAAATTCTATTTCAATGTATTATTTTATAGTTTGATGATCTAGGTTAGATATATATTTTTTTGCCAGTTAGTCTAAGTTAAATTAAAGATATTGTTGACATCTGGATAAACATTTGTGAGATATTAGGTACACATATCTAGCATTAGTGGATGATAAAAAATTGTTTTCTAGGTAGAAGTATCTACTTTGAGATTTTTGCTATTTCATTCGTTTCAAGATGAATAAAATGGTTTCCTCATTATATATTTAAGGATTATGCTCTGAATGGAGAATTAATAAAGAATGTACCATTCTGTGGCTTACCTATCATCCTTTGAGGACTTTTTGCCATGGCATGAGATGTACCATAGGTTCAAAATTGGGAACTGAAAAATTAAAAACATAAGAAGGTATCAGAAGAGTGAAAAAAGAAAGCACAAGTCTCCAAATAATCCTTTTTAAAATTTTTTTCCTCTAGATCCAAATAAAACTTTTCATTTCACAGATTTTTTCCATTCTTCATTTAATGGAGTTATGAATTTTGCAGACAGAAACACAAATGTATGTAGGTACTTACTTCAGATAACTGTTTAGTTAGGACCTCTTGTCCTGGCAACTCTTAACAGTTTTATGCTTTTTGAGTAACTTTTCTTTTAAGCACATCAAAATATTCACCACACTATACATTAAATAAGTATATTTGATGAAGTGATGTTTCAACATTATGGTTTTAGATAAAGACACAATCACTAACTTACTTGAAACTGCTGTTTCTAGTCAGAGAATATCACATGGAACAAATTTGAACTTCACACTATGTTTGCATGAGCCAAAGCATTTTGATTTGCCAAGCATATGCTGAGGAGGCTTCTCAGTTTCATGGGCACATACACCATTTTCCTTGGGTCTCTAAGCTCTCTCAGATTTAGTCTTTGTTTTAACCTTGGGGTGTTTTTCTGTGCTATATCTTTATTCTTATAGTTTAAATACAATATAATTATACACTCTTAAAAGATTGAAAATAAGTGAAGAATAAGGTGTAGATGGTAAAAAGTAAAACTTTATTCTACTTTACATAAAAACTATTTACTTTCAAATTGTTATTTATCACTTAGGAAGCATGTTTCCATTATTCAATGGACATGGGTTTCCCTCTGTAAACAATTTTTGTGTATTTTGGATTGAAATGAAACACATCATAATTTGTTTTCCACTAAGATTTATGGGAATGTTTTTCTTTTAATGGCCTTTTATTAAGTGGAATGATTTTCATGAATAAATTGACATTGTTAATTGAGAGATAGCAAGTGTGTGTGTGTGTGTGTGTGTGTGAGTGAATGTGTGTGTATGTGTGTGTGTGTGAGTGAATCATTTGGATATACATATTTTTTATGCCTTAATAGCTTTAGCTTACCATGAGCTATGGTTTTTTATGCTGGCATCCTGTTTTGCCTTCTCTCTTTTTTAACTTGTTAATTGCATCTATGCTAAATTTGTGACCCCTTTGTATCTAGATCATAGTAAATATTACTTTTGATCAAAGACAGCATTTACATAAAACAAAGCAATACAAGAGTAGATGGATGATAATTTTCAGATTAATTCTTATTTCCAGAACATGTTTCTGAGCCTTGAACCATATAACACTGCAAGTGATATTTCTTAAAGGGGCTATCATGTCAATGTACCAACATGTTTAACTGAAGCATCTACACTAGTTTTACATCAGTTTTGAAATAATCAGTGAAAAATAATGAATATTTATTTATAATATAATGAATATTTATTTATATAAGTAGGCAGACAATGTAGCTTTCTGCATATTTGAAAACAGATAACCTGGGAAGAATAGGTATGGAATATCTCCCTATTTGTAGTGATATTATTACAATTATAATTAGTTCTACTGAACTAAAGGCTAATGATTTTTGCTTGTTATTGTGAGCAGGGTTGTTTTTCTTGAAATGATTTGTAAAAAGACTTGCCCGGATGTGGAAATGATAAGAGATCTGGAAAAGTGATCTTCTGTAATCACTTTTAATTATTTTATACCATGTGGTGAAAAATTAGTGCATTATATTGCCAGCATATTAAATGGAATATTTTGGTCTAAATTTCAGTGCTGGGTGGGAGTTGCCACATCCAATGATCTGCCTGCATAATACAGTAGGAAATAGTCCAATTGTTTTACAGCCTTGCAGAGTTATATACGGTACAGTTTAGCTCATACCTTCTTTTCTCCTTTCATTCTGTTTGAGAAAAGTGTCTTGTCTTGTCCTGCAAGATTATGTGCTTTCTAAGTCTGGTTTTATTTTTCCACTCTTTCTTAATTTCTTGTCCTTCTTCTTTGATGAAATTGACAGAATTATGTTATTGAGGAGTCTGTCACTTTTTTATTTTGGGGGCTACACCAAAACAGTACTCATTTTCTCTTTAAGTCATAAATTACTTCCCAAACTGATGACTCTGTACACACTTTGTACCATTTAGAATGTGAAATAATGTATTCCCCAGCATGAATTTCAAACTGTTCATGTTACTGAAACAATGAAAATTACTTGTCATTTTTGGTTTCCTGGTTTATTGTTTTCAGAACATCTTGAGATTGTGAAAATTCTTTAATACTTGTTTTCTGGTGATTCCTTATCACACATCATAGGTAGTATTATGACAAAACTGTGAAGTACTGTTGAATAATACTAGAAAATACAAAATCTGTGATCTCAGTGTTTTTCTTCACCTTTGTAATTTTGTTTTCAGTTGAAGGAAATGAGTTAAGGGAAAAGAGGTCTAATGAAGAGATAATTCACTATTCACATACACCTTTCTCATTCCCTCTACCTGAAAAAAACATTATCAACTGAGACTATTTTTCATTGTTGTTTTATTTGGTCTTCATCAAATTAACAGTATAAGAAAATCTTTACTTACAGAGGTTATTATTTACATGATATCTCAAAACTGTTAAAATTTACTCTTTTAGACTTAAGGTTTTTTACTGAGGGGTTGTTCCCAGCAAAATAACACTTTATACTTTTATGCCCATGGATATAATTTATATAAATATAATATACTGTATTATGTATATGTATTATGCAATATAAATGTATTATGTATTATTATGTAACATAAGATTAACAGCTTGAAGGAAGTCTCACAGTGTATACAAATATCAAAACAATATCTAAAATTATTTATCCTATTTTCTAAATTGACTTCACTGTGTTATTAATATGCTGTCTTCTAGTTAAAAATAAGTAATATTTCTTGGACACAGAGTTTTCTTTATATTCAAGGGCAAAATATCATTTATGGAATATTTGTTTGCCTCCCTCTATTTTTTACTTTCCCTACATTTCATACCCTTGGTCAGGCTTTGTAATTGCTACCTTAGGTATGTGGACTGTGTAGAATGCAGAGGCTGTCTGAAGTCAGTGGCTTTTTCCAGTCTTTGGTTAAAGTCTCCACATGTTGAAATGGTTGTGAAGAGTGTCATGGAGCTGTGGTTGAGGAAGAAAGTGCTTTAGGGAAGTCCCATGCTAGGAAGAGGAGATTCTCCTAGGCTCAGGACAGGGAGTGTCCTGGGACAATGGCAGGGAATGCAGAGGGAATGGTCATACTGAGCACCTAGCAAGGCCAGGTGTCAAGCACAGGGCTCACAGGTGCAGAGATCCTAGGAAGTGGTGAGACCTACAGGACCAGGGTGGTGTTGGTTACAGTGGGAGGCTGAACTTCAGGCCAGAATGGGGGATTCATGCTTCTGTAAATATGTGGAATGGAAACTGGACAGCCTCCACACATGGAAGGGTCACATTGGCTGGTATTAAGGTGTCTCAGGGGATAACTAGGACAGGCTAATCACTTACAGGTGAAGATCCCTCACCTCCTTGTATTTAGGCCATTGGAAAAAGTGATGTATTCTGTCAGACTTTACCCTGAATTTAGATCACTGATGTTTGCACATTATAAATTTTAGATCTTTATTTTGCTTTGAATATTGACCTTCACCATTGGCTTCAGTTCCTTTTTGTGAAAAATTAATGCCTATAAATGTCTATGAACTTCCTTATCAAATAGTTGATATTGTTAACATTTATAGAAGCCCTAATGTGGGGGCTTGTAGAGCCTGTTTGAGGGTCTTGATGGATGTGCACATATCAGGGTAAGGGTAAGGGGTTCATCAAAGTTTCCCTTTGTAGCATTGTACAAGGGTTTAGCAATTCAAGCAAAATTAGGGATCCATATATGAAAATATCCTGTGGGACCAAAAAAGGAGAGGAGATCTCTTTTTGTGGCAGGTAGGGGTATTTTTTGAACTGCCTCTTTTTGCTCTTTTGGGATTTCCTGGAGTTGGGGCGATATTAAAAGCCTGAGGTAGTGTACTTTGGTAGACAAGAGATGCGCCTTGTTCTGAGATACCTGGTATCCGCACTGGGGAAAGAAATTGAGAAAGGAAATAGTTTTATCCTGGCATTCTTGCTGGGAAGGGCTGCAGAGGAGGAGATCATCTATATATTGTAATAGAGAGCTAGGGGCCAGGGCAAAGCGGGCCAGGTCAGCCTGTAAAAGCTTGACCAAAATAATGGGGGCTGTCTCTGAACCCTTGAGGTAGAACTGTCCAGGTCAATTGCTGGGACACATGTGAGTCGGGATCTATCCAGGTACATGCGAATAAAGGTTGAGAATCTTTATGGGTGGGGATGGAAAAGAAGGCATCTTTTAAACCGAGAACAGAGAAAAGGGTGGCGGAAGAGGGTATTTGCGAAAGGAGGGTGTAGGGATTAGACACCACTGGGTGTATTGGAACCACCCCCGCATTCACTTGATGGAGGTTCCGAACTAGACGGTAGGTGCCATTTGGTTTTTTAACAGGAAGAATAGGGGTGTTATGAGGAGAGTGAATAGGGGTAAGGATACCTAAGGAGAGGAGGTAAGAAATAATAGGTTTTATGCCCCTCAGTCCTTGTGGACTGAGGGGGTATTAAGGGACAGATATGTAGCTACTGGGGTCCTTCATGAAAACCTGCACAGGGTCATGATGACAGGCTGCAGCAGGATGGTCAGTGTCCCAGCCTGATGGGTCAATTTCTGAAAGTAGAATCTCCTCACTTTTTGGAAGGGGGAGAAGCTCTTGGCAAAGAAGCAAGTGTGGGGCTGGGGTGTGTCATGGGAAGTGAATTTGTCCACCCAGTTTATGGAGAAGATCCCTTCCTAATAAGGGAGTGGGACAGTGGGGAATAACTTAAAAATGTATAAAAGTGGTATTGAAAAAAGGTACAATAAGGAGAAGAGAGTTTCAAGTGGGGTTTCCTTGATGCCCTTCATGGTAGTTACAGAGATGGAGGAGCGGTGCATGGAGCCATGGGATTCAGTTAGAACAGATAAACTTGCTCCTATATCCATAAGAAATGAAATAGTCTTACCGGATACCGTCCATTTACCCGAGGCCGGGTGGATGCACTGGACGTGGGGGCTGATGAGCCCGGGCAGCCTCGGTCCTTTGGTGTCAGCACCAAGAGGGAGGAGAGTTCGTTAGGGGGAGGTCTGGGGGCCTCGGATGGTGCACTAGAGCTGGGAGGGCATCCCTATTGAGGGCAGTCCATCTTCCAGTGGCCCCACTGGCCGCACAGTGGGCACAGTTTAGAGGGTGGACGAGGATTAGGACAGGTTTTTGCCCAGTGTCCCCGTGTACCACATCGAAAGCAAGTTGCCTGGGATTTTTTGGAATTTCTTTTGTAAGAACTATCTCGAGATGGATTCTGGATGGAGGCAAACATCTGATATTTTAAGCGAAGATACTTTTCTTTTTCGGCCCTATGTTCCTCCTCCCTATTGTTAAAAACTTTGAAGGCCGTTTCAAGGAGTTCTTTCCGTGAGGTCTGGGGCCCCTTTTCTGTCTTTTTAAATTTTTTTCAGATGTCAGGGGCAGACTGAGAGATAAAACGAAGGTGTAAGAAAGTCTGCCCTTCCATGGATTCCGGGTTTAAATTAGTATATTTGGTTAAGGCTTCCGTCAGGCGAGATAAAAAGAGGGCAAGGTTTTACTGTGGCCCCTGTGTGACCTCTGTACTCTTGTCCCAGTTTACAGCCGTATGGGCATTTTTGGCCATGCCTGCTTAGAGGGCATTTTTGGCCATGCCTGCTTAGAGGCAGGTCACCATGTGATCTCTTGATGGGAGGCCAGGGTCACCTTGCTGATAGGTCCAATTAGGTTCTCGAGAGGGAATGGCCTCTGCCGAGACCATTCAGTCAGATTGAGTGTGTAGGTCATCCGCCTGAGCCTCGGCAGAACACCAGATGAGTTCCTTTTCCTCCGGAGTTCCTTTCCTTCCGGTGTTAGAATAGAAGTTAGGATGACATATAAGTCGTGCCAAGTTAAGTCGAAGGTTTGGTTTAGATATAAGAACTCCTGCCTGTATTGTGTGGGGTTTTCCGAGAAGGAACCCAGTTGCTTTTTGATTTGGGAAAGGTCAGCCATGGTGACAGGGACACGGACTCACGCAATGCCTTTCTACACCCACTACTTCCAAGAGGGGGAAAAGATGCGAGGACCCGAGACCTGGCGGAGCCCCATCCTTAGTAGGGGTTATGGGGAAAGATGGGCGGGAAGGGAGCGGGGGTGTTGTGGTGTCAGGGGACGGTGGTGTGGGAGGGGAATGGGGAGCTGACTCCGGGGAAGAAGTAGAGCATCCTGGTGCGTAAGGAGGGGGTTCATCGGCAGGATCAAAGGACAGACCAGAAGGAGGGTTTTCTCCCAATAAAAGAGCTTGGTGAGGGGAACAATCCCGACACAAGGATGAAGGGGAGCGGAGATAGAAAAAAGCCTGTGCATAGGGGTCCCTTCTGACCATTTGCCATTCCTATTTAGGAAACTGTCCAGATCGCGAAGGATCTGACAATCAAACGTGCCATTTTCCGGCCACCGGTTGTCGTTACCCAATTCATACTGGGGCCACGCCGTCTTACAAAAGAAAATGAGGCGTTCCTTTTCTAAGGTCACCCTGTAGGCCCAGTTTTTAAAGGTTTAGAAGAAGACACCCCAAAAGGGAAGATAGCGGAACGGCAGACGCACCCGAGCCGAGCCCATGACGAAGGCAGCCGAAGGTCCCTCGCTCCCTCGGACAGGCGTCCCCCTCAGAGGAGCGAGAGCCGGAAGTGAAGCTCCAGAGAAGAGGTGAGAGGAGGCGGCCGAGAATCAGGCGTCCTTGAGTTCTCAAGCCGTGACCAAGGGTCCCGAAAACTCTCCGGGAGCACAGGGAAGGCCGAATCCCGCCCCCCAAGTACCGTGGGGGATGAGGTAGAAGGCTATTTCTTACCCGTGCTCAGGAGAATCCTTCGGCTGTTGGATGTTTGAGGAGGAATCAGCAAATGGCCTCTCGCCCTCGAAGCCAGGAGCCAGAGGAGAGACGAGAAGAATCCAGAAACCTCGTGGCAACTGGCAGGTCGGTATAAACCCCTGACTTGGACCTAACCCCGAAGGAACTCTCCCCTGAGAGCTGGGGCGGACAGCCTTATCCCGGAGAGGCAGGGGTTCCACACACGGAAAAGGCCAGGGTCTGTCTGACAGGCTGGGTAGCCGGACACTGTGAGCCCCCGCGAGCTGCCTCAGCCCACAGCTTCCCGGGTTGCAAAGAGGTCGGTTCCCGGCGCCCGTCCCAGGTTTCGGCACCAAAATGTCAGGTAAAGGGAGAAAAGAATAGAAGCCAGAAAGGGCTTTGGCGGGCAAAGACAGGTTTTCATGAGGTAACCTGAGGAGGGCCTCTGAGGGAAAGGACAGAAGCCCTTGCTCTTACAGGCTGTGAGTTTTCCAGAGTTTCGGAGGGGCGCTTTGAGGCTTGAGGGGGTGGAGACCTTTTTGGCGGGAAACAGATGCTTATCTTCTGAGAAGGAGTGTTGAAAATGGTGTTGCCTGAGGAGAAGCAACGTGGCTGTTGTCCTTTTCACGTCCCGGTCCCTCAAATTTTTCAACTCCCTTATTGGGAGAAAGCCGTTTTATATTTGTTAATCTTTCTAAGTATATATTTTTTCAATTATTTGCCTTAAATGCCTCACTAAGGTGAGTTAGATCATATGTTTCTTCGATGAAATATTGCTTTCAAATTTCCATGGTTCTTTGAGCATAAAGCTAATGTGTTTCAAAGTTAATCTTTAAAGAAAAGCTTGGTATATTTATATACAGTATTATGTTTTTTAGACACGGACTTTCTTTGAAAGTTTTCAATTAGACTTTTTGCCATCAAATGCGAAATATTTATAGAAGTGCAGTTTCTTCCATTTGAGTAAGAAATCAATGTCTTTAAAACTGAAAATATAACATGTACATGAAATTTTAAAAAAGAAATATAATACAATTGTATGGCTAAAGGAACAGATAACTTGTGACTGAAGGTTCCATTAACACTTCAATAGAGAGTAACTTTCCTGGTATAGGGTTGAAGGTGAGTAAGGTTTAAGCCTCTCAGTTTTATATTACCAGACCTATTTAATTAATCTTCAAGTTTGCTGTGTAAGAACTTTCACTTAACTAGATAGTATAAATATTCACTATAATGCAAATAATAAGAAAATGTTTAATCTACAATTATAAAATTTCTTGTTTTGTTATTCATTTACATTATTTAAAAAGTTTAAATAAATACTATAATTTAGTAAGTTCACCCTGGTAATAAAGTTTCAAACAACTTTTCTATTTTTACCTTGCATTTAGCCAGTATTTCTACAAATTTGGCTACTTTCTGTTTCTTACATGAAACTTCTCTCTGTTCACTTTGTTCCTTT
>VBSM01001927.1:14652942-14681993 GCA_008086735.1 Cheirogaleus medius
TCAAAAAGAAAAATAATTCTTTTCCATGTTTCTGCTCATATTAATTTTTTTAAATTTCAGAATGTTGAGGGGGTACACATGTTTTGGTTACATAATTTGCTTTTGTACAGTTTGAGTCAAAGTTGTAAGTGTGCCTTTTATCCAGTTAGTGTTTAATTTTTTTATCTTTGTCAATAAAAAGACAATAATAAAAAGGTAATAATGCAGCAAGGTTTTGTTTGTTTTGGGTTTTTTTTTTTTTTTTTGGTTTTGGTTTTGTCTTTTTTTTGCCTCTGGAGACATAGACAATGTCCATAGCATCACTGTTTATAATAACAAAACCACAGAAACAACCCAAATACTCAACCCAGTTGACAGAACTATGGGTGCATAAGCCATAATATATTCACACAATGTAAGAACTTGCTTTTTATTCTTTTATATATCACCCTACTTGACATAGCAGTTTAGCTACTGGTGAGTTTTGCTAATCCTTCTACACTTTTTAGAATTAGGACAATGTTTTAGTCAATTGTGAGTGCCAAGGCACTCTGATGATATGTTGTACTTTTCACGTGCATTAAATTGTATCCATTTGTAGTATACACAGCATGATCAACTTTATTGAAGTGCACACTGAAAAGAATATTTAAATAAAGACTATATTAATGAAGAAGTTGAGTTGGAGAAAAAAATACAAATGCTGCTTAAAAATTGCCTAGGTACCATTCCAAATTTACAAGACATGAAAATTAGGCAACACTCTGTGTCCTACTAAGGATAGTTTTCAAATGGTAATAAAACTCAATGGAAACCAAGCAGGTGAGAGTGGGAGGGAGAAGGGTAAATTTACCTCTAATGGGTACAATGCATGCTATCTTGGTGATAGGCACACTTACAACTTTGACTCAAAGTGTACAAAAGCAAATCATGTAATCAAAATGTTTATAACCCCATAATATTCTGAAATTTAAAAAAGAATACCATAAAAATGAGCATTTAAAAGTACATGTTAAGTACTTTGATTTACACATTTCTTTGTGAAGACATACTACATGTTATAATATACAAGGCACTTCTCTGCTGGGTATACAATTAAAGAAACTCATGTACTAATTACTGTCATTTAGTGAGTCCTAGGTTGTCCTAGAATGTGTTAGGTTCTGTGTTATGTGTTTTACAAAGACTGTCTCATTTAGTCACCACGGAAACATTAAATGATATTATCATCTCCTGTTTTATAGGTAAGAAAACTGAGACTTAAGTAAGTTAAAAATTGCTCAAATGGGTATAGAGTTTCAGATTTGCAAGATGAAATTCTGGAGATCACAATAATATGAATATACTTAAAACTACTATACTGCACATTTAAAATGGCTAAAATGGTAGATTTCATGTTATATGGGTCTTTTTAACCACAATAAAAAAATTGCAAAAGGTCACACAAATAGTTAATGAGGCTTATAGTACTAAGCCTGGGCTTTTAAGTACTGAATTTACTGCCTTTTTCTTGAGGCTGCACACAACCTCTGAGATGACAATGAGAATAAATAAGTTGAACATTTCTATTTTTGAATGATGTAATTAGTAAATTTATTGCAATGTTGTGTACCAAAATTGAGAATAATGACTTCATCATGACTTTTTTTGACTTTAACTGCTAATAATCAATTTTGAGTAATAAGTGATTCTTTTCATGTATACATCTTAGCAATAAAACTATCAATTTATATATTGCTGCAAAAAATTCAAGTAAAACCTGTATCTGTGGTATTACATGATTTTAAAAAGTATCCACTTTTGCCAAATGTTCCGAAGCATTAAAGCATACTGTGAAAATGTTTCTACACATTTAGGTAAAGGTAAAATTCTATCCCATGAGGATATTTTTGATAGACTTTAAGAACAGGTCTATTTGTCAGGGACAGGCACTGCTTTTGAGATTTGCTAGGAGTTTCTTTGATATGTCTTTAGTACAAGTGCAGTTGAGCACATAAATTGGAGGAAAACTTTTTAATATTTTACAAATTAATATTTTGAGACTTGGAGTGATTGCTTAATTTTCTAACTCCTAGTCTCTAGTTTTTTTTTTGCACTAGTCATGTACATAAAACATTTGATTTCTATTTTATGAAAAAAGTAATATTGATTGAACAGTTCTACTTTGCTTAACTAGTTTTTGTAATTTGTTTTGTGTAGCAATTGATGTTTTTCACATGGAAATCTCTATTTTGAAGATATTAGTTCTTTTTGCTGGCACAAAGAATGTACAAGGGATCAAAGTCTCTTTTTCCTTTTCAATAGAGTGAAAAAACACACTGTTCAATTGATTTGGCAGTCAGCAACCTCTTTGAACATAGGTTACAAGTATAGAGACCAAGGGAAAACTTCCCCTTTGCCCTCTGAAGGTTTGCTGAAAAATTAACTTGAAAAATCAATTAACAGATTAATTGGGAAAAAGGCATATAAATTTATTTAACATATACACAGGAGCCTTCAGAATGAAGACCCAAAGATGCAGAGAAAATTGTCCGTTTTTATGCATAGGTTCAATAAAGGATGGACAGCAGTGTAGAAATATGATCGGACAAAAAGCTATGAGCTAATGCTAATGGCCTGAGTGGGGAAACCCAGCCAGGTTTGTTTAGTTTCTTCTTGGCCTCTCTGAGCAGCATCCCTTCCTTCTCAGTGTAGGGTGGGACCCTCTGTGGAATGGGAGTACTGTGACTTAGAGTCAGATGAGGCAGGTCAGAATGGGACTGGGAGACAGGTGGGCAGGTCAAGATCAGAGAAAAACTTCTGCTTCTGAGGCTGCTTCTGAAGTCTTCATTTTGGGGTTGTGTTTTCTGAGTCCAAACACAAAACAGTTTAGGTGAATACAACTAGGTGGGAAATAAATACACAACTGCCTATGATTTTAGGTGGAATTGAATGAAGGTTTTTCTCATGAGTCTCTATACTTCAGACCAAGATATAATATGTGACACACACAAAATCTCAGATTGGAAGTAAACCACCTATAACAATCTTGATGTTTGCCTTAGCCACAAAGGAAGAGGACCAAGGGTTCACACACTAACAAGATTAAGAGGCAAACATTATTCCAAGTGAAATCAGAAGAACTTGTAACTCATAGGAATAACATTTATAGCTTCAGAGAAATCTGAACTTAATTGAACTTCTGTCTGGTACTCAATGGGATAGCCAGCTAAAAAGAGAAATAGCTTTTAGACTTTGATTATCAGAGCGCAGGGGCCCTAAAGGGCCAGTGTCCTTTAATTGGTGCTTCATCCATTATAAAAAGATCAACATGTTATCTCCTCCTGTGCCTGATAAAATTAAACAAAATACAATAAAACATTTTAAATGGAAAAGAATATTTATGTTTCTAGATCTTTTTTTAGCTACTCAAGCATGAGATAGTTTTTTTTCTAAGGTTGAGTAACTCTGCAGGGAATTGATACTGGATTCTCTTACCCTGCACAATCTCTTTTTTACTTTAAGCTTTTAAAATATATTTTGTTGATTATTATAATTCAGGAAAACTAATTACCTCAAAGACTACTTTATCTTTTTTCAATTAAAAAGGTAGGTAGCAGATTATATCTGTATCTAGAGAGTCAGCTTCAACAGGAAAGCATTTAAGGTCTTTCTCCTTATCTTTCGTCTAGGTAAAATTGGTTCTGTTGTTGCTGTTGTTTTAAATTATTGTTCTGAATGCTTTATATTTCAGAGAATCTTATGATTTATTTGTTAGTCTAAATATCATCTGGATAACCAATTTAATCCAGAATGCTAGAATACAAACAATACAAAAATAATCTAAATTTTATTATTTTAACTTCTCTAAAACATTTCACAGGATTACATAATAGTACCTCTTTTTGGTTAGATTAAATGAATCATAGATGTTTTCCAATTTCTTACTCCTTTCTGCATTTTGTATAGTCCATGTAAAAACTCTCTTTTTTTTCTAGAGAGAGCCTAGAAACGTAATATGTATACCATGTAAGCCTATATACTAAGATATTAAAAAGTTGTGTAGTTCAAATGAAATCAAACATCTATTCTGTGTAAAGCTCCTCTCTAGTTGCTTTTGAAAGAAAGTGGATAGAGAAATAAAAAACAAGGTTGCCTGGATTCCAGGAACACATGATCTAGTTGACCCTTTAGTTTAAAATGCGGTATCAAATTCCTTAGTCTGTTGAATAAGTAAACAGTTCAGAAGCTGGGACCTTGAGGAAGAATTTTAACTATAGTAACAGAATGGTTTCCGACTTGACTACAAGGTGTGCAAAGTTGTCCATGTATTTATCCATTTTCTTGTTAGATGTGACTTACTCAAGGTTGGGAAATCCTGCTTTTCTCTTTTGTCTTTTCCTTCCCTCTGGGGAAGAGGAAGTGCTCATTGAGTGTTTGTTGTATAAGTAATTGAAGGACTGACTGAATAAATGAAATTAAAGCTCAAAATCAAAGATGTCCTTGAGGAGGAGTAGGCAATTCACGTATGGAAGTCTAAGTAGCTGGAAAACTTTAGATCTTAGGCACAGGAAAGGTGGATAGGAGAGCAAGTACATAATATTTATGGCAACATAATTTCAATCTGCATAGGGAGAAATTTAATTTCTGATGGTCAATTATTTATAGTTACAGAAAGTTTTTCAGTTACCATCTAAAACTTATTTTGAATGATTAACCTCTCACGTATCCAGCCGAATTGTGTCATTTGTCTATTTTCCCCGGGCACTACAGTTTAAATACGAGGATGCAATATCTTTTATTGGAAACAAATATCTGTGATTGAATCAAATAGCTGAGTCTTCACTAAGATAATGTCAAATAAGATATTTAAATCATAGATATGGTGAACCTTGTGCAATGGACCGAGAGTTTGTGTTCCCCCCAAATTTATACATTGAAATACTACCCCAATTTGATGGTATTAGGAGGTGGGGTCTTTAATAGGTAATTAGGTCATGAGGGTGAACCCCTCATGAATGAGATTAGTACCCTTATAAAACAGACTGTAAAGAGTCCTCTTGCCATCTTTCTGCCATGTGAGGATACAAGGAGAAGTAGGTTTTCTCCAACCAGAAAAGGGCTCTCACCAGAACCCGACCATGTTGGACCACCTACCCAGCCTTCAAATCTCCAGAACTGTAAGAATTAAATTTTAGTTCTTTACAAGTCATCCAGCCCATGGTACATTGTTATAGCAGCCCCAAAAGACTAAGACATTATGATATATGAAATTAAATTTTTTCCTTGCACAATGAAACTTAGTATACTATTTCCCTAAACCTCTATTTGTCACATTTTACTTATTAAAGGGCAAATTACTCTAAACAGTGAAGACTTTTTAAGGGCTAAAAGAATCTTCAAGATCACTAGTACAAAAATATGCCATTTAAAAATAACTGTAACCAAATAAATTAATATTAATTTAACAGTAAATTGCTTTAGGGTCTATAGTTAAGCAATGGCTAGTAGGCTTTCTTTTATTTACAAAATAATGTAAGTAAAAAAATAAAGTGTTTTTATTATAACTTCAAGATTAAATGAAAAGACACTATAAAGTCAAAACAAAAAGCAAAAACACAACCAAAAACAGGCAGTGAAAGGAAGCCAATTCCCATAATATTCTGAAATTTAAAAAAATAAAGTTAAATTAAAAAAAGGAAGCTCCAGTATTTATACCTTCTGGCCTAAGAGTGTATATAAATGCAGATTAGCATAGTGGTACACAGCATGGCTTCTGATCAATACAGCCTCACAACTTAGTAGCTGTGCCTCAGTTTCCTTGGCTCTGAAATGAGGCTAATGATAGTGTTTACCTCACAGGGTATTGTGTGGATTCAGTATGTTAATGCTTGTGTTTAGAACAGTGCTTGACACAAGGTAAATGTTATGCAAGTATAAGGCAGTAACAAAGATGTCACATGGATATAGCTCTTCAAAGATGATCCTGAGTAAGAACTGTTATTTATAGAAAAGCCTGTGTAACCACACATACATAACAAAAGGCCTAGAGCTTCTTGGTCATCTTTCTGCTGTCCTGGTCATAGCATGCCTAGGATATATAACTGAGCATGAAATGATTTTAAAATAATGCTTTAAAGAAGTCAGATTTATTATGCAAATTTGCTGCCATCTACTCTCACCACTTTTTTTCCTACCTTTTCATTTTTATTCCCCTATCTCAGTTATTTAGGCTTTTTCTATGGTTTAATGGTTGCCTTGCAAATGTAGCATAAATGGTTAGGAAATGTTTATAAAATTTCACTGCTAAGAACTCTCCATCCAGTATTTGAATTCTTTAGAGGTAAGATGCTATAAAAGCCTAATAAATAATTAAAAGATCACAGAGAAAATAAGAAGAGAAAAACACAGATATAGTGTGCTTAGAGGATAATAATAAGGACTTTTGAATATAATCCATTTGAGAGAGCCAGGATTTTCCTAACTCTCATAAAAAAGTGCAATTCAATTCTAGACTGGGTTTGTGATTGCCTTAAGGTATGTCAAAAGTTGGAAAGGACAGCTCTTTGCTTGCATTAATATTATCTGAGTATCGAAACACTTTGAAAACGCAGAACTGAGTCATAAAAGAATATCCATCCATGTGCCTTGAAGCTCAAGGGTATATGGCAATTCCTGAAAATAATTAAAAGTAGCTTGTGATAAAGGAAAGGATCAATTTAGTAAAATCTGAATGTCATTTTCTCTAATGAGTCCATTTAAAATGTTCATTTTGGTGAGGGCTGAGATAGGTGCTGGTCAGGAGACTTTTGGCCATTTAAAAAAATTCCTCATTATTTGTTTCTTCATCTCTCTTTAGTCTATTGATTAATGTGAATGCTATAGGAATGTCTTGAGTCATTTGTCCACCATCTTACCAGGTCTAAGAAAACTTGTGCTCTTGTGAGTCGATAAAAGGAGACACACAAAATATCACATGTGTCTTCATTCAACACGAGCTTTGTTCAAAGTATGAGGTAAAATTCTTTAAGAAATTGATTCTGTTTACAGCAAATCTCTACAGTTATACAGTCAAAGCAGTTTTCCTCTTTCCTTTCTTCGTAATTTCTTAGTTGCCAACTACTTGACATGACATATTCATATTTTGTCAACTGAGAATAGAATGCAGAAATATCAGCTGGCATTTGTTGGTTTCTACTTTACTTTTTACAACATTTTTGCTGATCTCTCTTCTTTCCTAAAACTTTGTGCTTTAACTTATTCGTGAATTTACTCATTCATATAAATTTATTAATTCAACATAAATCTATTAAGCATCTACTAGGCACAGATACCACTCACTGCTGAGGATACAGCAGTAAGCAAAACAGATAAAATCTAGTCCTTAATGAAACATCCATCCTGTTGGTGGAAGACAAACAATTTAAGAAAAATAACTAAAGTGTGTAATATGAGTGGTGACAAGTACACCACACCAAGAGGGACAAGAAGTGTTTCATAGAATGAGGAAGTTGCAATTTTAAATGTGGTTGCCAGGGAAAGAACTTACAGGAAAGGTGACATTAGGGGAGGAGCGAAAGGGAGTCATGGATGATCTGGGGGGAGAGCAGTTAAGGTCAATTGTGCAATGTTGGGTAGCCTGGCATATTTAAGGGACCAAAGAGAGGTCAATGTGGCTGGACTCATGTGAGGAGGGTGGAGAGTAGTAATGAGGTTAGTTCAGAGAAGGAACAAGGGACCAGATAATGTAAGGCTTGAGAGCCCATTGCAAGGTCTTATATAGGGAGGGAGACTGTTGAAGGACTGAGAAGGTGTGCAGTCTGATTTGACTGAAGATTAAAAGTGACGCCTCTACCTGCCATGTTGAGAATAGACAGAATGGGACAAGAACAGTGACAGACAGACAGTTAGGAGGGCATTGCAGTGATGCAAGTAAGAGATGATGGTGGCTGAGACTCAGGGAAATGGGTGGGATAAGGATATAATTTGAAGATGCAATACATAGGATTTACTGACATAGAAATAAAGAGAGGAGTAGAGGGTGACATGATGCCTTTTGGCCTCAGCAACTGGGAGGATGCACTTGCTGTCTACTGGTAAGAGCAGAGCACCAACTGGAGTCAGATTCAGGGAGAAGATCAGAAGTTTAGTTTTGACATGATAAGTTTGAGATGCCTATTGAACACTGAAGTAGAGATGTCTGCTTGAGTATATAGTTTTCATATGAAACTGTGTTTTCTACAATGCTTAGATAAGTTTAGTGGTGGTTGTATGTAACAGAAAAAAATGTTGTGTGTATAACTTCCATGGCTACTTTTCTGTCTTTCAAAGTTGACTCTCTCGCGGAATAGGATTATGTTGTTTGGTCAATCTATGTTAATGGTTTGACTTCTGTTCAAAACTCTCATCTCATACCCATGTTCACAGAAGTGGTATTCACAATAGCTAAAAGGAGGAAACAACCCATGAATCTATTGACAGAAGAATAAATAAACAAAATGTACTACATACATAAAATTGAATATTATTCAGCCTTAAAAAGGAAGGTGATTCTGCCACATGCTTCAATATGGATGAACTTTAAGGACATTATGCTAAGTGAAATAAGCCTGCTACAAAAACACAAATACTGTATGATTCCACTTATATAAAGTATCTAGAGTAGTCAAATTTTTAAAGACAGAAATTTTAATAGGGTTTCAGTTTTGCAATGTGAAAAGAGTTCTGGAGATTGGTTACACAATAAAGTGAATGTACTTAATTAAGGTTACTGAACTGTATACTTAGAAATAGCTAAGATGCTCAATTTTATGTTATATGTATTTTATTACAATTAAAAATTTAAAAAATTAAACTAAAAACCTCTCATATCTTGATACTGCTGTTCCTTCTTACTGGTCCATGATGGACACTTTCTCTCTTCCTTTATTCCCCTAAGTCTTCATTGGCACGGGATTGTAGCAGAATTACCATTTACAGACTTCAAAATTCGTGGGTAGAGAAAAGCAGGAGTCAAAGGACAGGAGTCATCTCAAATTCAATGTCAGATATCACTGGTAGAAGAAAACTACCTGCCATTCCCTGACACAGGCACCATCTGTGTGAGGAAAAAAACTCAAACCCATTTTCCCTTGCTCTCACAGCATTCACAACAGTCAACAAAAAAGACTTCTCTGACCAAATGTGTGTGGGGGTTTTCCCCACACGTCAAGCAAGCAATCAGTTCTGCAGTGGATACCAGCGGGGTGTCCTCCAATTCAATTCTGACACTAGTTACCTGGACACAGCCTCAGATTCCACAGGTTGAAGGCTCAGTCTCAGAAGACTGCCCCAGCTTCAGACACCAGTTACCAGCCTGGGCCTCTGGAACTTCTGATTGACCAGCTTCAAATTGGGGTTCCCATGACCCACTTGGGTTTGATTAATTTGCTAGAGCAGCTCACAGAACTCAGAGAAACACATTTACTGGTTTATTATAAAGGATTTTTACAAAGGATACAGATGAAGAGATGTGTAGGGCAAGGCATGTGAGAAGGCGCACAGATCTCACCTACCCTCTCCAGGTATACTACCCTCCAGGAACCTCAATGTACTCAGCTGTTTGGAAGCTCTCTGAACCCTGTCCATTTGAATTTTTATGGAAGTTTCATTACTAGGCATGCTTGATTAAATCATTGTCCACTGGTAACCAACTTAACCTTCAATCCCTATTCCCTTCTGGGAGGGTGTGGGTAGGGCTGAAAGTCTCAACCCTCTAACCTTATTCTTTGAGGTGAACAATCCCCATCCTGAAGCTCACTAGGGGCTTCCAGTCATCGACAATCATTAGCATAGAAAAAGACATCACTTTGGAGATTCTAAGGATTTTAGGAGTTATATATCAGGAAACAGGGTCAAAGACCAAATATATATTTCATAATATCACAATACCATTACCTGATCACAGACTGATCATAACTCTCCTTGGGCTCAGACTTAACATCATATTTCTAGTGTCTTTTTCCCTCTCTAGATCTTTCTTCACTGCTCTCAATCTCTCCATACATATACCCTCGTCTTCCATCTCCAAAGCTGTCCTTGGGAAATTCTAAATTCCTTTACCTTTATTCTGTAGACCATGCCCTAAGGACCTCACTATTTATATTCAAAGAACCTATGAAGGTATTTTCCACATGAATTATGAATTCTAAATGAATTGTAAGTTCCAACTGAATTTCTAAATGAGAAGAATTATGACCCTTCCTTAGTATTCTGAATATGCTTCAGTAGGTTTTAGCATAAAATAGTAATATTTTTTTCTTCATACTACTCATGAAAAATATTAAATCATACTATGTACCTTGTAGATTAAATATTGAGGAAGTCGTTTTAACCCAAGTATATGTCAAAAATTACAGCTGTAATTTTATATTCATTGCTATATGTACATAAGAAATGCACAAAAATATTACCTATGTGGAGAACAGCCTTTTGGGGACCTCAGATTCCACAAGTAGTTAGCAAAAAGGGAAAGATCTGTGGGGGTGGAGATTTGGGCCTTTAGACTATGGGAGAAAGGATGACCGATGATAAATGGAAAGAGAAACCTGGCTTGGTAATACGGAGGTGGAAAGGGATGCACTGGTGAGTGAGGACTACACATTTTCACCGTTTTTCTTTTTTTTTTTTTGGTGGTAAAATAGAAAAATTGTGATAAGAGATGGAGAAGACAAGAAATAAGAGACATGGAGAGAGGAGGAGAAAGTGGCAGGGATTAGGGATGACACCATTTGTGTTTGCCAAGCAAAGTGGATAGTGAGCAGCAATTGCGTAGACAAAGGAGTAGAAATCTATCAATAGCAAAACAGAAGCTAGGGAATTTTTTTGCTGGTTACTTGGCAACAGCAAGCCTGGAATGGAGGTGGGGAAGGCAAAGGAACTGAGAATGAGGAACAACAAGGCCAGAAGGTCTCTATGTTCCCTTTATAGGACAAACAGATATTTTGCTCCATTTGTATGTTCTTTTATACAAAGGTGGGTGGATTGAATGGCATATTCCAGATGGAGCCTCCTTCTTTAGCATGGCTCTCCCAATGAGGGGATAAAGTGGTCCCAGTTAAAGTGCCAGGGCCACAGTTACCTAGTATTTTAAAGGTCTCATTCCAGCAGAGAGAGAGAGAGAGAGAGAGAGAGAGATTGATTTTGAAGGAAGAGATAAGAAATGTTCATCTGTCTAGGACTGAAAACCTAGTAGACTCAGGACAGCAGTCTCGGGTGGTAGCCTCCTGGGCCCAAGTATTATAAGTGATGAAGGCACTCTTGTGAAAAGCAAAGAAAAAAATACTGGGCTACTCTTTTTTTTTTTTTTTTTTTTTTTTTTTTTTTTTTTTTTTTTTAGAGACGGGGTCTCGCTCTTGGTCAGGCTGGTTTCGAACTCCTGACCTTGAGCTATCCACCCGCCTCGGCCTCCCAGAGTGCTAGGATTACAGGCGTGAGCCACCGCGCCCGGCCCAGGGCTACTCTTATGAGAAAAAAAATCATGTTGTGGGCAGAGGAAAAATATATTCATGGACAAATAGAAAATGAAGTCATCTATATAATATGAGGTCTTAATTGTCAGAATTGTTCAAGTTTTTCTTTGCTTCTGTATCATCTCAAGAGATCATTCCAGAAGAGGTATATATGTTCACCTAAATTTTAGGTTCTCTGCTCATGTATTTTTATGAATGATTCTCAGAGAAAAGAGAATATTTGAGAG
The DNA here is from genome assembly GCA_008086735.1 of Cheirogaleus medius. NCBI lineage: Eukaryota > Metazoa > Chordata > Mammalia > Primates > Cheirogaleidae > Cheirogaleus > Cheirogaleus medius. Next base: position 14,664,638 of record VBSM01001927.1, read on the forward strand.
GTACTTTCTGTAAATTAGTATGTACTGCAAAGACAAAGATCTTTGAGGAAATGTTTTTCACTAAGATATGGGCATTTTCAAGAGAGTAGTTTTGTCGTTTCAAGCTGGGAAAGTGATAGAAAGTTAGTGAAAAATAGCAAACCATGACAATAAGGAACTTTGTTGCTTTTTAGGTATGTTCTTTCTGAGTGCATTCTATATCAAGAATGATTTCACTATACGGATAAAATGAGTCTTTTCTTTGCCAAGCTTGCTGAGTTCTCTTATGACAGGTGACAGGCAATCAAATCATTTTCACAGGTGACAATGTAAAGCCCCTAGACAGAAATAAGGCCTCAGTATTTCAGGGATTATGCAGTCTACATTTTTGGACATTTAGTCATTTTAAAGTGATTTATTTATTTTTCCTTGAAAAATTGAGTAAAACACATAGAAGAAAATCATATTTCCCTATAAATATGCCACCTAGAAATAAGTACTTTTAATATTTTGGAATTTATCTTCACAATCTTTTCTTTGTGCACAAAAATATACACATTTTTCCCCAAACCACATTTATACTATATATTCACTTTTGCATTGTGATCAGTTACATCATGTACCATAAATACATTTAAAATATATTATATATTCTTGTGTGTCATTTTTATGTCTGCAGGGAATTATATGATTATGAATACATCATTTTTCAAAATAAACTTACAGCTCAGTTGTGACATTGTTTCAATGGCTGGGTTTATAAATATTGCTGTTTTGAACTTACTTGTGAATACATGTGTCATACTACTTTAAGATTGTCTAATTAAAGTAAATTCCAAAAATTGGAATTGCTGGATCAATATAAGAAACATTTTTTATTATTATTTTTGATTGACACATAATAATTGTACATATATATGGAGTACAGTGTGATATTTTGATACATGGATACAATGTGTAATGATCATATCAGGATAATTAGCATATCCATCACCTCACCTCAAATATTTATCATTTCTTTGTGTTGAAAACATTCAAAATCTACTCTTCTAGCTATTTGAAAATATATAATAAATTGTTGGCAATTATAGTCACCCTAGAGTGCTATAGAATACAGGAGATTACTCCTCCTACCTAGTTATAATTTTGTATCCATCAACCAACATTTGAGCCTTTGTTTCTCAAAGGGACTATACCCATTTATACAAATTCTGGCAAGATATAACATTGGGCACCAGAGGCTTGACTTACAGTCTTAATTGAATTGCAAAATATTCCCAATATTTGTTTGTAATTGCTTGAAGTTCAACTTTAAAAGCAAAGCCCTCTTCAAATGGTTTCTGAAGGATGGTTGCTTCCTCTAATTTTCTTTATAAAATGTTGATCACCTTTTACTTGTAACTCAGGTATGGCATGATATTGTGGCATTCTGATTTTTCTGACTCTATAATAGATTGCATTTTGTGCCCAACATATTTGCTCTGCTGTCTATACTGGGGTCTATCCCTACGTGTCCCCTCTCTGGTGACCCTCTCTAGGGGAGGCATCTATTTTCCATATCTTCATGTGAGTCTGGTACATGTGACATCTGACCAATGGAAGTGATGCATGCCAAGGCTGAGCAAAAGTTGGGTGGTCCTATATTTGTTCCTCTCCAGAGACCATCATATTCCAGATGGGGGCTACTTCTTTAGCACAGTTTTCTCAGTGAAGAGAGACATGGAATCAAGTAGCAGTTGACCTACAGCCCACAGGTACTGTGAGTGAGAAATATATCTTTGTTGTTTTGACCCATTGCCATTGTACTAGCAAAACTAGTGAAAGCTAACTAGAATAGATTCTGAGCTGTATTTCTGTATCTGGCAAGCTGTTTGGTATTCTCCCATTACAGAAATAATGGAGTTAGTTTTATAATGATCTGGCTTTAAATAAGAGGTAAAAATTCCACTTTGGCTTCAACATGGACTTCAGTAGATTTCTTGTGTATTAGCCATTTATTTTGGTTGCAGCAGCTCAAAAGTTTTATGTTTGTTTTCATGCCATCCATGCACCTGGATTTGGAGAATTAATCCCTCATGGCTTGAGCCATCCTTTGTATATAATGGGTTCATTTATCTCTTATACACTTAGAATTATACTAATTATATACTATCCCTGGAAGTATTAAAAAAATAGTCTCTCAAATAATATTCTGTGTTCTTTGGTTCAGATGAGAAACCTTGGTTAAGTTATCGATGGCCATTGGGAAAAATCTTTGCACTATTCTACAGTTTAATTGTACCATTCATTTCCTTGAGGCTTGGAGAGTCCAAAGCTGAACTCCAAATTTATGAAATCCCTTTTCTCTGCCTGGTAGGAGGTTGTTGTTGACACCATCTGCTGTGAAATGTCTCTGCCTCGGAAGCATTACAGCAGTCAAGGGATTGGCAGCATATCTGATGTAGGTACTCAGGAGGGTGTAGGTACTTTTGCACCAGACAATATTAGTGTTTTTAATTGAGACATTAAACAAAAAAGATACACTTTGTGAATAAGATGTACACACAAACACTATGGAGCAAATTCAGTAAAATTCTTGAGCTGGTAAATTAAACATATTTAAAAACACTGAAGTTATCTAAAATGACTGTTATTTCTATCCTCTCCGTCCCTGGCTCCCAGTGCCATCTCATTTTCTCAAATTGGTGAAAAAATAACTGTTTTTTATTACTCTTCTGTCATGTTTCATAAAATGTTGCTGTTACCTGTTTTGACATCTGTGGCTTGAAGCTTGAGAGGATCTGCTTTGACTCAGTGTCTGGATATTTTACCACTAAGCATTTGCTGTTCTAACACTTTCTTTCTCAAGGACATTTGTTTATTTCTTGTTGATTTTTCTCTATGTACTGTATTCCAGGATCTTGTAATGTTGGTTGCATTCTTCTAAGTCTAATATTTCCACCTTTTTTTTTAACATTTTTTTGACATGTAGCTCATCATTTTTAAGTATTCTTCCCTTGCTTTATTCTTCCCATCTTAGTAAAGCAACGTGATTCCTGGGATTCAACAATTATGAAGTACTTTCTCTAACAGCTTGACACCTTTATTATTAGATGTCTCCTCACCTTCAAACTACTTCAGGACATCTCACTTTTTAACAAACAAAACAAACTGCAGAAAAGTGATTCTCTCACAGGGAGATTAAAATAATAATGAAAACCCCTTTATTACTTTATGATAATTTTTTTTATTTTATGTTAAACCTTTTCTCAATCACAGTTCCAAAAGCTATTGAATCAGGTTAATGTCACTGCAGGTCGGTGGCTTTTCAAATCTTTTCCCCCTAGTGTATGCAGTATATACACAGATGAACAGGTTCAAATGCTCTTGTTAGAACCAAGAGTTGTCTGGGGATAGTAAAGCTTGTATATTGATGAATAATTATAGAGTGGAAAAAGCAGGATTATCATTGGATAATTTATTCATTCATTGACTTATTAATTCAATATATTTATTCAGTGACTAAGTCTCATTGATACTGCTCCTAAGGATCAGTATTTTTCCTTAATCTGAAATATAAAAATGCAATTTAATGATATAGTTGGCTCATTATGTGTATGTATATGTGTATATAACTTCAAAATGAAAATAGTTCCATGTATTTCTCTACTTTAAAAATAATGTATTCTTTGTGAAAATGTGTCCAGATTTCGACATTATAAAGATATTACAAAATTCCTATTTAGACCTCTTACATTTTCAATGTTATATTTCCAACTTTTTGCTGATATTATTTTTTAATATTTCTCCCCCAGTAGAACATAGAATTATTTTAGTAAGGGATTATATGTTTGTAATCTTTGCAGCATATTGAATTACCTAAGAATTGAGGGACTTAAACAAGAAATACTTATTATTTCACAATTTATGTTGGTCAGGATTCCAGGACTCACTTAGCTGGGTGGTTCTAGTTTGGAGTCTCTTTTGCAGTGAAACTGTTGGCTGGGGCTGGATCATCTGAAACCTTGACTAGTGTTGGAGGGTCTACTTACAAACAGTTCATTCACATGGTTGGCAGTTGGTGTTGGTTGTTGGCTAGGATACCTCAAGACTTCTCTGCAGGGCCGGACGCAGTGGCTCATGCCTATAATCCTAGCACTCTGGGAGACCGAGGCAGGTGGATTGCTCAAGGTCAGGTGTTTGAAACCAGCCTGAGCAAGAGCCAGACCCCGTCTCTACTAATAATAGAAAGAAATTAATTGGCCAACTAAAAATATATAGAAAAAATTAGCCAGGCTTGGTGGCACATGCCTGTAGTTCCAGCTACTTGGGAGGCTGAGGCAAAAGGATCGCTTGAGCCCAGGAATTTGAGGTTGCTGTGAGCTAGGCTGACGCCACGTCACTCTAGCCCGGGCAAAAAGTGAGACTCTGTCTCAAAAAAAAAGAGACTTCTCTACATAGCCTCCATCCTTCAAAGCACTTCCAACAGGATAGCCTGGACTTTTCTATGTGGTGGCTGGATTCTGTGTGTGTGTGTGTGTTTGTGCACGCACGCTCACACATAATGAAAGAGAGAGAGAGAGAGAGAGAGAGAGGGGAGAGAACATAAGACAAAAACCAGTAGGTGAGTGACTTAGTGCCCATCATTTCTGCCTTAATCTATTAATTAGAAGCAAGCCAGTAAGTAGAGTCCACACTCAAGGAGAATGGGTTACACAAGGGTGTGAATATCAGAAGGCAAAAATCCTTGGGAGCCATTTTAGTTTCCCCACCAGACATTATTAGTCAGCTGCTAATAATAGAAAACCATACAACCTTAGCTTAAATCAAAGGAGAATTTATGGAAACAAATATATGGTATCTTCCAGAAACCAAGCAAGAAATATAGTTATGCCTGGTGATAGAAATTGGGAAAACAAGTCAGTTTCTTTCCTTCTGTGTATAAAATTTTTTCTCATCTCTGCCTTTTTCTTGGTGTCAAGGTGGAAAATGGCCTCCAAAATCCCAATGTACTTGTTCATCTCAGGCATCAACAGGGCTTCAAGTGCTTTGTTCTAAATCCCTGGGAAAGAGACTCTCATTCGCACAACTGAATCTTGTTCCAATCAACTCTGTGTTTGAGTAGTGAGGGTGGTTAGGTAAGGGAGGAGTCCAGAAGATGGGAGCATGGTTTTACCTGTGCTCAGCAGTGTCTAAAGCCCCAGGCTTTTAAGAAGGGAACCTTCTCAAAGGAGAAGTAGAGGTCAGTTTATTAATTTATGAAATAACTATCTGTCTTAAGTCCAACACAGGTCTGAGACTTTGTATTTTATATGTTCAACATAGCTGACAATTTTGATTTTTTTCTCAATTGTAATAATTAAGTAAAAAATTATTCATTTTATAAAATTTATGAGTATTTCTAATTCCCACTGTTTTATAAAGTAATGAACAAAATGCAAACAAATGATTAAATGAACACTGCTGTTCAGACAGATCATGTGATACTTACAAACAGAGTTCTTGTATGTCAGTGGGATTTTCAAAATATTTGTTAATCTGATGATGTATAAAAATCTGATTTTGTTGTACCGAAGCTGTTCTGTGTGAGTCAATGCCTAATTCAGGAAAGCACAAATCGTTTAAAAGCCACATGTGAAATATGAATATTATCTGTATATTTTTAATTAGCAGTGGAAAGCAAAACATCTTTTTTAATAAAATATACAGACAATGGATAATTTATAATGAAGGAAGTGAAAAATCACTCATAAATCCACAAGCCAGGATAAATACCACATGCATTTTGGTGGAGAACATTTCAGACTTTTTCTTAATGAATATTTTGCATAGGTGGCCATTTTATAGCTTGCTTTTTACAATTTGCCAACATGTTGCAGATTTTTTCCATCTAAATATAGACAATACAATTATTTTTAACGACTACACTGTACTCCTATGCACGGTGTCCCATAACATTTCCAGATCTCTATTGATATATATATATTTTTTTTTTGGTTTCTAGTTATTCTCTATTATCAATAGAATATTCTTGTACTATATCTTTGGACACTTGTCTGATTATTAGTGTGTATTTTTAGAAGTGGAATTGCTGGGTCAGTGTGAATATGCATTTGAAATTTGGGGACAGATTGTCAAATTACCCTCCAGGAAGGTGTTTTGCAGTTTATAGTTCTACCAGCAGTCTTTAAGGTTGTCTATTTCCCTCAACTTCATTAAAGCTGGCTGTTATCAATATTTTCAATCGTAGCAATGATGTGAATGAAAATTATATTTCATTGTTATTTTAATATGCATTTAAAATCCTATCCTTAAAGCATGAGAGTTGGCTAGAGCATATCACGTTTGTCAGAGCATCAGGGGTCTGGGAAAATGCAAAAGCAAGGGCTGTAGGAGCTTTGGGGTGCTTTTTATTCAAGTAATTTGCAACCACTGGTACTAGGCCCACAAAATTGGGTTGACAGTCTTGTCTGGTGGGCACATCGCTGAGAAGTCAAGTTAGATTTTTCTGTCTTGTGAGCTTTTTATAGTGCACATTTATCCTCCGTTCTTGACATTGCACTAAACTGGGGACCAGTTACTAGTCAAATTTCAGCCCTGTCTCTCTTCCAGACCTCGTCTCTTACAGGAGCAAGGATTATCCTTCACACATCACCACAGTTAATTAGTTGTTTAATTAACAATGAAAAAATAAGAAATATGGCTCCTTCCCATTCCACTCTGGCTACCAGAGCCTGTAGGTTGGGGAGGGACCCCTATCACCAGCAACTGCATCTGCAAAACAGGGAATATTAACAGAGACTTAGAGAATTTCCCCCTTTTGCTTCCTGCAGCATTGCACCAGCTTTCCCAGGAAGGTGAATTCTGTGCAGTGTCCTGTGATTTTCTTTGCTTTGGTTCACACAGCAGTATATCTGTGATGTGTGGTTGGTATTACTCCTGGTTCCAGCGTGGGTGCAATTTTGTTCCCTGTTCTTGCTTTTCTTTGGCCTTTTCGGTCAGTTTTTTTGATGACTATGACAGCATGAGGGGCAAGTGGTAATATGATTCTCTCACTGTCCTCTTTCCTGGCAGTTAACATGTTGGAATTTAATTTTGTTATAGCATCCAACATCTAATTTATGTATTAGCTGGTGTCTGAAATTCAGTTATAAGTCAAGAATCTGGGCTTCCTTGGAGGACATATGTCAGTTGAATCACCTGACAAACTCTTGAAATGGTGAAGCATCTTTTGTCTTCACCCTTGTTAACCATAGTATAAATGAAACTTAAGAATAAAGTAAATTCAGAGTTCTATTAATTGAGTAAAAATAATTGATAGAAAATTAGACAGAGGATAGTTAGAGAAAAAGGGAGCACATGGCCTTGAAATTCCTATGACTCCAGAGAAGACTGCTTCAACCTTCGATTGGCTAATTAATTAGGGAGAATTGCAGTCATGCTATAATACCCAGGAGGTCACACAGCTGCACACTTAACTCACTTTTCTGTAAAAGCAGCAAATGAGTAAAAATAAAGCTGACATCAATGCATCTTTTTTTTTCAAAATGAAGTTCATTAACCTGCAATGAGCTACTCAACCTGGTGTCCTGTATCAACTTAATGCCCATCAAATCCTCAGATTCTCCCAACAGTTGTTGCACCAATTATTGACTCATATCATTCAAGAGAGGGTAAATTGTTTTATTCACTTAATTAACAAGGCATTAATTGTGCATATTTTATTTTTAAAATGTTCTTACTGTAAATAAATTATCTAAGTAGAAAATACTTGTTTTACATAGGCTCAAAACATTAAGGGGAAAAATATTTTAGGTTACATGGATCATTTTTGTAATGTTTGAGTCCCGGCTATAGATGTGCTCATCACCCACATTGTTTTCATATTACCCATTAGATTGCTTTATTCCTCTTCCCTCCTTCCCCTCCCTATGGTTAATTTACACTGAGTTTTACTTCCGTCAGGGCAGATGTGTGTCCTTTGGCTAGTTTCAATTTAATAGCGAGTATATGTCGTGTTTGTTTTGCCATTCTTGAGATCCTTAGGATAATGGTCTCCAGTTCCATCCAGATTGTTGTAAAAGGTATTAATTCATCTTTTTGTTATGGCTGAATAGTTCTCCATGGTATACAAATACCATATTATATTAATCCACTCACGAATTGACGGGCACTTGGGTTGATTCCACAACTTTTAATTGTGAATTGTGCTGCAAGAAACATTGGAGTGCAGGTGTCTTTTTGATGAAAAATCTTCTTTTCCCTTGGATAGATACCTAATACCTGGATTAAATGGTAGGTCTACTTTTAGTTCTTTGAGAAATCCTCACACTGCTTTCCATATAGGTTGTACTAATTTGCAGTCCTACCATGTATAATCATTCCTTTCTCTCTGCATCCATGCCAGTGTCTACTGTTTTTGGACTTTTTAATAAAAGCCATTTTAACTGGGCAACTTAATATCTCATTGTGGTTTTAATTTGCATTTTCCTGATAATTAGAGAGGTTGAGCATTTTTTCATATGTTTATTGGCCATTTGTCTTTCTTCTTTTGAGAAACTTGTGTTCGTATCTTTTGCCCACTTTTTAATGGGGTTATTTTTTCTTGCTGATTTGTTTGAGTTCTTTGTAAATTCTGGTTATTCACCCTTTATCAGATGTATGGCTTGTGAATATTTCTCCCATTCTATAGGTTGTCTGTTTGCTCTATTGATTATTTCCTTAGCCATGCATAAGCTTTTCAGTTTAATCAAGTCCTATTTATTTATTTTTGTTGTTGCTGTAATTGACATTGGGGTCTTAGTCATAGATTCTTTGCCTAGGCTGATATCTAGAAGAGTTTTTACTACATTTTTCTCTAGAATTCTTACGGTTTCATACCTTAGACCTAAGTCTCTTATCCATCTTGAATTAATTTCTGTGAGTGTTGAGAGTTAGGGAATCCTGTTTCAGTCTTCTACATGTGGCTATCCAATTTCCCTGGCACCATTTATTGAATAGGGCTTCTTTTCCCCAGTGTATATTTTTGTTTGCTTTGTTAGAGATCAGTTGGTTGTAGGTAAATGGTTTTATATCTCGGTTCTCTACTGTATTCTATTTGTCTATGTCTTTATTTTTGTACCAATTATATGCTGTTTTGGTTACTGTAGCCTTGTAGGATAGTTTGAAGTCTGGTAATGTGATGTCTCCAGATATGTTCTTTTTGCTTAAGATTGCTTTTGCTATTTGGGCTCATTTCTGGTTCCAAATGAAGTGTAGAATTATTATGTTTTAGATCTGTGAAGTATGACTTTGCTAATTTGATGGGGATTGCATTGAATTTGTAAATAATTTTCGGTAATTTGGACATTTTAACAATGTTGATTCTACCAATCCATGAGCCTGATATGTTTTTCCATTTGTTTGTATCCTCTGTGATTTCTTTACTCAGAGTTTTATAGTTTTTCTTCTAAAGATATTTCACTTGTTTACATAGTCTTTTAAGAGCTGCATCATCTCTACTACTTGCCTTTCATGTAGTAGACTTTATAATTTATCATCCAATTCAGGACTCTTCTGAGAATGAAATGACAGCAAACGTAAATTTGGACCTCAGGACCAGACTGGGACTTACTTTTGGTTTCTCTACTTAGGATGTGAGACTCAACACTTTGTTCCAGTCCCAGAAAAGCAAACTTAACTCCACCATGAATTAATGAATAATGTAAATTTTATAAAATTTGTCTAGAGGATTCAGAGACAAGGGTTTGTAGTGTATATTACATGGAGAAATTAATGAATACCCTTCTTCAGCATTTCTTCCCTCTACATCAAAGTACCTCCCTAAGAGTATGAACTCTGCTCCTCCTCAAAGTCTTTCTGCCCTGGAGATTCCACCTGGGCCCTCTACTCCCCTCAGTCAAGTCTGGCAGTGTGCCAACCTCCCGTGGAAGCTTTTCTTCAAGCATTCTCCATGAGGGACCTTACCCTGCCCAACCTTAAGTGGAAGATCACAAAATTAACCCAGTAAAACAGATGTCTCTTTTTTTCCCTTCTTTATTTGTAAGGGATGGAGGTAGGTGGTGGAAGATAAGAGTGTGTTGGGGGTAGAGTCTGAATCTCAATAGTTTTAGCTGATTCAGGTTTTACACTATTATTCTACTTACAATATTAATGTAGTAGGCATACTGTTTGGATAATGAACAATAAATGTATATTTTGAATGATTTATATGCTCTTGGATCTAAGTATTGGAAGACAACTTCAAGATCATCTAGACTAAGTTCATTCACTATTGTGTTTCAGTTTTCAATTCTTCAAAAGTAAATTATAGCCCAGAGTTCTACTCAACCACAAAAAACAATGGTGATCTAGCACCTCTTGTATTATCCTGGATAGAGCTGGAGCCCATTCTACTAAGTGAAGTTTCACAAGAAGGGAAAAACAAGCACCACATATACTCACCATCAGATTGGTATTAACTGATCAACACTTATGTGCACATATAGTAGTAACATTCATCATTCATCAGGTGTCTGGCATGTGGGGGGGGAGGAGAGGATGAATATATTCACACCTAGTGGGTGTGGTTCGTACCACCTGGGGGATGGACATACTTGAGCTCTGACTCAGGTGGGGCAAGGGCAATATACGTAACCTAAACATTTGTACCTCTGTAATATGCTGAAATAAAAAAAAAATATCTTGAGAAACACTTGGCATTTTACTTTCATGAGAATCTGTGTTAGGACTTAAGAGATGATTAATTGTATTTCTTTCATATTGCTCTACAGTTTTAACTTTAATGATAGCCTAACTAAATGGTATTTATTAGGATGCTAATAAAAAGATATTTAAGAATAATTCACAGAGAATATCATATGTCTGCTAGACTCTTTCACAAGAATATTACAAAATATTTTTTCAAGGTAATTCACACATATTTAATAATTTAAAAAATAGTACTACAAGGATTATAATACAAATGAGTAGTTATTGTTCCACCCTTCCCTTCTCCCACAGAGTTTACTTTCAACTCTGAGATTTTTTTTAGTATTACCTTCATATATGAAAAGAAAAAACAACAAAACAAACTTACAACATTATAACTATAAACAAAATACACTATTTACAATATTTTTGATGTTTTAAAAAATTGGCTTCCTGAAAATACTGATTAGAATTTAGCTCTCTTACATTCCTAACATTCACATATAATTATATATCCCTTTCAGATAAAAATCTATAGTAAGCATTTACATCATCATATTTTTGTCAATATTGCATCAGATTGAATCATTTTGTACTTTGATTACATTTAATTTTTGTGGTACAACTTTTTATTTTCCTGGAGTTAATATGTGTTTCAATTTTTTAATGTATTTAGTTTTCTATGTTCTCTTCATTTATTTAGAATTGCTCGGAGTTAGGAGTCATCTCTCCTTTTTAATCCCTCCCAACTCCTTCCCCATTTGTGGCCATTAACAGAGCAGAGAGAGGGGGTGTGTAGAGCAATTGCTGTTCATCTCCAATCTTTCCTCTACTGTTAGCCCTTTCTCCCATTCTCTTTGCCCTTCTGGAGTTTATATAGTTTATTCGATTGACTTTCATTTTATTCAAGTTTTGGGGAGGCAGAGGAGATAAAAATATATGTGTAATTCTCCACGATTAACAGAAATTTCTGTGCTACTTTCTTTAAATATTCTACCTAGTCTTCACGTCAGTATAAGAGTTGGTGTTACTACCCCCATTCTTTAAGAAGACAGAGTCAGGAGATATTAAATGGCTTGGTTTTCAGATGTGTTCACATAGTAGATATGGAATTTCAAAGCGGTCACTGGCCTGCAAACCCACTTCTTTCTCACTTCAGCATCACAGACTATCTGTTTCATGTGAGGTTATTGACAACTTGGGAGCTCCCAGAAAAGTTTCTTATCAAATAATATTTTAATTTTTGTGATACTTTAGATTGGTTTCATTGCTGGTTCACTTAATTTAACAGTTGATTAGATATGGGCAGGAAAGAGAATATATAATGAGCATGTCTAGATTCCAGAATCTTAAAGAATTACTTATAACCTTCACAGAAGGACTGAGGAGATAGGGCTGTGCTTGGGGAAGAATGTGCTCTGATCAAAGGCTGTCTGGTGACCCTGTGCAATCATTTGAAAATGAAGTAAAAAGAAATCTGTAAGTATGCACAGGAGAACAATCTGCCGGGCTGTAACCGCAGGAGTTTATTATGCCAGATGAGTTTGATTTCTATTGTTTTATAAAATTACAAAGTGAATGCAGAGAGTGTAAGCAGCAGATGGAATGTATCGGGGCTTTAATACAACACTTGGTACAGTATGCTAGAAAATGTTAGGTAAAAAATATTAATTAAAATTAGTGTGTCTCTAAGCCCTGTTGGCTTTCATTGAAAACTAACAGGAGTTAAATACTTCTCTTAAAAGGTGAATGTCAACCTGCTGAGATGAATGTTTCCAAAAACAAACTGTAGAACCACTTTTAAGCCTACTGCATTAAAACCTTCATTAAACTAGGGAACACATTAATATTTGAGGACATGAAACAATAATAGGTTACCCTACTATGTAAAAACAACAAAAGCAGCTTTAGAGCTTTATTGAAAATGTGCAGTATATAACAAAGAGATATAGGATCAAATACATAAAAATGTATAAGAAATATTTTAAGTCTAAGCCTCTGCCAATAATAGTGGCATCAATATTTGTGGAATTCAATTTTTGATTATACATCACCTTTTATTACACCGAATTTAAAATGCCAGCAACTGATTTTCATCTCACTCAGAAAGCAGAAGTGAAACAGATATTTCAGTAAGTCAAGGTAATAATAGATTGACCACAGATATATAAACAATTACAACAACCAAGTTATAACCAAGTTATACCTTACTTTAGAGTAAGGGAAAAACTGAACCCCATGGAGATGAGCTAATTACTTCTCCTAGCCTCAGACAGAAGTGGTTATTAAACAAAACAAAAGTTTTTCTGTGTACTCCTGTTTTCATAAGGCATGGTTTTCAGAAGACATCTTATAGGAAACAAAATTGAAATAGCACTTAACTAATTCCTGATGATTTGGCTATTATCAAAACACTTTGGAAAACTGCAGAATTAGAATGTTATAAATGCAAAATTTTTCTTTATAAGTCTCAATGACATTTCATTTCTTGCCCTAAAAGATCTACCATATTTGAGTCTTATAGAAATTATTTTGCCTTTGAGTACTAGTGAGAAGAAATGTCTTTATTTCTTCAATAGATGTATTAACCTACTATGTGCTAGATTTGTGCTAAGTTGGGCTGGGGGGTGGTGGGGAAGAACGATAAACTGATATATAAGGTTCATCTCATGGTGAAGCACTCATTCCAGTGTAGAACTAGACTTTATATTATGGTTGTAGCCAGTAATCTGAACAATTTTTTCCTTATTTCTAATGTCCATGATTTTTGGCTTCACAGTAGCTATCACATAATTATTCTGACATTATACACATATGGTATTGCTAGATAGCCATGGCTGTGAAATTTGGTTCCTTAGCAACTGGAGATGTACCTTGGAAAGGAATAGAAATTTTCATGAAATACTCTAGGACAGTACATCCTCAAAAACTATATGTTAACCCACAATATAATATTTTTTGGTATGCTGTGAAAAATATTTCAGGTAAAAAGCACAATTTAAAATAGCATTTTTTTTTCCTGGTGATTTCTTAATGTTGGAAGTCACTATTGTTGCCTAAATAAGACTGGACAGGAAGTGGGGGGTGATTTCTCTGAAGTCTCTTACCCAGGGTGGGTAGGGTGTTTTGTGGGCCTTGCAGAACTAGGGCCAATTTCCAAACTCCATTCTGCTGCCTTATCTTCACATCGTTTTGAATTTAAATAACTTGAAAAAAACATTTTTTAGTCTCTAGGTGCTCCCTAATTTTAGAGACTCCACCCCATAATATATGAAATATGTAAAAATATACCCACATCCCATATTAAAGACAATTGATGTATAATTACTCAAGCATATGTTGAAAGTACAGGACTTCTCAGAGTGCAATCAGAAGTAACATCCCTCCTGCTCACTGCCTGCCTAAACATACTCTAGGCTTAATTCTCTATCCATAAATAAAATAGTAGACCCTAAAAACCATCTGCTTACTCTAAATCAAAAAGTCCTCTATTCATTTTGCCAACAGAATTATCTCATGTTTGTAATAAACCTGTTTATTCCAGTGGGATGATCAACTCCAACTTCAGAGTCAAGGTTCTCTCTTCCCTCAGCTTTGGCAGATGTTTGAGGCTGACTCTTGCTCTTGTGGGAGCTTTTCTGAGCTCTCGAGAGATGCCATTCTTGGGGCCCTCCAACTGTGCTTCCTTGAGTCAGTGTTGTGCCTCTCCTGGGGTTGTCCACTGCTACAAGCTCCTTTTCTTCTGTATTCCACAACGCTTTTCATTGAAGTTCTCAGTTTGACCAAAGCATTAATGGGCAGGACCTTTCAGGAATGTCCCCAGACAGACATCTAGGCACCCAAGTCATACACTTCTATCTGCCGTTATAGGAAAGGCAGTTACTTCCTAAAAGCTGTCCCTATTCTGCAAGTATAGGAAACTTCAGCTAGCCACCAATGTGGATGTCTTTTGTAGGCATGAATTAGATATATGTGCTCTGTACTCCCAAACTCCAGGACACACATGTGTTAATACTGTAGCTCAGGCCCTAAGAATTTGTATCTAAGTCAACATGACTCATTGCCCAGGCCTTAAGAATTTATATCTAAGTCAGTGTGACTCATTGAAAACTGTGTAAAGTGAGAGTGGAAGAGGCCACAGATAGGACATGAGTTGTAAAATCAGACTGAACTGGGTTCCAATCTACAATCCCCATCCCCAGTTCCTGTTATTATGTGGATGGAATGGAAAAGACAAGTTATTCAACTATACTGAGTCTCAAATTAGTTAATTGATAATTCTTTAGTATTTGGCATAAAACGTATATAAGGGAAATATTTTGGAGGTAAGATTATATAACAAGGTAGAAATCAAATAAATCAAAAAGGGCAAAAGAAGCATGGGAACAGAAAATTAAGATGTAGCCAGAGTTAATTTAGTACACAAAGTGTGTGATATCATAGTGTTCTCATTGCTTAAGTGGAGCTATAAATCCTCGCCATATAATGGTTACTCATTAACTGTACGGAGGTCATCATTATTACAGGTATATACAACTTGTCACTGCAAAGATGTATTTGTTTCCGTTTTACACTCAGCTTTCAATTCTACTAAGGTTATCATGAGAAGATAGAAATGGATGGATTTCAAAATGAGGATGGACTAAGCAAGATGAGTAAGCTGTCTCGATGGGTAGTAGATAAAGTATAGTCTGAACTAAAAACATGCTCTCTGAACCTCCTATAGAAGCAAACGTTACAGATGGGGGAAATATATTATGTGATTACTTATACCAAAAAGTAAACGTTCATAAAATCATTGTAGGAAAGGAAGAAGGCATTAAAGATAAACAATTTGGATGATCTTTGTTTTTGTTACTAGTAATATTATCATGAATTGGCAGCTATTTGTAGAATCATTAATACAGGCCAAGCTCTTAACCTCTGTTATCTCACTTAATCCTCAAGGGTGAAAAAAGTTGTCATCCTCCTATAAATGAGATAATTAATTCTTTCTGAGGTTAAATATATGGAAAGTAACATAGAATTCAACCCCAAGACTGGTTTTAAGTGGCTTCTAAATGATTGCACTATTTACATTAGTTACAAACTCTAGATAAGCTCTGCAACTAATGTCTACCCACCCAAGTTTAATGTGTACAGTAGGGGTACAGAGACTTTATAATGTAACCAGCTCCAGTATAGAATTAGATACAAAGTAGTAATGACTTTGGCTGTTAAGATGTGACATGCCATGGGGGAACTTCTGTGACTACCACATCATCATTTCTAGACTATTTCTAATAATAAAAAAGAAATAACAATAAAACAATGGTTACAGAGGGAAGGGGAAATGGGGAGATGTAGGTCAGAGGACAGAAAGTAGCAGTTATGTAGGATAAACAGTCTGGAGATCTCATGTACAACACAAGGACTATAGTTAATAAAATTGTATGGTATTTTGGGATTTTTGTTAAATAAGTAGATTTTAGCCACTTTTGTCACAAAAAAAGTTACTATATGAAGTGATAGTTATGTTATTTTGCTATGTATTTCCCATAACTTCATGTCATATACCTCAAATATACATGATAAAATTTATTTTAAACACAGCAATAGCAATAATAATGAGAGTGATATATTTTTTAATGTGAATAATTGACTTGTAAAAAGTATGAATCACAACGTCTTCAGGACACTTTACTATGTTTATTAATCCCCAACATACAGTTGAAAAAGTGTGCTTGATGTGTCAACATAACTTCAAAATAGTTTCTTAGACAGATTCTTCCCTCTCCCACATTTGATAAATGTTGTTGTTAATAAGTCCTTTATTTAGAGAATTTGGAAGTATTAAGGATGTGACGTATGTTCAAGGAAGTTTATTACAGAAATTACTGGAGGAATTTTGTTTTGATGCTTATTCTCTGATAATATCTAGCAGCAGGAACTGGAGAACAGCCAACCCCTCAGCAAAGGCATTCATGTTCTGGCCTGTTTATATCGATATTTATTTACCCTATTAGTTAGGGAGAAAAACAAAACTTAGGAAAATATATATTTTAAGAGCAAAATACTTAACGTAGGTCATGCTTAAATCCAGCATTAAATATCAGTCTACTTAAAAATAGATGAATCGGTAGAGCTGGTACAAAACTATTTGATTTGTATAATTGGCATTTCTTTATAAAAATTCAGATTTTGCTTTTCCGTTTTGAATTCCATCCTCTATGCTTTCAGTTCAGCAAGTCTTCCTTTTGATTCTCCTTCCTGAGACACATGGTGTAAAACATTCTACCTTGGGCGTCCCTCCCTAACCAAACCCTCCCTCCCATCCCTCCTACTTTACCACACAATTAAGTCATCTGTGAGCCAGTGCTCTTCACTGAGTGGGCTGGCATGACACCTGCTATCCAGAGCAGGGCATTTGGAGCCCTCCAATCACGGGGATGTTCTTTCAAATGGCTTAAAGCATGAACTATCCACTAAACTCATTGCTGGTTTATGAGGAGTCAGTTGAGGCAAAGAATGTTTAGATAATCATTGGCCATGCACAATGATCCTGAGCAGGGTAGAGTACACAGTCTAAACATTATATGACATGCTTATCTACCTTGTTCAAAATACAGAGCCACAATTTGTAAGAGTCTCCAGGCTTTTTAGAAGTCCAAAACCTTAAAGTCCAACACACCTTTATGATAAAAACTCTCAACAAAATAGGCATAGAAGG
>VBSM01001927.1:14684241-14705504 GCA_008086735.1 Cheirogaleus medius
CCGCCTTGGCCTCCCAGAGAGCTAGGATTACAGGCGTGAGCCACCGCGCCCGGCTAGGGAATCTTAATCTTAAAGGGAAAGGCAGTATAAAGAGATAATAAAGTTTGATTTAAAAAGGATGCTTAAATATTTATGAAATAGCCTTATAAAAGCAAAATACAGAATTAGTTGGCCTCAGTCATCTGCCTTAATCAAGTATATTATAGATGTTAATCAGCACATACTTAAAAGATAAAGCTGACAAATCCAATATTAATATTAATTTGGTAGAATGATTTTATTTTCATTGATAATATTAAAAACAAAACATTGAAATAGATGCCTAATAGTGGGCTTACTAAGTGAAATAGCCTTCTGTGGAAAATTAGAAAAGGAAAATTAAGTGATTTTAACATTTTTTTTTCCCCACAAATCTGAAATTAAGCATCTAATTAGGTTCTTTTCCTGCTTGGAGCTAATATAAACTTCAACCACTAATCTCTTTTGTTATGGTCTGATCTTATTATCTTTGTTTGTTGTGAGGACTTAGGTTTTGTTTTGCTGTTGTTATTGTTAAGATATAAGGACATTATTTATAAGTAAAACAAAAGAGTAAAAGACATCATTCTCTTGTGGTTATGTGGCAGATTATTTTTCCATTATAAGTGAGAAATTGCAA
Source organism: Cheirogaleus medius (assembly GCA_008086735.1). NCBI lineage: Eukaryota > Metazoa > Chordata > Mammalia > Primates > Cheirogaleidae > Cheirogaleus > Cheirogaleus medius. Next base: position 14,684,900 of record VBSM01001927.1, read on the forward strand.
ATGAATCTGGCTGCAGTATTTAGTAAAAAATCTGAACTGAAAAAGTTCCAGAGAAGAGTTACTAAAAAGAGCTGAGAGGAGGACCAGAAATATAGGGAGAGTCTAAATAAATAGAAGTTTTTAGCCAGAAAAGACCAAGGCTGAGAAGGGATTTTGCTGAGTGCTATAAAATTATGACGTATACAGATAAGGAAGGCATGGTTTGTTCACCAGCTTCATTGACATTTGAAGAAAATCATTTTTAGACTTAATAAAACAAGTGCTAATTTATAATGCTAACACTCTTATTAAATTTATAACTAAAAGCACATGTACACAAAGAGTATGGCTAGAAAATATAAATGGCACATCCTAAACAGGTTAATTGGGAAATTAGGAACATTGGAAAACATCTCTTAGTTTTTTCAGAGCTTTATGAAGGGCTTAGCAATGGTGTGCTGGTAAACTGGCTTTCAAGAAGCAATAAATAAATAAAAGCACTGATTTGTAGCATTTGCTGATTTCCAAGGTGTGAATAAATGCCCACCATGATTGATTTCAAGCCACCAATAATTTAGTGACTGGCTTACATAGTTCCTTAGTCTTCATCAATTTCTCTCACAACCCATTAAATTATATTTTCACATATATTTTCACTTATATTTTCACAAAGTCTATGGACAAAGTCACTGTTGGAGGGAGGACTGTTCTCGTTAAATTATCAGTCAAGAAAGCCACAGGACTCCTGTAAATTAGCATGATTGGGTTAAACAATGATTTGAAAATCTAATTTCATGTCTTCCCTCTCATTTATTTAAATGTTTCATTTGATTGTCATTCATCCATCCATTGATACCTATTGCTTCTCCATGAGGTATGTGATGTGTGTGATAGGAACAGAATGACTTGGTAGAAGAGATTGGAGTGCAGGACCCAGAGTCTGATGATATTATGTCTTATGGGCATTGAGAAACACTGGACCCAGGCAGACAGGCATTGCATAGACAGTATCAACAGGCAAGTAAAAGATGACCCTATTAATCTGAGGAATGTGGAGTGTCTAGTGTGCCCTTTTCCAATCACTGTTGATTCTCTTTCTTTCTTTAACTGCACCCAAGTGTGTGTGGTTCCTCCTAAATAAATGGCAATGTTGAAAGAAAGTGTATGAAAAAAATAATAGCAAGACAATGACTGGTAATTAACTGAGCTAACAGTTTCATGTAAGCAAAATGAACAATTTCCAGGGGCTTTTATGTACTTCCACCAATGCATTGAAAGAATTACAATTATACATTTGTTCTAGAAAGTGGCTGGAAGGTGTTAAATTGCTTAGCTCTATTACAAATAAAAGACTTGCTTAGTAATTGACATCGAGGCATTCATTTCATAAAAGTGTATTAGTTAACATTTTGTCATAAAATAGGGAAGACAAAGAGCTTGCAGCCCTTTCAGGCTGAGAAACATCTTTTACCCTCACCTGAACTATATATATTCACTGTGCCAGCCTCATGGCTGGCTTTCTAGAATAAACAGGAGTTTGGTCTTTGGTGATGTAAGTGATGAACAGAGATGGTTCTAATTAAGACACTCAGTAACAGTTCTTTAACTAGCAAGAAACTCTTCATTGATAAAAAAATTTGCTTTCAGTTAAAGGAATTGACTTGTGTTTACTCAGCTAGTCAATAAAAATTAAAGAGAATGAAATGCTTATATACTTATCTGACTCACAGAAATCAGGATTTTCTTTGGCTAAACTGTAAAATGAACCTAGAATATTTCTTATTTTACCTTTCTTTAGACATATGAATAAAACATCATCCGGTTGTACAGATGAGATATATTTGGAACTTCCTGAGGCACATTAGTTGTTTTAAGTCATTAGGTAATAACTTAATGCATCACTATTATTTATTATTAATCCATTTTCAAATATTTGGGTATAAATCTTGAAGTTTCCTAAGTTTGCTTACCAGAACACTTTTTGTGAAAGACCTGGTAACTTCATTGTGAAACTGCAAGCTGATCAGTTCATTCATTTTGTAAACCCCACATCTAGCACAATGGTTGGCACATGGTAAGTGCTCAATAAATAATTGTAACATGGATAGGGATGTGTTAAGAATATTAAGGGGTAAGAAATTATCTTTGACTTAATAGATTTAGTAATGATTTTGTCATTCAGATCTCTTCTGTAGAGCCAGGTGATGAATATTCAGAAAAAGTAAGAAATGTGATCTTAGGCAGTATACATAATTTTGGTATATCACTGCTTGTAATGCTTACAATTATTTACAGTATATGATGGTGGTAGAAAATACTTTCATTGGAGTTGACATAACCACATTATATAATTTATTCTTAAAATAACAGACATTGAAAAAAATTGAAGTAAATAAACCAGTGATAATTTAACTGACATGACATATTTCTTTTAAAAGGTGAATGTCAACCTGCTAAGATGAGCATTTCTGAAAAGTATTTAGCTTAGTGCAGTTTAGCTTCCTGTAGTATTTATTTACTGTGGATATAGAACGTTTCCTTTATGTGTTTGCTACAAAACTCTCTTGATAATATTGTTTATTAATCTTTCCCATTTGCATGTTTTTGTTGTTGTTGTTGTTTTTAGTGCATTCATATCCCTTGCTGGAATTTGAGCACTCTGGGTAGTATGTGGAACATTGTGCCAATTGCTGAGGCTACAGATTCTTTCCCTACATTGGCGCACCCTTATGAAGATGAAACATTGCACAGCCACTTAGACATCATACCACAGCCATGCTGCACAGCTTAGTATTCTCAGCTCACCAGGAGCCTCTAGAAGCAGCAGGAACAGGGTGAAGGGGTAGAGTCAACACATTCCTTTAAGAGTTGCCAAAACCTCCCAACAGACAAAGGCCTCAAATATTTTAGATAACATCAAAATCAACCAAAATAGGATGCCTCATTATGATTAGAAGAGAAAAAAGAACAACTCATGTTTTTTGGCCTATTTAGTCATACAAGATACATCACCAATGTCATTTTTAAAATACTGAGATTACTAAATATATCATATGTATATATACATTTGCATATGTGGGAGTATATTTATCCTACTTTGTAAAACAAGCCCCCATGGTGGCTGTCTGAGGACCCAGAGGACATGCAGAGGAGGGTGCTCACTGCTTCCCACATAGTTTTCTAGCCATTTGAAGCACAACAACTCCCTGCAAAAGGAATTACACTTAATCCTGTATGTTTTTACAAGGAAATTGAAGGAAGAACTATGATTTTTTTAAAGAACACATTTCTGAATTTACCCGAATTGAATTTGTGGCCCCAGTGCTTTTACAAACTTTCAGTCAAATGATGCCATCCCCACGCATGGCTGGTTATCAAGCACTTTCCTCCAGTAATAAGAAACATTTTCTTATACTATTTCCTTCCTTGCTTGTGAGTTTCTGACAAGTTCTATAATATACATTCTTTAAAAGTCTTCCATTCCTGATGTGTGAGATAAGAAGAAATTTGGTGCCAATGAAATTTAGGCAACTTGGAAGAATATTAGTTAAAAAGCAATTTGCATGTTACTTTTTAAATTTTTGACTAATTAAAGATATTGTGAATTGAATGAATTTTAAGATAAGAGAGCTAATATAGTAATAACTTCTGGTGCAAAGATTCTGTAAGTGTTCACTGCAGCAAGCTTTGAAAAAAAGATTGGATGGCTCTAGGGAGTGGTATCTGGCAGTGGTTATAAAAGTATGGCCATAAATAGGTTCGATTAGTGGGAGTGAGGGACAAAAACTATTCCAGGCAAGAGGAAGACATCCAGCCACTTTAGTTATGCAGGCAGAAAGCTCGCTGACTGGTGTCAAATAAAAAAGAAATTTGGATTTAAGTAAGGAGAGACTTTATTCCAAATGATTATTACAAGAGTGGAAAAGGGGGCTCTTACGACAGGAGGAGGAAGGAGGAAAATGTCTGTAATAGGGAAATAGGGAGAACACCCCCTTGGTGAGATCTGCCAGGTCTCAAGGCTTAGGCAAAAAAAAAAAAAAAAAAAAAAAAAAAAAAAAAAAAAAAAAAAAAAAGATTTTCTTTTGTAGGGAGGAGTAAACAAGGCTAGAATGTAGAATGAACCAGATTTGGGGAAGTGAGGTGAACAACGGTGGTGTGACCAGACAGCAGAGAGGAGACTGTTTTATTCTGAAGTTGGATTATTCTACAGAAGGGCTGTTAAGGAAGGTTGTGTGTTGGCTCAGACTGAGGATGGTCCAAAGTTCAGGGGTCTAGGGGAAGAAGAGAATCTTAACCAAAGTTTGATTAGTAAGTGTTTTGTTCTGATTGGTCAACCAGTTATTATATTTATGAGGCAAAGAAGGGAAACTTGGAGGGTCTGTGTCTGGCCTTTTCATAGGTAAACCAGGGTATATCCAGGAGTCTTATCTAAGTGACATGTGGAAATGTGTTTCTTTGCAGTAAGCCATTTCTTGGAACATAAACAGTAGGTGGATTTCTTAACTTTCACTGTTTTCTGGGATCACAGGGCCCTGGTAAAATTCAGCATTGTCACCAACAATGAATGAGAGATAGTGCAGGGGCTTGGTGTCAGAGCTCCAAGGACTGAATGGAATGTCTGGGGAGACTGTTAGGCCTAGTGATAGGGAGTCCCTGAACAGATGGCATGCTGAGATCAGATAGGCAGGCAGGCCTGCAAAATGTTGCCATAAGGAAATTTATCCCCAGCAGCAGGATCTCAGTCAGATACAGGGCAAGATTTCATTCCTCGGAGGTAGGATGTTGCCAGTAGGATAGAACCCCAAAGCTCAAAGTATATAAGGTAGGTTTTTGGAAACCAACCATTTCCATTAGAGTAACCAAGTCATCAACAGAGCTGAGTTCACAAATTGGAGGTAGGTTGGGTAGCACAGAAAATAATTCTTCGTTACACAAATGGATGAAATTTATCCCCGACTCTGGCACTTCAAAGTGGTTCAGCTCTTGTGGGAAAGGGGGATGTGCAGGGAAAGAGAACAAGCAGATCCTGGCACATCATAACCTTTAAAAAAGGGTTTCTTCTTAAAGGAAACCAATTTATTTTCAGCCTGAATAATAGCCTAGTGTATCATGAACCTCTATTATTTCCATACTATATACTTTGGAATTTCTTTTTGTTTTGTAGGTCAGCATCCTGAGTCTCATATGGGGAAAGCATAGTTAAATTTAGGAAGGGAATAGAATATAAATAGCTATATTAAGGGATTGTAAGTTTTGAAAAATTACATGTCAAAATTGAAAATGTAAAAGTTAGATTCTTGTGGGTTTCTCTACATTTAAATTTATTTTCTATTTCTCCTGTGTTGATAGCATTAATGTTGAATATTATTTTTATTCCAAATGTTGAATATAGTTTCTATATGCATTATGGAGACTTTTTATAAATGAATTGCATGTAGTTTACCATTCACTTTCCTTAGTTTACTGTAAGTTTATTTAAATATCCAAGAAGGGCTGATAACATATAAATATAAATGCTATATAATAGAAAAATCCTGTTTTATATTATTAATTCATAGAATTTTTATGAAAATTGTATGTATGGGAAGAAAACATATTATTTTCTTGACCCCATATAACACAAGTTCCCAAGGATGAATTCAAATATTGCAATCACCTCAGAACTGCTCTCTATATCTGATCTAGTAAGTCCTGAATTATTTTATTTAAATTCCAAAGGTTTATACAGGTTGCAGAGTGGTACTCAACAAGATTTCTCTGCTGAATGCTGTCTCATACCATGTAGCTATAACTGTGCTATCATGGCTATATTGGTATGCCATACATATATTATACATAGAGATGTTTATTTTATATATATATATATATATATATATAATGATGTTTCTGCTTTCCAAATCAGTGTTAAGAAGTCCTAGAGTATAATAGGTGTATCTTGTACATCTTCAACAACCCATAGTTCTTAAAATGGTGTCACCTTCATGATAAGCATTCAATATATGTTTAGTGATTTGACTTAAATCTTAAAATGAAGTGTCATTCTTTTAATCTTTATGCATTTCAACCAAGTTCTAAATCCACAGAATACAGTAGTTAGAATGTGTCTAGACACATGCATAGGATGTCAAAGGTGTGCTAGGGGGTTTCCTCTCTTAGACCTGGAGCACAGCCTACTCTCCGCCTCTCTGCTCACCGTCTCAGTCCTCACTTCTTCCCCACAAGATGCATTGCAAAAAGCTTTCCTAGAATGGAGATCTGACCTCTGTCTGTTTCTCTGTCATCCCCCAAATTTCCCCTACTTGAGCCCAGTGCTTCAGTCATCCTTAGCTGCAGGCGGTTGTTTGAGCCACAGTTTTCAAGTCTCAGTCAGTGCCTTTGTGCACACCACTCCCTCTTCCTGTTGTGTCTTCTTGTCTCATTCTCCTGGGGAACTTCACGCAGCTCAAGGCATTTTCTCTGACTTCCTCAGGTAGAGTTCACCATTGTCATCCTTGCAATCTCACTGTACTTTGAATGTGCCTCCATTTCATATCAGTTCCATTTATCTGTTCCTGTTCCTGTGTACCCCACCACACAAGAACACAGTGAGGGCAGAGGTCCGATTTTATTCCTTGTGTGTTCCCAGTGCTTTGCCTTGCACAGTGCCAAGCTAATAGCTTATCAATAAGTGCTCACTAAAATAATTAATGAAAAGTTTACTTTCAACAATTTTTTCTTCTATGGAACAACAGGGGTAGATTTCAGTAAATCAATGCACTTGGGAATTATTTCTAAATATTATCATATCTATGCAATTATAAAATTTTCTAAATTTGACACTTTTAGTTGTTAGTATGTAAAATTTTATCATAGTATTGATAATCAACTAGTGGTTATTATGATACCACTAGTACTATTTTAATTCATCTACTTTAGTTAATCATCAAGCATTTTTTGAGTATCAGATTATAATATACATATATACTGTGGACATGGCACATCATGGTAATAAATAATCATTTATTATAAATTAAATATGAGTTTATAAATACATATCAATATTATTTATATATCATCATTCTGTCTATGTATCTAATCATAGAGATATATTTCAGAGTATATTGGAGGATATGAAAAACTATAGCAAATTAAAATATGGTGTTTTGCATTTATCTATTTATGAACCTGAAAATCAAGAGTACAGTAAGAATGTTCGATAGAAGCATAAAGAAGAGAATAATTAATTCTTCTTGGAGATATCAGAGAAGTGTGTGCAAAGAAGGGCATTTTTAATCTAAGCCTTTAATGATGACTAATACTTTTCTAGGAAGAAGGCCTACTCGCTGTGGAAAACTGGCCTGAATATCTCAGGTGTGTTTGGAACTGTGTAGTCCAGGTCAGAGGAAACATGGTCCTGGGTACATAAGGGAAGATGAGTCTGGAAAGGCAGAGAGTAACCAGTTCCTTGTGAATCTTATAATAATAAAAAAATAGCAATTATATTCTGATAGCCTTTCCTTGTTTGGTCTAAAGTAAAATATTATTTTTATTTTACAGTTGGATCACCTCCTTCATTTTATTGATAGGAGTTTTTAAAAAAATAGTTAATGGACTACAAAAAAAGTATTTGCCAAATAAAGAAGATGTTAAAATAAAGGGTCAACATTCATGAAATGAATATAAATTTCTGCAGATTCTTCTTAGTTTAGCATTGTGATCATTTTTCGTAATGTGCATAAAATACAAAGATAGAATGAGATTTCTTAAAGCAACCATTGCTATCTATAATATTTAAGTATTTCCTTTACTTTTAGACCCTTATAGGTTTTTCAGAATTCATTGCCATAATGTATTATGATGTGAAATTAAATTGTGTACAGATTTCTTCTAGAAGCAAAATTTATGGATTTCTTTCATGTAAATGCATACTCTTTTTTCTTTTTAAGATCTTAATTGCATTCTCTTGCCTAGGTAATGGACGAATTTGAACAAAAATGCAATCACATTGTTTGATCTTATTTTTCCCCTTTGGCATTTCTCGCCAGTGTTCAGACCTCATAATAATTTTAAAAAATTAGTTTGGCACAGGAGCAACCACACAACCACAAAACTAGTCAGAATTGGCAGAGAAATCAAGAGCTTGGCTGATGTTTTGGCACTTGCTTTTGCAATTGAAGAGGACATCTTCAAATAAATAGACTATTTCAGTATTTTGGATTTCAAGAAGGCTTATTTTAAAATTCTTTCCTATTTTGAATTAAGCCATGACTATTCATGGCTGGAGTAGCTGCCCTGGCATAGCAAACTGTCTGTCTCGATCCGGACGGCTGGTCTTTAGAATCAGAACTGAGTTCTATGCCATCAGTGGGTTGCAGTGAACCATTTTAATAATTAAGGTTTGTAGTCTCAATTCCCACAATATGAAATTGTTCCTTGCCAAGGTTAATTTACTTCTCAAAGATAAACACATTCTTTTTTTATTCCCATCATGGTAATATAGATGCAATAAGGAAGGCCTACTTTCATAATATTGGTGCAGGCTCACTATTTTTCAAATTACAGCTATCACTGTCTGTTGCATGGATGACTACAGTAGTCTTCAAACTAGTGTTCTGGTCTTAAAGGTATAAGCCTCTGCTACCCCATTCATTCCCCACCTCACACCCAGAGCTATCATTCTAAAATACAAATTCAATGAAGTCTTCTTTCTACTTAAAATCTGGTAATGGATCATAAAACATAAATTGTAAACTTATTAACAAGGCTGCAAGGCCACTCATGATCTGCCCCAGCCCCCACCTGTCCAGTCTTCTTTCTTTCTTCCCTGTGGCCAACCCACCCTTTCCTCTTTCATGCACCCCATCTTTCACTTTTTTAACTTTACCTCATTCATCCATTCTCACATGACACGTATTTTTCTTCCAGAAAGCCTCATCTGACCCTCTGAGCCTGGGATAGATGTTGCTCCACTGTACTTACCATAATATTATACTTATCCCATTATATTTCCTATTTATTCTCTATTTACACATATTAGGGAGAAACTATTAGGGTTAGGTGCCTTGTTCACCTTTTCTCCTCCTGTCATTCTTACCATTTATAAGGTACTCCGTAAATATTTACTAACTGGTTCAGATAAGAAATGTCAAAAGCATGAGTTCATTAAGACGCTAAGGTTCTTATCAACTAGCTGAAAAGTCTTGATTTAAATTATTTCAACCTCTCTGAGCCTATTCCCATTTCCTCAAGGGTAACATGAGAGTGTCTTGAGTACATAAATTCTATATCCCATCTGGTCTAGTATTCTAGGATTCTATTTTATGATTAAACAAAAAAATTACTGAGTACTATGTTTTCCCAACAAAGTGTTACATATAAGATACAATGCAAAAGATACGAAAGAAAGAAATTAATAATATAGTTGGGGAAAGAAGGCCTGAATATGGAAAGCAAAAATAGAAGGCATAAATCTTTATGAAACATGTCAGTCTTTACATTTGTCAAGGAAAAGAAACTAAAGGACGGCTGCATTGGTTGGTTTTATTTTGAGAAATGCTCTCTCAGATAGAACTTAGGATGCTATATAAAGTTAGAAAATACCTTAAAGTGAGAAGGTAGTGTGAAAAATGATAACAGTGTCGTGACTGTGAGCCCTTTATAACAGCAAAAGAGCATTAAAGCTTCACAAAATGGGATTTTCTAGTTTCAGAGCAGTAGCAGAGTGCTATTGGGTGACAAATATCTGCAAGGAGTTTTTTAGAACATTTTTAGGTAAGTTTACTTAAACCATAGTTATAGACATTGACTCAATACTACTCTCATTGAAAGCTCAAAATTTCCAAGTAATAAAAATCTTTTGCATGGAATCGTGTTAGGAGCAATATGTCACATTTGTGCATTTTGGTTTTCAATGGACAAGCTTCATTTTTCCAGACCTTCTGAATCCTGTGATATCTTTAGAGGAGAAATTTAATAAACAGGAACTGCTACTGACTGATATTCATAATTAAGTTTATTTATAGGAGTTTGATTTTTTAGTAGTATAGAAGACAAGATAGGAAAATGTGAACAGCATCATTTATAATTGGCCTTAATTGTTAAATAAGATAACATCAAGAAAGCACCTAACAGGAAGAGAGGTGGGCACTCAATTAAGGTGATTTCCCATCACTTCTTGTTCACTGCCTTCTTGATCAAAATGTTGGGCCATTGAAATATATAAATCTCCAACCCTCAATCATTTGTGCTTATTCTTTCCCATCCAAAACTTTCCTATCCAGAAAGATGTCCTACAAAAAGCAAAACATTTCCACTCCCAGGAAATGAGATATTTGAATCCATCTTCTACAAAGTATGACTAGGATATAATTTTCCAGGATGGTGGGAAAGTGAAAAACAATCTTATTTATCGAAGTTTCACTGTCTTTAAGTCTTTCCCATTTTACTAGTCTAAGTTATTTTCACCCTTTAAGATTCTACCCAATATGTCACAATTCCCACTAAGCCTTTCCTGAGTATCCTACTTGGAGGAAACAAATTTTTTTCTTCATACCCATTGAAGATGATCTGTCTATATTGCAGGGTTTGGGATTGAATATGTCCATAAAATGGTAGAGCTGTCAGGAGGATGGGGGGATTTGGAGTTATTTTATCCATCCTTCAAATTTAAAAGATGAGGAAACAGTGACAATGAAGTGAATAAGTTAGTCATTGTCTAGTTTTATATAGAATTACTCAGATTTTTCTATTACACTTATGTTATATCCTTGCATATTGATATATCTTCCACTTGCCACAATTGTATCTGGTTTGAAAGGCTCTCCAAATTTTCTGCATATCCAACTGCTCTTTATTTTCTGCAACTGCTCAAAAGAAAACCTCTGTTTGGTTAGGAGTTTTTGGTATTGTTTTTATTTTTCCATAATATACTTTCTCCTGCTCTCATATTGGCACTGTTTTCAAAACTATGATTATTGAAGATTATAATGTCTTCTTGGTTGAAATGATTTCCACTCATTTATCCTGTCAGCCTCCTTATTGTTCAGGGCTCAGGGCCCCAGTTAAGGCTGGATTTAATGAAGTATTTCTTAATTACTTTAGTATGAGATCCTCTGTACCTCTTTATGCATTTATTTTCTGTATTTTAAATTCCCACATTGTTATATATGCATCGATTCGTTCATTAGTTGTTTCATGTGCTTAATGTCTTAACAACTGGATTAGTATAATCATCTTATGGGTGTGGTTTTGTTTTTTGCCCAGCAATATTGCTTTGTGTGTGTTCAGTGGTTGCTCAATGAGTTTTCTTAGTACTGGGGAGGACAATTTGCTATATGCCACATTTTGTAACCTTTCAGGTTCCTGTGAGAAGTTTTTCAGAATGTCTTAAGAATCACATGCCTAGAGATAATATATTAGGTGGGCTTAAAAGAAATGTTATTTTAGGAAAAATTACAAAGGCCTGAGATAGAGAGCAAATGGTATTGGTAAGTGTGATGAGGGCGAATGGATATCTTTTTCTGGACAATTCTCGTTTGTAGAACTATGAGATCTAACTTCAAATTGTCCTTTGAGAACATGGCCCACAATAACCAAATAAGGGTAAGAAGAAATTGCATCATACGTTCAGTGTGAATATTTATTAACTGGTTTATATTTCCACTACAAAATCATTGTGGCAACCCAATGCAAACGCAGAGCAGTGGTTATTTCAAAGCACTTATCTGTTCGTTCACTTATCCAATGTGTTCAGATAAATGAAATCTGACAGGATTCCCAGCAGGGATGCTGTCATGGTGTTGATGCTTTTGATTAGATACCAAAGAAGGCCATCTTCAGAGGCTGTTATTTGGATTAATTCCCAGGGCTGATAAGTACCACCACAGTACCTTGAAAAAGAAATACTGTTACAAGGTATTCATATGCAAATAGGACAGTGATTTAATATTGCAAAGTTTGAGAGAATTGAGAAAATCAACAAAATGGTTCTTTGAAAATTTTGTAACTCTAATAGAAATGAAAGAGATAACAGCTTTGTGAGGTACACCAAAAGCAGGGGTGATGGGCCTAGCATGTCAATTCATTTTCTCAAGGGGCATAATGGAGCCTTTATGAAAGTCCCTGTTATAACACAAAACAGGATTTCTACACCTTAATGCCAGATTGCTAACACTGTCCCTGTAGTGAGTGACTACAACATCTGGTAAATTGAAAATAAAATATAAGCTTTTTTTTTCTAAATATGAACATTAGTGCCACTTTACAAGAAACATCTTTGATAAGGGTAGGCATTAAACCACTTAATCAATAAATCTGGTTGAAATAATGAGGAAAATATAGCCGTAAGCTGGCAGATATATTTGACAGTACTGGGGTGAAATACTACATGCATAGAATTTTGATAGAAAACATTTCAGTCGTTTTATGAAAGAAAGCTCAACTATTACATGAAATTTTCTTACTATTTTAACTATGCTTAAAATGGGCTTTTTAAAATATGACAATCCTGAACAAAACCATAGGAGTTTTGAAATCTATAAGATTTTGTCATTCATTCATTCATTTATTCAGAAAGTCCTTGTGAAGATCAGCGAAGCATTGTTAGAAAAATATACAAGTAGAATTGAAAGGTGTTAAGACTGATGGAGAGAATGTGAGAACTTGGTGGTGATAAGGGAGTGAATGAACTAAAATGAAGGGTAAAGTTCTGCTAATGATAGCATGTACTGCATCTGACAAAAATGCAAAAGGAACCCTATTACTAAAGACAGAGCTAGGTGGGAAGGGAAGTGAGCTGTCCTCTAACCTAAAAATACTCTGACCCAATTTTATCATGTATGGACATTTTATAATAGAAAATTAAGAGGATTTTTAAAATAATTTTTTGCTATTTTAAGCTGTTTGCTACTTTAGAAGTATTTTTAATGTTCATTGCTGTTTCTATCGGTTGTGCTTTATTTAGAGTCTAACAAATGGTTCATTACTTCCTTAAAAGAGGGTAAGGATTAAAGCATAAATAAGAAATGTACCTGCAAAAAAAATATCAAATCATAATTTATTGCATAGTGTAATTTCCCAACAGAGTGCCTTCTATGCAAGTAGCAGTGAATTGGGAGAAAATGTCCATTTTGTAATTTAGAAAGCCCATGTCAAGAGTAAAAATCTCACATAGTTTCTCTGTATAATATACATGATTTCATCTGGAACCTATCTATACTCTTTTAAAAAGCCAGTACCATAGCAGTGGGTACCTTATTACTTAAAGGCATGTACTTATAACTATTTGGAGCTTATCTGCAGGGTTGTCACATGAGGATAATAATCTGTCATAATATGGAAAGCCTGATTTCCTAGGGTGCCTTTTCAAAATTTTTTCTAATATATCTCAGATTCGACAGGATGGAGATTTAATTCCTATTATAGTAAGCTACTCCTGAGCAGGGATTTTCAATCTTATTTTTGATTGACCTATTAACTTCATTATCAAAAAGGACCCTTGGAACCACTCATTTAAGTGGCTTATGTTTGACATCTCTCTCCCATACACGTGCACAGAGATAGGTTTACATAAACTCACTCCTTCAAAGGATGGAGAAAACAAATGGCTGGACAAGGGAGTGCTTAACCATGGGAGGCTCTCCCAGCCAAAGCTAAGAAGGCAGTTCAGGGATCCTAGTGTCTCCCACCCCATTTTTAGCCTCTTTCTTCCTTTGCTGCTGCCTGGGAGCCACACCCAGAGAACTCAGAGCCTCCAGCTAGCCAAGGACTAGCTTGAATCTCCAAGACTTTCTAGTGTTAACAAAAATAAAACTATTCTCTTGAATACATTTCCTCACATCTTTGCCCTGCTGAGAAATAAAGAAATCTCCAAGAAAGACTGATTATATTGATTGAATATCAAATGTAACGGACTATAGAAATGATCCCTGAAAGTATAGTCTTGAATATCAAATGTTAAAATGCTTTCCTGATTTAGTTGTTAAATTCTTATAAAGACTGATATATGATTTGTAAAATTTACAATGTAATGAAAGTTGAAGTCTTTTTTCCCCCTCTAAATATCAACATGGTATGTGAAAATCTACTGAAGCAAGGAGACAAATTATAGTCACAGGGAAATTCTTACCTCTCATAATTAAACATAGATTTGCTCATTCTATTTTAGCTATGTGCACACTAGGTATAAACAAATATTTCTCACAGGAGAAAGTACACATCTATAATGTTTAAGATAGCAATTAATATCTGAGGTATAACTGGGTAATGTATATTGAGTTTTTGCATTTGTTCCAATATTAATATATAGAGATCTTTGACCTTAGAAAACAGCCCACTTATTACATGCTACTGGTTATGAATGTGATTTTTAAAAAGTCATTTATTTTCTGAGTGGTTAAATTATCAGTTTGGTAAATGGCTTTTTCTTATGCATAAGGGGGATTTGGAAAATAATAACTTTTCTACTCATATTTTATACAGCATTTTCTAGCAGAAAGTTGCTTATAAGTATATTATCTTACGAGATCCTCATAAGGACCATGAGATGAGGTAGACCAAGGTCTTCCCTATATTTTACAGATAAAACAGTATCTCAGAGTTTTGACATGCTCAATATCACACAGACTAATAAGGATTAGACCTGAAGCTTGAAGCCTTATCTTCATGGTTTTTCCATTGTGCTATGACTGATTTATAAATTAATAGCATTTTGATGGAGATAATATTTGCTTCAAGAAGGATCAACTCCCAGTATATTTGGGAGTTGGAACATTAGTGTTTATGTATATTCAGTTTTCCACTAATCACATACTCACAGGAGACTCCACTTCCAAGATCCTTTGTAGTTAGGTGGGTTTCCTCTATTGATTATTTCCTTTCTTGTGCAGAAGGTTTTTAATTTAAAGTCCAATTTATTTATTTTTGTAATTGCTGAATTTGTCTTTGGCATTTTAGTCATAAATTCTTTGCCTAGACCAATGTCTAGAAGAATTATTCCTACATTATCTTCTAGAGCTTTTATGGTTTCATGTCTTATCCATCTTGAATTAATATTTGTATATGGGGAGGGATAGGAGTCCTGTTTCATTGTTCTGCATGTGGCTATTCAATTTTCCAAGCATCATTTATTATAATAAATAGGTCTTTCTCTCCCAGTGTATGTTGTTGTCTGCTTTGTCAAAGATCAGTTGGTTATAGCTATATGGTTTTAATTCTGGGTTCTCTATTCTGTTTCATTGGTTTATGTTTCTACGTTTATACTAATACCATGCTGTTTTGGTTACCATTAGCCTTGTAGTATAATTTGAAGTCAGGCAATGTAATGCTTCCAGATTTGTTCTTTTTGATTAAGATTGTTTTGGCTATTTGGGCTCTTTTTTGTTTCCAAATAAATCTTAGGATTATTTGTTTCCAGATCTGTGAAATATGATTTTGATATTTTCATGGGGATTTCATTGAATCTGTAAATCATCTGGAACAGTATGGACATTTTAAGATGTTGATTCTGCCAATCCATGAACACGGGATGTTTTTCCATTTGTTTGTGTTATCTATGATTTCTTTCACCAGTGTTTGGTAGTTTACCTTGTAGAGATCTTTTGCTTCCTTGGTTAAGTATATTCCTAGCTATTTTATTTTCTATGTAGCTATTGTGAATGGTATTGAGTCCTTGATTTGACACTTCTTTTGATTATTAATAGTATATAGAAATGCTATTGATTGGTGTACATTTATTTTGTAACCTGAGACATTGCTGAATTTATTTATCAACTCTAAGAGTCTTTTGATGGAATCTTTAGGGTTTTCTAGATACAAGATCATATCACCAACAAACAGGGATATTTTGACATCTTCTTTCCCAATTTGGATGCGCTTTACTTTTTTTTCCTTGCCTGATTGCTGTGGCTACTAGGACTTCCAATACTATGTTGAATAGAAGTGGTTATGGTGGGCATCCTTGTCTTGTTCAAGTTTATCAAATGCTTTTAATGCATCTATTGAGATGATCATATGGTCTTTGCTTTTGCTTCTCTTTATGTGGTGAATCATGTTTATTGATTTGTGCAAATTGAACCATCCTTACATCCCTGGGGATACTTGATCATGCTGAATTATCTTTTTGATGTGTTATTGAACTTGTTTTGCTTGTATTTTGTTGAGGAGTTTTGCATCTATGTTCATAAGGGATATTGGTCTGTAGTATTTTTGGTTGTTGTGTCCTTTCCTGTCTTTGGTATCAAGGTAATACTATCTTCAAAAATGAGCTAGGGAGAATTCCCTCCTCCTCTATGCTATGGAATAATTTCTGTAGAACAGGTAACAGTTCTTCGTTGAAGGACTGGTGGCATTTGGCTGTGAAGCCATCTGGTCCAGGCCTTTCTTTGTATTGGGAGATATTTTATTCCTGCTTAAATCTCAGTGCTCACTGTTGATCTGTTCAGAATTTCTATTTATTCCTGATTCAGGCTTGGGAGGTTGTGTGTTTCCAGAAGGAATTAAGAGAGACTATTGAAATGATTTGTACATAATATGCTATACATGGAAAGTACAAGAAATAAAACTATATATGGAACTAGTAAGAGATTTCAGTGAAGTGATGGGATATAAAAGGTGGAAACATAAATATTAGTAGTCTGTGTGCAATGAAAATTTATAAAATACAATAGGTGGAAGAGTTCCATTTACAAAAGCAAATATATTTAGCCTGTCTAGGCACAAACATTTAACCTATATGTACATAAATGTGGAATAAAGCTTATAAGAAAGAAATTTAAAATTAAACTCAAGTGTATAGATAGACTTGAATCAATGGAAGTACATACTTGTTCATATATAGAAATGTTTGATAGTGTTAATATGTAAATTGTCCCTAAATTAACTTATAAATGCATGTGAGATGTTTGAAAATATCAAGAGTTCTTATAAAATTGACAACTAGTAAATTACTAATAGTAATTAGTAATACTAATTATTTACAATAAATAATTTAATAATTAGTAGTAAAAAATACTACTAATGTTCATATGGAAAAATAAGCATATGAGATTTGACAAGGCATATCTTAAAAAGAAGGGTAATAAAAGGAATAGCCATGCTGGATACTAAAGCATATTATAATGTCATAATAATTTAAACAGTTTGCAGATAAGTGAAACCAAAACTATTCGATATATTCCAGAAATGAATTCAAATAAATAGCAAATTTTCACAGGTTAAATCAGTGGGAAAAGGATAGAACATTCAGTAATCACTGAGGGAATAACTGGCTAACTCTTTTGGCAAAACGTTATAGTGGCAATATACCTGTCTCCTATTGCAAACCAAATTGCAGCTAAATAAAGGATTTGAATAAAATGACATCACTGAATTATAGAAAATAACTTTGGTACAATTTTCCATATATGAGTGTTTGTGTCTTCTTTTACATCGTAAACTTGAAGTCATGATTAAAGATTGATGAATTTCAACATAATTAGAAATATCTGTAGGGGAAAAATCATGAACAGTGTCAAAAATGCAAAAGTAAAATTAGGATCATATTTGATCTTTTTAATATACAAAGAACACTTGTAGAACATAGCAAAAAAAATAATTAATAGAAAAATGAGCAAGGTCCTGAATGGACTTTTTAAATAAGTGGCCAGTAACCCTAAATGTGCTTAAATAGATTTTCCCATATTGATGAGGCATAGAAGAAAGAATTATACAAACTCTTGGATGTCAATCTGGTATTATCTTAACAACAATAGCAACAAAAATTACTCATACTCTGTGATCCAGAAATTTTAAGACAAGTGGGTACAGAATACAAGAATGTTTATTCAGTTTTGCTTGTAACAACAAAAATGAAACTATCTAAATGGTACTAGTTAAATAACCTATGGCACATCCATGATACAGAGTACCACATGATTGCTCTATGGAATGTGGTAAGCTTATATATGCTGCTATGGAAAGCTACATAAGATCTAATTCAAGGATGCCTAAAAGAAAACCAAGTTGTACATATGGTTATATAATTGGTGTAAAAAATTAATATAATGATGTATACATACTTATAGTAAGTGTAGAAATCTTTTTGGAAGAACACATAGGAAACTTTACATGGCTATTTCTGATGATTGAAAATACAAATGAGACAAGGAAGAGAATTTTACTTTTCATTTGTAAACTTTTGGAAATATCTGAGTTATTAGTTTGATTTTTAAAAATGTAAAAATACTAGATACCTGTGCATATAAAATAAAGAAATGCATTTCTTTTTATGGTTTTCCTCTTTCTGATGTTGCTGCATTTGTATGACTTTAGAAGCCTTTGTAGCCTTTATCTCATAATTTGCATCCATTGCTTTAGGCACAAATTTCTACCCTGACTTGACTCCTGTATAAGAGACTGCATTAGGTAATTGGCCTCTGGGTAGCTTAGATAGAAAGGGTCAGAATCCTGTGCGAGGGCTTGTTTTGAGCATGACCTAAAAAAAGAGAGCATTGAAACCAGAAGGATCTGACAAGTTGGGGGCAGATCCAATGTTCACCCCTGACAATTTCCTAACTGAGAAGTGGGAGTGGTTAGTCTATTTTAGAGAAACACAAGAATGGTGATTTTGGGCATGAAATAAAGTTGTTTGGATTTTGGGGAATCATGAAAATGCCAAGACACCATGTGCTATCTCTTACCCAGAGTAGTGTAGCTTAGAAGGATGTTTCCATTGCCTGTATTGCTCTATCATAAAGAGCTTCCAATAACCAATGCTTCACTTGTGTGGCTTTGACACTTTTTCTGTTTGCTTCATATTTGTATGTTTTACTCACTAATTAGATTTTATATTTTCATGGTGTGAGGCTATTTTCCTTTCATGTTTCTATTTCTCCCATTATGCTAGAAATTTACTGGATGTTTAGTAGTACCAAACTTTCTTTAGTTCATCTCTAATATTAACTTCAAATTTTGTACCTTTTAACCTTTGATACTGTTTGTGATTCTTCCTTAATTTCAATTCTGCTACCCTAATTGTGCCCTTATCTTCATACTCAAACCAGATTAATATTCCTCTAGTTCTTGGTTTAGACTCCTTTATTATTAGCATCTTATTATTTAAAAAACAAAATGCAAATTAAAATCCAGACTTCTTACTGTCTCATTACATGGTCTCTGTTCTCTAAGTTTATCTCTAACTCATTTTCTATAAGAGATTTTACTGCAACCAAACTGATTTTGCCATGGCCTTTTAAACATGCCTTTGTTCATTCCCATTTCAATAGTCTTCTCCCTTAAGTCCGGCTTTTATATAGGCCGGCTTTAATTTCTCTATTATTTATGGACTCCTCCATCTCTCATTATTGACATTCAGCATATATATTACATTGTTTTGTTATATATATCAGTGTTCTATTTATATTACTTTGTATTGTTATATAATATGTTATATCTATGTTCTATTTACACAGAAAGACTGTAAATTCTTTAGGGTAAGGGACATGATTTACATTTCTTTGTGTTAATAGCACCCACATACAGTCTTGAACAAAAGAGTTCCTTGATAACTGTTGCTCTATTAACAGTAGTTTAAATGAAATTTGAGAAATAGAGATTCTATATGAATCATGCTCACTTTTATGAAAGTTTTAATACTTGCAGCCACAAATTGGTCCTTTTTATCAATATAACCATTTTAGGATTTTTTTTATAATAGACTTTTTAGAGTATTATTAGATTCACAGAAAAACTGGGCAGTTAGTACAGTGAATTGCCATGTACCTTTCTCTAACCCACCCCTACATTTACCCCTATTATTAACATCTTGCATTAGTGTGGTGCATTTGTTATATTTGATAAACCAATATTGATATGTTATTATAAACTAAAGTCCATAGTTTACACTAGGATTCACTTTCTGTATTGTGCATTCTATGGGTTGTGACAAATGCATAATGTCACATATCTACCACTCTAGTGTCAGATAAGTTGTACTGTCCTAAAAATCTCATGTTTTCTACCTATTCATATCTCCCCCACCCCTGAACCCCTTGTAACCACTGATCTTTTTATTCTCTACATAGTTTTACCTTTTCCTGAATGTCGTATAGTTGGAATCATATAGCATGTAGTCTTTTCAGATTGTCTTCTTTTACTTAGCAAATATGCATTTAATGTTCCTCCATGACTTTTCTTGGCTTGAAACCTCGTTTCTTATCACTGAATAATATTTAATTGTACAGCTGTACCACAGTCTGTATACACCGATTGAAGGGCATCTTGGTAGCTTACAAGTTTTGCTAATTGTGAATAAAGCTGCTATAAACATTGATATTCAGGTTTTTGTGTGGACATAAATTTTCAACTAATTTCAGTTTCAAAAATCATAGTTGAATAAAGCCTGCAGAGATACTGATTTTTTAAATTCATTCATTTATTTGATATAATATTTTTGAGTATCAAAATTTATATTATTTCTATAAGGAGAGCTAAACGATTTATTAAAATTAAAAACTGGGAAAAAAGAACAGGTGAATATTTCAGAAACAACTGTGCTTGGAATCTTCAAAATAAGTATAGCATTTATAAAGTGGTGAAATTAGAATTTAATGGAAAAACTCATCTGACCCAGCAATAGCATTATTAGGCATCTACCCAAAAGAGCATAAGACAT